>CM070579.1:77876834-78476834 GCA_036346355.1 Rhipidocladum racemiflorum
ATCGACAATGCTCGGAATTACAAATAAGGGTTAGATTTTCTGAAAATAACTTGGATTTGAAAAGTTGGGTTGGTTTAACAAGGAAGATGATGGAAATATGGTTTAGGATGGGGAAAAATGTTATTTAAACCTCTTGAAAAGTTATTTATGCTTTACTTGTTTTTACTGCTTTCGAATCTACTTATATTACTTGTCAAATGCTGTTTACCGCAAATATACCTTAAGCTATTCCTTTGTACCAAGCCATGCATGTAGTATATTAGCTTGCATTCTGTGCATGACTTGCTGAGTACCAAGTACTCACCCTTGCCTCAACACAATACCAGTTGAAGAGGAGATTACGCCAGCTTTGGAGGAGGAACTCCAAGAGGACCCGACTACTTAGGGATGCGAGCCCAGTCAGTTGCCTGTGGTATACTGGATGGCGCCACGAAGTTCATTTGGTTTTCCGCTGCTGTTATTTCTCTTTTAATAAGTTTTGCCTTGCGAGGCATATATTTGTAACTTGGCCATAAGGTCGAGTAACCCTTTGATTATTTAAATAAAGTACTTTGATAGTATCGTCTGGTATGATTGTGATATATACCGATGTTAAGGCTGTGTGCACTAGCGCGTTCCTGGACTAGTGCTGAATACACAGAGGGTCCGGATTTGCAAATTCGGGGTCCCGACATGGGATGCGGTAGAACTAAACCTAGCTTGTGGGATTTCCTCAATTAATTGTTGACATGAGAACCTTGAAAACCCTATGTTATGGTTAGACATGAAATAATGCCCACAGGGTATACACAATTACTATTTGCACATGCTTAGTATGCTCTAGAATTGGGAATCGAACAAATAATTGTGATGTCATATGAAACATTGAAAATCTTGCTAACATTGAGAGAGACAGGTGTTGTCTCAGAATTTAAAAAGGTTGGATATGACAGTAAAGGATACTAGCAGTTTGGTAAAAAAAATGAAAATAAAACTATGTTTTAACACGGGCGGATTATGGCAATAGTCGGGTGTGTAAGCTTTAACTTACACGTAGTCTAGGGGGAGTTTCCGCCTGGGTTAATTAAGGACCGAACTTAGTGTTGTATAATCCAAGAAACACCGTACAACCACAATTGCTATTATGGGGTAGCCTCAACTTATTAAGTTATTTAATACTGGTTTTACATATTGGGAGGCTGAAGTAGCACGAGGTGTAAGCCCTTTCGAGTTGGCTTGTAAGGGGCTTCCTCAAGGATTTGTGGGTAATTGCATACCGATGCAACGGTGTACGCCTCACTATGGGGAGGAACATGTGATGTTTATCTCGCGCAATGAGAATTGATATGTTTATGAAAGTGTTGTTCCTACCATAATGAGGGTTTGTTGGCACCAGGCTGGTGTAAACTCAGGATTAAATAATGTAACGGTTTTGTATGATCATTCCGCGGCACACCATAGGAAGTGTGTTAATTTCGAATGCATAAAGGAGTTGATCATTGAATTATGGGTAAAGTTGTACAACTCTGCAGAGTCTAAACTTTTCGAAAAGCCGTTCCCACGTTTATGGGAATCTTGGTGCACTGACACTAGTTAGAGTTTTGGTATTTTCATAAAATGGTTTGGAAACTCAATGATAGTTGGAAAAGGTCTTGTTAATATGTTGTTGTCAATAGTATGGGAATGGACGATGCTCTACTCACAATCATGGAGGATTGTGAGGTTGTTACTACTCTTACTCATATTTGTTATTTACATATCTGTCAATTGCTTTACAAATTACGCTTGCAATCTATTATTCTGTATTTACAATTCAATTTCGCTTTATGCAAAACAACTTAATAGCTTACCCATGACATAGCCTGCATTTACTATATACATTTGTGATACACTACAAGTCTTGCGCGGACATACGTGTACTCAACCTTGCTATTGTTGATATTCAGAGAATGAAGAGAACGAGTTTCCTGATCCCGACGCAGAATACGGGGACTTTGCTAACGAATCTTTCTAAGATTTTACCCTTGTCAGTTGCCTGTGGTATTTTGGGTAGAAGGCATACTGCCAAACAATGTATCTTCCGCTGTAAACTCTTAAATTCGGCCAATAGGCCATGTTGTAAGACTTTATTTCTATTAATGTAATATGAACCTGTATGGATGTGATGACAATGTTGTGAATGTGCGTGCTAGCCACTGATCATGGGACTAGTACTGTATGCACATAGGAATCTCTCTTGGTATTCCACGCCATTAAAGGGAGGGTTTCGACATCAAACAAGCTCGAAACTTGGCGAGACCAGCATGAATGGGTTCCTAGCATCACTAGAAACTTATCCAAGCGATCGTCTCGAAGTTTCAAATTTATTGGCGCGAAATCCCAATTTCCAAAACCCAAACTTCCCTGGAATGCTAGCACTACCGAAATGGTATGTTGGTTTTCATAGGGTGAAAAATGGTTGTGTTGGTAAAATGGGAAACAAAAGGAAAAGTGTGATTTGGACGTGAGCGAGATGTGTCGTGGTTGATTGTATGAGGTGTGAACTCGTGCAATGGTGGTTTGGTTTCTTAGTTGGTTGGACGTACAAGCAGGGCTTGTGCGGTGGGTTGCCTTGCTATGGGGAGGGCATGGGCTAGTGGGAGATTCGTGGGGACGCTAGTGACCAACCTTTGTGGCCATAGTAAGTGTTATTGGAAGATCTCACCTGAGTCACCCTAAGGACCGAACTTGATACTATCAACTGAGTCAAAGCGTGCAACCACATGTGCTAGTATGGGATAGCCTTGACTTAGTAGATTGGGAAGGATTTAGGCCCTGTTTGTTTCGGCTTAGGCTTTTTGGTTTTTAGCTTAAAGCTAGCTTTTTGGCTTAATGAGCTTTTAAGACATTTGCTTTTAAGCTAAGACATGTTGTTTGGCATCCTGGCTTATTAATGGGCTAGATGGTATAGCTTATAGATGGAAAGTCTAAAATACCCTAAATGAGATGGAGGAGGAATTCTCGAGGGTAATTTTGGAGACTTTTAGTGGCAAAGGGTTATTTCATTTTAAAAAGCCCAAAAAAGCTCCTCTTATCTGGCTTTTGGCTTATAGTTATACAGGAGCTTTAGGCTTTTTTAAAGCTCGGCTTAAAAGCCAATCGTTTATTTCGGTTTAGGCTTTTTGGCTTTTAAGTCGATGAAAAAGCCGAAACAAATAGGGCCTTAACCTTGCACTCTGGAAGGCAGGAGAGTACAGACACACTTGTGGTTTCGGTGTTGTTCTAGGGGCTCCCTCGTCGAAGCGTCGAGGTGGGAGTTTGTCAATACAATGGTAGATGCCTTGCTATGGGGAGGGCAAGGGCGATGCGTCGCGAGACCATTGTGTGGCCTAAGACACCCTCTGTGGCCCTGGCAAGGGACGCGCATTACCGGGCTGGTGCAAGGGGTAAACCCCAACCTTTTGAAAAGTTTTATCACAGTCTAGCAAAACGGGTACGATGAGTATCGCGTGGCATGGTTGACATGATTGCTAGAATGTTTTGTGTGGGCAAAGTGTACAATCTCTACAGAGAATAAATCAAATTGATTAGCTGCGCTCACAGTCATGAGCAGCTTGGAAAGTACTATAAAGTATAGACTTTCAGTTTTGGTTTCAGAAACATTTTGGGAAAACGAGTTTGGTTGGGAACTTGATTCGGAAAATGGAGTTGAGTTGGAATCTTGGTGTGGTAAATGGAATTGGCATGGTGGAATGGGTTGGGAAAAGGTCTTGTGGCTTGGAATGGTTGGATGGTTGGGTTGTGGATTAATGGTAGAGTACTTAATGATTATATTGTACTACTCTCTTCACAAATGCCATTGTAAATCGCGATTGGTTTAGAAATTAATATTCTATTGCAAATAAAACTTGCTTTGTGTTTGAAACAGACTTAGTGTAAAAGTGTTCCTCTATTGAGGTAACCTTGCATCTATATTATTGTTTCCATACTCTAAAGTCTTGCGAGTACATATGTGTACTCACCGTTTGCTCTCACAAATTTTGGCTAGAAGAAGGTAATGAAGATCCGATCAACGATTCTCAGTTCGTGTCAGAGTCCGTCGACTTCGCTAAGGGTTAACTGGGTTTTCCCCAGTTGGTTGCCTTTGGGTGGTGACAGCACATCACAGAGTTTTGTTTTGTTGGAAATCCGCTGCTTATGGACCTATTTTGGATTGTATTTGGGCGGTTGGCTGTAAACTGTAAATTTAAGTAACGGTAATAACTTTACCCTCCAGATATGTATAATTGTGGTTGTGATGCATCTCGATTGGAAATATGTGGGTGCTAGGCTACTGATCCAGGGAACCAACACTAGACACATATATGCGGGAAGCTCGGATTGGTATCAACCAGTCGGGAGGAGTTCATATGCAATGCGCGACCCACCGATGGATTGGCCTCAATCCGGGTACGTTTTTAGTTGAGCAATCAAATTTCTTGCGGGTTGCATTAATTTCCAGTCAAACGCGGTAGTAAGAATCCAAATTACTAACGCTGGAGCCCCCACAATCGCCATGTGTTGGCATTGGACGATATGTTGCTCACGAAGGACTGTGAGTTGCTACATTTATGATATTCATACTTGTTATTTTATATGCCTATCAAATTACTTTACAAAGTTATGCTTTCAATTTATTATTCAGTATTTACCATTCAAATTAGCTTTATGCAAAAATAACTGTAGTAGCTTTTTCTTTGATACAGCCTGCATGTATTTTAGGTTTTGCAAAAGTATTGTGAGTAATTTTTTGTACTCAACTTGCTACTAATGTTGTTTTAGGTGAAGAATCAGAATTCTCTGACGAATCTTAATTTGATGCAGGAAACGGGGTTGATAACAACAAGACTTTCTAGGATTACCTTGTCAGTTGCCTATGAGAATAATGGGCTTAATGGCACAATGCAAGATAAATTATTTCCTCTGCTGGATAATTTTGGTTTGTATAATATTATTTGTAAAAATGTTTCTACTGTAATACATAGTGATACTTTGTGTATGGTTGTAATTTTAATTTGTGAATGTATGAGCTATCTACTGATCATGGAACAAGTACAGGATGCACATTAGAGCATTTCTTTTATGGTATATTGTATCATAAAAAGGAGGATCTCATAAATATTTAGATTGGCAATAGAAAAAATGTGCATGTGTAGAGTTCCTTGAAAAATATTTTCGTAATATTATAATTTTATTAGGTTTAATATATATATATATTACAATAAAAATTAGTTATCAAAGTTGTTCTTTGAAGATCAAGTAAATGTCTAAAACAACACTTACTTGTGACTAAATGTCCAAATGCATGTAATTAATTTTCTCAAATTAGATAATACTCATATACGCATTTTTTTTCTAGACAATAAAATGCTCCAAAGCTTCTCCCCGTCCTTTTTTCTAGGGTGCAGTTGGTTAATACAACTATATTGTGACTCCACAGCGATGTGGTCATGCGATCAAATAAATCCCAAAAGACTCTACAAACAATCGTCTAATTGACTTCTAATTAGTGGGACTGGAACCTTGTATTTTAACTTAGCCTCACAACACGTGAGCCGCGCAAGTTAATTGGATGCACTACTACAGATTTGTTCTTCCATATCGGCCCATCAGTACCGGTTATGCATGAACCGGGACTGACAATTACATCAATCCCAGTTCAACGGTCTTTTGTTCAGGGGGGCACATCAATACCGGTTTAAAATACCAAGCGGTACTGATGGTCCAACATCAGTACCAGTTGGTTACGCCACCCGGTACTGAGCAACCCTCGACCCAGCAGGCTGCTTAGTACCGGTAGGTGTAACCAATCGGTACTAATGATTCGACATCAGCACCGGTTGGTGTATTAAATCGGTACTAACATAGTCGACTCTTCATCTTCCGCGTGCGCCCTCAGCCAGTCTTCGATCCCACGTGCCTTTTCGATGACAACTCTTCATGTTCATTAGAATTGAAGTACTTTGTATCTTCGTCTTTCACTCCTAGCCACCTATAAAACCATGTTTTCACAGTGTCTTTGATCATCACCGACCGATCGAACTTCTAACTGTGGCCAGCTGTGCTCTTCTCTTCGTCTCTGACTAGTACACAAAGGCTTATATCAGACGCACTATCACAGATGTTGTGATGGTGCGTCTGATATAAGCCTTTGTGTACTAGTGACCCCGGGCTCTTCCACCGCCACCAGCAAAAGGAAAAACGCACGGGGGAGGATAGAGTGATCCCACATCAGCATCGATTGGTATGTTAAACTGGCACTGATGCCCCCTCAGTCAGCGCGACAAATGGGGTTTGCCCTAGCGGACATCAGTACCGGTTGGGGGTATGACCCAGTACTGATGGAGGAAATCAGTACCGGTTAAGGTTATGACCTGGTACGGATGGGGGAATCAGTACCGGTTAAGGTTATGACCCGGTACTGATGCTCACTCATATAAAATTTGGAGATGCTTCGCTCGACTCCCGCCTCTCTCTCTCGCCGCCTCAATCCAACCTCTCTCTCTCCCTCTCTTGCCACCACTCCACCTCTAACCCCCAATATCGAAGACCCCGCGCGCACCACCGTCCTCCTCGCCTCCGACTCCACCCGCGTGCGCTGCCAACTGGCTTCGCCTCCGACCACCCCACCGTCCTGCACCCCTCACGACGTCGAAGACCTCGCGTGCGCCGCCAACTGGCTTCGCCTCCAACAAACCCGCCGTCCTCCTCGCCTGCACCCCCTACAGCGGCTCCCCTTGCTATCTCCCCCTCAGTGAGTGCCCTGCCCACTCACCGTCTCCACCCTCGCTGTCAGCTCCCCCTAGGCTTGTGTGTTTGTGAAATGAGACTTGTTGATTGATTGTGTGACATACATTATTCTCTTTGTCAAAATAAACATGTTGGAATGTGTGGATGCTGATTGTGTGGATGTTTACTTAGCACCATTATCATCGGTTCATGTGGATGTTGTTTATCAGTTATGAGAATTGTTTAGAGAAGTGCTGCTGAAATTACTTGTAAAAGGATGTTAATCATAGCAAAAGAAAAAATAGACATAATTTACTTTATATTTACTATTGCATTAGACACAATTTACTTCAATGCTGCTGAAACAAGGAACATCGAAAAAATTATATGAGATGAGTTGCTGATACTATCAGTGCCGATAACCCCATCATAACCCCCGGCTTATGAAAGGTCATGTCTTTCGTCGCGACACCGCCAAACCCCAAGCAATCAACCCATAATCATCAACTATAGCATAAAATTAATTACTCACAACATTAGTAGCTCAAATCCATAACCACATAGATTAATCAGCTGCTTGCTTCAGTAGAGAAATGTAAGAGGTGAAATTTAGACGAGTCATGAATCCGCACAAGATGCATGAAGAAGACAAAGCAAAAGTGTAACCATAAGATGATCCCGGCTAGCACACCAAAACATGACACAAATAGAAAAACTAAACGCAACTAGTTTAGTAGTCTATGACACCCAAAAGAAAGCTAGTTTCGTTGCTTTCATAGGCGTACTCGCCGTCTTCTTCGGCGTGCCGCTATCCATGGACTTTTTCGCACTTTTCTTCATCGATCCCTAACTGAATCACCGCTACACTTTTGCTTTGTCTTTTTCACGCATCTTGAGCGGATTCATGACTCATCTAAATTTCACCGCTTATGTTTCTCTACTAAAGCAAGCAGCTGATTAATCCATGTGGTTAGGGATTCGAGCTACTAATGTTGTGAGTAATTAATTTTATGCTATAGTTGATGATTATGGATTGATTGCTTGGGGTTTGGTGGTGTCGCGATGAAAGAAATTATCAGCAAGCACCAACCAGTACTGATAGTATTTCATCAGTACCGATTGGTTCCTCCAACCGGTACTGATCATCACCTCATCAGTACCGGTTGGTGGCACCAACTGGTACTGATAGTCCTATCAGTACCGGTTACCGGTACCGATGCCCAATGGGCATCAGTCCTGGATGGCAGTTGTGAACCGGTACTGATGGCCAGATCTGTAGTAGTGCTAGCGCTGACACCTAATAATTTATCCCACCATTCAAAAAATATAAAGTTGTAGTGAATTTGATTTTGTATAAAGATTAAAGTTGTGATGAAATTGAGAAATATATGAGAAAAAATAGCTTGGATACCTCCGTTTAATTGTCTTGGAGGATGAGAGATAATACTCTATGTGGGTGGTAGTGAATAAATGTACGTGGTTGAAACAAAATAAATAAGAGTATAGTTGAAAAAACCTCATTAAATTTATACGTAAAGCTTATATTTTTTAAATAAAATCATTTAATTTATATATCTTATATCTCTAAATAAAGGGAGCATGACTTTGGTTCATACACTACTACAAAACACCTAATAGGGGTCGGTCTATTTGTGTCGGTTTTTTTGGAACCAATACAGATAAAGTTTTTGTATTGGTTCTAAAACTCAAAATGGCGGGAAGATTATTTGTGTCGGTTCTAGCCAAAAACCGACACAAATAGTCCAATTTTTTGTGTTGGTTCTAGTTAAAAACCGACACAAATAGTAGTCCTATTATTTGTGTCAGTTTTAGCTAAAAACCAACACAAATAATACTATCTATGTTGGCTCTAGCAAAAAAATTGACACAAATAGTCTACGCATCTGTGTGATAGTAAAACAGCCAAAACTTTTGACTCGTAACTCCGATCGGGCCGTTCTTTGGCTCGTTGGAAAGATAACAAGAAGCTCTATCTGAAAATCAGTAGATCTTTCCATGATTTACTTGTGTGAGTACGACTACGGCAAAAGAATTCAAAAAAATATCGTTTAGGGCTTCAAAATGGCCTTCGAAGTTTTGTACCCATTTTGGAGTATGACAACACTAAAATATATCTCAAACCATGTTTGGAATATGAGAACATTAAAATTGGTTTTCGGGTGCTCTGCAGGGTTAAGGGGAGAGGAACGCGTTATACGTCACATGCGATCACACTGGCACTAAAGCACTGGATCCTATAAGAACTTTGAAGTTAAGCGTGCTTGGGTGAGAGTAATTCCTAGGATGAGTGACCTCTCGTGAAGTTAAATCCGCTAGATCATATTAGAACTTTGAAATTAATTGTGTGTTTGGTTAGTGGGATGGAGTGGAATGGAACCATCCCATCCCACCAAGTCTAGTGTTTGGTTGGAGAGCTGAGGATGGCTCGGTTCCAGAAAAGAGAATATTCTCTCTAAATTCGGGACGGCCAGGTTCTATAAATTTTCTGGAACGCAGCCATCCCACTTGGAATGTGAGAGTGACAGTGGGCCCTGTCTGGGAATCTGGGATGAAGCCATTCCATCCCTGAAATCTGGGATGGAACCATTCCATTCCACCTCACTCTCCAACTAAACACACAATAAGTTTGTTTAGGCGAGAGCACATACTAGTATGGGCCAGGGTTCCACTTATCGCTCGATAATCTTCGATTTTCGCGATTTTCGAGCTTACCGAGCCGGCACGATATATAATACCGGTCGGTAAATCGATTAAATTCAAAAAAATAATTCAAAAAATTCAAAAATTTGAAAACATTTGTCCAACACAAATATCGCGATAATCGAGCGATTATCGAGGTATATCGACCGAAAATCGCTCAAAAAATCGACCGACGGGGAAGTTCACGTAATCGGCTAATTTTCGAGGAAAATATCGAGATAATCGAGCAATATCGAGCGATAATCGACCAAATATCGCGATTATCGACCAAATATCGAAAGTTTTGAATTTTTTTTCAAAAAAATTGAATTTTCAAACCATTCGATTTTTATCGATTTTCGACCGATTTTCGGCTCGATTTTGTCGATTTTCGAAATTCGATTTTCGAGCCGATTTTCGAAATTCGGTAAGTGGAACCCTGGTATGGGCTATGTGAGGTTGATGTGTGGCATGGAGTTGCCAAATCTAACACAATTACAAATAATAACATATACATTTTATTATTATTTATGTCGATTCTAGCTAAAAACCGACACAAATAATACTATCTGTGTCGGCTCTAGCCAAAAACCGACACAAATAATATTAGCGGTTTGAAAAACATCACTGATAATCTCCGATTATTACTGTCGGTACATCTGTGTCAGTTTGAAAACCGGCACACTGCAGATGAGTTTCTCCATAGTAGTGATATTTCTGCTTTTCCAGTCACAAAGGCGATCTCGCCGACCTTTAACTCTCTTGTTTTACTGTCAGTAATTAACTATAGCATGATTGCAGCATCACTCCATCGATCGAGACTTCCGAGAGTGTGTGTATGTCCGAGGACATGCAACCTAGAAGCACTAAATTATTTAAGAACCAAAAAGACACGCATGCATTGCACAATGAGGTGAGATTAATTGATCAAACTCTCAATATTGTACCACAGAACAATAAACTTCAGAATACTTAATTTACCAACTAATTTAGACCTCATGCATTTACAAATTGTGTGTGTTTGATCCTTCGAGTTCAAAGGACAGACGAGTGGCCTGGTGTGGTGGGGTGAAGGTGTTCGTTCCCACACACTCGGGTTTGATCGATCTCCAGGATCAACGTGGTGTGTTTATATAATCAAAGTATACATACTAATACTAACTCTATTATGTGTGGGAGATTTCCGGCGCAGGCAGCAGGGCCACGTTAGCTCCCATGGTGATTTGCAAAAAAGGCCCTTCCTTTTCCTTAAATTACGAATAGATCCTTGTGATTTACAAATAGGTCCTTTATGCTTTTTAGTGAGTATAAGAAAAACGTTTTCGGATTGCGTTTAGGTCCCTGGTTCGTTATTTTACGAAAAAAACCCTGCTAAATACAAATCTCGAACGAGCCATTTTCTAATTTTTCGGCATAGCGATCAGGTCCAAAAATATAACAAATAGGTCCTCGGTCCTTACATCCAGGTCTTTCCTCCGTTTTCCCCGGAAAAAATATATGTTTAGCTCCTTTTGCAGTCTTTTTTCATAGGAAAAAACAGAGTAAATTTTAAACGGTGCGGCGTGCGCCGCATGTACTGCCTAGTATATATCTGTTCAGCAGAAAAGCACGTATCCGTACTCCGTAAGACAATAGAGCGGCGTCTCGACGAAAGTTTATAGCGTATGTAATGCATAATCATGGATATGTGTACGTGTGTAGTGTAGGTACAGCCTACGCGCTGTGTACGTCGCCCAGTACTCTCTAAAAAAAATTCAGTTGAGCTCAGATCACTAGAGCCTGCTACAATCGGTTCCATCAGTGTTGCCGCACAATCGTGGCAAGGACTTCTATATATGTAGCCTCCATTTCTAGCTTGTAAATGTAACAATGTGAGTACTCCGGCCCTGTTCCTAACAAACCGTAGAACAACAAAGGTAAGAAGCGGGAGTGGATAGACTTTATCCGGATGTTTTTGTCTCAAAAAACATTCAAATTTTAGAACGTACAATCAAAACACACATCCGTCCATATCGGTCCGATCAAAACATAACAATCCACCTCGAATTCAGGAGAATGTGCATCGATCTCAAAGCAAATTTAATGATTAGGAATTTAGACGATGGTTACTAAAGAAAACATACGGACGGAAGTTATCAAAACCCATGAAAAAAAAAAACTACTACTCTCTTTCCGCATTAGGCTACAAAAGGCCAATGGGTAGCTTTCTTACTTTCAAGCTAACTTTGTGAATCCACTTTGATCGCCGGCACGTCGATCGAGGTCGATTTGCTGTAAAAGTAGAGGAGATCCGCAAGAAACGTGTAAACATGGGTTGAAATTTCTTTCATAGATTCTATAGAAAAGGGGCCCCGGCCTCTACTATCTCCGACGGATTCCCTTCAGCCCCTAATCCCTTCGCGAACAGATCCCAAGTGCTCCAGCGGATTCCCTTCAGCCTTCCCTTCAGAAGGGATTCGGAGAGAGAATCCCTTTAGAAACAGATTCTCTCTCCAATCTCAAAGAGAAATCCCTTCGAGGGGATGCTGTTGGAGATGGTAGGAAATAAAGGGAATGAATATAGGGAAGGGAATATGGAATGGAATGGAATGGAATGAAGGGAAATTGCTGGAGATAATCTTATCCCCCAATACCCCATCAACTTTCATAAGCTACCACACATGTATCATCGTAGCTACAGCCCGTGTGCCTTGTATACACATAGGAGGGCCTTAATTAAAAGCTCTCGATGACTATCAACGGATGGTAATCAAGATGCAAATAAATTCTGGTATTACCCCCCCATTAGGATCGTTTTGTTAATTTGTACCTACCTGATCCATGGCAATTGCTGCACGGTGTGCTACGCATGCATGCATGCTTGCTTTGCTAGGAAATCTTTGCCTCATGTCTCTCGCACATGAGAATACGAGAGATCGATGATGCTTGCTCTGCGGCATTCATGGCTCAACAGGTTTTCTTTTCTCCCTTCTGAAAAGCCAATGGCGATGCGAGAGACAGCGCTGTCGACGGCGACCCATCTATGGCAAGCTAAGCAAGCTTGGCCCGCTGCACGGAATTTTGTATGGGCAGCGTTGAATGCTGCAATTCGAGCGACGCAAGATCGACATGCCCATCTAGCAGCTGTTGCCCGTATTTGTATATATCGCCTGACATGCATGACATTGAATCCAATGATCCTAGATTTAGGTGATTTCAGCAAAAAAAAAAAACATCCGAATGATGTTTATTAAATCCTCTTTTTTTCTGGTTATGCCCTTGTCTGGCCCATTGAGCCTAATTAATTATGACGTCATCGTCTTGATTACGAGCTCTTTTACAAAAACAATAAATTTAATATACACGAAGCATATAACACACGATCATTTTTTTTTATCTAATATATTATATTAGTTAGTACTTATCTATACTTCCTGGTAAAAGATTAGTAGAGATACCTTAACAAATGCTTCTTATTTCTACTACTGCTACCCACTATACTGCAACGTAAAATTTCTCCTGGATTACATCGGGCCGGAAAAGCACAACATCTTCTCAACCTACTTCCTCCCGGTCCGGGCCAGATGGGCTTCAGCACAATTTCGTCGGTTTGCTCGGCCATGGACACCATCAAATTCGTATGGTCTTCTACAAAAATTAAAGTGGAAAATACCGAATGGTCCAAGAAACAAAGCGAAATTGCAAGAACACAAACAAACAAATTGGTATGGCACAACGAAATAATTCGATATTGTATTTCATATATATGATTAAACAACCACGTAGATACGATCGAATACTTATATACACGAAGCATATAACACACGATCCATCGATCAGCATTTCACCACACATATATCCATATCAGATCAACAAGAAACAGCATTGCATCTGCATGCTCGGAACAGATGCAGTGATGCTCTCTCTCTCCTCTCCTCACACCGCCTAGAACGAATGAACCCTGCACGCATGCACGCATGCATGCATGCATGAATGCAGATAGCTTGATTAGTGGAGGTAATAAGCGAGGAAGGAGATGACGAGGGCGGCGGGGGCGGCGGCCGCGGCGGAGGAGGCGCCGCTGCTGGCCGGGCCGGGCGCGGCGGCCGGGGCCTCGGAGGCGAGCACGGCGGTGGCCGAGGCGGCGGCGACGAGGGCGGCGAAGGCGATCTTCCTCATCTCCATCTTGATCGGCCTCGTCGATAGGTTTCTGCTCCTCCGAGCTGCGAGATGAGTTTATTAGTTGGGCTCGTAGTTATTTGGGAGCTAGCTAGGGAGGCTGGCTAATCGACCTCTCAATTGCTTGTGAGGGCTAAGGGCTTGGAGGTGATGAGGGTTTTATAGGGAGATGGTGGTTGGGTGTGAATGGTTAAGAGCGTGATTAGGGGGCTAATCAGCCTATGGTAGTAATTAACTGATAATTAATTGGTTAATTTTGGGTGGTTTCTATGTTTAGGTTGCTAATAATTAGGATGGTTACAGCTAATGGTGGTTGTGCATGTGGAGGGTGGAGCGGCATCTACGTGCGTGCGTGCGTGCATGCCTGTGTTAATTTTCGCGTTGAGTTGTTTGAGTGATCGTTGGACAGACATAGCTAGCTGTGACGCTTCATTTTGTTCTGGTTGTGAAGGGAGAGAGAATCCCAATATTCCAGAGCATGATGATTGCGTAATTGCGTTGGGCTATCAGGAAATGCTATGAAAAGCTAGACGATGAACGAGCACCGTCGAAGAATATCTTGTGTTACTACGATCCAGAATACAGAATAGCACAACCCTATGTTTCATCTAAATAGATTTCTAACTTTTTAGAAAAAAAATCGATTATGATAAATGATTGCGATATAGTATATATACATCCCAACCGGTTCTAACATCCTCAGTTTCGCTTTCTGGAAAAATCTAATTTAAATAAAGTAAATTCAAAATTTGGAGTTCCTTGGTGTTTAGTTTAACCTGGCATTCCTTATTCCTCCAAAATCGGAATTATATTCCCCTCTGTTCGAAAAATCAAATCTCCAGATTCCCGTCAGTACCTGAAATTTCACCCGAGTCCGAAAATGCTCCAAAAATCATGGAACCTATTGCATTAGGTCCCAAATATTTTAAAAACATTTTGAGAATTTTTCCAAGATTTTTGGAGGCTCTCTGGTATTTTATCTCGCGCGGCTTTCATTTAATGGCCGCTATACGCCCCAGAATATTCAAATCCACAAATTTCATCCAAATTCTGCGAAACCAATTTTATTGGGTTCCAAATATTCCAAAATAGTTCTAGGAATTTTTCCTGAATTTTTAGACCATTTTTACTAATTTTTCTCTACGGCGTCGCGTTTGCGTAAACCTCGGCCAATCAGGAAGCGCCACGTGGTAGGCACTATTCATCTTCCTCATGGCATCGTGCTGTTCTTTTTCAGGGAGAGGTCCTCAAGCTTCCATTCATGGCTTCATGCATTCAAATGCTCATAACTTCCCATTCAATGCCTCAAATCACTCCCGGTCAGATCCGTTGGATTCGCGGCGACGAGCTCTTTCCATCCTCCACCATCATTAGCCCAGGATCTCGCCGGAATTTGAATAATCTTTCCAAAACCGAATCGGTATAAATGGCAATAACTCGGCCGTTTCTAATCCGTTTCGCATGATTCCACTTCTCAAGTCTCCGTATTAGAGTCCCCTTCCCGGTGGTAGCACCCATCCTCCGCCTCTCCAACTCAATCGTCCGTGAGGTCAAGAAAACCGACGAAGAACGCTGTTTCTAGTGTTCTTCGTGTTCATCCTCATATCTTCTCCCTCGGTGGTTCAAATTCAATTCCGTTTGTTTCCTTGTGTTCGTATGGGTGTCTAGATGCTAACCCATCAATTAATTTTAGGATTACTCAAGATTTGAAGACGAATTTCAAGTTTTTGTCGCTTCGGCCGAACCTCTGTTCATCGCCGAATTCATCTTTTCCGGTGAGTATTTGTTCGATTCCTTGCAACCTTGAGCTCATCTAGATGTGCTCTAACTAGTTCTACATCCAATTGGCATGTTCATCTATCAAATTGGTGCAATTTTTCGAATTTTTGCAAATTTATGGGGCCTCTGTTTTGGGCGCCGTCGTGTGTGGCCGCCGTCGCCGCCCTCCGGCCGGTCTTGCCGCCGATCCGCGGCGCCCGCTGGCCGCCGCCGCCTCGGCGCCTCACGCCGCCGAGGGCGCGCCGTCCGGACCCCGCTTGCGGCCATGCCCGCCGGGCCGCTGCCGCCACCGTCGCCGCTCCCTAGCCTCGCCGCCGGCCCGCCCGGCCTCCCCTTGTCGGCGCCCTTGGAGCTTCTTGGTCCTCTGTTACTTGCCCAAGGAAGAAGAAGCTCTATCTCTATGACAGCTTGGTCCCACACTCCATAGACTCCAATTAATCCCAAAAATCAGAAAAAGAATATTCCCTCGTTTTCGATTTTTCAGGATTTGCGAACTTGGGGGGGCTCATAACTTTCCCGTCCGAACTCCGATTGACTCCGTTCAAATTCCTAAATTCATCTAAAATCAGTACCTACTTGCCAGTACTACTTTTATAATTTTTGGATTTTATTTTATTTATTGTTATTTATTTGTTGTTCCGTTTTGCGCGTAGCCGAGGATACCGCCGAGTCCGCCGACCCCGCCGCCGAACTCCAAGGTTTTGACACCCTCGCTACGACTGGAGGCAAGTTCCTTGACGCATTTTGATCCTATGTTTGCAAATGTTTTAACATGTTTTATAAACTTACATTGCTATGTTTATCCTTGTATGTCAAACATAGATGAATAGTTAATCCAATTTGTGATTACCTCTTTTGTTATTGACATCCATGTTTAATTGTAACCCTAGGACTTTTGGCTATGCCATGTTTACCTTATATGGTAACATTTGCTGAATAGTACGATAGAATTGCTTAGGGCCAATATTGATGAAAATGACCCATGGGTAGGATTATACAAAAATGATGATTTAAAGTGTGATTTGGAAATGATTATAAAGAATTTTGGTACTGTTTTTCCAAAATAAAAAGAAAAGGAAAAGGGATTAGACTTGGGTGGATTAGAATGTCGGGTGGGTGCGGATTGAGCACTAGTATCCAATGTGCAAGTGCCACCCCAAGTCAATTAAGGACCGACGCTTATGACTGTCCATTCTAAGCATAACCGTACTACCACATGTCTAACATGGTACGACCTGGCTAAATAATTTGTAAAAACCTAACTTAGACTCGCCAGTTGGTGGAATGTGGGTGCCAGATAGAGGCAAGTTGTACTCCCCACACGGCGCAAGAGGGGGCTTCTGTACTGGGTAGATAGAACCCTAACAACGATGAAACCTCAGCAAGTGAGTCGGGTTAGGCGTATACATTGTAAAGGCCTTGTCATAATCTCTCTGCCGGCACACCAAAGGAAGTGTGTTAATCCGGAGGCAACAAGAGATGATCATGTCTTGTGGGTAAAGATGTACACCTCTGCAGAGTTAAAACTATTCGAATAGCCGTGCCTACGGTCAAGGGCAAAGCAAAGAATGCTTTCATACTGATAGACTTTGGTTTTGGTTTTGAAAATAAAATGAGGTTTTGGGATTCGGGAGTGGTTAGAACTCTCGGATGATTAATTGGCGGATTGAGCCAACATGATAGATGGAACCTATTTTATGTCATGATGGATAGAGTCATGTGTGGATAATCTCAATCTTTTAAACTTGTGGCGGATAGAGCCCTTATACTAGTGATGGTGGATAGAATCTTCACTGAAATACTACTTAATTCAATTGTTAAAAAGAATGCTAAAATATGCTTTATGAAAATTATTATTAAGTATGGTTTAATGAAACTTGCTTTATGCAAAAGAACCCCAATAGCCTTTCTTGGAAAGCCCCACATGTGCATAATTTCCCAGACTTACTGAGTACTCTTGTACTCACGTCCTTCGTAACTGTTGTCATCAGAGAACTACCAGGACGCCGTTGAAGACGGTGAGTTCTACTCCGAGGAATTCGGGGAAGATCACCAAGAGAGCTAGTCGCGTGCCTTGTCGTCACCTGTGGTGTTTTTGGTTTTCGCTTTTTGTCGTTTTGCTTCCGCTGTCGTGTCTCCGGTCTCGTGACCGAGTATTGTAATAGGTAGCCATGTGGCTAATACTTTATAATTATGTTACAATTTCGTTATGTTCGACAATGACGTAGCACTGTTGACTGTGTGTACTAGCTACTGATCTGGGACTAGTACAGAAATACACAGGAGATTTTGGATAGCTGATCCGGGGTCTCACAGAGCCCATCCTCTATTTTACAAAAGTAATTAAATAATGTCTCAGTATTTGAAATAGCTAGCTATCGCTCCAATTTTTTTCTTAATTTAGTGTGCATAGTTTAATTGCAGATGGACCGTGAAGAATGGATGTATAAAAAAAAGCCATGTGAGTGCTAAATTTCATATGGGTGTTAAGGAGTTCAAAAGAATTGCAGAAGAAGATATGGTAAAAAGGGGTATAAATTTCATATATTGTCCTTGCTTTGATTGCATCAATCTCAGGAGATTTAACAACTCAGCTCAAATTAAAGACCACTTGATTCGACGTGGCTTTATGAGCACATGTTGGATCCATCATGGAGAGACAAGTAGTATCCGTTCGGTATGCAACAAAGACATGCTAGAACCCAATCACGAGTTGCAACGTGATATCTTTGAGTAGGGGTGAAAACGGATCGGATACGGTCGGATATTGCTGTTCCCGTATCCTAACCCATATTTTTTTTCCGGATTCGGAATCGGATACGGTAAGACCGAATCTGAGATCTGAATATGGATATTTGGAGTTTGGATATGGTAATGTCGGAGCGGATACATACCGGATTCGGTTCGGAAACGGATAATACAAACGGATACATACTTGTTGAAACATTTGACAAATTCATATATATTACATAAATTTGACAACTCACACAACACAAGTATAACAAGGTATCAAATTCATACATAACTTGAACAATTAAGTCCCGCTCACCCACAGGCCAACACACTGAATTCATGCGGTGGCGGCGGCGGAGGTTCAAGCACTAGGGTTAGTTTTCGGGTTGGGGAATCAAATGGGGAGGCAAAGACTGAGGCTTGCGGGAATCGAATGGGAAGCCCTTGACTCTTGAGTCTTGACTTGAGTACGGAGTACCCTTGTTTTGTTGATTCGGATATCCGGTCGGATAATATCCGGTTACCATATACCGTAGCTATTCGGTCGGATATCCGTCATCATTATCCGTTACCGTATCCGGTAGCAAGTATCCGGTACCGTATCCGAATCCGGCCGGATACGGAATTTTTTTCCCGGATATGGTTTTTAACGGATTCGGTACCGGATCGGTCGGCGTTAACCCGTACCATTTTCACCCCTATCTTTGAGGAGTATAATTTAGAGTAAATATTGTGTGATGTGGAAGGAAATTACACGGAAAGAGAGTTTGAAAATTTTAAAAGCTTGATAAAAGATGATGTCAAACCATTGTTCTCGGGTAGCAAAACGGAATACATCAAGTTGGGTTCAATCCTTTCATTGTTCGAATTGAAGGCAAAACACAGTTAGACAAATATTAAAACTTTCGATCCAAAACCTTTCGATTCGAAAAGTTTTGATTCGAAAAACTTTGGGTTTGAAAGTTTCGATTTAGAATTCAAGTCGAAAAAATTTCAATCGAAAAATCTTTAATTGGAAATTTTCAACTTGAAAAAAAAAATAAAAAAATTCAATTAAAAAAGTTTCACCTCGAAAAAATTCAAATAAAAAAAGTTGACTATAAAAAATTTAAATTCAAAAACTTTCAGATTGATTAAACAAAGCAAAAAAAAAATTCACTGGAATTGTTCGCACGCAAGTTATTCGTTTCAATTGCTCTTCCTTCACGTGCTCCATGTGGCAGGCCCAGAAGCAAACCTCAAAGAAGGTTGCGTGCGAGCCACCCTAAAGCCTAAACTAGTAAATCCTATGAGCCCGTTGGAAAGTTCTGACGGGGAATTCTAGATACACATCGAATCCCACCGGTTTCGTTTATGAACACTGATTGAGCGGATGTTTGGAACACGGGAATTTTGAAGAGATTTGCGTGAAAGTGCGGTTTCTACTGGAATCCTACGAACTTCAAGTCGTAAACGGGGCCTGGATTTTGACTGGATGAGCCTAGGGCTACAAGCCTACAAATATGCTGCAGAAAATATGCATCTGTAGTGATACGCAAATCCACACGTAGTCCTGAGGTTTATAAACAAACAACTAAAGAGCTAATAAAATTATTAGTTAGGTTTTGGGCTTCTTCAACGTCTTCGATCTTCGAGGCGGTGCAAGACTGGGGGCACGGCAAGTGGCATAGATAGAAGCATGGGGTGGCAAGATGGATAGTGCGGACACTCAGCGCGGCACTATAGCATACCGATAGAGACACCTCATTAAAAATTTCCTACTTCCGCCACTGGCCGTTTCCCCCTCCAATCGCCTCCTCAGTCGTACAATTTATCCTCAAATTCGTCAGTGCCACCAGCCTCACTAATATGACAATCATGAATAAAGATTACAGACCTAACCGTATTATCATCATTGGCCGTGCAACATAACATACATGCCATTCTTCATTGGTATTTGGAGTACAACCATTAATTCTCTTTTGCATACAGATCTGAAGTACCCCTAGAGATTTTTCGCGGCTTCTCCAACCAGTGCCTAAGGGGAAAACGAACAGTTTGCACTAGAACATTTGAAAGGTGAGAGGAAAAACTTCTCGTCCTAGAACGGAGTATTCATCACATCGCCATCAGCAATGCCAGTCTCGTTACACAATGCCCCTTTCTTCTCATCTCCTGGAATCAATATCACCTTCTACAATTGCTGAAATTTTTCCTTGGCTTCCCAGAATCATCTCATCATATCAATGAATAAGAACCTTGGTAAATTTTGACCTTTTGTCTTTGGCCTAAACATGTTAAGGAAAGAAAGATAACATTACTACAGTTTAGAATACAATAGTATGCTGCTTGTGGAAAACAATAAATTCAATTTGGACAGAATACTCATATTGGTCAAAACAATAAATTCAACCTCAGTCTCATCATAAATGATTCTTTTTACAAGGTCAAAGTTAGAAAGTTTAACCCCAAATCAATTTTCTATTAGACTTTTGGCTTGTGAAATTTGTGCCAAACCTGTCTCTGAATGAAGTTTATGTGAGATCTAGTGTTGGTTCGATGTGCACACACCCCATGTGTACCTTTATAAAAAAACAATTGCCATTCCTCAACTTGTATCTTATTCTTGTAGTAGCCTAGCATTTGCTACAAGGAAAAGATACAATTCGAAGCAGAGCAATTGATTTTTAAAGAGGTGGTGCACGATGAGAAGTTTGCACACCAAATCAATGTTTAAACATCACACGAACTTCACTTGAAGACATTCTACCACAAATTCGACAAGTTGAAATCCCAATTAAAAATTATTTTGAGGCAAAGAATTCAAGTGGTGCTAACTGATATTGAAAAGGAATCCTTTGTGATGAGACAAGGTTTTATGAACGAACAGCATTTATACTGTTTTCACTAAGCAACATATTGCAGTATAAATTATAATAGTGTTATATTTGTTTTCTTAACATGTCTAGGCCAAAGATAAAAGGGCAAAATTTATCAATGCCTTGTTCATTAGTACGATGAGATGGAATTCGTTTTCAAGGTAGTAACATAAGAGTTTAGCATGGTTTGAAATTTGTATGATCATTCATGCACTCAAGAAGATGGCTTGATTGATAACGAAAATTCAACTCAAACGGGAGTCGACCTAGCAGTAAATTATGGTTAGATACCTCTCTCTGAGCCTGAGAATAATAGGCGACTAGCTCATCCTCCAAGCATCAAACAAGCTAGAAGCGAAAGTGATGGTGCTTGAGAGACAAGTGCTATGTACAATAGGTCTATAAGACCATGCATTTCACGTATATGACCCACCCTCGAAAGAGAGCTTGTTAAAAAAATAATTGATGAACTGAGTTACGCTCTGTTGGTTGGGGGCGCGGTTGTGCGTCCCGCTCACCCGGGTTCGAGCCTCGCTCGACCCGTATGCTCGCTTGGAGCCGGAGACAGGCGCGTGTGTGTGGTGGGGTGTGTGTGAGGTGTGTGTGCGTTTATAGTCCGGTTGTTATTCTCTTCTTCTTTAATGAAATGCGAGAGCTCCTAGCCAAATTTTCAAAAAAAAAAAATAATTGATGGCATGAAAGAGCACCATATCTTTGTTGGTTTTGAGTTGCATATATTCCTAGCTACTAATGGGCAAAATAAGCACACGAGACGCCGAGGGTTAAACGAGAGGAGGGGGGGTACTGGTTACTTATACCTCGTAGAGGCTCTTGCTCTTGCACTCGCCACCGGCGGTGGCCGTGTGCTCCTCCTCGCTGCAGTCGCCGGTGCCGCGGGAAACCCTAGCTGTCCTCCTGCGGGCACGAGGTGACGGGTGGTAACCAGTGATGTCGGAGGCCACAGATGCCGGGCCCATTGGATGAGATACTGCTGGGCCTCACTTTCAAGCTTGGTCATGGGTCGGAGGAAATGTTGCCCCCGACGTCGCCGGCGCCACGAGTAGACCGTGAGGGCTGTGAGGAGAAGAATTTGTTTTAAAATAATGCAATTTTTTTAAAAAAAATTATGAAAATAATACGGCGTAGTAAAATTTTACAAAAAAAAACGCTCTATCATCATCGTTTCAAATAGTAACAGAGATTCTGTTTAGTCACGGATTGGATTGTCCAATAAATTATTTTATCATAGATTTATTTGATTGATAAGCCTCGAGTTTCTATCGTTATTTGAATTGGAGATGCATCTTTGTAAAATTTTATTTCGACTTATTATTTTTATAAAATTGTTTTAAAAAGTAATTCGTGAGGAGGAGGGCGGCTGGAACTGGACGAGACGGCCGGCGCATCCTTTCTCTTCTGCGCGCCGCCCTTGGACGGAAAATAATTATGTGGAGGAGGTATGCAAATTTAATTCTGTGCATCCCCACTCCGATGGATGCCATGTGTCTATCTAGCTAAATCTCAACATCATCCTATCAACAGTGTTATTAATTGAGGAGTGAGAAATCAAGGGTGTTATTAATGGCAGGAGTGAGAAATTAAATAAATGGTTGAGATTGGTAAGATGAACACGCTAAGATCTATCTGAGTGACGCACGTAGCTTAAATTCGTGATACCTCCTCCACAGACATAGGGGCCCACTTCTCCCGCGAGCGCCGCGGGCAGCAGGCTGCCCGCCGCCTCTGCCTCTCGTGTACGGATTGCGGCAGGCTTTTGCATGCGGACACTCGCACGGGCAGCGCCGGCCAACGGTCTGGACGCCTTAGGATCCTCTACATCGAGATCGACGGACTGGCGATAAAAGGAGTCAAATCGGAAGAAAAAAAATTTCTGCTAAATTTCAAAACAAAAATTTACTCTTTACTGATCGCTTCGGTGTGTTCCTCTTCTCAGAAGTACGGTTGGTTATCACAAGATCATCTTTGAAACTTAGCAATCTAAGAACAGTAGTATCTACTCCCTCATCCCACAAAGAGTGCATTTCTAGTGTTCAAAATTTGTCTCATAAAGAGTGCATCTTTAGTCCGTATAGTGTATGCATGCTCATTTAAGTGTCCGTGGAAACCAAAGCATCAGCATGCTTGTGTATGGAATAATGAGAGTCACATTAGTCATTTACCTTGCACACTAATCTGTCTTAAAAAATTTAAAAATACACTCTTTATGGGACGGAGGGAGCTAATACGTTGTCATCTGTCGTATGACGTGTGTTATATGGTAGAGGCAGCTCTCCGACAAGAAGAACGCCTGCCACATACTTACATGCTTGGATGAGTAGAACGACTAGCTAGCAGTGCCTCTGCATATTGCTTCGCCATGAAACCTCTCACAAATCGCAAGCAAGCAGGAAGCAACTAAGCGAAGATAGGTGCTTAGAATTGGTAGATGGGACAGCAAAGAAACCAAGCAGCATATATAAGTACGTCTGATCAAAAAAGGAAACAAGGCGTTGAACTAAACTTTCTTAACTTTCGATCTTATGATTTTTCTTCTCTCCGTGTCCTTGCCTCCTTGGTGAGGGGCGTTGAACTAAACTTTCTAACCCTATGTGTACAAGCTAGAAAAAATGAAACTGTTGTGGGGGAGAAAACCTTCACATCTCGGCTAGCTCCCCCTCATTGCAACTCCTGCTATCACATAATCAAACTAGGCCGTAAGCGCGGCGCACATCGCGCGCGTGAATGAAAAATGACTTTGCGTTTTTTTGGATGAAAAAATAGACTTAGTCGTATCTTCAAAATTTTTGAAGGCTTGAGAAACCATAAAGACAAAGCCGCGTGCATGAATGGAAAACGAATTTGCGTTTTTTTTTAGGTAAAAATGGGCCACGAAAATATTTTTTCTGGGCTCTGGAGAAAAAACGGACCACGAAAATATTTTTTCCGGCAAAAACTGAGGAATGAAGAATGAAAAACGGGTCTGTATTTTTTTAAGAAAAATGGACCACGAAAACACAAAAGCGGCGTACGCCGTGTGCGCATATGAAAAACAGATTTGTATATTTTTTTTTAGGAAAAATGGACCACGGAAACATTTTCCCCAGGATCCGAAGAAAAAAGAACTACGAAAACATTTTTTCGGCAAAAACGGAGAAAGGATGAACGAAAAATGAATTTCCGTTTTTTTCTAAGAAAAAATAGACCACGAAAACGTTTTTCACGGGTCTGGAGAAAAAACGGACAACGAAAACTTTTTTTCCAACAAAAACGAAGAAACAACGAATGAAAAACGAATTTGCATTTTTTTTAGAAAAAATGATCAACGAAAATATTTTTCCCATGCTCCGGAGAAAAAACGGACAACAAAAATATTTTTTTCCCAACAAAAACGAAGAAACGACAGACGAAAAATGAATTTCCATTTTTTTTAGGAAAAACAGCCAACGAAAACATTTTTCCCATGCACCGGAGAAAAAACAGACCATGAAAATATTTTTTCCAGGCAAAACGAAGAAAGACCTGAACGTAAAGACCGGGGATCTATTTATTATTTTTTTGGACCGATCACTATGCTGAAAAAATATAAAAGGGCTTGGTCGCGATTCATATTTAACAGGAGCCTCTTTCCGTAAAACGGCGAACGCGACCCAGGGAAAAAAATTTGCCCTCACAGGAAATTACAAATAACCTATTCATAAATTCGGAAGGACCTATCCGTAATTTGAAAGAACAGGAGATTTTTTTCGCAAAACGTCCAAAAGACGCGTGGACGCGACACCTCCTTTCTCCTGATCTTATATCCAGTAGGATTCTGTGCGAGTTTTCTTTTTCTTTTTTCTGTACACCATATCTTATTCCAATGTGCCAATGGATCCATCTCCTAGGGAGCATGGGCAACTGTCCAGCTTTCCGGCTATTATAAACGCTATGAACATGAAGTTTTTTAGATAAGACTAATCCTAAGCCATCGAGTTGTTATGTTTTGCTTACGCTTCTAAAATTTTCTAGCTCCGTTACTGATCGTACCGTACTGCACCACTAGAGTGTAACAACTTACTCGTTCTATCGTGTTGAGTGTAATGCATGATATGGCAAGGCCCTCTGAAAAATTATGCTGAGAATCAGTATATCATATTGGTGGACAGTGGTGGATCTAATATCAAAATTTAGGTCTTGTTTGCCAGAGCTTCAGATCTTAGTTCCACCCTAGATCTGAAACTTGTAGGCTAACATAAAATGAATTAAAATTATATTTTTATTCTAAAATGTAAACAAGATGACCCATCTAAACACTCTTAATATACCCACAGCTCCAGCTCAACGAATCTGATGAAGTTAGGAATACCCGGATCTGATAGAGCTGAAGCTCTGTCAAACAGCAGCTGTGTCAAATCTTCTGACCTTCTTCTACCCCTAAAATTTAGATTCACTAACCAAAACTTGATACCATGTAGTCATAGTACCTTATAGATGACGGACTATGTTTTGGGGGGGGAAAATTGGAAAATGTTGGAGTATGTCCTTTTTTCAGGCCTAAAAACAATTGGCAAGCTCCCAATCCAGAATTATTAGGAGTTAAATTATTAGGAACTGTTGGAGATGCTCTTAGAGTACCAGCCGATGGTACGCACAGGCCAGCCGACAGGAGAGGTGCTCTAGCCTCGATTGACCCGGCGTTGCGTCCGCTCCTGCCAGTGGATGGTGCACGTTCAGCACAACAACAACATCGTGCGTACTTCTAGGCTAAACATGCGTAATGACGGGAGCAAGGAAGGCGGGGTTGAAAAAAAAAGGTGGAAAAAACACTTTGTGAAGATTTTCAATTGTTGCAACTAAGCAATGTGTACAGTCCAAACAATTTATGGCTGCGTGCAGAAAAGCATCTAGAGCACGTAGATAAGACACCATACGCGTACCCATCCCGACGGCCACCGGGGGCTCTAACGCCAGAAGGATCCGGCAACGCGTCCTCAGCCGTCCGATCACAGTAATCGAGCTGCGCATTAATTAAGTGGAGCGGAGCTAGAAGGAACGGTGTTTAGCAACGTTAATCAAACACGTTAATTAAGTACTCCCTCTGTCCCACAAAGAGTGCATTTCTAGGATTTTTAAGACAGATTAGTGTGCAAAGTAAATGACCAATGTGACCCTCATTACACCATACACAAGCATGCTGATGCTTCGGTTTCCACAAGCACTTAAATGAGCATGCATACACTTACAGCTGGGCCCTACGGACTAGAAATGCACTCTTTATGGGACAAAATTTGAACACTACAAATGCACTCTTTGTGGGACAGAGGAAGTACATCGGATGGCTGAGGACACGTTGGACGGAGGCCGGGTCGTTCGGGCGTTGGGCCCCGCGTCGCCATTCCGACATGTGCGAATCTAGGTGCGTGTCTGATATACACCAGCATCTTCAAAAAAAAAAAAATTAAATACTATAAGATTATCTTCTCGGCAGGTCAAATTTGATGATTGAGGGGGTGTTTGGCAGAGCTCCAGCTCCTCCAAATTCTTGGAGTTGGTGGAGCTAGGTATTCCTAGCTCCATCAAATTAGTGGAGCTGGAGCTGTGGGTATATTAAGAATGTTTAGGTAAGTCATCAAATTATATTTTAGAATAAAATTATAAACTTTAATCACTTTATTTCAGTCTACAAGTTTCAGCTCTGAGGTGGAACTGGGATCTGGAGCTCTGCCAAACAGGGCCTGAATTGATTTCAATTATAATGATTTAGGATTTGTAAAATTTTTAGAACTATCTATATTACACTTTAAGTAAATTTTGAATATATATACGTTGAATTTACTCCGTCCATTGGTCGCCGCGAATCCACGTCGACCCGGCCAGGACGCACAGTGCCGCCGGCCTAGGGACCACGGCGACTCCTCGCTACGCACCCACCGCACGTCCGCGCTTGCGTTCGTGCGGAGCCGGGCGCGTGCGCATTTTTATTTTTACGAGTTTTTCTTCGCTCTCACCGTTCCCCATGCGTACGTCGTGACGCTCTACTTTTGGCCGAAAATATCTCCTCCCCGTCGCTCTCCGGGCCGACGCCACGGCGGCGGACCGAGGCATCCGCGTCCGCTTCTCTGTTTGACATCGGCTTTGTCTTCGAGCCTGCATAAATGGCATGCACTTCCTGTCATGCGATAGGACGTCGACAGATTGCAAACAGTTCTTCCGTTGTTCCTGACCAGTGCATAAACGGCTCCTCTTGGGCAAATCTGCAAGCAAAATCACATTTGCCAAACAAGGTTTCCCCTTCGATCATTAGGATAGCGGATCCCTTCTCCCACTGCGCATACCCTTCTTCAAGACACAAAATTTTGAATGGAAAATTCACTGCGCATACTACTGACAAGAGTCTGGATTTATCGTCCAAGAAAAACAGAGCTTCGAATGCTTTACTCGCAAAATCTCGCGAAGATAGGAAGCCAGACGAATTTGAAAGACAAATGCTACCATTTCATCGCACTGCATCTCATAAAGACCAGTCGTGCTCGTGCTCCACATTAGCTGCCACGCCTGCTGCATCCAATCTGGACATCGTCGTCAGTCAGGCAGGCAGCGGAGAATATTGCGATTCCTGTTCCCAATCGGCGACCGCCGTCGGAGGGTTATACCCATCATGCTCTCAATGGATCGCTGCCGTTAGAGGATGTTGCATACTTGCATGTCGTGCTACCAATCGACCGCTGAAAAAAAAAATCAATTTAACTATCTCTAACAATAAAGGCACAATTAGGGATGCAAATGGGCCGGCCCAAGGGTCATCTTTGACCCACTCTAGTTCATTTGTTTGCACTAAAACTTAAAAGGTGGACTAAAAATTAAGTTTTTAGTGCAAACAAATGAACTAGAGTGGGTCAAAGAAGACCCTTGGGCCGGCCCATTTGCATCCCTAGGCACAATAGTGGTTTTCGCAGTGTCGTTATAAGGAAATTAGATTATTATTTTTTAAAGAAAATTGGGTTTTTCCAAATTTTACAAAAGAAAAAAAATTAGTGGGCCAACTTGACCAGCAAAACCCATTTGACCGAGCTAGCCTAGACTGCTGAGGATAAGGCACCATGCTCCGGTGCCCTATCCCCAGCCGAGAATGAGTCAGAGGGGAAGAGGCCAGGGTGACGGAAGCGATTGCGTTGGGCAGTGTCGCTCCTCGTGTGTGGTGTCGGTTGGCTCCTAGCGTCCATTGCTCGAGCTCCTCTCGAGCTCCTTCAAATCCCAATCCCTGTTCTTCTTGAGATATAGAAGAATGACGTGATTTTTCCTTTTGGTTGATCCTTAATCCACTTGCGATTTTGTGTGTCCTTGGGCAAGATCTTTGGCTACCCAAAGCCTTCTTGTGTTCTTTGGCCCCGGTCCACACTCAATCAACTCATGGATGCCACTTTGTGTGCAATCCAAAGTGATTGAAGAGGGGGTGGTGTTGGCGGGGGATTTGAGGTGCTCCATGGACGGCGAGGTTTGTTTGGTGCTTTGTGTGGTTGAGTCTTTGGGATGACCTTGCTTGCTCGGTTGGTTGGTTTGGCTCTATGTGTTGGACTAGAACTCGGCTGACTGGTGCCTTTTCTGGAGCGGATTCTTCGAGACCTGTTGTTCTTATTCAACGATGTCTACTTCCATGGTTAGGAAGTCAGTTCTGTGGCTCTAATCATCTTTAGCTGCAGCTCGAGATCTCCTAGTGAATTGCCTTACTATGTGGTATGTGGCTTTATATCTTCAAAACTTTCGTCAGTGAGTCTACAGCATTATAGCGGCGATATTGTTTTGTGGGAGATCGTCTTTAATGAGCCTAGCCTTTAAACATTAACAGCCAGTAAGTGCGCTGAGTAATTTACTTTTTGCAATTTACTACTTGAATGCAAATGTGTTAGACACTGATATTATCTTAGGGACCTTGCATGCGAAGTTGGCTATTGTTCGATGAGGATTGGGCTAAGAGAGACCATTTGTGACAACATATAGTCAGTTCTCATAATTTGTGATATTTATCTGATTAATTAGTTCGATTGCTTACTTTGTCTTGATTCAGTACATATATATACATATAAGCATGCTCCTTGTTGTCTGTTCTCATTACTTTGTAATTGCCGGTAATAGATGAAGCTCCATCAGTAGGCATATTTATTTCTGATTCTTATATATGTGCTGCTAGGGTAATCAATTGATTATGTTTCAATTAATCGTCAAGTATTGAAATCTGTTTCAAGTAAATCTGATTAGAAAGGTTGTCACAAATTAGTCTATGATCATGTCCCTAATGGCGAGGAGGTATTTTAATTAAGGTAGTCTGATATCTAAGAACAAACCTAAAATAACTTGAGCTTTTGAAGCTAGATGTGAGCCACTATTACTGTTCATTGTCATATACATGTTTAGATACTTAATTATGAGTTGTTCATTGATATTAGATAATATCATGTTTTATCTATGTTTTTATTATAACTTTGTAATGCTCTGATTATTAATTATACTTGGAATTAAAGTAAAAAAGAAATTTGCTAATACCGCATTACTTCCAACATATCCCTCCCCTTCGACGCCAACAAGGTTGCGAGTGAGTGGCTAGTGGCCGGCAACGAGTGGTGGCGCAACGACTGGCAACGCCAATATCGGATTTGGCATCTCCGCCTTGTCCTCAACATCATTGACGACTTCGAGCTCGGATGCGACGATTAGCATCGAGGCTAGCGACATGGAGCTCGAATCCAGCAATCAGGAACCCAAATTGAGTCTCCTTGCCCATATTTGGATTTGGAACTCTGCCGTTGTGTCCTTGCTAAGCGTAGAGTGGCGCCAACGCTTCTACCATAGCCGTCAACGCCATCCCCTTCTACCACGTTACTCCTCTTCTCTCATCTGCAACGTCATAGGCAGTGCTCCTCCCATCGTGCTTTCTTGCTTGCATCGTCGAGAGTAGAGGAAGGATGAAGGTGGCACGATACCTCAATCCCGGCCAGATTTGGTGGGCTTGGTGAAGGTTGTGGTTCCATCGATGATGACGACAGCCAGGAAAGGGGTTGAGCGGTGACTTAGGCGGATGGTTGAGTGTAGAGGAAGGGGATGCTAGGGGTCTGAGAACAGGAGGGGGCGATGGCGTTAGTGAGCAAGGAAGAGGGGCACGGGTCTGAGGCCGAGGATGGAGGGTATAGGGCCACGAGGTTAGTGAGTGTGGGTAGGGTTTCTGTAACATCCTAGTTTTCGCTTTCTGGAGAAAAATCTAATTTAAATTAATTAAATTCGAAAGTTGGAGTTTATTTGGTGTTTATGTTAACCTGGCATCCTTTTCCACCCAAAATCGGGAATTAATTCCCCTCCAGTCGAAAAATCGCATTTTCCAGTCCCACCGGTACCCGAAATTTCACCCGAGTCCAAAAATGCTCCAAAAATCCCCAAACTACTTCATTTGTGTTCCAAATATTCCAAAATGATTTTAGAAATCATTCCCCGGATTTTTGGACCTCCGCTCCTATTTTATCTCGCGCGGCTTTTGTTTAATGCCTGCGATCCGCGCCCGAATATCCAATTCCACAAAAATCATCCAAATTCAACCAAACCAATTTTATTGAGTCCCAAATATTCTAAAATGGCTCTAGGAATTTTTCCGGAATTTTTAGGCCATTTTTCCTTATTTTTCTCTAGGGCGAATTGTTTACGTAAAGGAGGACCAATAAGGAAGCGACACATGGTGTGAACAGTGCACCTTCTTCAACCTCCAGCCAACTCCATTTACAAAGAGCTCTCCCATGGTTTCAATGGCTAGGGCTTGTATTCAAACGCTCATAACTCCCTCAATTCAACTCCGAAATGCGAACGGTCGGTTCCGGTGGATCCGCAACAGCGAGCTCTTTCCATTCCTTACCTTCATTAGCCGTCAATCTCGCCGGAAACGGACGTATTGATGAAAAACCGAAAACCGTTCAAATGCCAATAACTCATCCGTTTCTCGTCCAAACGCCGCACCACCACCTCCATCCTCTTCGTATAAGAATCCCCTTTCCGGTAGTGTGCTCCCCTTTCCCTCTACTCCACCCATTTGCCCGTGAGATCAAGAAAACCGACGGTGTGTCACCCTTTTCCGGTGTTCTTCAAGTTCTTGCTCATAGATCCTTCCCCGGTGAGCCATTCTTCATACCACTTGGTTCTTTGTGACTGTGGATGAGTCTAGCTTCTAACCCAATCATCAATTTTAGGTTTGATCAAGAGTTGGCGACGAATTTCAAGTTTTTCTCATTCCGGCCGAACCTCCGTTCTTCGTCGATTTCTCCGATTCCGGTGAGGTTTGGCTCAATTCCTTCCTTCTCTAGGTTCCTAAGGATGTGATCTAGAGGTTCTAGGCTTTTATTTGGTCCAAATCCATGCGAAAATGGGGCAAAAATTCGTTTTTTTTTTTTTTTGAAGAAAAGGGGGCTCTGTAACTTTGGGTCAGTTCTGGAACCATTTTTCGTGAGTACTGTAGCAAACAGTACCTTTTTCTTTTTTTCTTGATTTTCCATCATTTTCCAACTTCGAACGCTTATAACTTTTGCGTTCGAACTCCGTTTGACTCCATTAAATTTTCTAAATTCATCTAAAATCAAGATCTTCCTGCCAGTACTAATTTTGTAATTTTTGGATTTTATTTATTTTCTTTTTATTTATTTGTTGTCTTCGTTTTGCACGTAGTCGACGACCCCGACGCGACCGCCGATCCCGTCGCCGGACTTCAAAGAGTTCAACCTTCTCGCTGTGACCGAGGCAAGTCTCCTTGACGCATGTTGATCCTACGATTTACAACTGTTTTACCACCGTTTTACAAATTGCATTGCTATTTATATTAAAAGAATGATGTTATCGTTAGGTTATTAGTTATACCTGCTGTTCCTACCACCTTGACATTGTTATCCCCGATCCTTTGTCGCCCTAGTATAGTAGTCCACCAATATAAATGTTTTTGAGAAAAATTGTCTTTGACTCGGGGAATGCCCGCTTGGAGGACCTTTTGCATGGAATTACTAGTATAGAATGTAAATGGAGAATAGTTGAATTCTAGTGTTGATATAAGGGTGGTAACGTGAGATGAATCTATGAATGGTGATCATCGAACCCTGTAACGTTGGATTGTGATGGTAGCTCACCTTATAATGAATGGGGGGGATTGTGGAGGATGTATGGTATTGTGAAGTACGCATGATGGATTAGATGGATCATTGCAAGTAAATAGGATGTTGAATTGGATTCCTTGGACTGATAAAATAGTATCAAATGGAAATACGAGTTAGTTGGATTATTAGAGTTTTGTTGGGAATTATTATTAAAGGACTGATTAAGAAATAAATGATTATGAAAACATAGACCTGTGATAATCAATTATGGAGAATTGTGAATAGTCCAGAATAGTTGGTAATGTAGTAAATGACAATGTTACGTATTCTCGGTGGTTTAGAGGATGATTATTGAAATATGGTATCGCAATAACCATTTATGCGAGATTATGAATAATGTGGATTATGGATGATTTGTTTAGTAAACGTAGTATCATTGGTTATGGAAATAGCTGTAGTCGATGAATTAATGAAGTCTTGGATTTATAGAATCTTTCTTGAAAGATGCTTGGGGTGAGATTATGAATTATTCGTGGTGGATTAAAGTAGATGATTTAGAGGGGATAGCGTGAATAATTAAATATATGGTATTATGGAGTATTATCAGTGGATTGTATTCTAGATGATTAGAGATAGTATTGTGAAGTATTCTTGGTGGTTTAGTAGACGATTTTGTGGAATCTTCCTAGTGAATGATAAGATGGATCGTCGTATGAATGATGGATAAATCAATAATACAAAGTATAGTTCAAGGGAAATATTTCATATATGGACATGATTGTGGTTCCATAAGCTTTTGGAGTTTTGATAGTACCATGATGTACTTCCTACTTGTTGGATACTATATCGAATTGAATTATTCTTGTGATTGTAAAGTTATGGCAATCGAGGGATTATTGGAGAATACGCAGTTGATTATAGGGATTGTAATCAAACCCTGAGCTTTGTATTTTTTATAAAATAAACTATTGGTGGAATAGAATAGTACGGTAGAAATGCTTAGCCTTGCTATCGGTCAATATTCACCCATGGGTGGGAATTTCAATTATCTCTTGAAACTTGTATTGGAAGTTATAGGCAAGAAGTATTGCCAATGGTTTACAAAATAAAAAATAAAATGAAAAATGGTTTTGGACTGGGGTGGAACGGTTTGTCTGGTGGGCGCGGAGGGAGTGCTAGCTTTCATTGCGCAAGTACCGCCCCAAATCAGTTAAGGACCGACGCTTATGACTGTCTCCATTCTAAGCATAACCGTACAACCACATGTCAAAGTGGGCACGACCTGGCTAACTAATTTGTAGAAACCTGACTTAGACTCACCACTCGGTGGAATGTGAGAGCCGGAAAGAGGCATTGTTGTTGTTGTTGTTTTTCTCACACGGCGCAAGAGGGGGCTTCTGTACTGGGCGGATAGAACCCTAACAGCGGTGAAACCTCAGCGGGTGGGTCAAGTTAGGTAGATACATTGTGTGAAATCATGTGCTGAAAAATTGGCTTAGAATTGAATTTGCAAAATGTGTTTGTGCTTGTGTCTGACAATTTGACAGCAAACAGTGAAGTCATCTTTTGTGCCGGACCAAACTCTCAAACCAGTAAGTTTTGCATGTACGTCGGACCAATTTCTTTGGTCAGTCGTGAACGGCTTTTTGAGGATTGATTTCGCATGTACGACGGACTGATTTCTTTTAGTCTGTCGTGAACGTGTTTTCGCCGGAATGATTTCTTCTTGAAACCGAGACTTTCACTTGTATAACGGACCGATTTTGTTTGTCCATTGTGAATGGTTTTTTGAGTGCTTTTTCATGTGTACGTCGGACCATATTTCCTTGTCCGTCGTGAATGCGTTTTTGCTCGATTAGGGTTTTGAGCAAAATTGGAATTGTGTTTGATTTGTTTTTGAGATTATGAAATTTGTGAGAATTTCATGATTCTTGAAGTGGATTTTATGCAATGCTCGTGTGAGTATTTGCATGGATTGATGTGAGTCAAGTCGTGGACTTGTGCTCGGAATTGTTTTGTGGTTTGTTCATGTGCAGGTATTGCTCGAAGACGAACGTGGTCGATGACGGGACCGGAACTAGGTTCATGGAGGAGCTGAGGTTCAGGACTAGGTTCAGGGAGGAACTGAGGTCTTGGTGGTCAAGGATGTCATGCGGGACGTTCGGGCTAAGAGAATGGTGCACATGAAGAATGGTTAGTCACGTGAGAATGGCAGGAGGTCATTCGCGTGCAAAGTGTTAGTCACGTGAGTATGGCGGGTGGCCATACGCGTGCAAAGTGTTAGTCACGTGAGTATGGTAGGGTTGCCATACGCGTGCAAGAGTTGTACTCGGCCAGGTTGGGTCAAGTAGAGTTGTGTTGGATACAGATTCCTTCTAGGGAATAGGAATCGTATTCAGAACTCCTTGTGGGTTGGTGCTTTAAATAGGAGGGGTTGTCTCCTGTTGAAGAGCATCATCGAATTAAGTAGAGCTGAGCGCATCAAGCCTTGAGCAAGTTTTAGGGTTTGTACTCTTTTGATGAGAATACTTTAGACAAAAGAAATAAAGATCAATTCTTCCAAGATTTTTGCGTGCTACAGTAACCACGTTGCTACAGTGTTTTTCTGTCTTGGTTCTTGTTTGCATGCTTGCTCTAAATCTAGATTGGTTTTTGATCCTTGAGTGTCATCTTGATTTGATCCATCAAAACCCTTTCTAGGGTATTGATTTAGAGTTCCTCAAAGTCTAGTTGATTAAACTTTTGTCGGTTCTGTTAAAACTTTCAAGTTTACGTTAGATCAATTCTCGTCAAATTTTGGATCAGCAAGCTTGCGAAGCTCATAACTTTTGATCCGTAAGTCCGATCGAGCTGATTCTTTTTGGGTTCGATTGTATTGGAATCTAGTTTCTTGTGTCAAAATTTTAGATCAATCTAACGGTTGGATCTCCGGGAATTCTCGTTTTACCGAACCTCTGTCATTCTGTTTTTGTCGAGTACGAGGCAATTATTTGGTTCTGTTTTGGGGTGAACTTTTAGTAGATCAAGAATTTGGTTTTAGCTTCCGCACAATCATTCACCCCCCTCTGATTGCTATATTCGTATACTTCGATCCTACACATTGTAAAGGCCTTGTCATGATATCCCTGCCGGCACACCTAAGGAAGTGTGTTAATCGCGTGGCATCAAGGGAATATCATGTCTTGTGGGTAAAGTAGTACACCTCTGCAGAGTTAAAACTATTCGAATAGCCGTGCCTACGGTCAAAGGCAAAGCTTGCTGAATGCTTTCATATTGGTAGACTTTGGTTTTTGATTTCAAACTAAACAATATTTTGTTTTGGGATCCGGGAGCGGTTAGAACTCTCGGGTGTGCTTGCGACTAAAGCCGTAGGTGGAAGGAACTCGATTTTGTGAACCATGACTGAATGAGCCATGTGATTGGATTGAACCACGATTTTGTTGAGTGTGGCGGATAGAGCCTCAGATATTAGTGAGTGGTGGTTAGAACCTTCACTACAATATTACATAATTCAATTATTAAAAAGAATTGCTCAAATATGCTTTGTGAAAATTATTAACAAGTATGATTTGATGAAACTTGGCTTTATGCAAAAGAACCATATTAAGCCATCCTTGGCTAGCCTACATGGTGCATAATTTCCCAGACTTGCTGAGTACTTTATGTACTCACGTGCTACATTCTTGAAAGGACCAACGATGTCGCCTAGAGGGGGGGTGAATAGGCGGATTAAAAATTACGCAGCGGAATAAAAAGGTCCGAGCTGGTCAATCCGGAGTCTCCGGGTTTTGGTCCGGATACTCCGGCTTGTCCGGAGTGTCCGGTATGTAATACCGAGTCTCCGGGTTAGCTTTCGGGAAGCAAAGAAAACTACTCTAGCAAGCGCAACAAACTACTAGAAGTAAATAGCAAGAACAACCTAGAACAATTGCAAGACAAGATTTGAATTTACTCAAAGCAAAGAGCTAGAACTAACTTTACAAATTCAAATCTAACCAAGCAAATCTAGGAAGAAAAAGAGAATGCGAGAGACGAGATTTTTCACCGAAGTTCGTGTTCTTGAAGGGAACCCTACGTCTCCGCTGAGGTGGCTCGGTCCACACTTGAGCCGGGGTCTCTTTCAACCCGCTTTCCTCGGTGTTGCACAAATGCACTCACGGCTTCACTTCTTGTCTCTTCCCTTTCTGGAGGCGAGACTCGCCTTCACAAACGATCGGGCTCACCACACGCGTTGGTAGCTCCGGTGACTCCTAGCCGTCTAGGAGACCTTCAACCTCCAAGAGTAAAAGTACCACGAAGAATCGCTTGGAGGATGAACTAGTGCTCAACAAGACGAAATGAATGCACTTAGCACTTTTCTTCTTCCTCTCCTCACCAAAGAGATCAACAACCAAATTAATTGGGGGGAGGAAGATGGGGGCTATATTGAATGCTTAGAGATGGTTAGGAATGGCTTGAATGTCGCTATGAATGAGCTCAATAGAGATCCTAGCCGTTGGAGTGGAGTGGAGGCTTTAAATACTCTTTTGAAAACTAGCCGTTACTCTGCTTTTGTACAGCCGGAGTGTCCGGATAAACAACCCGGAGACTCGGGTTATCCGAGACTCGACCAAATGTCCGGATACTCCGGACCCACTGAAACCAGAGGCAACCGAGGGGCTCAACCCGGAGACTCCGGACATAATGTCCGGATACTCCGGATTGAATCCGGAGACTCCGGACTAAATGTCCGGATACTCCGGGTTACCCAGTTCGGTTTCAACTTTAAACTTTTCAAAACCAAGTGAAGTAGTGCTAATTTGAGATGCAAGAAAAGATGTTGAGCACATGCACATCCTAAATTCGATTTCTCGTCGTACCCCCTTAATAGTACGGCTATCCTTAAGACGCAAATAAATATAAGATTACAATTATGGTCTTGATGCCGTCTTTTTGAGTTTAAGTAGTCGTGGGGGTGTCCAATGTCTTTTCAAGCTCCACATAATCTCGATATCTGCAGTATTCTTGGATAAAACATTAGAACTCCTTAATTGTGTCATCATTAATCACCAAAACAATTTGAGGGGCCTAGATGCACTTTCAATCTCCCCCTTTTTGGTGAATTGATGACAACACAATTAATTAGCAAATAAAATAACGAGAACAATACTTAGGCATAAGATAAAAAAGAGAAGCTCCCCCTAAAAGTGTGCATTAGAAGAAATTGAGAGGAATCAAATGCACATTTTTAACGAGAAATAACCGAGAGCTCCCCCTCAAATGCACAAGCATCTCATCACAAATAACTGAAAGCAATCCATGCATTAAATGAGCAATAACGACATCACAACGAACAGACAGAGTTCACAACATAAAATAAACAAAATAACTGAAGCAACACACAAGTCCACCCACCCACACGCGACCGACGGAACGCTAAAGAAGTCCACGACAAAGACAACGCTGAAGAACACTCCCCCTTTGGCATCAAGACACCAAAAAGGAAGTCACAGGGAATCACTCGTCATCTCCGCTGCCGGAGGCCTCATACTCGAGCCTCGCCGCCGCGTCACCAGCGGTGGAGGACCAGAGGAGGAAGCAATCCCAAACAAAGCATTTGCGAAGTGTCGCCGCTACTCTCCTCGGAAGACCGGAGGAGTCGCTGAGAGATCGCCGCCATTGTGGCGGCGGATCTGCGAATGTCTTGACCATTCTTCTTGATCTGTCGACTCATCACCTTCGCCTCGGTGGAGATGTCGCGGCAAAGAAGAAAGACGTGCTTAAGCATCCTCTCGAAGAGTGCCGCTTGGGACCTCCTGATCGCCGAAGGAGTGACTGGAGACACACCGAGCAGAGGCAGAGGTAGAGGCCGGCACGACCTCGGGCGAAGCCTAGCAGCAGGACCAGGAGCTTGGAGGGGCTGGAGTAGGCGAGGGCGGACCTTGTAAGAAAGATGCTCCTCATCTCTCGACAAACTTCAGCCCACTCCTTTGAAGAGATCAAGGTCATCACGAAAGGTGCATAGCTGCAGCCATGTTGCTCTGCAAGGCTCGCCTCATTGTTTCCCACAAGAAATCGACAATGTCAAAAGGCTCGGTGCTCTCAACGAGGTGAAACAAAGAGTTCCTACCATAGGAACCCGATAGCGAAGCATCTCCTCCTTGGGAGAAAGAGTGACTCTCAACATCCTGTTGAGAACAGCTGGAATGTCCTTTAGACCCTTGATGGTCCCAAGCGTGAAGCTCCCGGAAGTGTCATACAAAGCCTCAATCTGCTCAGAGTCAACACTTTCTTCTCATGAAGCTTTGGGTGGCATTGTACCGAGATTGAGCACTCGGCAAATCTTTTCTTGCTAGCCACATACCGGTTCATGTCACCATCCACCAAATGGCCTCATCATTCTTGTCAAAATACAAGGTGGCATAGAACCGCATGATGACCTCATTGTTCGATCATACTTGTATGCCATGATGTTCTTGATCCGATGCAGCTCGCAAATCTCTATGATCTCGAGTGAAAATCGGATTGCTGCGGCCATGTACTCCCAGTCAATGGTCTTCATGCGAACCACTGGGTGCTCAAGAGGGTATAGGACCGTCTCATAGTAATCAGACTGAAACCGGTTCCAAAACCGGCGGTCCACATACTCATCCTGGTGAAGCTCGAGAGGATCCTTCTTTCTGTGCTCGACAATAGCTTTTCCTTTTCCAGATCTCGTCCGATAATCGATGATCCTCATTGGATTCACAGACATTGGGTAGTTCCACACAGGCTTGGCCTTGATCGGAGGACCAATGAAGTGCCCAGAGGTACGGAATCGACTTCTTTCTCGATCACGGCCTGGCATGGGTATCACCGGATGCTCATCCGGATCGAGAACTTGCCGAGGAGGAGGAGATCGACAGTGCCGATCCTGAAGCTAGCCGGCCTCGAGGTCCGGAAATGGGCCTTTTGGCCACTCCAATTCTCGCCTTTGCGGAGGGCCGAGGATGCGGAGGAGAATTGGTGGGAGACGCGCCGAGCGGGAGCACTACCACCACCGCTACTGCGAAGGGGATCGCTACCCACCGGTACTGCGGAGGAGGATCGCTACCACTGCTGCGGAGGAGGAGTGCTGCCTCGGAAGTTCCCTGGAAGGATCCATCGACTGCATGCAGCGAACGAGAGGAATTAGCCAAGAGACGACGCGAAAAAAATGACAGAATCGCCGAGGCACCCAACCCGAGAGTCCGGACAAAATGTCCGGATACTCGGATTGCATCCGGAGACTCGGACCAAATGTCCGGATACTCGATGGACCCGAGACTCGGACTCGAGTCGGACACTCGGATGTGCGAGGGAACGACGGCGCGCCAAGGATTTCACGGAATCCAACCCTAATCGCGATCAAAAACAAATCTAGAGTGCCACAAGAATGTTCAAGAACCAAGTAGGGCAAACTCTAGCAATGAATTTCGCGGGAATAGGGCACAAAAAAGAACTCACTTCAAGAAGATTTGAAAGTTGAAGAACGCGGGTGAGTTGGGGTTAATGAGTCTCCGATCTTGAGGGCCACGAAGAGTCAAGCCTCACCCTAGAAGAGATGAAGCAAGAGGAGAGGCCTTAAGAAACGAAGACACGAATCCAATCCCGAAGAGGAGGGGGTTAGGGCCAAGGAGTCTTACCAAGATCTTCAAAGCCAAGGAGAGGAAGGGGATCCAAGAGCCTTGGAGAAGAATATGAAGGTGAGAAACACGCCCTAGCCAAGAGAGGAGCACGGGAGAGGAAGAGGCGCACGAAGGAATAGAAAGAAACTAAACCGCGCGGGATACTTGGGGTTTAACCGACCGCCCCAACCCGGAGACTCCGGACTTTAGTCCGGATACTCCGGAACAACCCGGACACTCCGGCCTACCCGGAGAGTCCGGATAGAAATCCGGATACTCCGGGTTCCCCAGCTCGGGAAGAAAAGGAATTTTTCAAGGAAAGCTTCGGAGACCTGCGGAGAGAGAGAGAAAGGAGTCCTAGGGCATCCATCCACCATGTGACTAGCTAACAATCAAGCAATCAGACTATAGTCACATGGTAATGATGCGATCCTAAGATCAAGAGCCAATAACACATGGTAAATTTAAAGAAAAAGATAAGTAAAGTTTTGAACTTCATTTTTCATTCACCAACCAATATATGAGCACTTATCAAGCCACGTTACGAGAATCTAGAATATTTAGACCACTTCTCAATTCACAGAACCTTTTCTCGTCAAGGGGCTTGGTAAAGATATCGACTAATTGATCGTTTGTACTTACATGTTGGATATCAATTTCGCCTTTGGTTGCGTGGTCTCTTAGGAAATGATGGCGAATATCAATGTGTTTTGTTCGGGAGTGTTGGATGATTGTTGGCAATTTTATGGCACTCTCATTGTCACCTGAAGTGGAACAGCTTTTGTAGGATAGGCCATAATCACTCAAGGTTTGTCTCATCCAAAGTAATTGGGCACAACAACTCCGTGGCTATGTATTCGGCTTCGGCAGTGGATAGGGCTACGGAATTTTGTTTCTTGGAAGACCACGAGACTAGGGACCTACCCAAGAATTGGCAAGTTCCTGAGGTGCTCTTCCTATCCACTTTGCAACCAGCATAATCCGCATCGGAATAGCCAATAAGCTCAAAGGAGGATCCTTTCGGATACCAAAGTCGAAATGAGGAGTGTGCACTAAATATCTCAGGATTCTCTTAACGGCCACCATGTGGCACTCTTTTGGAGCGGCTTGAAAACGTGCACACATACAAACGCTAAGCATGATATCGGGCCTAGATGCACAAAGATAAAGGAGAGAACCGATCATCGAGCGATATACCTTTTGGATGACCGGTTTACCTTCTTTGTCGAGGTCTAGGTGCCCGTTGGCTTGCATTGGCGTCTTTATGGGCTTGGCGTCCTCCATTCGAACTTCTTGAGCATGTCCTTGATGTACTTCGTTTGACAAATGAAAGTTCCTTCCTTGAGTTGTTTAACTTGGAATCCGAGGAAGAACTTCAACTCACCCATCATGGACATCTCAAACCTTTTGGTCATGATCTTGCTAAACTCTTTACACAAATGTTCATTAGTAGATCCAAATATAATGTCATCGACATATATTTGACACACAAATAAATCATTGTCAATATGCTTAGTAAAGAGACTAGGGTCGGCCTTTCCGACTACAAAACCTTGTCCGAGAAGGAAGTCTCGAAGACATTCAAACCATGCCCTTGGAGCTTGCTTAAGTCCATAGAGTGCCTTGTGAAGGTAGTAGACATGGTCGGATGTCTTGGATCTTCAAATCCGGGTGGTTGCTCAACGTAGACCATTTCGGAAAGTGGTCCATTTAAGAAGGCGCTCTTCACGTCCATTTGATACAACTTGAAATCATGGTGAGTAGCAAAGGCAAGTAATATTCTAATAGATTCAAGCCTAGCTCTTTGGAGCATATGTTTCATCGAAATCCAAACCTTCTATTTGAGTGTACCCTTGAGCAACCAAACGGGCTTTGTTCCTTGTCACGATCCGTTTCATCTTGCTTGTTTCAAATACCCATTTTGTGCCGATCACATTTTGATTTGGTCTTTGAACAAGCTCCCGGACTTGATTGCGCTTGAAGTTGTTCGCCTCTTGCATGGCCATCACCCAATCTGGGTCTTCAAGCGCTTCATCTACCTTAAGAGGTTCAAGAGAGGAAACAAACGAGTAAAATTCACAAAAATTTGCAACTCGAGATCGAGTGGATACTCCCTTGTTGATGTCTCCAAGAATGTTGTCGACCGGATGATCTCTTTGAATACTTTGATGAACTCTAGGATGAGGTACAGATGAGTCCAAGGCTTGAATAGGGCCTTCATCATCTTGGGTGGCATTGGAACCATCTTGGGCTTGATTGGACGAGGAGGGAAAGTCGCCCGAGCCTGACCCATCCGGAGACTCCGGTATAGGACCCGGAGACTCCGGACTAATCCGGACACTCCGGGTTTCCGGCCGGAGACTCCGGGTTGGGGAGCTCGGGTGAGATTCCAAATTTTGAGGTTTTACCTCCCCAATTGCCATTTTCTTTATAGCTTCACAAGGAGGTTCTTCCCTGTCAATCACAACACGATCGACTTGTTCTACTTGAGAACCGTTAGTTTCATCAAAAGTCACGTCACGCGAGATTTCAACAACACCGGTGGTATTGTTGAAAACTCGGTACGCGTAAGCATTAGTTCCATAACCAAGTAAGAAACCTTCATCTACTTTAGGAGCGAATTTAGAAGACTTAGCCTTTTTATTAAGGATATAGCATTTGCTCCCAAAGACTCGAAAGTAGGAGACATTTGGTTTCTTCCCGGTGAGCAACTCATACGCCGTCTTCTTTAAGATCTTGTGGAGGTAGAGGCGGTTGGAGCTGTGGCATGCGGTGTTGATTGCTTCCGCCCAAAAACTATCGGAAACCTTGTACTCGTCGAGCATTGTCCGCGCCATCTCAATGAGGGTTCGATTCTTCCTCTCGGCCACCCCATTTTGTTGAGGAGAATAGGGAGCCGAGAACTCGTGCTTGATTCCTTCCTCATCAAGAAACTCCTCCACGCCAATATTCTTGAACTCGGTGCCGTTGTCGCTCCGGATTCTCTTGATCTTGACTTCAAACTCGTTTTGAGCTCTCCTCATGAATTTCTTCAAAGTCACTTGGACTTCTCCTTTGTCATGCAAAAAGAACACCCAAGTGAACCGAGAAAAATCATCAACAATAACTAAACCATACTTACTTCCCCCAATGCTTATGTAGGCGACCGGACCAAAAAGATCCATATGAAGCATTTCCAAAGGTCTTGTGGTCGTCATCACATTCTTGGCGGGATGGGAGGCACCGACTTGCTTGCCCGCTTGACAAGCGCTACAAATCCTATCTTTCTCAAAGACAACATTGGTTAGTCCGAGAATGTGGTTGCCTTTAATGAGTTTGTGAAGATTCCTCATACCAACATGGGCCAACCGGCGATGCCAAAGCCAACCCATGCTAGATTTAGCCATTAAGCACGTTTCAAGATTAAGTCTATCCGTATTGAAGTCTACGAGATAGAGCTTACCCTTCAAACGCCCTTTAAAGGATATTGAACCGTCAACCCTATTCATGACATCCACACCCTTTTCATTAAACAAACAATTATAGCAGCTTCACATAATTGTGCAACGGACAATAAATTGTAGCTTAATGACTCAACAAGCAAAACATTATTTAATTGGAAATTGCTTGAGATAGGAATTTTACCCAATCCAATTACTTCTCCTTTTCCATTGTCTCCAAAGACAATGCTTTCACTATTTGATCCATTTGCGTCCCAATTGAGCAAACATTGCCTTTTCTCCTGGTCCATGTGGTGCGTACATCCGCTATCCAAAATCCAACTTGTTCCACCGAGATATAGGCCTACAAAATGACATTTAGTTTTTGCTCTTTGGTACCCAAACTTGGTTAGGTCCACGCACATTAGTGACAAGAGACTTAGGGACCCAAATAGAACGAACACAAGGAGCATTCTTCGACTTACGCCCAACATGATAAGCAACTACACGACCGAGGTTAGTCTTTTTAAGCACATAAGAAGCAAAGAACTCGGAGTGAGCTTTGTGCTTGGATGTTCCTTCGCCTTTTACAAAGTGAATGGGCTTGCTTAAAGGAGCAACAACAATGTTGCTCTTTTTGCCCTTTGGCGGAACATACCCAAGCCCTTGCCTCTTAGGATTACCTTGGCGCTACCGAGATACTCCTCTAAACCCTTGCTTGCCTTGTAGGACTTTTGAAGTCCATCTTCAAGCATCACCTTAAGCTTCTCATTTTCATGAGCTAAGACTTTCAAAGTCTCACGGTTAGTAGCACAAGTAGCAACATCAACATTAAAGCATCTAAGCGCAACCGATTGCTCGTTGAAGGTAATGAAATATTGGAGTTGTTGATTGAGGTAGAAGCTTTATTCGAGAGATCAACAAGCTTCACTTCAAGAGCCTTGCAAGCATCCTTCGCTTTTGCAAGTTGCTCTAAGAGTGAAGCATTGGTGATCTCAAGACTAATTGCTTCATTTTTGGTCAAATTTGAACTTTTGACCAAATCCTCATTTCTCTTTCTTTCAAAAGCTAGGCTCTTCTCTAGCTCAATGTTCTTCTCCTTTTCAAAAATGAGGAGATCCTCTTGAGCCTCGAGAATAGCCTCCTTTTGTTCAACTACTTCCTCCAATTTTTCAATATCTTTAAGTAGCAAGTCTAATTTTTCAATATCAAAATCATTCATAGATTTAAATGCTACTTCCTCATCATCACTAGCATCATCACAATCATCTAAGCCATAATCAACAATAGAAAGAGTGGAGCTCTTAGATGATACCTTGTGCCCTTTTGCCATAAGGCACATTGGAGTATTTCCTTCAGTCGCTTAAGTCGTCAAAGAGACTCTTTGACTTTGTCGGTGGAGTGGCAATGGCGGCAGTGGCAAGTCCTCCCTCATTATCGGAGTTGGACTCGGACTCGGACTCGGAGTCGGAGTCAGAGTTCCATTCCTTGCCAATGTATGCATGACCCTTGCCCTTGTACTTCTTGCTCTTATCCTTGTCCTTCTTGCGGTACTTGTCTTTCTTATGCGGCTTCTCTTCCTTCTTTTCTTTGTGTGGGCACTCGGCAATAAAGTGGCGGGTTCCCACACTCATAGCACTTTCTTGAGGAGTGACGCCCTCTTGACTTGTTGCCATAGCTCTTGGAGTGACTAGGTTTGTAGCCCTTCTTCTTCAAGAATTTGTTGAATCTTCTGACGAGCAAGGCCATATCTTCATTTGTCAAGGGGCCGCTCGACTCTTCTTCATCGCTTGTGCTCTCTTCGATTTCTTGCACCACCTTGACGGCCTTCAAGGCGATGCCTTTCTTCTTGCCGGACTTGAGCTCCTCCACCACTTCCGCTTCCTTCACCATCATCTCATCCGTCATCAACCGGCCAATCACATCATGAGGAGTGAGGGTGTCGAAATTTGGCCGGTCGCGGATGAGTTGCACAAGATTGCGGTTGGTGGGGGTGATCACTCGGAGGATGATCTTCACTACGGCCTTGTCGGTGAGCTCGGTGCTTCCAAGTCCCTTTGCTTGATTTACTAGCACCATCAAGCGATCAAACATATTTGTGTACGATTCACCTTCTTCCAAAGTGAATCAGCTCCCAATGATGAGTTCGATCTTCGACTCACGGACACTTGATACACCTTCGTGAGACACCATCAATCTTTCCCAAATGTCCTTGGCATTGTCAAGGCCATCGACGGTTGAACTCGAGTCGCTCAAAGCATTGAACAAGGCATTGACGGCCAAGTCGTTGAAGTGTTGAGCTTTGTCTTCTTCGGAGGTGAGATTGTTTGGGTTTGCGGGCTTGAAACCTGTTTCAACAATCTTCCAAATACACGGATGAAGTGATCTCAAATGCATCTTCATCTTATGTTTCCATGCCGCATATCGAGTGCCATCGAAGTGAGGCGCTCGACCGGACGAGACGGAAACATAGGATGAGGAGTTTGAGACTCCAAAGGAGGAATAATCTAAAGGAATAGCAACCCCGATACGGAACCCGAGGCTTTCTTGGCCATGGGTTTCGTAACCTTCTCTATATCGGACATCTTTGATTCTCCAAGCGGTTAAGCCAAAGTAAAGGAGATTTGGCTCGATACCAATTGAAAGGACCAACGATGTCGCCTAGAGGGGGTGAATAGGCGGATTAAAAATTACGCAATGGAATAAAAGGTCCGAGCTGGTCAATCCGGAGTCTCCGGGTTTTGGTCCGGATACTCCGGCTTGTCCGGAGTGTCCGGTATGTAATACCGGAGTCTCCGGGTTAGCTGGCTCGGGAACGCAAAGAAAACTACTCTAGCAAGCGCAACAAACTACTAGAAGTAAATAGCAAGAACAACCTAGAACAATTGCAAGACAAGATTTGAATTTACTCAAAGCAAAGAGCTAGAACTAACTTTACAAATTCAAATCTAACCAAGCAAATCTAGGAAGAAAAAGAGAATGCGAGAGGCGAGATTTTTCACCGAAGTTCAGGTTCTTGAAGGGAACCCTACGTCTCAGTTGAGGTGGCTCGGTCACACTTGAGCTGGGTCTCTTTCAACCCGCTTTCCTCCGGTGTTGCACAAATGCACTCGCCGGCTTCACTTCTTGTCTCTTCCCTTTCGGAGGCGAGACTCGCCTTCACAAACGGCCAGGGCTCACCACACGCGTTGGTAGCTCCGGTGACTCCTAACCGTCTAGGAGACCTTCAACCTCCAAGAGTAAAAGTACCACAAAGAATCGCTTGGAGGATGAACTAGTGCTCAACAAGACGAAATGAATGCACTTAGCACTTTTCTTCTTCCTCTCCTCACCAAAGAGATCAACAACCAAATTAATTGGTGGGAGGAAGATGGGGGCTCTATTGAATGCTTAGAGATGGTTAGGAATGGCTTGAATGCTATGAATGAGCTCAATAGAGATCCTAGCCGTTGGAGTGGAGTGGAGGCTTTAAATACTCTTTTGAAAACTAGCCGTTACTCCGTTTTATGTACAGGCCGAGTGTCCGGATAAACAACCGGAGACTCCGGGTTATCCGAGACTCGGACCAAATGTCCGGATACTCGGACCCATCGAAACGAGAGGCAACCGAGGGCTCAACCCGGAGACTCGGACATAATGTCGGATACTCGGATTGAATCCGAGACTCGGACTAAATGTCGGATACTCCGGGTTACCCGATTCGGTTTCAACTTTAAACTTTTCAAAACCAAGTGAAGTAGTGCTAATTTGAGATGCAAGAAAAGATGTTGAGCACATGCACATCCTAAATTCGATTTCTCGTCGTACCCCCTTAATAGTACGGCTATCCTTAAGACGCAAATAAATATAAGATTACAATTATGGTCTTGATGCCGTCTTTTTGAGTTTAAGTAGTCGTGGGGGTGTCCAATGTCTTTTCAAGCTCCACATAATCTCGATATCTGCAGTATTCTTGGATAAAACATTAGAACTCCTTAATTGTGTCATCATTAATCACCAAAACAATTTGAGGGGCCTAGATGCACTTTCAATTCTAATCATCTCTCAGAAGTGAAAGAAGCCGTCAAGGAATTCCAACGACTAGGGCGCGCTCCCCACTCGATTGCCTGTGGGCATTTGGATGGGTCGCATTGGTGTTTTCGTCTTCCGCTGCAGTTGTTCAAGTTGTTTCGCCTGTTCAGGCCGTAATGGTAAACCTTGACCATAAGGTCTTTGCTTTTATTTGGTATTATTCTTATTTAGTTATTTGTATTCGTGATATGGTTGTTGCTTCATCACTTTTGACTGTGTGTACTAGCTACTGATCTGGGACTAGTACAGAATTACACAGAGGACTCCGGATAGCCGATCCGGAGGCCTACAGTTTCGAAGGCCATGGGGAAACACTGGCTTGAGCCCCACTTGTCGGCGCTGATTGTTTGTAAGGGGAGTGGGCGACGTAGAGAGAGAGGATGGATTTTTAGATCCTATTTGGCAGAGCTCCAGCTCCATCAAATCCGTGGATCTAGTGGAGCTGAGTATTCCTAGCTCCATTAGATCTGTGGAGCTGAAGCTATGAGCATATTAAGAGTGTTTAGGTTGGTCATCTTGTTTACATTTTAGAATAAAAATATAAACTTAATTCACTTTATTTTAGCATATAAATTTCAAATCTGAGGTGAAGCTGGGATCTAGAGCTCTACCAAACACTCAAACAGGGTCTTAAGAAGCAGAGTTGATGAGAGCGAAGGGTTAGACTCTTGGCAAATAGATGTATGTAGATGTTTTTTCCTACACCTCAAACTCTCTATATGCATAGTGTTATAGACGCCTTGTTTTTTAGCGCTTGAATGCTACATGCGCAAGAAAAATAAGATCGTGTAGCCTGGAAACAGATTTTACTGGAAATATTGAACAATTAATGGCATTTCTTTGCACTTTACCAATAACTGTGTTATTGTGACCTTCTTTCTACACCTAATTACAAAAAGGGTATAAACTAGTGCTACCTCCGTTCTTTCGAGTGACATCATTGGATCCTTGCAATCAAAATTTTGATCACCAATATGTTTATTCTAGATTAACCACATAAAAACTATATTATTATATTTATCATTAAATTTTTTTACAATATTATTATAATTTTATTAGTATATAATAACATAAAATTACAAAAAATAACCATCAAGATCACATCACAGAAATAATACAAAAGTCAAAGCATCACTTAAAAATGAACAAACGGAGTACAATCATCATAAACTACACTATAGCTGGAGGGTCCTAAGTACGGTTGCAATCCGAGCGGATATAGATAGATATCGCTCATCTTGTATTCTATTCCACATTTTTTTCATGGAATCAGAGTCAGACACTGACAACACCAGATACAAACATGAATGCAGATTGTCTCAGTCAAGAATATGGAACGAATACATATCAAGCCGAATGTGAATAGTCTCGATTACGAATATTCAGTCCGATGTAGCACAAAAATAGAACCCATATGTGTTACACATGAAAGGATTAATCAACCGTACTACATGTCCAAAATACAACTATATTAGGAGTTCAACAAGCAAATTTGACCGCATAAATTAAATTCAAAAGTATTTTATTTATGTTCCTTATGTTCAAACATATTTTCCTAATTTTTTGGAATTTTTTTGTGTGTTGTTTGCTATTTTTCTTGGTTTAGTTGGATTTATTATATTTTCTAAAAGTAAAAGAACTAATTCAAATACTAGAAAAGCCTTGTGGGTCAAGTTCTCTCTCCAACCCACTCTGGGCAAGTGAGAGCTAGTCATTACTCAGGGCATGTACAATGCAAGACGCTTATATAGGAATACTTACAGTAAGAGAATGTAACCACATCATTAAGCATCTATATAAAAATTATTTCTTCCAATGCAAGCATCTCTTCTTTAGATGCTTAAATATTATATTATCTGTTTTTAGATATAGTTATATACATAGTATCTGCTAAGCACTGGCGCTTACTTGAGCGTTAATACTTTAAAATAAGCGTTTTATCTATCCTATGTGGCAAGAAAAAACCGTTTTTTATTACTAAGCGTTTGCATTGTGCATGCTCTCATAGGCCTATGGCCTCATGGGCTTGACTATTGAGCTAACTGACTAAGGCATGACTCATGGGCCTATAGTTTACTGGATATCTAGGATAAGTGTATCAAATATTATCCGATTAATTTCTCGGGTAGCTCTGAATTCGATCTCATATCCTAAAAAAAACTATCTTATTTCGAATCCAAAATCCAAAAACCTAGCCATATATCTGTTTTTTGCTCCGAATTCCATCCAAATATTTTCAATCAGATATTATCCACTCCATTTGCACCCCTAGTCCTAAGAGAGCCACCTAGATGAAATCTCCAATACCACAGGCTATAGCCATATGAGCTAAGCTATAAGGATAGGAATGGTAGCTAGACATAATTGTTGTCATTATATCCATCTATATCCTAGAGACAAGACTTTCTAAAATCAATTGTCTCCTAAAGTGTCTTTATAGGACCCTACAATTTTTTTAACTCTTTATGAAAAAAAATGTATCTGTTGGAGACATCAACTTATACAATGTTGTTGTTTTCTTATTTATTTGTCCTTATTTCATGGGTTTAGAGACATCTCTCTCTCTCTCTCTCTCTCTCTCTCTCTCGCTCGCGCGCGCGCGCTTTGTACTCTCTTCCACGTCAACACAATTCCTACATAGATGAATTGATATGTGATATCACATTATTGTACATATCCTAAGCTGCTTTATTATAATCTACACAAAATTGACTATAGGACATCGAATTTTTTATGATTTTTGTGTATTTACTGAAAAACCGAACTTCTGTGGCTCTTGTTTATATTATGTCGGACATATTATAATAGTATTATCCTAGCTAATAGGAGATAGCATATAAAATGTCACATTTGCCCCTCCATCATTTCCCCTTCTTATTCCCTACATGTTAATCCATAGTTTTCAATATTGTACTAGTATCGGTTAGTACGTACTATTTTGTCATCTAAATTGGTACAAAGTAGCCTTATGTACCATATCGACCTTGATACCGATTAATACCGATCATACTGGTCCGATACCGATCAATATTGCCATACCAGCTTCAATACCAAACAATATCAGTCATACTGATTTTGATACCATACAATGCCTGTCATACCAACGGAATTAATAATACTCCCTCCAGTTTGATAATAGTCGTTTTGGACATCGACACGGTCTTCAAAACACAACTTTGACCGCTAATTTTTATTATAATATATTTATAAAACCCAATAAAATTATAATATTATGAAAGTACTTCTCGAGACAAATCTACACATATAATTTTCATATATCCAATTTAAAAATTTAAAAATATATCAATAGTCAAAGTTTTAGAACTTTGACCATCACTATGTCCAAAACGACATCTATTATCAAACTGGAGGGAGTATCATCTATTCAATTACTCCCTCCATCCAAGTTTATAAGACGTATTTTTTGAATGGTGTTGCCCATAATATAATGTGTATTTCTTATTCCAATGCAAAATTAGTGTGATGTTTCCTATTTACCCCCTAATAAATATTTATCTTTACTTTATATTCTCTATATGTATGCATTGAATATAGTGTTTAGTGATAATAATTAGCGACAATTTAATCATTTTCAAGATCTTTTTAGTCTATATGCCAAGAAGAAATAAACCTTATAAACTTGGATGGACGGAGTATAAGTTATATTTGATAGCACTACTATATATTTGGAGTAATATTATAAGTGAAATTTGATGTACATATAATTAAACATGTGTACACTTATAAATATATATTGTTATATTAAGCCTGAAATGGTATGAACCAGTATCAGAATGTACCATTCTAAGATCTAAACCGGTATAATCTCTGGTATAGTATTAACAAGCTTGGGTTAATCACTCGCCTAGTAACCATAACAATACTATTATGATGGGTCCGATATCGTATAGCAAAGAACCATAGAAGTAGGGATGTGATCGGATCAGATACGGTCGAATATCGTCCTATTCATATCCGTATCCGTATTTTTTATCGAATACAGAATCGAATACGAATAGTGTCGAATACAGAATCGAATACGAATTATACAGGATAATATCGGTTACGAATACAGATCGAATACGAATCGGAATCAACATGGATACGAATAATATTAATCGGATATTTTAAAATCCAATTTCAATTTTTTTCCAAAATCGGTCCAAATTTAAATTCAAAATTCCAAAAGAAATATATTTGTATGTCTTTTTTTTGCCTTTTTATCCCTAGCTTGTCATACATGTGACTCTGTGAGTAACAATGTACCCTATTTCAATAATTGAACCAAATGATTTCTGGTGGCATATCTTCTTTGAATCCTAAGTAGCCCTCACGAAACGCCACTTGCCAATTTACTGTACCACCTTTACCCAAATATCTCCAAATTAGCATCTAGCACACATGAACACATTATATCTTGTCATCCAATGCAGACCCAGTCTACAAACAGTGAAACATGTTAAATTGTTAATGTGTTATTCTGAAACGTGTTATTCGGATAATATCCGTATGTCATATTCGGATATTATCCGAACAAAAACTCGGATATTCCGTATCCATCGGATAATCAGTGTTCCATATCTGTATCCGTATCCATGTAAGTTATCTGTATCCATATCCTTATCCAAGAAATCAACTGGATATCTGTAAAACTATCCAAATCATCATCCAAATCAATTCGGTCGGTCGGAAAATATCCGTACCAGTTCCATCCCTACATAGAAGTTCCTGTTTTTCCAGCACAAGCATAAAATTCTAATATCACGGTGCAAAATGACACAAAAGTTCAGTACCATGTTGCTAAAATTTTGCGTATAATGATTGCTAATGCTTCGTGTTATGAATCATCCCCACCTTCAGGCACTTGATACCACGAACCAGCGAATACCTTGAGCAATCCTGGTGCTTCGACGAGAACAAGTATTACTGAGCAAATTGGTTTATCGACCCCATTGCTGTGCTAATCTTGCGGTAAATTTGCAAGAAGTTGTATCTTGGCTACCGTGAAAGCAATATATATATATATATATCATCTACACATGTGTAAATACACATGCTATCTATGCTATTTTTTTCTGCTTCGAGATGTATGCTGTGCAGAACATAAAAGAAAAGATAATATGGCACAGATCTTAATAAAATAAATGATGATATAGATAGCGTGTGTATCTACACATATGTGTAAAAAATGCATGCTATATATATATATACTAGTTACATGCCCGTGCGTTGCTACGAAAAACAAAATTGATAACGAAAAATAAAGATTAAAAAATAAAAAAAATTATTTCACAAGATCAAACATCTATCTTTAACGCTTCGCTTTCAAGTTTGGCTAATTAAAGCAATGCTTCGTTTCTTGCGTAGGGCAATTAAGCGGCAATTAATGACGTGGGAAGAACGGACCACTGCCACCAAGTGCTGCTTTAGAATAGTAGATATATATATATATATATATATATATATATATATATGTGTGTGTGTGTGAAAATAGAATAATGATATTGATAAGTACCCTGTGTTCCCATGGCAAAACACACAGAAATACAGAACCAATCAATCCTCTGTGAAAGGAGGAGGAGGAGGAGAAGAAAACGATTAGAAAAAAACACGAGGCGGCAATCCAACGGTCGGGACCGCGGCATAGAAAAATCGAGGCGGGGCCCCGGGAGGGGCATCCCCGTAATTTCCCGCGCCATCCGCGGCACCCTTTATCGCTGCCCAACCTCCCCTCGTTTCGCCCCCATTTCGAAGCCCACCGAATTCGCTGCGATTCCTCTCCCCTCGCCTCCTCGTCCTCCCCTAGGGTTAGTAGCTCCTCTCCCTCCTTCCACGATTCAGTCGCGGATTGCTCTCGAGCCCGCTCGATCTCTATCCTTAGGGCTTCGGCGCGGCCTCGCCCGGCCGATACGGGCCCTTCTTTTTTTTTTCTTTGCTGATTTCTTGGTTTGCCGGGTCTCTGTGCAGGGATCGCCGGAGAGGAATCGCGACGAGGGCCGTCTCGTCTAAAGCTTGTGGCTCGGTGATTCTCTATTCGGGCTGATGATTCTTGGGCTCTTTTAGTGTGTTTTCGCGGTAGTTTGTATGTTTTGTTTTTGCCGGTCAAAGCTGTGATTTTTCCTGGGTGGTGATGTCCGGCTTGTTGTGGAACTAATCAAGCCGCTCCGGTTTGTCAATTCGATGTTTATTTGCGTGGAAAACAGCGATTAGTAGTGAGCAAATTGGGCGCTCTGTTGTAAAGGCGTGGTCTCCTTTACACGTATTCTGTGTGCTTGATGCGACTAGTTGATGGCTTCTTTAGGTGCTTTGGCCAAAGCTAGCGAGCCAGATATGGTTCTACTTTATGGATTTGTTGCTCTGTTGCGTAACGCGGCGTAAAGTTGGGGGGCTTTCTTTAGAATTAATTTCCCCTGTTCCGATGCTGTTAGGTAATCAGGCTGTTGGCTCAATGATAGGGCAGTTTGCGTTGCTAGTACCTTCAGTATGATATTTGACCAGGCTGCGTTAGCCTTTTTGTAAGATGCTTCTTGGAGTAAATTTACTCTGGTGGGCTTGGATTCATTAGGCCACAACTTGTTTTAGACCATAGGCCACAGCATGTTTTACACAATCAAAATTATAGGTTGAAGACCGCATGATCGTATTTACCTCAAAATGGAACGCTTTGTTGCAACTTATTAACTGTGCGTAGATTGTTCGGAACACATATGTATTAGCCCTGTTTACTTTTGTAGACTTGTAGTGTTAACTGTGTCTGGTGTGTGATTTTTAGTTATCCAAGTCATGGAGCACAAGGAGACCGGTTGCCAGCCTCCGGAGGGCCCCATCCTTTGCATCAATAACTGTGGCTTCTTCGGCAGTGCGGCTACCATGAACATGTGCTCCAAGTGCCACAAGGAGATGATAATGAAGCAGGAGCAGGCTAAGCTGGCCGCCTCCTCTATTGATAGCATCGTCAATGGTGGTGATGCTGGGAAGGAACCTGTCGTTGCCGGTAACATAGAGGTAGCTGCTGCTCATGTTGAGGTGCAGACGCATATTGCACCGCCTGCTGATGTTGCTGGTCCCAGCGAGGGGGTGATGGTGAATCCCAAGGGGAGGGAAGGCCCAAATCGGTGCACCACTTGTAGGAAGAGGGTGGGGCTTACCGGATTTAACTGCCGATGTGGGAACTTGTACTGTGCGCTGCACCGCTATTCCGACAAGCATGATTGCAAGTTCGACTATCGGACTGCGGCCAGGGATGCGATTGCCAAGGCCAATCCGGTGGTGAAGGCGGAGAAGCTTGACAAGATCTAGGGGCTTCTTGTTGTTGGCGAAAGAAAGGTCACAATTCTGCGGTACTTCATCATGCGTCTTTGCTGCATTACCCATGCCTTTTCCGTTCATGTTGGCTGCTACAATCTAGTTGTTCGGCATTGTGATGCATGGCACACCTCGGCAGCTTCAAGAACCCTCCTCTCTGGTCAATCCGAATGGTTTGCATGCTGGCTATGTTGTGTAAGCTTTATTTACGGTCGTCTTGCACGAACGGTATTGTGGCTTCGCATTTACCTAGATCTGTAATGTACTATTGCCCTGGCGCTTTACATTGCAACCAGTAATGGTAATCAGTGATCGTCTGTTATGTGGTACCTGCATGCACGATACTTTTCAATTAGCCAGTAAACTCTGGGAGAATTGGCACATTGCTTATTTCTGTTATCCCCCGCAAAAGACAAGTTCAATGCTATGTGTTCAGGTGAGATGTTCGGTGGAATGTTGTTCTGAGGTTGGTCTGTTTAGGTTTCCCTTTTTCATGGTATGATATATGGAGAATTCCAGCAAGTTGCGCTCGTCTATGTGAAAACTTTGGCTTATTGGGTTTAATGTGCAATCTGAAGGAAATGCAATTGTGTAGGTCATGCTTTGCATCTAGATTAACATTGCTATCCCTGCCAAATAGTTATTATTTTAGATATCGATATAATCTTTAAAACACAGTTTTGATCACTAATTTTTATTATAATATATTTATAGAATCCAGTAAAATTATAATATTATTAGCCTGTTAAGATAAATCTGCACATGATATTCATGTATTCAATTTAAATATTTAAAAAGATATTACCCGCTAAAGTTTTAAAAGTTTGACTTCATCTATGTTCAAAACGATAACTATTTATGACTAGAATGAATACGTACAAGTGTGCTCCTGGAGTTCTCTTGGTTTGATACCTTGAAGGTAGGTAGACCTAGGAATTAGGCTGAATCGGCCCAACACTGCAACTCTGCAAGGTCCTGATGGACCATGGGTTTAGATCGTGCCGTGCTGTCATAGCTCGGTCGGCCAGTCGTGCCATGTTGGGCCAAGTGTGCTCCTGGGCCAAGTGTGCTCCTGGAGTTCTCTTGGTTTGATACCTTGAAGGTAGGTAGACCTAGGCATTAGGCTGAATCGGCCCAACACTGCAACTCTGCAAGGGCCTGATGGACCATGGGTTTAGATCGTGCTGTGCTGTCATAGCTCGGTCGGCCAGTCGTGCCATGTTGGGCCAGCCTGACTCACTTTCGATGAGTCCAGGTACGACCCATTGGTACGTTGTGCTACCTTTGCGTCAGTGTAGGCTTAGTTCATTTTGGACTATTGCAGAGGAGAGGGAAGGAGCCATGGACGTCGGGGAAGAAGCATGCATGGTGACGGGGACGGTGGTGACGCGGTGCGGGAATGCCATATTTGGTGGTGGCATGGTAGAAAATCGTTGGCTCCGGCATTGAGGTAGTGCGGATCTTGAAGATCTAGGCCGTTGCTATCTTCTTCCTCTTCGGTCATCGCTATCATCTTCCTTGCGAAGGGGAAAGGTGGTATTTGATGAAGGGCTGGGCCGTTAGGGTAAAATGGTTGATGACGGACTATGCTGTAGGTAGGATTTTTTTTAACAAAATAACCGCATTCGTGCCTTGTTGACCTAGGCACGGCTAGGAGGTCATGTCGGGCTGGGCTGCCTATTATGTTGAGTTTCTAGGCCCATCATGGTCTATCATTCATGTTGTACTAGCCCGATCTGAAGACACTCGTATTGAACTGTGCTTTGAATCGTGTTGAACCGGCTTTAAAAAAAAAAGCAAGGCCCTTTGCGCAGGTCTAGACGTAAGTATTGAGTCTTTTAACCTATCCATGTTCAGTATTTAGGGCCTGTTTGGATCCACTTTAGCTGCATGGATCCAAACATAGCCAGCTAATAGATCAGCTAACTATTAGCTGGCACCTAGCTAATGATTATCTCATTAGCTAGCCAAACCTAGCTAATAGGTGGTATTTAACCAAACTACCATTCGCGTCTGCCACCAATAGCAGCTAATAGCAGGGGTATTCTGAACAATTGATTAACCTAAACATTTATAGCCACATATTAGCTGGTGGATCCAAACACCCTCCAGCTAATAGTTAGCTAGCTAATAGGCCCAGGCCCATAGCCTAGTGTAACGGCGCCCCAACTTTTTAACAGGGTTGTCTGTTAGCAGTTCAAATATTCTGAGGGGTGTTCTTGGTTTCATTCACTTATTTTGGATGCAGCCATTTATCCACTGTTTACTTATAGTGTGTTTGGTTCATGGGAAGAGGTTGAATGAGATGTGATGGTCCTGTACTATTTGGTTCTATTATTTTAGGTGAATGAGATGGTTCAGCATCTAGAGGGAATATTTATCAAATTTGTATCACTTGATCTAGGATGAGATGGTTCCATTCGAGCAATCAAACGCATTGATGACTTTTTTTTGAACCATCTCATATATGTACCACTTGGTACACGCAACCAAACGCACCCTTAGCAAGCAGCATCCCGTGGCTTTGTTTGTTTGGACTAAACTTTTTAGCTTATAGGTTAAAACTAGCTTGTGAGCTTTAACGTTTAAAAAATATCAACTTTTGTACATGGTAGAGATGAGTAAATTTACCTTAATTTCAGTGGCATTAGTTTAAAACCAACCCTCAATAAGCTAAAAAACATCTCTAGTGGTTTTTAGCTTTTAGTTATATGAAGCCTTATAGCTTTTGCAAAAGCCTAGACAAATGCCATCCATTTATTTAGACTTTTAGTTTTTAAATTGATGAAAAAGTCTAAACAACTAGGGCCTATGACAAGATTTCTCCACGACAACTTTACACTACTCGGTACACCTATCACAGTGTAATTACAAGCTGAGCCGTCGTCCACCACTCAACATGACTCCAGGGGAAGGTTACGTAACGTAAGGCCATAGCACACGGTTGATTATCTCAATTCTCAATTATATATCTGCCCTCAGGCGATTCGCTAGCTAAATGGTACGAGAACCTTAGCGAGATTTATTGTCTTGTAGCTTTGAGGACATGTTTGTAGGGCTGACAAAAAAAAGTTTGTTAGAGTTCGAAGCAGGGTTAACAAAACCGAAACCGAAAAAACCGATGGAAAACCGAAATTGGAAATTCGAAAATATCGAGCCAAAAACCGCTCGAAAATCGTTAGAAACCGAAGAGTTTCAAAACCGAGCATTTGAACAAAAAACATTCAAAACAAAATTTAAAAAAACGAAAACCATTCGGTTTTCTCGAAAACCCATCGGTTTTCTCGAAAAACCGGTCGGTTTTCTCGAAAAACCGATCGGCGAGTTGAACGTTTTAGACGATCGGTTTTTGGAGCGATTTTCGTCGGTTTTTTCGAAAAATCGCTCGGTTTTCACCGGTTTTCGATCGGTTTACATCGCATAAATTTTTTCAATTTTTTTGAATTATTTTTTTAATTGAATCGGTTTACCGACCGGTTTAGGATTTCGAACCGGCTCGATACGGTCGAAAACCGCGATTTTCGAGCGGTTTTCGTCGGTTTTGTGAACCCTGGTTCGAAGTAAAGATTCATCGATTATAGTAATTAATAGATTTAAAATTGAAATGAGTCTATTTCAAACAAAAAAAATTAATGAGACTCAGCTTGATGGTGGCTCGTTAGCTCGAATTTAAAATAACTATTTAAATGATAAATAAAATGACTTTACGTTGAACTGTGTTAATCAAGAAATGTATGAAAGAAAATGATGTAGAGTAAGTACAATAAAGACATATCAGCTTACTCTTAGCCTATACACGTCAGCTTTGTCCTATGTGGAAGAGTGAGAAAAGAGGAGAGAGAAGGAAGCTGTCTTGCACGGGAGCTGTCTTGCACGGGAGCATAAATAGATTATTTATGTACAAGAAAGAATAGATAGTTATTGTACAACATTTAGAGAACTTTTAAATACATTATACAAGCTGGCTTTTTACTTACACTAGACGATATAGATGAGAAATGAAGCAAGTGGTGGGCTTTGCTAGTACTTGCTCTTAGATGCTCCCAGCAATTAATTGTCTTTGAAGATGAAAAATATACTCTGTGTGGATGGTAATGAATAAATACATATGTTTGAGAGAGAATAAATAGTGATATAAAAGGAAAAACCTCGTTACATCTAGATGTAAATTTTATATCTATGAATAAAATTATTTTAAAAAAAAAAGTTTTATAAAAATAAACGGAGAGTAATTTCTTCGTCGCTAGCAAATTCTGATTCTGAATTTGCTGATATGGTGATGCCGACGATGTCGTGCGTACCCTGTGCAGCTGGAGTGGGCATTCTACGATCATATCTTCATTGCTGGACCAAACCTTCCCATTTTTTTTTTCCTGTCCTCTACTTATTATTTTTTCTTCTCCGTCGGTACGTCTCCTGGATCTGTCATTGAAGTCTCGATGATCTCCTCGCTGTCACCGGTACCACTTGGATCTCGGATCTCGTGTTTCTCTTCACTACGTGCTAGAATTTCAATCTTGACGGCCAATCCTGCAGTAGATTAGATGCAGGGCTAATGAGAGTAAGTACAATAGTAAAGTTTACTATAGATTAATAGTAATTTAAAAATCAGTTTGTACAATAACTATCTCGAAAAGTTATCTCTAGATTTTGTGCAATAACTATCTCTTCTCTCTTGTACATAAATGATCTACCTATGCCCCTATGTAAAGTTGATTACTAAATAAGAATCAGCTCTCTTCTTTCTTCTCTTTTCTCACTCTTACATATAGATCAAACCTGATACGTACAAGCTAAGAACTAGCTAAAATGGCCTTATTATACATACCCCGATAGTAAGGTTTGCTTGTGGATTTTCGGACCCTTTTGTTTCCAATCCAATGACTAAAACTTTCTTCTTTCTTTTTTACTTAACATTTTTTATTTTTTATATTCTTTGAGACATGACTTTAACCGTTATTTTATAGTATTAAATTAAGATATATTAGTAAGATTACAATATTATAAAAATATTTTAAAATAATAAAATTTAATGATATAATTTTTATATAGTTAATCTATATACTTTTAAACATATTGATGGTCAATCTTTGAAAAAATTGACGGTATGGACTCTAGGACATCAAGTAAAAAAGAACAAGGTAGTAATGCAGTTGATTCTAGCACCCATTGAGTGGCTAAGAGGTCGTATTATCCCATTCTAAGATGAGTTCTCACATGATGCGCGCCAACGACCTAAATTCTTTTTCTCTATGTCCTTTCTTACCTGACGTCAAGAGGTTTAAAATTATCTAGATTTGTTATATAAAAATTATATTATTAGATGTGTCATTAAAAATATTTTTATAATAATACGATTTTATTAGTATATCTTAATACAATGTTGTAAAAAGTAACGCTTAAGTTGTATCTCAAATAGAGGCGAGCGTCGTGCCGTGACGGGCGGGTTGGCCCGGTACAGACCCGTCGTGCTTTAAGCCTGAACCGTGTCAGGCCGCAACGGCCCATCGTGCCCGCCGTGTTAGGCCAGCTCGCCTTCGGCGAGCCTAGGTACGGCGCTTCGTGCCTGCTTCATGCCGTGTCGGCCCAGGCCCGACCCATTTGCACTATTGCGATGAGAGAGAGAAACCTGGAGACACACGGAGCTGAGGTAATGAACACAAATATTGAAAGAAAAAGAAGTAAATTTTATTCAATCTTGAATATATACAGAGTTACTACCTCGTTAAAAACCTTACACTCCGGTGTGAGATACCCCCGGTAAGGAAAAGAGTATAGTAACTACGTCTATATACATTAATACAAAGACTACCCGATGTTGAGATTGTCAAAGTCGGTTACCGCCTCCGTAGGATCCTCAGGCTCATGTTATGTCCTATATTCTGCACGCTCCCAGTCCTTTAGGCATGTAATTGTCTCAACTATCTCAGGTCTGAGAGACAACCTCCTCGGCTCAAGTACCCTCCCCACCAAATTGAAAGTGACTTCCGACGAGAGAGTGAACACCGGAACCGTAAGTACGTTCCGTGCAAAACGGGATAGCATGGGGTAAATACGTTGATTATTCTTCGACCATAAGAGCAAGCTGAGTTGATTTTTCCTCAAAATCGGTCTCCACGAAAGGCGTGTCGAGGTAGTGGTTGAGCTGTACTCGTGGATTCCATGTCGACCTGCATGGCGATTGGGAAGACGAGCCAGACGTCTTACTGTTCAGCTTCTTCCATATGTTTGAAGCGGTCAAACTGCCTCATGCTTATCGCGTTTTTGAGGTAGATCTTCTTGCATATGTTTTCCAAACTAGTTTTTATTACAATCAGACCTACCTGCACAATGAGATTAATTATGTGACATACACATCTCTGATGGAGTACAAAACCTCCAACATAAGTCTCTAAATGCGGTTAGAGATACTGCATAGCTGTCGTGTTAGCCGATGCATTATCAAGAGTGTTGAAAATAATTCTACTTTCTATTTTAAAGTCGATAATAACCTCAAGTACATGGTTAGCGATAGCCTCTCCGGTGTGTGACTCAGAGATTGGCTTAAACACTATGACCCTTTTGTTTAATACGTAGTTGTGCCTAAGTAATGCACAACAACACTAATATAAGTTGCTCTTTGATATGAGGAAGTTCATATATCTGATGCTAAGGCAAAGGAAAAACTAGCTACCATGAAAGTCTGTTTTAACATTTCTAGTTTATTTGTAAATATTTTATAAATGTCACGTGTAGTTGTTCTTCTACTAACATGTTGGTCTTGGGGGCAAAAATCACGTTGCACCATTTTTTCAAAATTAGAGATCTCATCCGTTCTAAGTGGAAGATCCTCTGTAACTATGTAATGTGCAATTTCGTCTTTAGTTACATCGGCGTTGTATACCCACGTACTTACCGAATCGTCGGTGTTGAAGTTGAGCTGCGTTTGGACGCCCTTGCCCGGCCTTCGTCCTACCAATATCTTCTTCAAGCATGTTTCCGCGTGTATCTTCAGATGATCTATTCCACTACAAGCACGTGCAGACAATTTAGCTTGACATTATTTGCAAATAGCATACACTACCTCACATCCGTCCATAATTTCAACGATTCTGTCCATATATTGCTAGCACCACGCCCGTCGAGTGCCGAATATGGACGCCGGTCCCGTTAGCGTCAATGTAGCGGCATTCGAGCTCGGTGCTGATACCGACGCCGGTCCCAGATACACCGATGCGTTGGCATCAGAGCTCAGTTCATCCAAAATCTACGAGGCAACCTTGATGCCGTGCATACCATCCTGATGACTGTCAACCATGCTATAGTCTTCCGTGTTGGGGGAGAGTTGGCGCGGATCGATCTCTTGATCTCGATGACCGGGACTTGGAGAGCGAGGGCGTGCTCTCCTACTCTTGCTCTTGCGAAACATTTTTGTTTCGTGGAGGAAGTGCAAAAAGAGAGCAAATTTAGAGTAAACAGAGATAACAAATAAGACAGCGAGAGGGATGTTCTGAGCAAAAACAGAGAGAGCGAGAGGGATGTTCTGAACAAATGAAAACGCTCGGAATTTAATAGCGATTAGCAAGCAAATGGCCATTTAAAATTTCAAATTAGACACGGCCATGCGGGAATCCCTATTTTTACGTCGCATCGTGTTGTTTCATGTCGTATCAATGTCCCTCATTGTCTCTCTCGTTGAAATGCATGTGCAGGAGTGCAAAATCTGAAAATTGCGCATATGATGGAATCAGCCAGACGTTAAAATTAACTTTATGTGGCGTCGTTTCATGTCACATCAATGTCCCTCATCATCTCTCTCTCATTGAAATCCATGTGTGAGAATGCGAAATCTGAAAATTGCGTGTGGGATGGAATCAGTCAGACATTAAAATTAACTTTACATTACTGTCGGGTCGAGGATACGACTAGAGGGGGGTGAATAGGCGTATTTAAAAAGCTCTACTCGAGGATTATGCTCTAATCAACCCTATGTCAAAACCTAAATAAATTGTGAAAATGTAAACTACAATTTTTACAATTAAAGCCTAAATTAACTAGGCTCATTAGTGCACTAACTAAATTATTTCTCTAAACAAGATATTGCAATTCTTATCAAGCAAGCATATATAATGAGAATTGCAAGAATGTAAAGAAAGAGACACAAGGAACACACGATATTTTATCGTGGCGTTTGGAGACTTGACGATCTCCCTTAGTCCACGTTGAGGCAAAGTCCAACTCACTTTGGACCAGCTCCGCACTTGAGCACCCACCTCGAATCCACTCGTGGTAGCTTTTTACCCCTTTGGGTAGGCTAAGCTTCAACCTTCACAAACTTCACCAGGGCTTCTCACAAACCTTAAGAGCTCGACGCTCCTACGCCGTTTAGGAGGTGGCAACCTCCAAGAGTAATAACTCGAGCACTACGCTCAAGTTTCATCTAGTGCAACATATGCGCTTCTGGTGACTGCTAAGTGCAACACATTCACTAGGATCCCCTCAAGTGCAACACATGCACAAGATGTCTCAATCCTTATTCAATACATGCAATTAGAGGCTCACTCTTTGCTCAAAAACTAAATTGGAGTATGTAACACATGCACTACTTACCCAAAAACTCGAGCAAAAGCATCATCCAGCCAACAACCCCCAAGGGGTCCTTTTATACCCCTCCACTCCAAAACTAGCTGTTGAAGGGCAATCCTAGAAAAATCAGGAAAATCAGCACTACCGCCCTTTAGGCCCGGTAGTGCCGATTTCGACCCAATGATCGAATAACGGCTATAAATCTGGTAGTACCGACGTGCAACTCACGGTACTACCGACCATCGGCAATACCAGCTCCTCACGGTGGTAGTGCCGATTTCAGTGAACACCAGAAATCCATTCTCCGGAAGAAGACTACCGCTCCGCTGCGGCAGTACTGCCGACCTCTGGCAGTACCAACCTCTGATCGCGGTACTGCCACACCTCCGGTAGTACCGGTTGTATCACTGTGGCAGTGCCGATTTTTTGAGAAAAACCAGTTTTTCAACCAAAATTATTTCTCCAAAATCTCAACAACAATTCTTTGAGCTAAAGGTGATCAACACATGATCACTCCAACTTGCAAAACACATTTGCAACAACTCGGCTCATGCTCAAAAAATTTCAATCAAACTCCAACCGAATTTGCGAGAATACATTTCACAAACCATTCAAGATATATTAGCAAAAACGTATTAAGCAAATAAATCCCGAAGTCTCTCAACACTCAAGCCTATAACCAAAGCTCTTACAAGTTCTTACGTTGCAACAGGTGTTGTCGGTCATTGGCGTTGTCAAAGGTTCTCCGAAGTTTGTGTAGAGCGATTGACAAGTGATCGAACGCTTGTACGGGTAGAGAGTGGAGCTTGGACAGGCTTAATTTAGTAGCAAGGAGAATCAATCAATTAAACTCAGAAATTGCATAGAATTGAATTATAGTTCATAATTAGCCCTTAGCCTAAGATGCTGATCAACCAAGGATGGATAAAAGGCTAAGGCTGATACACGGGAAACACACGCGGAAAGATGTTGGAACTTGATGCAATCAAAGGAACGAGCTAAAAAAATATAAGTGAGGCATCAAAAAGCTCGTATTGCATAAGTGATGGAGAACCGCTAGCTAATTTCTCAAACAAAGAACACGGGCAATAGATTGCTCAAAATCACAAACTAGCACAATATAAAAAATGCACAAATGTTAGGATGTACTCTCAATCAAATTCCACTTTTTTTGCGCTCTTTGCTTTTGCCCGCACTATTATTTTCTTTTTTCTTTTTTCTTTTTTGATGTGCAGCAGTTTTCTTTCCTTTTTTGTGGCCAAACAAACATGAGAGTAGCACAATATATATGACTAGGTGCAATACAAGTGCAATTCAAATTATGCAATAGAATGTAACATGAGCAGCCCTAGAGCAATATCAAATAGCTAGTCTCGATTAGGTTCAAAGTGTTCACAAAGGATGAATTAGTTCCCAAAGGTAGGTGTACTGATCGGTAATGGATGGTTTTTTTGATGTGCGAACTCTGATCAGCAACTAGACAATGCTAAAACGAACACAAATTCAATTTAGCAAACCAAAATTAATAGATCGAAAAGGCGCAAACTTGGTTTGGATAGGAGGAACAAATCTTTTTGTGGCAAATTTTCTGGACTATAGGGATTAAATCAATCTACTAAACTAGGGTAAAGAAATTTCTCACCGAGCAACCTGGTTTGCTCTGATACCAACTGATGTTTTTCTAGGGCAGCAGACTTGTCGCCTAGATTAATGTTTGAAGATCACCGAATTTGATTGGTTGACTGTGGAAGGAATTGAAGCTTATATCCTCAGCTTTCAATAGTGCAAGAACACAAAAACCCGAGTTCGTATGTGAAAGTTATGCTCGAAATACCAAACTGGACAGAATTGAAGGATTGAAGCTACGTGAAGGAAAAGAAAGATCAGCAACTAAAACATGGACTCTAATGGATCAAAACCTAACAAAACTCACTAAAATAACAGATTGAAACTAAAGGTTGATTTTTTTTTTGTGGAGTAGTTTTCAATTTAGGAAGGAAATCAAAAACTAACCTAAGATACTGATATTCTCAGCGATCAACTGAAGCTCTGATACCACTTGATGCAACATTGGGTGTCCCGATCTTTCGATGAGAATGATAACCTTCGATTTGGTTGGAGACAACTTTGACGATCCGACTACAACGTACAACGACGATGCACCTTAACAATTGCTAAACTAACTTCAGAGGGTTATTGACCTTGCCGTGGGCACGATCAACCTGATCACGAAGATCAATTCCTGCAAGCAATCGAAGAACAAGCAAGAACAAGGCAAAAGCAATCTAAAATTGCAAATATAGATGAAGTATAGAAAAAGTTAGGGTTCCGATACAAGGAGCTTGTTAGGCGGCCGTTGAGCACGTCTAAAAGATTCAAAAAATAGTAGCAAAAGGCTAAACTATCAAATAACCAAAACCCAATTTATTTTGGGGGACTCCCTAGCTATATATAGGAGAAATAGGAGGCCAAAATAGTGCTAGGGGCGTCCAAAACACATCCATGCCCGAGTAGGACTCCTATTCCTAGTTTGACTCGGATTTGGAAAGATGACCGAACTTGTTTTGCAGATTCCCGTTGACTCGTAAGGAATTTGGACATGAGGCCGGATCCGTTGGAAAGAGGACGACGAAACATTTCAAACCAATACTCATAGACCCCAAACACCCTTGTGGATCAAAAGTTATGATTGTTTTAAGTTGGTGCTGTCCCGGAGACCGAATCCGAGTTGAACTTATGCACCGGAAGAATTGGTTTCATGCTTGACGTTTGGGAGTCCTTCTCCTTGGTTCCTAAGGACAATAAAATCATCACAAGGATTAAATACCATTTCATTCATTAAATTATTTGTATGCAACCCGAGGAACGCATTCACCTGGCAATTGAATTGACGTGCGTGAGCTCGAGTAATTGGCCCTTGAATTACATTGTTGGTTTCAATTGGGTTTGTAGGCATGGCCGTATCCATGGTAGTGATGTCCCCATCACCCTATCTCCCCTCTTTTTCCCTCTTCCTCTCCTTTTGCCTCCCTCTTTCTTTCCTTGTAGGATCGATATATACCAATATAGCAATCAGAGGGGGTGAATGATTGCGTGGAAGCTAAAACTAATTTTTAGTGATTCTCAAAACACCCCTAAATAAATTATGAAAGATTACTTCGGTTTCCATGAAAACAGATTGATATACATTTACTAAAATAGTAATTCCTAAAGATCCCACCGTTGGATTGACTTGAAATTTAGACTGTAGAAACTAGATTCAATTTAAAAACTAACTCAATAAGAATTAACTCAATCGGACCTATGGATCTAAAGTTATGACCTTCACGAGTTGACTATACTAGATAATGACGAAAATCAATCAAATCCTAATTACGAGATTAATCAAGATCTACGAGGAATTAACCAATCAAACTTTCTAGATCAATCACTTGATGCCCTAGAAATGTTTTGAATTGATCAAATCAAAATTATCATGATAAAATAATGAATCAATCTATTAATCAAAACAGGACAAACGAAGATCGAGATTACCGAAGGACCGAAGGAATACTGTAGGAATGCGAACATTGTAGCAATCGCGTACTGCTCATGCAAAAACAATGCAACACCGTGACACTGTAGCAATTTCACAAAACAACATAGTGTCTGCAGCAAAGCATTGTAGCACCAAAAGTACTGTAGCTGCAAAAATACTATAGCGCCAAGGCTCCCCTTCGTTGGAATGCCGTCGCCACTGGCTTTTGATCTCCTTTTTTCCATGCGTGCACTGTTTTTTTTACAGCACCTCAAAAACAGGAGATGCCCTTCTATTTATAGTCTTTAAAACCCTAATCAAGTGTATGTATGTATATCCACCTGGCCCAATTACACATGGCCCAATACATGCACATATAGCCCAAAGCTCACATATGCACGCGTACGGCCCACCTGCTGCTACGCTGCGTCGTGCCTCGATTCATCTTTGATCGTCTGAACCTCGATTCATCCCAGAATCTAGTTCCGATCCCTGTCATCGACCACATTCGACCTCAAGCAACACCTGCACATGAACAAACTACGAAATAATTTTCCGAGCACAAGTTCTTCCCAGCTTGACTCAACGTCAGTCCATACAACCACTCACACAAGCGTATTACATCAAGCAAAACAATGACCTTGATATTACAAGTATATCAAATAATCATATGAAACAGCACATGCACAAGCACCAGACATGCCATGAGCATAACAACCTTGCAATGCCAAATTCACCACTAAGCCAAATTTTTAGCTCATGATTTCACACTCCCCCTCTTTTTCCGCACTAGCGGTCCAGCCGGCTCTTGAGTCTTGACCCTTTGATTCTCGCTTCCGCGCCCCTTCGATTCCCATGCCGACGCTAGCTCCCTCTCAGCCTCCGCGCTGCACCTCCCTCTCCCAGTCTCCCTCTTCCTCCCCTCGCGTCCAGGTGTCTGGCTCCCCGTGCCCTTCCTCAGCCCCTCCCTCCTCCCCTCCGTTGGCGGGCGCCGCGCTGTGCCACCGCCGTCCCCGCACCCCTCCCACTCCCTCCCCGCCACCTCCATCCTCCAACCTCTCCTTCGTCTCCGGCCTCCCCTCCCCCTCCGTCTCCGGACTCCCTCCTCCCCTCTGGCAGCAGGCGAGGTGGCATGGCGCGGCAGGGCCTGGCGCAGCTCGGAGGCTCGCAAGGAGGCGGGTGAGCGAGCAGAGGCGGGCGGCGCGGCGCGGTAGGGGCCGTGTCCTGCCGCGGGCAGTGGCAGTAGCACCGTGCCACATGCCAACGGCATGCCGCTGCTGCGCTGTGCCGGCACGGCCCCAGCCCAAACAGTCCTACCGGGATGTGCAGCCTGTCATGCCCGGTTGCCTGGCCCGAGCTACAGTGTCGGGTCGGCAAGGCACGGCCCTCTGACGTACCGGGTTGGGCCGGCCCAATAAAATCCGGTCTAACTGCCCACCTCTAATCTCGGAGAGTGGGAGGCCATGAAAAGTAAAAAACTTGTAGTGAAAAAGATCGGAAGGAATTCTCTGGGCAATATTTTCTTCCTTTTTAAAGACAAGTGTCAACAAGCTATTGCTTTTTTATCTCCATTCTGTACCATCAGCCAATTAGACGCCCCTTGCCAGCAAGGGGCAGACATCAGAGTGCCAAGTTCCAGTTCGTACCAATTAGATTAACCATATGCACAGTAGACAGCACCACATATTTGTATGTAAGCAAAGGCAAAAGAGGATGCTGTAATCATGTCCCAGAGATAATGTAATGCACACCGTGATACAATGCGTTTGACATGCCGCAGAGGATAACGAAAACAACTTGCATTGTTCAACCACGTCGAATCATCTCAACTCCAAGTCAAAATACCGTATCATTCCGATCACTTCCCTGATCAGTTGAATATAATACAAAGAAAAGTAGGCGGGTGCCACAGGAAAAAAAAATGCATGTCAATAAGGAAAGAACAATCTTGATTATTATTCTTTTATCCGCGACTTTTTTTTTTATTCACGGGATCAGAAGATCCTTATCCCCGTTCAGACAAAAGAATGGCAGAATCAGTGAGAGGTGAAATGCGGGCAAGACTGCAGTAAGCAACATCACTGTGAATGAGTGCAAGCTAAGCTATATGGGCGTCGAGAGAGATCAAAGAATTCACCCCACATCATCTTTCACATCCAAAGATTTCTTGGATAGGAGACTGAACCTTTTTTTTTCTTGGAGAAAGACTGGATTAGCTTTCGCTGTCATTTGTCAGGCCACAAGGTTGAAGTAGATAGTGTAGAATTCATCCCTCAAGGTGAACAATGGCTCCAGGAGGAAGTTTCTCCTCACCCCCTTGGCGGCGAAGCTGACCGGATGGTACCGCCGCAGCGGCTCGGCCTGCGCAAAGCTCGCCGCCTGCTGAAACCCCGCGCCGCCGTGCTCCAGAGAGCTCCTGCAGCCGACCTGGACCTTTGCACCGGCGGAGCGATCCGTGCCGGTCATCAAGAAGCACCCCGGTTTGGTCCCGAGCTCGAGGGAGACCGAGTTGGGCTTCCCGTCGAGCCCGGCGACGATGTTGAACACAGAATCCGAGCTCTTTTCTGCAGACACTGTCAGTCTGTTGGTGATCACCATCCCTGGCAGGTCAAACGGCTCGATCATCGCGGAAGTGAACTTCATGGCAGTGCCAGCGATGGCATGGCGTTTGGTCGAGCCCTGGGGGAGCACTCTGAATGTTGCGTGGACGGCGGCGTCGCTTCCGCCGCCTTCGGGCCGTTCCTGCATCGTCAGGGAGGTGTTTACGGTTGAGAGGACGAAGGTGTTGCCGCCGGATTCTTGCGTGAGTGTCACCAGCTGGGAGTTGTATGACGAAGGGACAGGGGTGATCCAGTCTGAAATCGCGGCGGCGTTGCCGGTTTTCGCGTCCCAATCTCCGGTGGTGAGGCCGGCAAGGAGGAACGGTCCGAATAGGATTGCTTGTAGAGATGCAAACTCCGACCGATCATCTGGAGATATCACTTACATTAACTTCTTTCAAGCTGAAGTATATTGATGCATAGCAAAATATTTTTCAAAATTTCAGACCTTTTATTGCTTCTGTCCTTAGGTTAATAGGTAACTGCAGTAACAAGTGATCGCCACTATCCCACTGCTTGGTGATTGTGAGGGAAGTCCCTGAGAAGAACAGAGCAAGATTGAGCTGTAAGTCAACAAACATTTAGACGACGGCAAATTTCTTGCATGCTTATGAGCATACCTGGAGATGCTAATTGCAAATCTTTGTCGTTCAAAGTTGCTTTTGCACCATTCACAGATGTCCATGATGGTATTCTCACATTCAGTATTGCAAATTGACCGTTTATCTGCATAACAGAAAGCAAACTGACTAAACATTGATCCTTTGCAAAGAATTATCATCTAAAAAACTCTGTTGTCAACCTGCCATATAGCATGATGATATCATGTAGATTTACCTTTGCAGAGATGTAAATTGAAACTTGAAGATACTGATCTGATGAGCTGAGGGGCTTCAGTTGTTGAGTAACAGTAAGACCTGCAGTTTTCCAACTGAACGTGCTCGGAACATACTGAATGATGTATAACGCCGGCTTGTCTCCTTTCTCCTCAAAGTAGATGGAATCCCCTAGTTTGGAAAATGATTCTATCCCTGCAAATACAAATCAGACATTTGAGAACTTTACATTTCTATTGCCACTTCTGGAACTAAGAACAGCTTGCTTACCAGTCCCATAACAGCACCAAAATGAATCATACTGTGTTCCCCAGCCATGGTAGCTCACTGCTTTAGATCTTCCAGGACCCTGGGGCAGCATGTAGATCATCACACCAGGATCCCTCCCTCTTTGAATGCTTAGGACACCATTTATCAGTGCTCGCTCATAGTAGTCTGCGTAAGCGATTTCCTTTGTCCATCTGAATAGGTGGCGAGAAACCTGCATACTTTCTTTAGCACACTGTATTTCCTGAGATGAAAAATGTACTGGAAAGTAGTAGTTTGATAGTCATGAACAAGTAGATCACCTTAAGCATGTTGTAGGTAGTGCAAGATTCCTCATTCTCAGTGGTCAGAGTCTCAGCTAAACGCTTTGGATTGGACCTGGTAAAACCATTTCAAACATGACATGTCTGACAAAAGACAATTGTAAACTTCTGCATCTAAAATTCATTACCAGAATTCACTGACAGATGTGCCACCAGTTGCATAGCTATGAGAAGAATTCACTATGTCCATAAAGAATGTTGCAATTTCCTGTTTCATGAATGTTATGGTCAGCTTCACCTGGATTCACTCAAGTCGCATCAAGAGTACAGTTATTGACAAAAGAAAAAACACATTGCATTGGTTAAATAGTAACATAGTTGTCTGAAAGGATGAAATACAACGAACTAACCACCGGAAAACATAGATTAGATGAATTTTACAAAATAATTAATTAGCATACATGTCCAGAATAATAGCCAAATGGGCAGATCACATATTTCACACCCATTCAGTATCCAACAAATATAGAAGCTCACATACACTGGTATTCAAAGAAAACATTTGCTTCTGTGCTGATCCAAATGAAATGAGCAATCATGGCCAGAACAACACAAGGATGAATTGAAACTGGTCTAGCCTCATCAACTGATTTAGGCATAACTATTCTGAAATTCACACTCGTTCCATCGTGCATCCAAGAAATAAAATTTTCCGCTCTGAGTAAATTGTCTAAACTGGTTGGGGAAACTGGTAGGTTCATAGTAAATTGTCTAAACTGGTTGGGGAAACTGGTAGGTTCATATGCTCATAATCATTCCAGTCACTATATTCTTCTGTATCCACAAAGAAGGGAGTCCTGAAAACTCTAGAAATCAAGATGTGAAGTAACATTTACCTTGTAGAGAGGATCACCAGTAACTTCATATCTCATTTGCCCGCCAATGACAACCGGTATATGTGTATTGGCATGGAAACCCGACAGACTGTCAGCCTGAACGCCAAAACGGCAGAAGTATATGTCATTCCAAAAGAGGTTCCTACTTTCTATCATAGAGAGATGCACCTATCTATGTTGCTGGCTCTTGCAAGATCTGAAGTTCTAGATGTGTTCAATAAACTTATAACAGATTGAGACATGAACAAAGTGAAAAGCAAGTAACAAAAACACATGGACAGCAAGGAAGCTCTTCAGACCTGGACCGCAAGCAATCCTAGAAAGCACGGCTTATCGAAAAGATGAGCAAGTATCAAATGCCTCTGATCATTCTGCCCAAGTTATTAAAGAGATTAGCAACTCCACTCACTCAAAAGTGTGCTTCTAAGATGAACAACAAAAAGGAGCATATCAGCTCAAAGAATTAGCGTCAAACACAGCCTGAACATGTACTACAAGCTTACGAAATAATCATCGGTAAGAACAGCGAGCGGTTGATTACCGTGAAGGTGTAGAGCTGGTAGAGCACGTCGTTCATCCCTCCGGTCTCCTCGTTCAGGGACATCCAGTGCCTCTCGATGCTGTACTTCTGAATCACGTTCTTGACACGGTTGCTGAAGTAGTCGGCCATGCCCACCACCATCGCGAGAGCCCTGGGGTTCCCGGCCACCGTGTACTGATGAAGAAGGCCCTGCATGATCTGTGCAGGAAAACGCAGATGATTTCGGCGACGCAAAGTCACAGAATTGCCGGGTACTGAACTACTGACCAAGGAGCATGAACATATATATATGCGGCAATAATGCAGTGTGAGGAGATCGAGTGGCCACACTACCTTGTGGATGGTGTAGTAGGGAGCCCAGACGGGCTTGATGGCCTCGAAGCGGTCGAAGAACTCCGCGGGGAAGGCGGAGAGGTAGCCCGTGCCGGCGGCCGCCTGGCACGCGTGCAGCGCGTCCACGACCGCCGACATCTTGCCGGCGAGTGTGCCGTTGTGCGTGCTCGCCCACATCTTGGCCGTCGCGCTCAGGTAGTGCCCTGCGCCGCGGTTTTTGCACCGTTTCGTCCGTTTATTTCCGTGGATTTACAAGAGAGAATTGCATACGTGCTTATACGATTTTCCTTCTAAAAATTATATAAATATTAAAGCATAAATAAAAAATAGAAAGAAATTACTTACTTCTTCGTTAATTTTAAGATTTATATAACTCCTATTTCAAGAGAAAGCATAGAAGTAGTACTGGATCCTTAAACAAAAAGTAGATATAATTGGCGTCAAATTTGATCCGGCAAGCCTACGGTTCAATTAGTGGGGATAAGTAGAATAGAATAACCAGGCCAAAATTTAGCTCTTCTGGGCCTAGGTGAACCTGAACGTCCTCATTCAAATAGGCCCGTGAATTGAACAACCATTCGGAACACGGAATTTTTCCCGAGGAAATTGAGTTTTTTTTTTGGGTTTGGAAATTTCTGCGTTACTACAAGGATATGTGACGGCCATGTCTAAGAACAGAGGTTATGCATGATTTTTATTAAGAGATATGGCAATGCTAAACGGAGGAGCCTGAATGATTGGTCGAGAGCACAACGTGACGTACCGACGAAGTGGCCGCGGAGCTCGACGTCGGGGCCCTCCCAGCCGCCGTAGGGCGCGGCCGGCGCCGGCAGGCCGGCCTGCGTCCGGAAGCTCCAGACGAGCCTGTCCACGTCCAGCAGCAGCAGGTACTCGAGGTTCGTCTGCTGCGCGCGCCCGTACACCGCGTCGTCGCCGTCCAGCCGCACGTCGTGCAGAGACACCTCCTCCAAGAACGCTCCGCCACCGCCGTTCTCCCCGACGCCCTTGAGCGCCCGGTAGAGCATCGCCCAGTCGAACTCCTCCCCCGCCGCGCCGGCGGCGCCGAGGGGGAGGAGGCCGCGCGGCAGCATGAGGTCCATCCAGGCGGCCTCGTCGGTGGGGTTGAGGTGGTCGTGGAACAGCTCGCGCCACCGCCACTCCTCCGCCCCCGGAGTCGCCTGCAGCCGCGCCCGCACCGTGTGCGACGACAGCTGCGTCGGCACGTTCGTGCACTCTTTCGCCACCGCCACCGCCACCGCCACCGCCAATGCCAACACCAACGCCGCGGCGCCCGGCGGCAACAGCCCCCGCCCTCGGCCCCGCGCCATTTCAGGATAAGACGACACCTCGCTCGCTCGCCCTTCGGGTCAGTGGCCACCAGCGTACTACTAGTCCACCACCACCACGGAGCAAACAGACACACCAGCAGGCACTGTGGACGTGCGAAAAACTCCAAGAATCCAAAGCTTTCGATCACCTGTGACCACACGAAAAAGACAGCGTCTGAATACCAAGAAAGTTTTTAATGGACAGCAACATCAGGCGGCGTGGCGTGATGGTCTGCAACTCTGCACTGCAAGCCCAAGCGCATGCAGGAACCGGCACGGAATGACAGATCGACAGACACGAGAAGCGAATTCAGCAAATAATAATAAAAAAAAACCTGCCTCACCAGCTACACAGCTACACCACCATGGCCTCGCTCACATGCCCACCACAAGACACGCACTATCCTTGTCACATTGCGTTTGCTCGCTTGCTCCCGTGAGAGAAGAAGGGATCTAGTATCAAGCAGCTGCAGCAAACAATGGTGGAAGCGCCGGCGGAAACGACACCGGATCGGCGTGAGGGGAGGGACGCTTCTTGCACGTGGTTCTCGGGCCAGGAGAACCGCAGCGACCAAAGGCGACTCATCGCATCTCGTGACCACGTACGCTACATATATACCGTGCTGTACTCACTCCTACTTACGAAGATACCATAAGAACAATAATGGCGTTTTGCAAGGCAGCGCAATTTGCAGGCACCTAATTGGGCGGCATATATTTATGACCACGCGGCACATGCATGTGTAAGACCGTGCATGGGCATCAATATTTAACCACCTCAAGAAATTCCAGCACCGTCACGGTGCAGACACATTAAGCTAGCTACTTGCATCCATCCATTGGCCATTGCATCAATAGCATCTATATATGAGACTGTGAGCCATATTGGCCTAGCTTGGTCATGGGGGATCGATCGGTACAGGTTGTATTGTCCTAACGCATTGTCTGTCGCTCTGTGGAACTCTTCATCTGTCCCTTGCTTAGCTCCACATGCAGCGGCGTTTCAGCTGTCGGTGGCCAGGTTGAAGTAGACCGTGTAGAACTCGTCCTGGAGGCTCTGCAGCGGCTCCAGGAGGAAGCTCCTCTCCGTGCCCCTAGCCGCGAAGCTCAGCGGGTGGTACCGCCGCAGCGGCGCGGCCTGCGTCCAGCTCGCCGCCTGGCGGAGCGCCGCGCCGTCGTCGTTGTTCGTCCGGCAGCCGACCTGAGCCTTTGCGCCGGCGCCGGGGGCCGTCAGGAAGCATCCCGGCCTGGTCCCAAGCTCCAGGGACACCGAGCCGGGGAGACCGTCCAGCCCGGGCACGGCGTTGAAGAGCGTGTCCGGCCCCGGCCGGCTCACGTTGAGGCCGTTGGTGACCGCCATGCCCGGCCTGTCGAACGGCTCGATCGTCACGTCCCGCCCTTGCGGCACCCCGCCGGCGGTGGGGTAGACCCTGAACGTGGCGTGCACGCACGGGTCGCTCCCGGAGGCGGGCATCTCCTGCGTTGTCAGCGCGCTGTCCGTGATCGACACCGACAGGACGAAGGCCCGCCCGCCGCGGTGCTGCATCAGGCTGACGAGCTGCGAGTCGAGCGACGACTGAGAGACCGGGGCGACCCAGTCGGCGACGGAGGCGGCGTTGGTGGCGTTCACTTCCCAGACGCCGGGGGTCAGGCCGTCGTTGGAGTGGTTGCTGGTTGCCACGAGCTGGTTGCCGTGCGTCAGGCCGGCGAGGAGGTGCGGCCCGAATAGCACCGCCTGGATGGATGCGTACTCGGGCCGGTCATCTGAAAAACGGCATCTAACATTTCAGCGTCGCGCCGAAAAGAGATACCGATATTCGTCAGAGATTTCGTACCTTTTATCGCCTCGGTTCTGAGGGCAATGGGGAATTGGAGCAACAAGGTATCGCCACCCCCAAAGTTTGGTCACAGAGAGGAAATCACCTGCAATGAGACCATTAATTAAGCACGAAGCAGAAATCATTCGATCTTATAGCCTCATCCTATCAAAATAGCACATCAAAAAATATCATCAGTGAAGTTGATTATTACCTGCAGATGTCAGGTTGAGCTTTTGGCCATTTAGAGTCGCTGTCGCGCCATCTGTGGATGTCCATGACGGGATCCTCACGCTCACCTTCGCTGGTCGGGCATCTCCCTGCGTGTAGGACAGAGCAAATTAAAGAAGAAAGAAAAACATTCTGATTCTTGGATCCAGCAAGGGGGCCTGCATACAGCCATGGCTGAAGGTGCTATATCCAGAAGCGGATTGCTATTTCTAGGTTGCCTGAAATTTTCTTGACTCAATTTCTTTTGTGCCAATTGGATTGGTGCAGAGGTTTGATGTGCCATATGGTTGGACGTTGATCCAATGGGTGAAGAATGTGACTCACGCTTAACAAAAATTCAGTCGCCTTACGAATAGACAATTAATCCCGCTCAGAAGTTACCTTGGCAGAAAAGGAGAGTGAAACCTCAAAGTGAGAATCCGTTGAGAAGAGTGGCTTGGCCTGCTGCTTGACGGTAAGGCCTGCCGCCTTCCATTCGAAAGTGCTCGGTATGTACTGGATGATGTAGATCCCTGGTATCTCTCCTTCCTCCAAGAAGTATATGGAATCCCCTAACTTTGAGAATGATTCTATCCCTGTCATCGCAAACAAGAAGATTTCAGACACACACGCACGCACACAAACATGATCCATCACTTTCACAAATGATTCTATATATCCTTGTCATCACAAACATGATCAAGATCACACACACACACACACACACACAGAGGGAGGGAGAAAAAACCAAGATTAGTTTGGCAGGTATTCAAGAATCACCTGTCCCATAGCAGCACCAAAATGTGTTGTCTGGACCTCCCCACCCCCCGGGGCTGTTGGGGGGGAGGCCGGAGGGGGGCACGCCGCTGACGCTCTTGGATCGCCCGGGGCCCATGGGAAGAAAATAAACCATGACGCCGGGCTCCCTTCCCCTCTGGTTGCCCATGATCCCATTGACGAGCAACCTCTGGTAATGGTCAGCGTACTTGGCTTCCTTCGTCCACCTGAACAGGTTTCGCGAGACCTGCATCCAGCAGGAGCAAGTTCCAGGCTTTCAGGATCGTTATACATTTCTCCGCGAAATGTGATCAAATCAGGACAAGGAGTTTGCATGCCATGGCTTCACCTTGAGAAGGTTGTAGGTGGCGCAGGTCTCCTCGTTCGAGCTGATTTTGATCTCATCTACCAGTCGCTTCGGGTCATGCCTGGCATGTACGTACAGAGAAGTTGAGCAGGGAGGATAGCGTGGAACCCCTGACAAATTAAGGAATACCGTGGCAGGTAATAAGTCTCGTCGCTCACCAGTGTTCCATGGTGGATGTGCCTCCTGTTGCGAATGTATGAGAGGAGTCCACAACGTCAAAGAAGAATGTTGCGATGTCCTGTGCGGCCACGGCTTAGTTTTGTATTCAATTCACTCAAGTTGTTAATAGGAAAATAGTTCTATACTCCTGAGAGTATGTACTCCCACTCTTAATATACTGCGTAAATGATATTGTTATACTTCTTTATCTTTTTTAGTATACTCTAATACTGATTATAAGATACTCCAAAGTGAGTTACACAAACAATTTCATCAAAGGCCACCATTTATAGCATAATTTGTTTATATACTCTTTTTACACATAGAAAAGGGTATACTGCAAAAAAAATAAATGGCTCGATAATTTTTTTTTAACAATGTTGTATTGTAGTACCTTAGAATTATTATTGAAGTATACCGAAAATGATAAATGGGTATAACACGTTCGTTTAAGTGGTATACTGGAGGTGGGAGTACGTACTCCTAAGAGTACTCAATAATAATTCTAAGATACTGCAATGTAACATGATTAAAAAAATTCATTAGAGCCTGTTATTTTCTGTTATATATATTTTTTCAAATGTAACATAAGTATATAATCAAATTATGCTTTAAAGAGTGGGCTTTATTTTTCGTAGAACTCACTTTAGTGTATCTTATAATTAATATTAGAGTACGTATACTCAAACAGATAAATAGATATCATAATATTATTTAAGCGGTATACCGAAAAGTGGGAGTACGTGTTCCTCGGAGTAAATACTGGGTCATTTTCCTTTGCTGCTCGAAGAATAGCCCAATATGATAGCTGACAATTACAATTTGAAGCTTATGGCGTTGCCCGTAAAGGTGAGGGTCCTTGATTACCTTGTAAAGATGGTCACCAACGACTTCATATCTCCTTTGCGCTCCGACTAAGACAGGGACATGCGTGTTAACATGCAACCCCGATATGTCGTCATCCTGAAAAGCAAAGGCCGATATCAGTACTTAATTGTCGTTGCTACAAAAGAGAGAGAGAGAGAGAGAGAGAGAGAGAGAGAGAGAGAGAGGCTGAAATCGCAGGAGGAAAAGAGAGCACAAATGAGACAGAGAGTTCCGACATGAAGGCCGAGTGGTCCGAGGAAGCATGGTTTATCGAAAAGATGAGCCATCGTCAAATGCTTCTGGTCTCTCTGCACGGAGGTTAGCAGCGATCGATCCGTAAGAAGAACGTATACAGCAGCTAGCCGCTCGCGCTTAGATCGAGACAATCGGATCGCTAAATAGTAGCTGCAATGGCGCTAAGATTACCGTTATGGTGTAGAGCTGGTACATGACGTCGTTGAGTCCACCAGTCTCCTCGTTCATCGCTTCCCAGTGCCTCTGAATACTGTACTCCTGTATCAGTTTCTTCACACGGCCACTGAAGTAGTCAGCCATCCACACCACCATCTCGAGGCCTTTCGGGTTCCCAGCCAACGTGTACTGATCAAGAAGGCCTTGCATAATCTGTCAAAACACCAAAGCGTCACATCTCGCAGCAGCAGCAGATGATAAACGTACGATCTGACAGACACCGATGAAATCAAATCACAAACCAGATTGAATCTTGGATAGAACGGAGTCATAGAGTACTGGTACAGTGGTACATGCATACCTTGTGGATGGTGTAAGCATCTGAAGTAAGCCTGAGCCGACCTGCGAAGTGGCCGCGGAGTTGGCCGTCGGGGGCCTCCGGCCTCCCACCCGCCGTAGGGTTCGCCGACGGTGGGCAGGCCGGCCTGCTGCCGGAAGGTCCAGGCGAGGCGGTCGGGGTCGAGGTAGAGCAGGTGCTCGAGGTTGGTTTGCTGGCCGTGCCAGTACATGGAGCCGGGGTCGAGGCGGACGTCGTGCAGGGAGGCTTGGGACAGGAACTCGACCGGGCCCTCGTCTACGCCGCCGCCGCGCGTCAGGCTCCGGTAGAGCGCCAGCCAGTCGAACTCCGCCCTGGCGCCGAGCTTGCGCGGCAGGAGGGCCATCCAAGTCGCCTCCTCCGTCGGGTTCAGGTGGGGCAGCCCGTCGGCGTGCCTGCCCTGGGTGTCGTTGAACAGCCTGTCCGTGCACAGGTGCAGCGCGTCGACGCCCTCCAAGAACGCCGCGCACAGCAGCAGCAGCAGCAGCTGCGGCGGCGGCGGCGGCAGCCCAACCAATGCTCGAGCCATGCTACGCGCTATTGATCAATCCTACAAGTCTGCGGTGCTGCGCCACGAGGGAAAGGACGTCTATATATGCGTTAACGGGGGTGAACACGATTAATAGGCTGCAGGGGCGCGCGGGTCTGTCAGAGATTCTAACTTTTCTATGCAATTTAGTTTTGAGAGGTGCTTCTATGCTCTTCTTTTTTAAAGTTGCACAAACATTAAAGCATGAATAAAAGGTAGAAGATGATTACTTACCTCTTCGTTTGTTTCAAGATTCGTGCAACCTCTATTGGGAGATAGATTGTTAGTCTATCTCCAACAGATTAGGACTCTATTTTGGGAGATAAAGCACACTCCTGTACATAGCTTATACCGATTGATATTTGAGCATTTATTTCAGAAGGTCAGTTTGCACAGACTCAGATTTTACTGGAGTTATAAATTGAAAATCCAGATTTTTTTCGTCTGTTTTGTTAATAGCTATGTATTTGGTTTGCTCATTTTTGTTTTATGAGAATTGTTTGGATAAGATTATTTCAGTTTGTCTTTTCCATTAAAAATATTTGGGTTGACTGTTCCGGTCTTTCTTATTCAGTATTCCTTTGAAATTTTAACGCGCTTGTATTTATGGTGCTTAATTACCTTCAGGGTTTTTCAGAAACAATTGTATTATGTATTTTCAGTTAAGGGGATGTTTGTTAGAAATAAATCAATATCCAACGTTTTCATACAAGTTGGTTTTATCCAAATAGTTTGTTAGTCTATCTTCAACAAATCATGACTCTATTTTGACTATATAAGCCACACTTCTATACATGTAAACTTAAACATAATAATGGGTTGTTTCCCGAAGTTTTTTTTCCTCCTTAAGAGGTTTTTCTATATTAAATTTTGTCTCTCATTTTTGCTGTGCTCCTAATCGTAACAAGTGGTATTGGGAACTAGCATTTTGATCCCGAGGCGATTCATGGGGACGGCACCCACACGACATCAGTGCATGCGGGGGATTTTCAATCGTCGCTTCGACTGACTCCTTGGTCGGTCGGACGCCAGTGCGCCCTGATCACCACCTCTACCAATCAGGACTTATCATGCCACTTCAGGTCCTAGGCCGCCCTTCAACGCCCTGGTGCTTCGCCGCTTCGACCGGGCACCGGCCCTCGACGCGGCCCCCTTCGCGCCTTTGCACTCCAGCTTCCGTCGGCCTGAAGCGCCTCCTTTCGCACCTCCCGCTTTCACCTTCGCGATCGCCCGCCACTAGCCTCGGCTTCCGCCAACCTCGCCTGCAGTGACATTCGCACCAACCCGACCGCCTTGGCTGGCCTCCATGCCAGCCCAACCGCCTCCATGCTAGCCACCCTCCAACCCTTCGCACTGCCCGTCGGCTACCGCTGGCCTGACGTCATACCTCCTGCTCCAGGCTACCGTCGGCCCGAGGCTCACTAATGCCGGGAGCCCTCCGGTGCGCATCGAGCGGCTCCACCAGTGCTGGCAGTTGCACCTCCCATATGCCCGAGCTAAACCGCGTCCGTGGAGCTTCCAATCTACTAAATTGTCATTGAGAAGTTCGATGGCAAGATCAGTTTCTCTATATGGCAAGTTCAAATTAGAGCCATTCAGGTGGGCATGAGGAAAGCGATTATTTCAATGCCAAAAAGTTTGATTTCTTTTGCAATTCAGGCTTTTTTTTCCTATTATTGGCAGCATTCATTATGATTTATCATTGGTGCTTTCTTGGTGATTTTTTTGACGTTTCATCATCAAATTTGGAAGAAAAAAAATGTCAGTTGAGGAGACAACTGAATTTGGTGTTTCATCACTGTTAATTTGAATTTGGTGTTTTATCACCGTTAATTTGGTGTTTTATTCACTGTTTGGATACGTTGCAAATTTGGATCTCCTGCATGACCATTATGGAGGTTTTGGCAACATTAATTCTCAGTAATTTGATGACACCTTACTGTAGCATTATACTCTTCATAGTTTTACTAGTGAAGGTTTGCTCCACTATCAGTTTGAGTTAAAAGACCGAAGTGCAAGAAGGCGCTTTTTTCTGCGTGGATACTACAATGTTGTCTTGTTGTCTCATCTCGATATGATGGTCTACTGCAATTTATAGTCTATTTACAACACGAGAGTTACTCTCATCTTGACAATTTTGCATGAGCAGTTTTGTCGGGGAGTCGGGTAGACCCCACAGAATTACCTCGGGTGCCACGAGGGGCGCGGGCTCACTGCTGCCCGAACTACCGGAAGGCCGTTCCCCTGGACGATCTAGCCGGGCGCCACGAGCAGCACGAGGTCGTCCCCGTCCTGGTCGCGAGGAGTTGTTCCAAGGGACGGTCTAGCCGGGACCTTTTTAGGAGGTCGCATGGCCGGGTGGACCGATAGCTCGTGCTCAGGCCGAGGTGGCCGAGTTCGGAGTTAGACGTTAGCCGACCTGACGTGATCCCGAGGTCGGTAACCACCCGCTGCGTAACCTCCGCTAGTTCGTTGCGGTCCTCGCGGGGACGTGACAGGAGTGTAGGATCCGTTAGTTACCACGTTGGACCTGGTCGGACGTGGAGTTAGTGGGTTTGAACAAGCACGCCCCTTTGTAAGCTATAAAAGCATCCCCACCGTGAAGGGGACAGACATATAACTCTTTCTGCACAAAGATATACACAAGCTGGAGTAGGGCTATTATCTCCTTCTTGAGAGGCCCGAACCAGGGTAAACTACAGTGTCTCTGCCTGTTGAAGCCCAGTGAGTCACTCCTCTGAGTATCTCATCACGCAAGAAGGGGTCGCGGTTGGTCCCTCCACCAACAAGTAAGCTCGACGGGGGCCTGCTCCCCAATCGTCGACAGCTGGTGCCGTCCGTGGGGACCGACTTTCCCTTTCGTGAGGAATCCCGGGAGGATGACAAATTCCCAAGATCGCCAGGGCCTTGGCGCCCCTGGAATTGAGGAAGAAGACAAGCAGTTCTTCGACAATGGGGCCGCCAACGTCGCTGGCCTTGGGAATCACGACGGTTCCCGGAGCTTCTCCGTGGAAACCGCCGCACCGGAGCGATTCTTCGCTCACTCGACGCCTCTCTGACGACGAGTATGACGGCTCTACGATGGTCCGGACATCCCCGACCTTTCGAGCTCGACCAGGGACCGCTTCACGGGAGACACCGTGATGTCCCCTCGCGATCCGTCCAATCCCGTAACGCCTTCGTTGCGGAGGAGGATGGAAATGTCGAGCAAATCCGGCCGAACGCAGCGTCTTCACCGCTACGAGGCGGCCAAGGAGCACCTGCAGTATCTCGAATCGGATGGCGCCAGCTTACGGGCAAGTCCGAGGTGGCCCGACCGATAAGCCCAGGGCCGGGTTCGTGGAGAATTTCCACGCCAGACGGGACTCGAGTTCGCGACGACGAACGAGCTCGTCACCCCGCGTTCCCCCGAGCGGGGAACGCCTTCAAGCCCTGGCCACGGTGGTACGCAACCTCAGAGAGTTTCCTGAGCAGGTCGACCTAGAAGCCATGGGCGCGGCCGTGGCCGACGACCTCGAGGAAATCGCCACAGACATAAAGGCGGCGGAAGCCTCCCGAGAAAGGGACGCCCAGAGCAATTCCTGGGAACGCCGCCGCCGGGCGTCCGAGCGCCTCCACCCCGACGACTCACGCAGCCGTACCCAGAGTGACCGGCGCGAGCGCGACCGGGCTCGGGAGGGCACCCGGAGCAATTCCCGGGGGCTCCCTCGGGACCCAAGAACACTGAGCCACGGGCGTAATCCAGGCCGAACATTCCTCTTCGGGCCACTCTCCATCCTACAGGCGTAGGGAGATATTCTCTCGCCTGGGCCCACTAACCTCGGGCTCGGCTGGTGGGGATCGCCCCGACCGCCGCGCTCGTAATGACCGTCCCGACAGTCCTGTTTTCGGGTGCAGGGCGTTCGCGACGTCGCTACGACGTGTGACCTGGCCAACAAGGTTCAAGGCGGGTCACATCAAGAGATTCGATGGGACTCAGAACCCCGACAAGTTTCTCTCGATCTACACCACGGCCATTCTAGCCGCCGGGGGTGATGAAAGGGTCATGGCTAACTTTCTGCCCACAGTACTGGACGGGCCGGCTCGGACGTGGCTATTCAACCAGAAGGAAAACTCGATCCGGTCCTGGGCTCACCGAGCAAAGACTCTCCGAGCTAACTTCCAGAGCCGCTACGCCCGCCTCGGAAGGAGCGCGACCTTGAGCGTCTGACATGACGAGGGCGAGACCCTACGCCCGCCTGGCCCAGCGCTTCATGCAAGTGCGCAATTCCATCCCAAGCATCTCGGATGAGGCGGTCGTCCAAGCTTTCAAGTTCGGGTCCGAGACGCGCGCTTTACTCAGACCTCGAAATTCACCCGACATCACACCTAACGAGCCGTTCCGCATGGTCGACCGTTATGCCAACGCGACGAGGCCGCCCAATGGAAGAAGCCGCCGACGAGGAAAGCTGCCCCTCGGCCCGGGCTCGAAGGGCGTCAAGCGAAAGAGCGTGAGCTCGATCGAGAAAAAAATCAAAAAGAAGAAAAAACCCTCCGTCTCCGACATGGTGGCGGCCATCGAACGACAACGACAACGGCCGACCTCGCAATCGTATAAAGGAGGAGCCGCGAAAGGGAAAGGCCGATCGGCCACGTGAGCAAATGAGCGTAACCGGGCGACCAAGACCGCGGCGACCAACGCGACGGGCTAGCGCCTATTTTTGCCCGGCTCCACCAAAGACGGGCACGACCTGCGGAATTGCAGAACATGGGCCTCCCGCCTGGAGCAATTCTACAGTGGCAAGGGTCCCATGCCCACGCTCCCAGAGCAAGAAGGAGACGTCAAGGGCAAGAAGCCCGCCGAGGAGGAAGATACGGACATGGAGTACCAGGAGCCGAGAAACCACATCGCCGTGATATTCGGGGGCTCCGCCGCCTATGGGTCTCGACGGGAGTTGAAGGAGGCCGCACGCGAGGTACTCCGTGTCACCCAGGGGAAGCCTCCCGTTCTACAACTCAAGTGGTCCGAGCTGCCCATTACCTTCTCCAAAGACGACTGCCCCCTGGGGATGACGAAACCCCAGAGGCTCCCGATGGTCGTTAGCCCGACGATCTGCAATACCGCGGTAGGACGCGTGCTTGTGGACTGCGGGAGTTCCCTGGACCTGATATCGGCCAGGGTCCTGGACGAGATGCAGATTCCTCGGTCCAAGATCAAGAGCGTCGTAGTCCCTTTCTACGGGATAGTCCCCGGCACCTCGGCCAAGCCGCTCGGGCAGATCGTCCTGCCGGTAACCTTCGGAAGCCCGAGCAACTTCCGAACGGAATTAGTCACCTTCGAGGTGGTCGATTTCGAGTCGGCCTACAACGCCATCCTGGGCCGACCAGCCGCCGCCAAATTCATGGCCGCCACGCATCACGGTACCAATGCCTGAAGGTTCCGGCCCCGGGCGTGATCTCGATGAAGGGAAGTCCGAAGGCGGCCCTAAATCTGCGACGAAGGCTCTAGACATGGTCGGGCAGCTGCCGCGGACCCGACCAAGAGCCGAGGAGTTCCCGCCCAGGGCTACCCTCCAGGCCGGGGAGAAACTAAGGCCATCCCACAGACGACGCAGAGCCAGGCAAGGTCGCACACGTGGGGGCTTCCTCGATCCTAAATAGGAACTCGAGCTCGTGACCTTCCTCCGAGAAGCTGGACACGTTCGCTCGGGAACCGTCCGAGCATGCCCGAGTCCCAAGGGAGGTCGCCGAGCACAAAGCAGCGCCGCCTCGACAAAAGCTGTGCGGCGCAGAGCTCAGGCGCTTCTCCCCGGAGAAGCAAGCCATCATCAGAGAGGAACTGGACAAGCTCCTCAAAGCCGGTTTCATACGGGAGGTCGACCATTCCGATTGGTTGGCCAACCCAGTTATCGTGAAGAAAAAGGGGGGCAAGTGGCGCATGTGTATCGATCACACAGGGCTGAATGCCGCATGCCCGAAAGACAATTTCCCGCTACCTCGGATAGACCAGTTGGTCGACGCAACGGCCGGCTCCGAGGCGATGAGCTTTCTGGACGCGTACTCAGGCTATCACCAGATCGGCATATCGCCCGACGACGAGGAGAAAACTTCCTTCATCACGCTGTTTGGCACATTCTGCTACACGACCATGTCCTTCGGTCTAAGGAACGCTGGAGCGACCTTCCAGCGCCTCATGCAGAAAACCTTCTCGGACCAAATAGGTCGGAACCTGGAAGTATATGTAGACGACATAGTCGTCAAGAGCAAGATGGCCTCGGATCATGTACCCGATCTAGAGGAGACTTTTCATAACCTCAATAAGCATCGAATAAAGTTGAACCCTGAAAAATGTGTGTTCGGGGTCAAGGCTGGCAAAGTACTCGGCTACATGATCGGTCCACAAGGAATCGGGGCCAACCCTAAGAAGATAGAGGCCATCGAGAACATGCGGCCACCCGCTTGTACGCGGGAGGTGCAATCCCTGACCGGAAGGATGGCGGCCCTAAGTCGCTTCATCTCGCGGCTCGGGGAACGCGGCCTGCCTTTCTTCAAGGCGCTTGAGCACGACGGCCGCTTGGACAGAGGAAGGCACCGCTCTTTCAAAGACTTAAAGCTATATTTGTCAAGACCCCGGTCGACCACGCCGAGAATAGGAGAGGTTCTCTTGCTCTACCTGGCCGCCACACCTCGAGCGGTAAGCGCTGGCCATAACGGTAGAACGGGACGGGGTGCAGCGCCCGATCTACTACATCAGCGAAGTCTTACACGGACCAAAGGAGCGTTACCCCGAGGTCCAGAAGCTCCTTTATGCGCTCCTCGTGGCCTCGAAGAAATTAAGACACTACTTCCAGGCCTACAAAATTCGAGTCCCGACCAACTTCCCGCTTAGAGAGATTCTAGGGAATCAGGACGCGAGCGGACGGATCGCGAAGTGGGCCATGGAGCTCGCCGAATTCGAGATCGAATTCTCGGCCAGGACGGCGATTAAGTCCCAGGTTCTAGCGGACTTCCTAGCCGAATGGACAAATCCTATCCCATCTGAGTCCGAACCCGACCAGACCGAGCACGGTCGCTGGGTCATGTACTTCGACGGATCCCGAGCTTATAATTGCTCGGGGGCTGGAGTGGTCCTCGAATCCCCCCAGGGGGAGCGGATCCAGTACGCCCTCCGACTACATTTCGGCGCAACGAACAACGCGGCAGAATATGAGGGTCTGCTAGCCGGACTTCGGGCGTGCAGGACGCTCGGAGTCCAACGACTAACTGCGAAGGGCGACTCGCAGCTGGTTGTCAACCAGGTTAACAAGGAGTATCAGTGCTCCGATGACTCAATGGCGCTTTACCTGGTTGAAGTAAGGAAGATGGAAAAGTACTTCAGAAACTTCGAAGTACTATACATCCCCAGGAAGGACAATGCCCTGGCCGACCATCTATCGAAGGTCGGTTCCGCCAGCTTTCCGCTCGGCGGGGTGCTCATCGAGCACCTCTATAAGCCCTCCATACCCCGGAGAGGAGGCAACCGAGACGGGTGGTACCGTCTCCTTCCTCGGCAGGCGCGAATTGATGACGCCAGTCATCCAATACCTCGTGCGCGGGACCCTGCCGGAGGAGGAAGCCGAGAAATCCCGGCTAGTGAGACGCTCCTCGACCTATAAAATGGTCGAGGGCCTCTTATACCGCAAAGGCGCGCTTGGCGTCCTCTCCAAGTGCATCACCCAAGAGGAAGGCAAATATCTCCTCAAAGATATCCATGACGGGATGTGTGGAGCTCACTCGTCCTTTAGGACCTTGGTGAGCAAAGCCTTCCGGTTGGGTTACTATTGGCCGACGGCCCTGGCCGACGCGCGCTCAATAGTGACCACTTGCCGACCTTGCCAGTTCCATGCCCGGAAAGTCCATCAGCCGGCATACGCACTGCAGACCATGCCGCTAACCTGGCCGTTCTCGGTTTGGGGCATCGACATACTCGGTCCATTTCCCCGGGGAAGGAGGGGTTGTAAATACCTGTTCGTCGCAATCGACACCTTCACTAAATGGATCGAGGCCGAGCCTATATCAACCATCTCGGCACAGGCGGCTAAAAGGTTCTTCCGCAATAATGTAGTAACCCGCTTTGGCGTTCCGAGCCGCCTCATCACGGACAACGGCACTCAGTTCACAAGCGAGGTGTTTCAGGCTTATTGCGAGGAGGTCGGGACCAAGATATGCTTCGCATCCGTGGCCCACCCGCAGAGCAATGGGGCGGCCGAGCGCGCGAACGGGCAGATCGTCCAAGGAATCAAGAAGAGAGTCTTCAAGAGCCTCGATCGGCATGGTCAGGCCTGGGTGGACGAGCTACCCCCCGTCCTCTGGTCGGTCCGCACCACGACGAGCCGAGCTACGGGGGAGACCCCCTTTCAGCTCGTATATGGCGCGGAAGCCGTCCTACCCGCCGAGGTTGTCCTAGGATCCCCAAGGGTGAACCTAGCCGATAGCATCGACGCAGAAGCGGCGCCTTCCGACCTCGACCTCGCGGAGGCGACTCGTGAAGCAGGTTACATTGCGATCCGCGGTTTACCTGCAAGCTCTCCGCAGGCACGCCGCTAAATCGGTACGACCAAGGACCTTGCACGTCGGCGATCTCGTTCTACGACGGGTCCAAGACCTGTCAAAAGCCAACAAGCTAACGCCAAGATGGGAAGGTTCTTACACGGTCGTCTTAACAGCACGCCCGGGGGCTGTCCGCCTCGCAATGGAAGATGGTCGAGAACTAGCTAGTACTTGGAACATCGACCAACTGCGTAAGTTCCATATCTAACCAAACCAACCTTACTCCTTTAAATAAAAATTCGACACTTGGCCTCTCGGTCTCCCTCGGTCTCCCTCGTTCTCTCTTTCTCTCTTTAAACCTCCCGCGAAGTGCCGTGATCAAACTCGATCCGGTATCAAAGAGCGAGCTCGGACCTCAGGGCGCAAACGGACAAGCATCCTACCGCCTGACATCGGACCACCAGAGCTCAAACCCGAGGGTTTCCTTCTCCGTAAGACGACCATCTTTTCTCGGTAGGCCTCCGCCGCAGACAAAGGGTCGCATGAGCACCCCTCGACGGTTCCCAGCTCAGATCGGCCGGTGAGCGGCGTAGATGCACCGTATAAAGTCACACGGTCCCCGCAGGGCTCTATTCCGTCAACAAGGTCGTGTTTGCAGCCTCCCCCCCACGACCTCCGTTGGCGGCGGGGGCTATAAGGATACCGTGTGGCTACGACCCAGAGGATCTTTCGCACGAGGTAGTCACTCCCTAGTACGATCGTTCGCTAGATCGCGTGACTATCACTAGATCGCGTGACTGTCGAGCTCCGTCGAGTAGGGAGCAACAGGATAGGGCATATCGTTGTCGTTCCGAGGGAGACAAAACAGAGAAAAATAAAAGGCATCTATTAAACACGATCGTATTATGCCCAACTTGGCAGCTTTTTCGCTAAAGTTTTTTGCAGGAACAAGTTACAGGAGGCCGGCACGCTTCTCGTCCTGCAGAGCGACGAGCTCGTCCCGCACGGACTCAAGCTCGGACTCGAGGTCAAGCACCCGCCGACGAGCTTCACGACCCTCGCTTGCCGCTTGACGAAGCCGTTTGGACTCCTCCCGTTGCTGGTCGATCGTCCGTTCGGCGCTTCGTGCGGAGTCACGCAGGGACGCCACCGTCGCCTCGAGCCCCGACCTCGCCTGCTCGCTCTGTTCGAGGCGCTCCTTGAGGAAGAGCGCGAACTCCTCCATCTTCTGCCGAATCTCGGCCTCAGAAGACCTCAGCTCGGCGACCAGGCGCTCGAGCTCCGCGATCCTAGCGTCTTGCTCGGCCTGGTGCTTCGCGACGACTTCTGGCGGCACGGTCGCGGCGTGGAAGTCCTTCATGGTGGTCTCCAACACCTACGCATCAAGGCATCTCGGGTCGCAGTCAGATTCTTTTTGGGACAAAAACACATAAGTGTTAGGAAACTTACCCAACAGAGCCGAGCCTCCAGCCCCTCCTGGAACAGCTCGGCAGGGTCCTCCGTCTCGCTCCTTACTCCCTGGGCGGGAGCTTGAGCTCCTTCTCCTTGATCAAGCGCTGGGTCTTGAGCTCGAGCTCCCCCGTCCCCTGGGGGCGGGAGACCTTGCCCCTGAGGATCGACCCCCATCTCCTGCGGAAGGACGGCCTCGAGAGCAAGGATCACCTCCTGCTCCTCTTCCTCCCGAGCAGGAGTTGCGCTCGGGGGCTCCTCCTCCTCGGCATCTGGGCTTTTGAGGTCCTTCGCCCGGAGCACAATGTCCACGGCCGGGGGAGCCTCCTCCCCGGTGGGCCCTGCCTCCTCGCAAGACTGGGCTGTGGCGACGTCTCCGGGCGCGGGAACGACTGGAGACGCCGGGTCGGCGGCCGGGAGGTCGGGCGCCTGAAGTTGGGCCATGGCGGCGTCTTCGGGCACGAGATCGACCGGAGTCGCCGGGTCGGCAGCCGTGAGGCCGAGCTCGACGTTGATGTCCGACGGAGCGTCGCGGGCTCGGGGAGAGATCTCGGCGATCTCTTGGAGCGTGGCGGCGATAATGTCGCTCGTGCCGGCGGAATCCTCGCGAGGAGCCTCAGCGGCGTGCTCGGTACCACCGTCCTCCTCGTCGTCGTCGTCTTGGATTATAATGTGGGGGATGCCCTCCGCCGCGGCCCGAGCATCGGCAGCCGCAATCTTCCTCCGCGTCTCCTCCTCAGGAGAGACGAGCCTGGGCCGGATCACCGCGGCGGCAGGCTCCTCTACCTCGGCGTCATCACCACCAGCGGCTCGTGGAGATTGGGACTCCTCGGCCTCAGTTTCCACCTCGACCTCCTCGCCCACAACGGCCTCGGCGAATGCGGCAAGCTCCCTCTCTAGCACGAGATCAAGAATTTCGTCGACCATTGCTCCAAAATCCCATAACTCGCACTACCGCCACACCCACTCTGAGGCGATGTGGGGTTAGTGTGGTGCCGGAGGGGGATGAGAGAAACGAGGCAGGGATAAGAGGCTGACCTCGTTCGGCATCTTTCAGCTGGCCTCGGGCGCGATCGAGGAGGGCAGCCATGTCCTCACGTGCCTTGTCGGCCCTGGCAACGGAAGGGTCGACCTCTCCCAAGTCGGCCTCGGTGATGGTCGGCGTTGGGCGTGGTTGGGGCGCAACGGACGACCTGCGGGACCTCGGGACCAGGGGGACGGGGTCCAGCTCGTCCTTCTCCTCCTCGTCATCCGGAGGGGCCGAGCTCGAGCTCACCCGCGCGAGCTCTGCCTGAAGAACCGCGATCTGGCTCTCCAGTGCCTCCTTCCGCGCTGGACCAGCCGCGGCCTCCTTCTTCGCCCGCGCGGCAAGCTGACGCAAACGAGCCATCAGCTCGGGGTTATCCCTGGTGTACTCATCCATCCACAGTTTTAGTTCGCTCACCTCCTGCCGATCGGCGTACTCCAAGTGCCGGCGAGGTGAGCGGTCGCGTGGGCCGGGATGTCTGCGTGTGCGCCTAGGCGGGGACGGCGTAGCCAACGGGGATCGAGCGGCGCTTACGACCACTTTGTTCCTTGGTCTTCCGGCCTCGTCCCGCCGGCTGCGACGCCAGTTGGGCCACGGCGACCTCGAGGGCGACCTTCTCCTGCGCAGGTGGACTCGAATAGGTCAGGAAATTTCGGAAGAAACCCGACCTGAACGGACCTTCGGAAAGAGTCCGAGATAAGGACTTACCGCCTCAGTCCGGTTAAGGACGTTGTTCGGGATCTGGCGGCCCTCTAGGATTTCCTTGGCCCTGGGAGTTCCGAACATCTCGGACACCCTCGTATCCACCCAGTCCTCCGGCGGAGCTGCTACCAGACAAGAAAGCACAGTAAGCTCGAATGTTCCTTATTTTAAAGTGAAGGTCGAGGATGGTAATGTACCTGAGCGTGATTCCCGGGTAATGTCCTGCCACCCTTCAACCTTGAAGAAGGGGTGCACCCTCCGCCTGAGGGGGGACACCCGGTTCCTGACGTAGTCCCGGGCAACGTCCCGGCCGGACAGCCCCGAGCAAGTGAGCTCATTGATCAGCATGAGCACCTTCTCCTCCTCGGGCATCTTGGAGGTCGGGTCTCGACGGCACGACCCTTGGCGCCGGAGTAGGAAAGCGAGCCGCCCTCGGCCTTCCTCAGATAGAACCAAGAGTCGGCCCACCCCGACACGGAGTCCTTGAGCGTGAAGCTCGGGTACTCGTACGGGCGGGTAGGTCGGAGGCGGAAGTAAAGGCAGCCGGCCTGCGAGGGGGTGCCGGTGCGCGAAAGGGTGTAGAAGTGAAGAAAGAGACTAGGAGTAGGCTCGACGCCCACAAACCCCTCACAGAGATGGGCGAAGATGGCCATGATGAGGATGGAATTTGGGTGGAGGTGGACGATCTCGCACTCGCAGAAGGCGAGTACGGCTTCAACGAACTCGCTTTCGGGCGTGCGAAGCCCGTTTATGGCGTAGAGCTCGGTGGAGACGATCTCTCCTTCCTCCGGCTCGGGGCTCTCCTCGGCACCAGCGGCTCTCCATGAGCCGGCGTCAAGGTACTTCGCCCGCTCGAGAATCTCCAGCTTGCGCCTATCAAGCTTGCTGACGCCAAACTTTGCCATGAGGATGGAGGGGATGATCGGAAAGGAGGACGAAGCGCCGAAATGGAGAAGTAGGGAGCGCACTAGTTGATTGAAAGGGCAAGTGGATCTAGGGTTTCTCTTCTGGGGTTTAAAAACCAAACGAGAGAACGAAGAGGTTCCCGCCGTTATAGTCGAGGAAGCCCTAAAGGCGCAGGGGGCAGTTGAGACGTCCACCACACAGAGAGCGACGCGTGGACACGCAAACCAAGGCTGTCTTGCCGGGCGACGGTTCCCGAGGGGGGGCGGTTCGTACTAACCGAATGAAGCTTCCAGGGGAAGGAACCGCCGGTGGGATGGGAACTAGTTCGCACGCCCAAGGCACGGCGGGACCGAGCTCGTCTCTCGGGGTGGACTAATAGCTCGGAGGTCGGGGCAGCTGTTCGTCGCGACCAACCTGGCTGGCTCGGGAGACGGTAGGCCCGAGAGGAAGGTTTTTTCTTAAGGCCTTCTTCCACTCGAACCTCGGGGGCTAGCTGTCGAGGAGTCGGGTAGACCCCACAGAATTACCTCGGGTGCCACGAGGGGCGCGGGCTCACTACTGCCCGAACTACCGGAAGGCCGTTCCCCTGGACGATCTAGCCGGGCGCCACGAGCAGCACGAGGTCGTCCCCGTCCTGGTCGCGAGGAGTTGTTCCAAGGGACGGTCTAGCCGGGACCTTTTTAGGAGGTCGCATGGCCGGGTGGACCGATAGCTCGTGCTCAGGCCGAGGTGGCCGAGTTCGGAGTTAGACGTTAGCCGACCTGACGTGATCCCGAGGTCGGTAACCACCCGCTGCGTAACCTCCGTTAGTTCGTTGCGGTCCTCGCGGGGACGTGACAGGAGTGTAGGATCCGTTAGTTACCACGTTGGACCTGGTCGGACGTGGAGTTAGTGGGTTTGAACAAGCACGCCCCTTTGTAAGCTATAAAAGCATCCCCACCGTGAAGGGGACAGACATATAACTCTTTCTGCACAAAGATATACAAAAGCTGGAGTAGGGCTATTATCTCCTTCTTGAGAGGCCCGAACCAGGGTAAACTACAGTGTCTCTGCCTGTTGAAGCCCAATGAGTCACTCCTCTGAGTATCTCATCACGCAAGAAGGGGTCGCGGTTGGTCCCTCCACCAACAAGTAAGCTCGACGGGGGCCTGCTCCCCAATCGTCGACAAGTTTCTTCTATGTCATGGAATTTAATTCGACAGTTTGTCATATGTAGCAGTTACACGTACAAATTACTCTTTCAATGAGCATTGTTTGCTGACTTTTTTGTTTTCCAGATGGAGCATGTCAAATATTCATGATATGAGTTATTCGCTATTTATTAAATGCCACAGGTGATGTTTTGGCTTATGTCGTTTGCTCAATTGCCGTTTGATGATTGAGCATTTATTTCAAGAGGTCAGTTGTGTAGACTTAGACTTTATTGGGGTATGAATTGTAAAGACCCATATTTTTTTCCATCTGCTTTGTTGATAGCTGTGAGTTTGGATTAACTGTTCCAGTCTTTCTCTCGACCTACTGATAGTTTGCTCAATTTTGCTTTGCAATAAGTGTTTGAATAAAATTGTTCTAGTCTGTCTTTTGCACTAAAAGTGTTTGAATTAATTGCTCTCGTCTTCTTTTTTCAATAGTTCTTTGGACTTTTAACATACTTGTATTCATGGTGCTTAATTACCCTTTGGGTTTTTCGGAGACAATTTTATTATGGATTTTGAGTTAAGGGGAAGTTTGTTAGAGAAAGCTCAATATCCAACCTTTTTATACAAGTTGGTTTTATCCAAATAGGTTGTTAGTCTATCTCTAACAAATCAAGACTCTATTTTGGCTATATAAGCCATACAAACTTGAACATACTAGTGAAGTGTTTCACGTTATTTTTTTCCTCCTTTGTGAGGTTTTTCTACGTTAAGTATTATCTCTTGTTTTTGACGTGTCCCTAACCCTAATAGGAACAAATTAACGTGATTCTAGTACTTCAGCCAACAAACCAAAACAAAATGAATGGATTGGATTGGGGAGAGAGAAAGATTTGGATTAGATTGATTCCTCTCTATTAGTGCATCTTTGTTTTGGTTGAAGATAGGGGAAGATTTCTCGCTCGAATCGATTAAGGACCGAACTAATATGTTATTTCCAAGCCAAGATAATCGTACAACCACAATGGCTAGTATGGGACGGTCTTAACCTATTAAGTTACTTAGAACTAGCTTTGCATATTAGAAGACCGAAGTAGCATGGGCTATTCTATTTTGGATTTCTCGAAGGGGTGCCCTCACCGAGGTGTTGAGAATAATGCATGTCGATGTAGCAGTGTACGCCTTGCTATGGGGAGAAGTGGGACATCAGAATGTGAAACTGTTCGTCGTACTGAGTGTACAAATATCTTCTGCCACTATAGTAAGGGTTTGTCGTCACCGGGCTAGTGCAAAATTAGGGCTAGCTAATGTAACGGTTATATATGATCTCTCTGCGGCACACCAAAGGAAGTGTGTTAATTTGCAATGCAAAAGGAATTGATCATTCCTTGTGGGTAAAGCTATACACCTCTGCAAAGTTAAAACTAATCGATTAGCCACGCTCGCGGTCATGAGCACCTGGTAAAGTCATCACATAGTTAGATGTTTTGATATTTTTTTTATAAAAATGAAATGAAACTATAAAATTGGTATTTGAAAGTTTTTCCACGGATGATTCAATGCTTTGCCATGTGATGGTAAGATTATTTTAGCTGTTGTGTCATGTGTTGGCAAATCTTGGTTTTCGTGCCATGTGTTGGCGAGGGATGGACGAATTGGTGCTCACGAAGGAATGCGAGTTATTACATTTAAATTATTCTTACTTGTTGTTCTTACTTGTTATTTTATACTATCAATTGCTTTTACAAAATTTCTTTTTCAATCTATTATTCAGTGATTACAATTTAATTTGGCTCCAAACAAAATAACATAGTAGCCTTTCTCTTGATACAGCCTGCATATATTATAAGTTTTGCAAACACTTCACGTCTTGCTGAGTACGCAATGTATTTAACCTTATTACTATTGTTTTTTTTAGGTGAAGGTACAGAAAACATCGACAACACTTTCTTTACCGTAGGATACGGGGAATCTATTGACGAGCTTTCTAGGGATTATACCTTGTCAGTTGCCTGAGGATTATGTAGCACACTACAAGACTTCTGATTTTTCCGCTGTACTCTGTTTGACCTTACTAGTGATATTGTATAAAGCTTCTGCCATTATATGTAAGAAATTGTGTATGGGTGTGATTTCAACTTTGTAAATGTGTTTAATAGCTACTGATCATAGGACTAACATAATATACACATAAAACCTATTGTTGGCATTCTGTACCAAAAATAGAGGCCTTACAGACATCATGAAATCATTTGTATGCAATGGTAGCATTGCAAATAATGGCTGACCTACATGAGCATCAAAATGAACTTTCTGATGGCACTCCAATCTCTTCTGATAATTCCAAATCCCAAAATAGTTCTAGCCTCAAAGCGAAGGTATTTCCAAAGTTTAGTATTCCATTCCACTACACAGAGCAAAAGCTGCCTAGCTATACAGCACAAGCTGATTGGTTTTTGGCAATATACAAGTACTTCATATAATTTGCACCTAAAGACACACCGTAGACTAGGTGGCACAGTTGAGATATAGCTAAATTCCACCAAGTTACCTTCCAGATCTTGCCCATTTGCATGTGATGAACAAACCTAGTTTGCAGGCAAGAGATCAATCTGCTCAATTATGTTCCTCTCGTTCGTTCTTTTGTTATTCATGGTAAGGCAGTACCAAGAGTAAGTTGTCAGTTTGTCACTACACATACAATTGCTACTGCTAACCATGGTAGCCTTTTCCAACATTTGGCTTTTTGCTAGTGTCATGAATGGACAATACCAAGAATCAATTCCTGCTATTGTATAGTGGTTTCCGCTATACTAAGTGACCAAGGATGCTTATTCAGAATCTCACAATTTTCCTTAATTCCGTGATAGGGTATTAAGACAAGATTGCGAAACAGTTCTAGCTACATGCCCAAAAACTTCCACAATAGCTAATGCCAACCATGATAGCTTTAAGACAATGCCACCATTGCAGTATCATGAATCCATGATACGACAAACAATAGGAACCAATTGTAGCTACAAGCACGAAAGCTCCCACAATAGCTATTGCCAGCCATGATAGTTTTTAAGGACCTTGGCGTTATTGTAGTTTCATGATAAGACAAACAACAGGAACCAATTGTAGCTGCATGCAGAATAGATTCATTTGTATCTACTGCTACCATGGTGGATTTTATGGACCTACCATGACACAGGGTAAGCTGCCCTTTCATTACCACAGTCAGTAAGGTCATAAGGACCCGGGTCAAGAAGCTACCAATGGTGATCGAGAGAAAATGCCTGTAACTAAAAGGTTAAGTAACATTTCCATCGTGGTAAACAACCGAAGATAGCTTGTAACTTTGTTCACACAATGGTATGAAAATGATGGAGAAAAGAAGCTACCTGCAGCTGTCAGATTTAGATTTTGGCCACACACAGCTTTCGGTGCCCTGTCTAGTCATCTGCCCTCTACACTATACAGGTACTTCAAGAAACCGAGCAGCAACTGAAAGATGTCTGAAATTATCTCTGCAGAAATGCAAGAGAGTTGGATGACTGGAAATGTTTGAACTGCTGGTTCACAGTTACAACTCCAGTTTTCCTATTGATGGTGCTTGGTGTGTGTGTGTGTGTGTATATACTGCCTCCAGGTTCTTCCTATCTCCAGCTAAATAGGTCAACATCGAATAAATTTTAAAATTCTTCCCTTTTTGATGAAATGGACCATTTCGGACGATTATTGTAATAAAGCAAGTGAATACCTTAAGCATGTCCCTGTCAACCGAAATTTGCAAAGCTCCAGAACAGCCTAAAATCTAGATAACCGTGGTAGTCTGAAAGCATAACAACATGCGGCATTATTAGTAGATATATAGTTTTAGGTAAGCTACCTACAAGAGAATAACTTCCAATGTAAATTTTCAAAAAAAATCACAATATGCAATGTGAATATATATGAGTTTGTTAAAGTAGATGGAAGAAAACAGATTTTAACAGCGACAAGATTATACGGAGTGCTAATAAGGACTCATGGCGGTTCTTTGCAGCAAATATCGTCTGACCTTGTGTAGTAATCTGAACTCAGAAAGAGCAGAGCACAATATGTTTTTCATTCACTACTCTCAATCTGTTAAGGGATCCATTGCTTATTCTCTTATCCACAGTATCGGCATAAAACAGCTATCAACAAAGCAACATGAACATATAGCATCGTGTCTTTCACCAGTAATCTCCACAGGTGCAAGCTCCTTCTGCAAGTAGATGAAACCGATTTTTGTCCCGGAGGGATATTTCTCTGGGTTTTGATAAGTTTCATCCGGATGTTTTCTTTTAGCAACTATCATCCAAATTCCTGGCCATTGGATTTGCTTTCAGATCGATGTACGCCCCCCTGAATTCGAGGTGGGTTGATCCTACATATGTGTGTTTTGATTGTACGGTCCAAACATCTGGATGATGCCTATACACTCCCGGGTTTTGATAAGTTTCATCTGGATGTTTTCTTTAGCAACCATCATCCAAATTCCTGGTCATTGGATTTGCTTCTCTTCTGTAAACTTTTGAAACGAATTTGGCAAAATTGTGTCAGTCAACACAAATGCGAAGATTCTTCATAACCCAGATGGTCAAGCCTAGAGGAGTGTTCATCAATCCAAAAGTTATCGCCAGTTTCTCGCTGTGGCCAAGAAGCATGCGTTCTTTCAGCTCATCATCAGCATCATGCAGTACACAGCTCAGGTAGGAAACAAAGCCAGCTGCTTTGATATTGGCATATACCTCTTTTATGTTAGCATCTATATCTTTCTTACTGGGATGGAATCATTCACTTGAATGGAATCATTCACTTGAATTGCCAGCATTCCCTGGCTCCATGTCCAGAAGCTTCTGAGCAATAAGCTCACCAACATGAACATTAACATGAACTCTGCAAGAACCAGGCAATGAACCCCAAATTGCTGGAGTTGGCTCAAATGGCATATCTTGTATCAAATTTAAAGCCTTCTGCGATCACCATATGGCGAATGCTGAGAGCTGCACTTTGTTCTTTGAGTATAAGATCCAACATATCAAGGCCCTCATCAACCAGCCCACCATGACTACAACCTGAGTACCTGACAATACAGCCAACAGAGTAACACTGTCAGGCTTCACCTTTTCACGCATAGATCTAAAGAGACAAACAACTTCGTGCCCTAAGCCATGCCTTCCATATCCCATAAGCATTGCATTCCAACTGATGACTGATGTCTCAGGCATAGGCTCAGCTGGGCATAGCCAGGTATAATGGCTGTACAAAAAACAATGTCCCTTTCTAGAAGCACGTCGAACACCATCCGAGCTTCTGGTATATTCTCTGTTTTGGCGTACATGTCAAGAAGGGAACTCCCAACAAACATGTGCGACTCAAAAGTTTATGTTGAAAACAAGAGAATGAACTTGTTTGACCTGGAGTATGCTTTGAGGGCCAAAACTGGATGTAAGAACAGTTGCCAAAGTGAATTCATTAGGCTTGCATCCTTCCAGTTAGAAGTAAAATGAATTACACATTTGACATAATTAGTATTGCATGTAGTTTGATCCTTGAAGGAAATCAAACATGCATCCAGTTGGTTCAGGATATTCACGTGATTGCATCACCCCTGTTAGAACTCCTAAGATTAAACACACGCGAACACGTGGATAGATAACAAGAAATACACCAAGAACACACACTTATATTTCTCTTATACTTAGCTCTCCGAGAATACAAGGAACACACACTTGGAGACGCCTACCGACTCAAGATTACAACGGACTTGAGTTAGCGTCTTTCTTCTTGTTTCCTAACTACTCTCTACTTTGAGCATCTCATGTACAAGATTGCCTAGATGCACCTCAACTACTCATGCATACACCCACTACCAATTTGTCTGCTTAAATAGCAACTAACAAGGAAGACTAAAAGCCACTGGCCATAACGTAAAAATAAAAACTAGAAACTGACCTCCTAGTAACTGGCTAAAATAAAGACCAGCCATTGATCTTCTAGTAACCGGCCAGCCACTATTTCCTGACGTGAAACAAGAAAAACTGAACATTTACTACTCTAAGAAAACAGCAAATTAATTGATGACCACGATGCCTGGATTATGTAACAACCCCTACAGGATGAAGGTGCCTGCAACGCAATAATGATCAGCAAGTTTCCAAACTGGATTGAACGGATGTCATCTTAAATAGGAAAATAGGGAGAGCGAGAGAAACAACAGATTTTCATGACAAAGTCCTACAATTTCGTTGGAGGATGACAGTGCAAAATACATCTTAATGAAGATAACGACGGTGATCTAGCAGGTCCAGCCGTACAAAGGATTATGAATTAGTTGTGTGTTAATACCAGTATCATCTATCTCTAGAGATATTGGGGCGATATTTGTACCCCATGGATGATAAGTGAGAGATGCGGGCTGTCACGCCCGTGAATAAAAAAAATCCTTTTCTTTTCTCATAGGCCGAGCCCAGCTCACCCGGCCCAGCCCCCGCCTCCTTCTTCCTCCTCCCGCTCCCTCTCTCCTCTCCCTGCGCCGGCCAGCGTCGCCGCCTCCCTCCCACTCCTCCCGTGCCGTCGCCCGCCATTCTCGCGCGGGCGATCTCACCCGCAACCAAAGCCGCTTATCCTGCCGCCCTTCACACGCCGGCCGCCGCCCGAGCCCCCCCCCTAGCCAGCTACAAATACCCCCCCTCTCCTCCTCACTCCACCCCGCCTCTCTCCCCCGCTCTCTTCTCCATCTCCAGCTGCTCCCCGCCGCCTCTCTCTCCCCCCGGCTTCGTCCGCCGCCTTCACCGTCGTTGCCCACCGCCCTCCGACCTCGTCTGGCCCCGTCGCCGAGTTCGCCTCTTCTCCCCGCCACCGGTGCGCGCCGCCGCCCTCTCCACCTTTCGCCGTGGCCTGGCCAGCGCGCCCGCGCCGCGTGCTGCAAGGTGCAGTGCGTGGACTCGATCCACGCCAGGCTGGCCCCACTTGTCAGTTTAAACGAGATTTCCCGTTTAAAAATAATTCCGCGAAAATCATTTATGATGTCAGCATTGCGTTGTAATTCAGTTTTTCTTTTGAAAAATAAATCCGAAATCAGCTGTTGATGTTAGCTTGCACAATAATTCAGATTTTCCTTTAGAAAAATAATTCCAAAAATTCAAAAAATTCCTTTTTAGTTGTTTTAAACTTCCAGGAGCCCATTTTCGCCCGTTTGAACTTCGTTTGGCTCTGTTTTTCTCCCTAAATTCATCTAAAATCTTAAATTTCAGTTGGTGCTAGTTTGGTATTTTTTATTTGAATTTGGTTGCTTTTCGTGTGTAGATTTCGGAGTCCGAAGGGTATCTATGTGACGATTTCGAGCAGCAACTTGTCGAACCAGGCAAGTTACACCACCTTGATCATGTTGCTCCTAGTTTGTAACTTGTATGTTGAATTTTAAATTGTTGCATGCCTATGTGTTGTAAACGTTATTTCCTGAGCCAATTTTAAATGATAATTATACCCAATATTGGTACGCCACCCTTGAACTTGAATTCCGATGCCGTTGTAACCTTAAGAAAAATATGAATTATTATATGTTAATAATTAGACATTGCTTAGACATGCTTAGAACTGAACTTAGGAAGTTTTGGGAGATTTATGCCAAAATAATATTCTGTTAAAAATGAAAGTCATGATGTTAGTATTGTTGGAATGGTTAAGAATGAAAATGTGATTTAGACCTGGCAAGGGCAAGGACCCTATGGTTGAGTCCGAGCATGAGGAGGAAGAAGAGATCAGGGCTGAATCTGAGAGTGAACAAGAAGAACAAGAGGAAAGTGAGGAGGAGGAGGAGGAGGAGGAAGTGCAGCTTCCAGAGACAAGGGTATGGAGTGACTTGTGCCAGGTTAAGGGCGATGTTTACTTTGCACTGATAGATCAGAATGAGGACTCCAAGCCCAAGACTGCTACTGAGGACAGATTCCACACCAAGTTCCAACAAAAAGTTTATTATAAAATCTATAAGGAGAAGGAGTTCGCTGAGCAGAAGTGGGTTAACTGGGACCACATCTCTCAGTTACCTCTGTTTGTTATAGTTCCCCATTTGTTCCAAGGGGCAGGGTTGATGGAGTTCTTAAGCAAGAGGGCAGATTATGTAGATGATATCATCATGCAGTTTTATGCCACCATCTTCATATCAAACAACCTGGATGAGATCACTTGGATGATAGGCTTAGAAAGGTACACAACAACCAAGAGGGATTTTGGGTCTGCACTGGGCATCTTCCATAGTGGATTCTCTAAAATCCACGATGACAGACCTCTTGGCCTTGGGCAGTAGTGTACATTATATGATCCGACTGCTAGAGTTAAGAAGATAGGGAAGCTGCCAGGTTTGCTCAACAAGTTCATCAGAGTTTCCATTCATCCCAAGAGTGGGAACTTTGATGCCATTAGAGACTATGCATGGAACATGATCAGTAAGATAATGCAGCGGCAGAAGTTTGATGTAGTGGACTTCATAATCCAAGAGATAGACACGTCTTCCATGGATCGTGGTAAGAGGATCTACTTTGCTCCCTACATCATGACCCTCATCAGGAGGATGATTGATTACCAAGGACCCTTGCCCAGCATTCACAAGCCCTACAAGCCCAGAGAGGCTCCTCCTTAGGTGATCAGTCACATGGCTCAGAGGCAGCAGGGGCAGCAGCAGTAGCAGGCTCAAGAGGAGCATCCATCTGCGCCCGCTTATGACACTATGTTTAAGTGTATCACTAATCTCCAGACCGATCTCTTCACTAGGCTTGACCAGGAGCATATGCAGATGATGGCTTAGTTTGCCGAGGTTCACTCCTTCTAGTCTCAGACCATAGCCATCCTCGACTTAGTAAGAGGGTGTGTCGATCAAATCGGGTCTTTTGTGGACCAGCTTCGCGACGACCTTTCTTCAGCTCCAGTTACCTTCGCTCGTCGCGTTTGTCCTCGGGCTTGGACGTCGTTGCCTTCACCTCCGTCCTCTTAGGCATTTCCTAAAGACCCTCTTTTGGTACTTAATGCCAAAGGGGAAGAAAATTAATGAGGATAGGACTAGTTAGCTTATTTGCTTAATATCTATCTCTTTACTATTGTAAGCTAAGTGGAACTTGTTGGATATTATACTACTCTTCGTCGTTTGGATTTGGATGCTTTTCTGCAATGAATGCCTAAATTGGATGGTCTAATGTCTTAATCAAGTTTTTTTATGATTATTACCTCTTGTGATTGTTGTGATTTTTAAGCATGTATATTACTTTCTATGATTATCATGCTTCCTCGGATCACATATATAGAGAAAACTCCGCCGAAATTTCCAAAAATTACTCAAAATGTGCATGATCACTACTCATTATCTATATGCACATATTTAGGGGGAGTTTTCAACTATATGTGTCTGCTTTAATAGAATTTTACTTCAATATTCATCCACTCAAACTCAAATGATGTAAAATGCTATTTAAAGTAAATCCTAGAGTATACATTTTATCTCAAACTAAATGTGTACTCAAAATCATTTCATTCAATATTATTTGCTGAGGTTTTTAGAAATTACCAAAAATGGGAGATTGAAGAATCTAGGCCCCTAATTTTATTTGGTTTTGGTAATTAATGACAATCATGTTAAAGGACTAACAATTTCTCCTAAGTTTGTAAGAATAGGTTGATCTCTATTGCGGCATAAATTTTGTGAGCCAAAGGGGTCAAGACGAGAAGACTAAAGGCTTGAAGACAAGGTATATTTATAGTTAGGACCCTTTTATGTATTTTTACCAATATCAGAGTCAGGAGAAAAGACCGGTTTGCTAGAATAGATGCCGTACTATTAAGGGGGGAGTGATGCCTAGTAGTTTGAATCAATCAAGTTTAAATTCGCTTAAAATCCTTTTAAAAATCATACAAGGTTTCATTTGGTCTTAGGTTTAAAAGTGGTTTTGCATTTATAGCGAATCCAGCAGTACCGTTGTATAAAACGTGGTAGTCCTGCAGATGCAATAGTACCAGGTTTTAGATAGCGATATGTATTTTCCAGAGAGGGACTTTCCTGTTCTATCTCTTTCGCTCTGAGCCGGCAGTATCGCAGAGCAAAACGCGGTACTACCGCTTGGTGGTAGCACCGAACCTTAAGCGTCAGTTATTTAACAGAAGCACTCCTTTTTGCGATTTTTCTGTAGCCAGAACTACCGCAGTACAAAAAGCAGTACTATAGGAGGACGGTAGTACCGCAAAAATCTAGCGGTAGTTATTTTATAGAAATGGGTGTTTTGGGGAGGTTCTCTATATTTTGAACTTCGGCACTACCACAATGTAATAGTCGGTACTACTGGGATTTGGTAGTACCGCAAAATGTATATCGATAGTTAATTTACAAAGAGGACACATTTTTGAAGCCGATCTTGCTTTAAATGTCGGTACTACTGCACTTTATGCATCGATAGTAGCGGATTTTTTGTAACGGCTATTAACTACCGCATTTAACTCGACCGTTGGCATGGGGCGGTACTACCGGGATTTGCATGCTGGTAGTACCGCAAATGATGAATTTTTTTAGAGATTTCTTCCCAATGGTTGGATTTGTTAGTGGGAGCTATAAATACTCCCGTACCTAAATTCATAGAGCCTCTTGGACACCCGACTCCCGAGTATATGTAAAGATCACATCGGACGAATCTAAACAATGCTTAGTTATATGTATTTCCCTTTACCTCATGATATCGATCAAACTCAAGGCGAGTACATGCCATCCTTGTTTAGTTAGCTCGACCACTTTTTCTCGATCACGTGACTCGGAATCTCCAACTATGGTTAACACTTTAACCGCGAGTAGCATGGCCATGCATTTCCGGAATCCAACCACTCGAGAGGCCTAGAGATATATCTCCCGTTGAATTGAGGGGCAAATCCCATCTTGATCGACCATGCTTCACAACATGCTTCATGACAAACCCGAAAGCCACCTTTATAACTATCAGTTACAGAGTAGCGTTTGGCAACCCCTATGTAAGTTATTACACATCTTGAATACATGCGCCAACCTTAAGTCCAAGGATATAGCATACACATTGTATTTGAGATCAACTGATGATAATAAAATTACAACGTTCTCGTAGTGTCTTAAGGTGGGTCGATCCAACTCCATGTTCTCTAACATGTGTCCATATTATTAGTTTGATATCTTCATATCTATGACCTGTGAAACATGATCATCAAACTGTTGGGGAACGCGGTATGCTACACTAGCACAAATTAAAATTTCTACCGCAAACCAGAAAAGCTACTCGTAAGAAGGGGATCATTGATCTATTACCACTAGACGCGCAGTTGTGGAATCCTTCGCATGTCGTTGTAGTGGATCATTCTCGGCATGGATCGCCCTCGCTGCGGATCGTCCTCTCCACGCCGCAGTAGCAGCAGCGTCACCATAGCAATCCACACGTCCGGGGATGGAACACCGTGCGTCAGTGTGCAAGCACCGGGTCGCTCGGCAGGGGCAACGAGAGGATGTGGCTAGGATTTCTGGCGAAACACCTCTAAACCGCACGAAAGTGTATTCTGCGTCTAGCCTCCTCCCCTCCTTATATAGCCACGAGGTGAAACCCTAGGCAGTCAGGGCTCATCTACGCGCTAAGCCCACGATGTCCATTAATTACGGATCCAATTCGAATTAATGCTGTAGGATCGAAGTATATGAATATAGCAATCAGAGGGGGGTGAATGATTGTGCGGAAGCTAAAACCAAATTCTTGATCTATTAAAAGTTCACCCCAAAACAGAACCAAATAATTGCCTCGTTTTCGACAAAAACAGAATGATAGAGGTTCGGTAAAACGCGAATTCCCGGAGATCCAACCGTCGAAACGATCTAAAATTTGGACACAAGAAACTAGATTCTAGTACGAATCTAAATCAAAAAGAATCAGCTCGATCGGACTTACGGATCAAAAGTTATGAACCTCGCAAACTTACTGTGACAGAAGATGACGAGAATTGATCTAACGTAAACTTGAAGGTTTAACAGAAACGACAAAAGTTTAATCAACTAAACTTAGAGAAACCCTAAATCAATTCTCTAGAAAGGTTTTGATGGATCAAATCAAGATAAAACTCAAAGAACAAAAACCAATCTAGAAAAGAACAAGCATGCAAACAAGAACCAAAACAGAAAACACTGTAGCAACGCGGTTACTGTAGCACGCAAGGATCTAGAAGAATTGATCTTTATTTCTTTTGTCTAAAGTACTCTCATCAAAAGAGTACAAACCCTAAAACTGAGCTTGAGGCTCTCAATGCGCTCAGCTTCGATTGATGTGATTGATGCCCTTCAACAGGAGACACCCCTCCTATTTAAAGGACCAACCCACAAGGAGTTCTGAATACGATTCCTATTCCCTAGAAGGAATCTGTATCCAACACAACTCTACTTGGCCCAACCTGGCCGAATATAACTCTTGCACGCGTATGGCAACCCTACCATACTCACGTGACTAACACTTTGCACGCGTATGGCCACCTGCCATACTCACGTGACTAACACTTTGCACGCGAATGACCTCCTGCCATTCTCACGTGACTAACCATTCTTCATGTGCACCATTCTCTTAGCCCGAACGTCCCGCATGACATCCTTGACCACCAAGACCTCGGTTCCTCCTGAACCTAGTCACGAACCTCGGCTCCTCCATGAACCTAGTTCCGGTCCGTCATCGACCACGTTCGTCTTGAGCAATACACGCACATGAACAAACCACAAAACAATTCCGAGCACAAGTCCACGACTTGACTCACATCAATCCATGCAAATACTCACACGAGCATTGCATAAAGTCCACTTCAAAAGAAGCATCCTGAAATTCTCACAAATTTCATAATCCCAAAAATGACTCACACACAATTCCAATTTTGCTCAAAACCCTAATCGAGCAAAAACGCATTCACGGCGGACAAGGAAATATGGTCCGGCGTACACATGAAAAAGTCACTCAAGAAGCCATTCACGACGGACCAACAAAATCGGTCCGGTGTACAAGTGAAAGTATCGGTTTCAAGAAGAAATCATTCCGGCGAAAACACGTTCACGACAGACTAAAAGAAATCAGTCCGTCGTACATGCGAAATCAATCCTCAAAAAGCCGTTCACGACTGACCAAAGAAATTGGTCCGACGTACATGCAAAACTTACTGGTTTGAGAGTTTGGTCCGGCACAAAAGATGACTTCACTGTTTGCTGTCAAATTGTCAGACACAAGCACAAACACATTTTGCAAATTCAATTCTAAGCCAATTTTTCAGCACATGATTTCACAAATGCGTCCTAGCCCGTTAAGTGTGTGACCCTGTAGGTTCATACGCATTTGGACATGGATTCTGAAAACCCTTTTCTAATCCAATAGTCGGTAGCGGCTCCTTGCAGAGCATGCCAACTCCCAAACGCATATGATTAAAATACTGATGTAATAATCTCTTTGCCAAACTATATGAAGATCGAACTCAAGGCGAGAAGCATATCATCCTTTGGCAGTTCAATCCATCTCTCGTATCCGTGATATATTAATAAGTTGTGATTGACTTCTCAATCACGGCATGGCCATGCACTTCCTTAATCATATCACACGAGTGGCCTAGACATATATCTCCGTTACATTGGAGTGGCAAATTCCATCTTGACTGCTCACTTCCCTCTGCATGTTTCATAGTAAACATGAAAGCTACCTTTATAACTATCCGGTTAGGAAATAGTGTTTGGTAACCCCAAGGTAAACTATTACACATGTAGGGAATATGACAATCTCAGGTCTAAGGATCATACATCTACTATGTATGAGATACACTGATGACACATAAGAATGTAACATTCTCGCAGTGTCCTATTGTGGGTCTATCTAACACATGTTCTTTAACATGCGTCCACAATGTATTGATGATATCTCCATATTCCATGATCTATGAAACATGATCATCGAATAATACATGTGCTGATCTATTCATCGTTGTCCTATACGATGATATCCGATCAGAAATATTTATCGAATTATATCAATAAATAAAGAACTTCATAAACAAGTCACACACTTGTTGATCAAAACAATGATATACATTTATTGGACCAATAATCATATTATTATTCATAAACATAGTCATGTTACAATCATCCATATGATTGCCTCAAGGGCATAACACTAACACAAACAATACATATGCTAGTCTATTCATGTGTCCTCATATGTTTATCGACTAGGGATAACTTTAGAATAATCATCACAAAGTCATATATAGAGTTTCACAAACAAGTTACATACTTGCTAATAAATAATAATAACAACATTCAAGGAACAAAATAATTAATCATGAACATAAAGAAATATAATCATCTTTATAATTGCCTCTAGGGCATATCTCCAACACGCACACGCGTATGCGTTCAGTGGTACAACATGTTCCCGCGTTTAAAAAGCCCTCGTGCCTCTAATCCCTTTGGCGTGTGTATTGGATGCACACACGGTGCGTGCGTGAGATGTGTGGGAGTGTGCGTGAGTTGTGTGTGCGTCTTGTACCCTTAAAAAAAAGAAGGGTACCAGCCACAAGGTCTTGTTCCCCAAACAATGCAGCTCATATAACCTTAAGATTAGATTAGGCCTTTACAGTCAGAAGACATACACCATGAATACATCTGCCAGAAACATAGCAGCAGGAAAGCTGGGTATCCATCCATCCATCCATCCCTCCCTCCCTCCCTTTCAGCTCCACAACACCAACCGTATCTCTCTGTATCCTATATGTACATCAGCTCGAAACGCTGCCGTTAAAACGACTCCCTGGCTGCGCCGCACTGCACCTGACGTCGATGGCGACAGCCACAGCCGTCGTCCACAGCAAATGTTTAGCTTGTTCCCCTGACAATCTAACATTCCACCGCCCACGGTCGTCGCCCACAGCTCATGTTTAGCTCGCTCTCCTGACTTGCTGCTATCTACCACTGTCGCTCACAGCTCCGTCTTTAGCTTGCTCGTCTGGGGTTGTTGTGCTCCTGTAGGAAGAGATTAAAGTAAAAATTCTGTCAGTGGTAGGGTTCGAATTTTATATAACTAGAGGGAAGGACAGTAACTAAGACACCAAGTAACTGGTTGGTAATCAGTCAAAAGTGGTCCAAATCAGTCAAATTTCCCAATTTTGCAGCATCTGTCTTCAACAGTTTAACTGATAACCAGTAGATTTTTCGAACCATTTAGCAAACCCAAAACACACACACACACACACACAAGCATGCATATAATAACAGTGCCACCAGCAGGCAAGTCAACGAGGCCCGTTTGCTTTTGTCGCCTCGTGACTGTTAGGAGAATGCAAAGCGAATGAATCAAATTACAATGAATAGTTACACCAAATTAGGGTCATTCAATGTGAAGTCATGGATGAGATCTGTCCAGAGCGCAAGGGCAGGTCGGCGCCAGGCCGCGTGATAAAGGTGAATGGCTGGACTGGACACTTGGACAGAGCTTGCTGTATGCCACTCAGCTTTGAGCAGACACCAGTACATGAAGAAGCTGCAATAATTTCTAGCAAAAACAGATTCTGCCAACCGTAATGAAGTACAGATATCGTGTAGTCAGGAGGTGCCCTAAGGCTGTTAATGGTTCTTGAATGCTTTGCATGATTGGGCCAGTACCTCCAATAGCACACTTCTCTCCAAAATGCGCTCTGCTTGGATCCAGAGCCGCAAATCCATTTGCCCAGATCCAAACGGCAGATCGTTAAGGCTGTTAGCGCCTTTTCTTCCTCTCTCATTAGCAAAGCAAAAGCAGTGCAATGGTGATGAAAATGCTGGAACATAATTGCTATCCAAATTTCTAAACAACGGAGCTGTCTCGCTTGGGTTCCATGATATCAACTACATACTCTTTTACAAGCTATAGAATCGACCCCTACACTGCCCTATGTGCTCCAATAAAGTAATTGATTCCACCACAACATGCCAGTAGACAGTGCTACAGTTGTATCTTTAGCTAGGACAGTTACAAGGCAATTCACAATGTGACTTCAGCCTATTCGAATTGCCAGGATTGACAAATTTTGGCCAGGTGGCAGGTGACTTCTCATCTATATGTCATAATCTAACCAATTGGTTAGTTTATGTACTTGCTTAATTTGATGTTCGCACTTTCCTACTACCTTTCCTTCAAAACATTAGACGTTTACGATAGAAGCAACCACAGCCCTATGCTCCAGATAGTGCCACTGGGATTAAAGTGATTGCAGCTGGCCACCTCCATTACATGAATAGGATCCCTAGAAGAGGTAGTGGACAAGTTACAGAGTAGTGGGTCCTTCACAGTTGTACAAGTGATCAGAAGGGCCGAAGGGACCAGATCTGCATCTACAGGCCTTATGCAGCCAAGCCCAAACAGAAAGACGGGGGAGGGATATGGTTTCTAGACATGCATTTATTGACTCGGGCCCAGCTACACTAACCAGTTGGGTCCACTGGTGCCAGACAGAGCAGATCCACCAGACGAACACATCTATCGCCCCTTACCACACGAAATAGTGGCGATGATGACAATAATGATTGAATGGAAAAAAATATAAGAAGCAAGATCCAACAAATGTGTTTTGTAATCTTCCAACCAAAGTTACAAGCTGATGCTTTTTGTTAGTGAATGTTTATTAGCTATGGCCTTAAGGAAACATCTCCTCTTAGCGGGTCTTTTTCTGAAGTTGCCGCAACAACTTCCCCCCAAAAAGGCGGGCACACAATCAAGTTAGCCATCTCCATTACTTTCAAATCCACAAGTAAACACTACTGTGTTTCTGTTTGGCGTCTATAATAAGTACAGTTATTAGCATGTGCATGAGATGCAACTTAAATTGCTTATAGCACTACATGCTTTCATGTGTTTTTCTGTTTAACTTGTGTTTCTTTCCCCTACTTAACTGAGGAAGTATATGGTGAAAATAGATATATGGTGAAATCATGAAAATAGACAAATAGCGACGTTGAATCGAACTTGAATGGTCCAGATCTAGGTGGAATCTCACCTCTTCCACTTAAACATGTTTTACACATAACACCCTAAAAAAATTACAAAATTCCATATCTTAAGTGGAGAAGGTGAGATTCCACCTAGATCTGAATCATTCAAGTTCAATCCAACACCCATATTTGCCTACTTTCATACTTTCACCATATACTTCCTCTACTTAACTCTGCAATCATATTTGCCTAAATGAGGTTATGTGAGAGCAACACTAGCATATCCTAGATTTGACCATGAATGTAAATGGGCTACGGTATATTTCATTTTTAGATTTTCTAAATCTTTAGTTGGTTTCCCTAGTAAAAACTATTCTTTGCAGATTTCTGAGCTACACCATACATTTCACATTTACCTATCTATTTGTTTACTAAACGCTCTGGACAGAGCAAGAGACAAAATAGTGGTCAAAGCAAGGCTGAGAAACTTGAAGTAAATGACAAACATGAAGTAAATGACAAACAACTAAATTTAGATATAGGCTATAGGTTTGCTTTGCCAGTTTTACCAGAGCTTGCTAGATCATAGTCAAAGAGAGAGGAACTGGAGTTGCTAAACACAGGAGGATGGGAATCCCCCCGCTTTTCCCACTGTGATGGCAGTTGGTGTGGATGTGCTAAATCACCATGCCAGAACTGCTGCTGTAGTTGCATCAGATGCCTTGCTCCATGGACGCCCATTTCTGGCCAGGTGACCTGCTCCAAGTCCATTCCATTCTTACAGTTGAGACCTGTTATCCTTGCACACTATAAACACAGTAGTAAGCAAACTAACAACAGGTTGGGGAATAAAGAGGAAAGTGCTGTGTTCCCCCAGTAGCGTAAGCAGCACACTTTAAAATGGATCACGGATCAACTCTGAGCCAGGTGGACTTATGATTTACTTTCATCAAATTTACTATTTCTCAGAAATACTTAAAAAATTAGCAAACACACATATTTGAACTTTCACAAGGTATTTTGGAAATGCAACATTCCTGCAGGAAATGTGATCCAGTTGCACTGCTCAAATAATGCATATATCTTCAAGAGCAATACCTTTGATCATTATCAATATAATTTGATCACATGCTACCCTTCAGCATAAAGTATTTAGTTCAGGGCATTCTCAGTTGACCATTGTTTCAACCATCTAGTTACTGCGTAAGGTACTAGTAGCGTTTTTTTTCTTTCTAAAGGCAAAAGTACAGTATGGAGTAATGGTAACATGCTGTCAAGGCAGGCTCACAAGTATGGCAGGATAACTTGCACACACGCGTGCATGCTCTTCCTTTTAAATCAGCAATATTCAATTTGAAACCATGAAGCTCAGGAACACTAGCAAATAGAAACCTTATTGATTGGCAAATGTCATCTTTCCCATTTGCTGCATGTAGTATGACTACTGATTCGAGGGTAATATCTGGCATGTACACGTACTACAGTGGTAATGCTGCTCGGTGCAAAATATTCCTTCTTAACCAGACTAGAACAACAGCATATTTCAATATTAGTGTGTGGATGAGGTAGGATCCTCTCCTACTGTTGAATCCCTCAAAAGAAAATAGTGAGAATGAAGGAGCTAAATGCAGGGAAGAGGTTCTGGCGTTCTGCATGGGCCAAGCTATTCAGATAGGAAAAACTTTAAAAGTGAACTTCGGGCCAAAGAAATCAACACTTATAGTTTACATTAATCAACAACGATAATATGTAAAAAGATTTCTCTTCTAAAAAAGCTTCCATAAATCCATGAAAAATTTCAGACCCAACTTGTGGAAAGCTTCATGAAAGAAAACGGATGGTCGTATGGGTACCTCTGTAGACAAAAAGTTGTCTAGGCCACCGAAGTCAACCCTTGGGTTTACAGCTGCAAGCCTCATTGACAAGTACTGGACCAACCACAATTACCAAACAGCAATGAAATTAGGAAAAATCTTTTTATCATTCATGCCTCAATGAAAAAGGAACTGCAAGTTGAGTTGGTTGAAAAGGAAATGGGTATTTAGGATTTACAAGTCTTACAAGGGAAAACGACAGTTACCTCAACTTTCCTTTGAAGAGATTGAACATGATTGATGATCTCATCCAGCACCAGTGCCATTCCTGATACCTGATACAACCCAAAGATAAAGAAATCTTCTTTAATTAAGTAAATTACTTTCCCTGAGTTATTCCAATGAAAGATAAGCTTATAACAAATTGCATGATGAAGAGATAAGAGCCAACAAATTGGCAAACCATTTAAAGGTTGGCTTCAGTTTTTGGATATAAAGATTCAAACTACCGTTGTTACACCCGAAATAGCAGAACCAATATAGCAACATCGAAAAAGGATGTCATATATAAATTAAGCAGTAACATTTCTTCTTTTTTGAGATTAAAGCAGTAACAAATTGGGTTGCAGGATTCTTGTATGGATGTTGGTGCTTGGTAAGTTGGTGTTGTGCTTTTGATGAGCCAACTTGAAATATGATCATGTCAACCAATTCTATTAAATTGTGTGCTCTCAAGAGCATGGTTCAGCTAAAATTCCGCCTCGTTTGCGACTTTGGAGATAATTGTTTGGAAGAAGCTTTAAGCATATGCAACAAAGCCACCAGCCTATATTGGCAGTCATGCAATTTGTCCTCAAGACAACAAGAGAATCATCCTCATATAAATTTCGCAATGAATTGACCTATACCAATCTTTCACAGTAATTGACACCTCTAGCACTAAAGCTACTGTCCTTACAGTGAAACTAATAGCCAAACCACCGCACCAATGCTACAAGCAACCACTTTCCATAAATCCACACATTGATGAAGACCCACCATCCTCCCCAATGGTAACCTATCCGGGCACCTCACACTCTCAGGCTTGCTTCCACATCCCCACACCCAAAGATGCCGACCCATAATCACATTATTGCGTGTGCATAGGGATACCAACATTCCAAAGGAAGATTGAAGGAGGGAGTCATGGCACCACAGCGGCCAAACAAGCCACTCCATCAAGCTAGCCTCCTCCGGCGCCTTTCAAAGCGGCTGCCACATTCTGCCCAGGCAACCACGGCCAAAACCAAACCCCATCCCCCTCCCCCTCGAGCTAGGCACGCTGGATCAAGCTCTTTGTGCAAGCCATGCTATGCTTCTGCTACAAGTGATCAGCCAAACAGATGGACCATATGCTGGGTCTTGACAGCATCAGGACTTGTACCACCTTGCACGGCACCGAACAGCTAGCGGACCAGTTCACCACTATGGCATCAAAAGCAGTAAAAAGACCAACGGAAGCAGAGAAATGGAGTGCACATTGCACACATGCACCAAAGTTTGCACAAAACTCCATGTTTTGATCGTATGGTCTAAAGTTTAGATATTTTTTGGAACAAAAACATCCGATTGATGCCTATACACTCCCTTTATATTTCCTAATGCAAAAGCTCTGCTGTGATACTGTTGAACTGTGAAAATGAGGTGAAGGATGGATCTGTAGAAAAGAAAAGGAGAGAGAGATGTTGAGAAACTGATGACCTTACTGCATCCGGGGACGAGCTCCTTGAGCAGCTCCATCCTGGCATTTATCTTTTCGCGTCTCGCCTGAAATTAAAAGCAAATCGCAAAAGAAAAGGCCAAAAAGGAACGAATAATTAAGTAATTAACGACGAAAGCAACCCCTGAAAAGGCACTAACAGCGACGTCAGCGCGTCCTAATCACCCAACCGTTGCCGTAATCAGGATCGTTAAACCCCCAAACCCCCTCGGCGGGATTGACTTAAGCTTAATTAGCGGCGCGGACGGCGAACTCACCCGCTCGGCGAGGCTGTGGCTGTCCGTCGCCTGCCCCCTCCTGGCCCTCACGTGCACGTACGCCGGCTTCTCGTCCTCGCCGTCGCCGCCCGCGGCCTTCTCCTCGCAGCCTGCCGCCGTCTTCCCCTTCTTCGCCGCCTTCCCCTGCAGCCACCGCATAAAAAGAAAAAGAAAACGATCAAACTTAGCTCCGACGAGAACAAGCGGAGCTGCAGCACGGGGTGCGGATGCGTGATACATACCTTGGACGCGCGGTCGGCGGGGTCGGCCTTGCGCTTGGCGGAAGGGGGAGGGGACGGGGAGGACGGGGGGGAGGAGGCGAAGGCGGAGAAGCGCGCGGCGCGGTCAACAAGGTGCGGCTCGGAGGGGAACGTTGGCGTAGGCGCCGGCGCCGCGGGGGGCAGCAGGAGCTCCATGGCCTGGGAGGTCGGGAGCCCCAGGAGCGCCGTGAAGGAGCCGCCACCTCCTCCTCGGCCTTTGGAGGAGGACCCCGCGGCGGAGGCGGAAGCGGGGGCCAGGGCACGGATCTCGCCCCCGGCGGCGGGGAGCTCCGGCGGCGGCGAGGGGTGGCGCATTGGCGTGGCTCGGGGGTCGGAGGCGTCGGCGTTCGGAACGAGAGAATTGGCGGAGGCGGAGGCGGAGGCGAATAGTGGCGGTATTTATAGGGGTCGGCGGCGATGAGTGCGGTGTCAGTGCGCTGCTTTGCGTTTCGCGTTTGCTCGCTTCGCTCGTGTTGCGTCAAGGACGGAAGGAGAAGGGGTGGAGGTTGGGTTTTTACTTTTTACTGCACTTGTTTTTCTTTTTACCGGAATAGGGCTCGTAGGTTGGCGACATTGGGATTGCATAAGTGCAATGCCAACGAGAGAGAAGATCTCGCGTGTAAAGTTTCTTGGTGTTGACTTTGAGCCTTTTTGGCAGTGGGTACCGTGGACCGTCTGGTGAGGCAGCTTTGAAAACAAGGTAAAAAAAAGTTTGGGCAACTTTGGGCAAGGTTTTAAGTCACGATTTTAGTGGTAAGATCTTAAAAAAGCTACAGAAGCTACCATTAACTATCACATAAGCTATCTTTCGTCGTCTTTTCAATATTAAAAATTTTAATATGTATATAATATAAGTCACCTCCAAATAAATCATTAAATCATCGTATTTTAGAATATATTAATATTTTTATAATAAGAATGTGATTCAAGTCCAAAACCAACAAACATACTAATGTATGTCAAAGACTATAATTGATAACTATATTATAATATTCTTAACAATAAGTGCTTAACCACTGTTGACACCAAAATTTGGCTCTCTTAGCCGATCAGGTAGATCTAACTGATTTGATAGTTGTAGCCGTTTTGGAAAGTTGAGGTTAAATATAGATACGTGATTGGAGCTAACAGTCGGATTAGGCGAAAGTTTAGTTTTGGAGTGAGGTCAATACGTATTTCTACAAGAGTTGGAGAAGAATACGATCGACATATACGCTATAAAAAGGGTCAATGGGTAGGACAGAGAGGCATCCAACGATCAACCAACATGCCCTACTTTTATTTACCTTTCATCGATTAGGAGTAGATTTTAGAGTTGTAATCTTTCCTTTTATAATTCGTTTGATTAATAAAGTTATTCATCGCCGATATTGGTCATTGTCGATTTATGCCAACTTACTCAGGATTGTTTTTTCTCTGATCTTATTGCGCATTGCCTTCTTTGGGAAAAATCAACATTTATCTTCCATCTAATCAACTCAATCAGAATGTGTATATTTATCGGTTACTTTCGATCTAATCGACTTGAGTAGCTGTTTAAATCATATTATCATTGAAAACCTAATCGGCTTAACTGTTGGTTATATTACATCCTTTTCTTGCTGATTGTAGGATCAAATTGGCTAGCACGCTCGCACCCAAATTAAACCCGGTGTTTGTATGTGCTGATTGCTAATCAATCCCTCGTCACATTTTCGGCATCAACAACCACTAAGAAATATGAATGCTGGATAATTGAAAAGGGACGAGATAAGGACTTTTACTATGTTTTCTCATAGTTCAAACTTATAAGAGATGCATTTGAATATTTTAGTAATGTTGGATTCAAACTAAGCCCAATGTTTTGGCCCGTGGGTACTTATGCAGGATAGTGGAGCTATCGCCAACTATAATCTATGACATACTAGTTACATGCCTGTGCGTTGCTACGAAAAACAAAATTGATAACGAAAAATAAAGATTAAAAAATAAAAAAAATTATTTCACAAAATCAAACATCTATCTTTAACGCTTCGTTTCTTACGAAAGCTAGCTAATTAAAGCAACGCTTCGTTTCTTGCGTAGGGCAATTAAGCAGGGCAATTAAGTAGGGCAATTAAGCGGCAATTAATAACGTGGGAAGAACGGACCACTGCCACCAAGTGCTGCTTTAGAATAGTAGAGATAACAAAGCTATTGCTAGCTATAGTGATTTTAGCTAATTGTTAACACCAAGATTTGGCGCTCTTAGCCAATCAGATAGATAATAACCGATTTGGTAGTTGTAGTCAATTTGGAAAGATGAAGTTAAACATGGACGCAAGATCGAGGCTGACAATCGGTTTAGACAAAAGTTTATTTTTAGAGATTGAGGTTGATACGTATTTCTATGATAATTGGAGAAGGATACGATCGGTTTAGATGCTATAAAAAAGATCGACGGGCAAGACGTAAAAGGACACAACCAATCAATCAATCAACCCGTATTACTTTTTACTTTTTCGTCGACTAGGAGTAGTACTTTATATTTGTAGTCCTTCTTCTGTAATTCGTCTAATCAATAAAGTTGTGTATCGCTGATTATTGATTTCGTTGACTTACGACCCTCAGGTTTGTTTTTTCTCCAATCTTGTTGCGCATTGCCTTTTTTGAAAAAAATTCTACCTTTATCCTTTATATAATCAATAAATTAGGTTGATTAGGTTTATCGGTTACTTCGTCTAATCGGCTTGAACGGCTGATTAAACTAGGTCATCATTAGAATATACATCGACTTAGAGGCCAGATGAACTAAATCTTCCTCTTACCGATTCCAGGATCAAATCGGCTAGCACACCTGCACCTAGAATTAAACCCGGTGTTTGCGTATATTGACTGCCGATTAACCCTTCATCATGTTTTTTTAACATCAACGCTAATATAGCGGAACATTGGCCCGTATTTTTGCGATTAGGATTCAAAAAACCTATAGTACAGCTATGCTAGCTATTTAAAACACTGATTTTGGGAGGAGATTTTGCTTATTTTTTTACTACTAAACATGCACAAAAAAAAAGACAAACTGGCCATCCGATCGGCAAAGTTTTGTAGCACAGTCCACGCGACCGTTTTGAAGAACAATGGCACGAGCCAACCTATCTCAATGCTCCTCCAACGTCTTGAGAGTTGGAACTAGTGATGTCCTTGAGTAAGGCTCCGTTTGGTACGGTTTCAGATTCTAGTAGAAACGGAAACGGTTCTAGATTCTTGGTAGAAACGTTTCAGGTAAAATCAGAATCATTTTCTGCAAACCGTTTGGTATGGTTTCAGATTCTAGTATAAACTAGTAGAAACGGGGTTAAGGGTGATTCAACCACGGCATGGAAAAAGAAGAAACGTTCCGAGGAGAATCGTTCCGAGTTTTAACCCATTTGGCTGGGTTTCTCTCAGATTCTTCTAGTAGAAACAGCTCGGTTCCATGTTGCCAAACGGGGCCTAAAGCACATGGTACGGTTCCAGATTCTAGTAGAAACGGAAACGGTTCCAGGTTCTTGGTAGAAACGTTTCAGGTAGAATCAGAATCACTTTCTGCAAACTGTTTGGTACGGTTCCAGATTCTAGTAGAAACTAGTATAAACATGGTTGAGAGTGATTCAGCCACGGCGTGGAAAAAGAAGAAACGTTTTGAGGAGAATCGTTCCGAGTTTTAGCTCATTTGGCTGGGTTTCTCCCAGATTCTAGTAGAAACAACTCAGTTCCAAGTTGCCTAACGGGGCCTAAGTAAAGCACGTGGGGAGTTGTTGCCATCTAAAAATTCCCAACAGTATCATCGTATTTTTTTTTTACAGGGATGCTCTCGTATATAACTGCCGGTCGATTTTTGTTTTTAGCAAATAGACAAGATCAACCATAGGTAAAGCTAAACAAAATTGATCCTAGACAAAAACATCAATGCCGAGCAATTTGGACATAATCATCCATGATCTTCATCAAGTTATCTGACTTATCTTTAAGTTTTAAAGGTTTCCAGTTGGCCAATGAGTCCGGTGCTTGTTCTCCAAAAGGGCAAAGCTGATGGATGCAGTCAAGAGATACAGAGCAACAAGGAAAACGACTTCGACGAATAGCTGGTAAACTAGAAGATGAGCTGGGGAATTTAGACAATATAATCTTGGTCACCAATGTCATATCGGATTACTCGCACGACAAGAGATTTTGAAAGCCCAAAGTCCAAACTGAAGGCTGCTTTAGGATATCTGTAATCGGCTTACAAGCCGATAACCTTCTAACTTTTAGTGCAAGCATCATTTTGTAAATATGACTAGATACAATATTTGGCTAATACCAATGAAAAAGACGCCCTTTTGTTTATCATTTTGTAAATATGACTCTTCACTATGTGTCGATTCAATGGAACGAGCAAGAAGTGGAGGCTATCCCGGCTGATACATCTTCTTATATTGTTTGGCAAATGCAGCTGTTTGTTCTGAGCGCGTGGTTAGCAAACGGCTTGGGCTCACGCGTGTCGGTCCAAGGCCTCTGAACCGCTCGTGGACTATTAGACCATCTCCAACCATATTACCTTCATTTCATTCCCTTCCCTGTTCCCATTCCCTTTATTTCCCCTCATCTCCAACAGATTCCCTTTAAAGGGAATTGTATAGGGAAAGGAGAGAGAATCCCTTGCTGGAGGGAATGGGAGAGAGAATCCCAGGCTGAAGGGAATGCTAAAGGGAATCTGTTGGAGCGCTGAAGGGAATGGGAATCCCTTCACGAAGGGAAAATGAGAGGGGATGGGACATGGTTGGAGATGGTCTTAGACCATCTCCAACCATATTCCCTTCATTTCATTTCATTCCCTTCCCTGTTCCCATTCCCTTTATTTCCCCTCATCTCCAACAGATTCCCTTTAAAGGGAATTGTATAGGGAAAGGAAAGAGAATCTCTTGCTGGAGGGAATGGGAGAGAGAATCCCAGGCTGAAGGGAATGCTGAAGAGAACTCGTTGGAACGCTGAAGGGAATGGAAATCCCTTCACGAAGGGAAAATGAGAGGGGAAGGGACATGATTGGAGATGGTCTTAGACCGGAAGATTTGGGTGCGGTCTATCGTGGGCTGGCTTAGTGGCCGTCAGCCCGTCCCCATGTCTCCAGCCGTACTGGCCCTCTCGCCCCATCTGAGGTATCTACCCCTTTTAAATCGACTCGATTTTTTCTCCAAAGCCGTCAGATTCAGATCATGCTGGGACGGATTCAGCTTTAATTTTTATCCTCTAAAAATCAGAACCTGTCATAAAATTAATTTCTGTACAGCTAAAAATAAAAAATCAGCAATCTATTTGTACTAAAAGAAGCTAAAAACAAAAAATTGATTTAAAGTAGCTTCTCATGACTTCGGTGGGTTAGGATTATGACTTTGCCAGAGTTGAAAATTACCCCTTACCAAGTATAAAATTCCAAACCCCATCCCTCTCACCCCTATTCTCGATCCGCACCCCTCACATCTAAAAGCTAGACTGCAAAACACCAAACCTTATCAACAAAGCCGTACAACTCTTCAACCATACAACCCAGCCGAAAACCACTTATGGAAAAAGCATGTTCCTCTTGAACAAGCAGATCAACACGGCTATAAAATTAACGAATATAGTGGCATCATTGCCTTGGATCAAAAATTAACTGCAAACGCTAATCTGCGATTGGTAGTCTGGTACTGCACGAAAATAGTATTAGAAGAGATTTTCACTCACTAATTAGCTGCAAACGCTAATCTTATTTAATCCTTCATCAAGTTCCAACAATTGGTATCAGAGCCTGAGTTTTTATCCGTTGCCCAAGAAGATGTCGAAAACTCCGGAAAGTGGCGACATCGGTGGTGAGGGGACGTCGAGTGCGATGGCAAAGAAGAGTTTCGCTATCTTGCGGCATTATTCGATGCTCACGAAGAGCAATTATGCAGTATGAGCAATCAAGATGAAGGTGTACATGAGGGCTCAAGGACTATGGGAAGCGATTGTGGACGACAAAGTCAGTGTGCTCAAGGATTAGATGGCTTTGGCGGCCATCTACAAAGGCATCCTAGAAGAAACGCTTTTCCTACTGGCCGAAAAGAAGACGACAAAAGCTGTGTGGTAGATGTTGAAGACGATGCATATTGGCGCCGATCGTGTGAAGGAGGCAAAGGTATAGACCTTGAAAGCTGAGTTCGAAGAGCTGAGCATGACAGAGATGCAGTCGGTTGACGATTTTTCTATCCAGTTGACAACAATCATCAACAAAATCAAAGCTCTTAGCGATAAGATGGAGGAAAGCTACGTGGTAAGAAAATTCCTCCGTGTTGTCCCTGGTAGGTTTATACAAATCGTCTCTACCATTGAGCAATTCGGTGATCTCAAGGTGATGATGAACCGGCGTTGTTTTGATGCTATGTCAAGTAAGAGAGTTGAGTCCAGGATGTTGAAGAGGTGTGTTGGCCGTCTAAATTCGAGTTCGTCAAAGTTGAGTCCGGAACGTTGAAGAGGTGTATTCGTCGTCCAAACTTATGTCTGTCGAAGATGAGACCAAAATGTTCAGGGGATGTGTTCGCCGTCTTGAATTAAGTAAGTTGAGTACAGGGGCGTTGAGGATATGCGTTCTCCATCCCTTGTTGAATAAAAGTGAGGTAAATCATAGATGAGACCGATTGCCTCAACAAATTAGAATTGTGTTAGCGATTAGGTGTTACAGGATTAGAGGGTGAATGTTGGAACTAATCTTGTAGACGGAATCTGCACTCGAGGAGTGCAAGGTCTAGAAACCAAGTAGAATACGAAGTTCTAGCCGAGAGGAAGTTGTTCTGCGTCCTGGATGTATACGAATGAGTTCGTATCCAGTCCAGTCCGAACATGTGTAATAGTAGGCTAGTAGCCTATATAAGTCATGTAACCTGCTTGGAACGCAGCAAGCAAATCAAGCAACAAGAAGAGAAATAAAGCAATAAAGGCGCTAGAGCCTATCTAGCTGAGTTGGTTTGTGCAGTGTGCTCTCTCCAGAGAAGTATTACCGGTGACAAATTTTTTCATGATTTTTTCTTTCCGGTGGGAGGCACTCGGGCCAAGTACCAGGGTGGCCTATCTTATTTAATCCTTGATCTAGTTCCAACAACGGAGAGGTCCCGGTAGCCGTACGTGAGGCGGCGCACCACCGCGGGCTTGGGGCGGTCCAAGAACGCGGGCTCGTCGGTCTTGAGCATCTCGCGGGCGACGTCCTGGGGAGCAGGCAGCGACGCATGGCACATAGCCAAGACGGAGACAGAGGAGCGGGCCGTGAAGCTCCGCGAGGCAGTGCAGCGCCTGGTGAGTGGTGAGGCAGCGGCGCGAGGAGGTGGAGGTGGCCCAGAATGGGCAGGCCGAACGAGTTCGACGGGAGGCGTAACCCGCAGCTCCGGTGTCGCCTCACTACGTAGAGGATGACGGTGAGGCCAGCGACGAGCAGGAGGAGCGGTAGGATGGTGGGGGTGAAGGGGCCGCCTCGTGCTGCCACTTCCATTTGCGATGATCGATGGCACATAGCTCTGTTTGGTTCTTGCTTGGTCGTATGATTGCTAATTGCTTGGTTACATATATGCACTAACTTAGTTACTGTAACACAACACCTTGGTCCAAATTTGCCCAAAAGGCTAGTCCACCGCTGGGCAGATCTACACAGTAATAGCACATCGTTTATATTTTCACCGTCGCTTCTTGTAAAAAGGTTAACCCGAAGGTGTTATGTTTGGACTCAACATGCATTGTATAATACTAAAACTTACTTTAGACAAGTAATGTGAGACTAATCCCACCACCGCAACGCATAAGTCACACGTGGCTTCATGTTAACAGGCCGACGTATTACATGTATCGTCAACACTTACTAGTTGCTACAATAGGAGTAATTCATTAGTGCTACTGCCTTAGAGTATACTAGTAAGATGCCCGTGCGTTGCAACGAGATCCCAAAATAAGATGATAAAATAACAACTTTAAATTCCAAGTTAGAGTCTCATAAGTGGCAAAAGAAATGTTACCTGATCACCATGAATATTGTTGGGTACTTTCCAATTAGTTTCGTTCAAGTAAAGAGGCCACTTATGAGTAATGATCATCTACACAAAAAGAGAAACATCCACGAGTGGCAATTGCGAAATACCAATTCAATGGACAGATCAGTGAGAACTTAGATTCATGCATGTGATATTAAAGATTAACTATCACAAAAAAATTGTTCAACTCAAATTTCATGTTCTGCGTCTATTTATTTTCACCCATATTGGGGACATTGTTTTACTACAAGCATGCAAGATTAACAAACATTTAAAACTTGTCATGCATTGTTCCTTAATATGACACCACCAAAATAAATATAACTTAGTATATATAGCAGCAAAAGCTAAATGACAGAATTGCAGAACAACGAAATTAAAGACCTCAAAAATGAATCCCCACCGATACTTCCTCTTAACATTACGTAAACTTTCACCATGTCTATTTAGAAGGATAGGACGAGGTGTCAGATGACAATTCACCTGTAACAACATATGTGAGTTAACAAAAACAAGTAATATTGGAGCCAGAACAGTAAAGTAAAATTTATTCAAAGTACACACTCACTATTTTATCAGGAATAAGCAGTATAGAACTCATCCAATATAGTAAAAACATAAGCATGATCTGAAGACCAGTATTATTATACACTTTCTATATCTATATCATCTTCAAAACTAAGTAAACATGGAAGCAGGAAGTTGATCTTGATCCTTAAGAGACGACAATCAATAGCTCAAAGGGTTCCCTTGAAAGCATAATATATTTACATCCCATTCAGGTGTGGGCACATAGTTGTACGAGAAAAGAGCTAACATAAGCATATAGGAAAAGAGGCTATGAACATGTATCACCACAAAAGTTGGGAAAAAATTCATGCTTATATAAAACAGCAAAATATGCATGTCACGGTAGTCAAATATCTATGAAGTAACAAGGTAATAGACAAATCACCTTTTCTTATCATCTTTACTTGAAAACAAGCATAGACAAGAAAACATTCTATAGTGCTGAATGACCATTTGATTTCAACATATGAAAAATGATATAGGAAAATCCATCGAGAACAATGGAGAGAATTAGGAGCGCTGCGCCAATTTTTCTCAAAGACAATGCGATTCTGTTAAGGCATAAGATGGTGTTTTTGCTCTGTATGTTTGTTCTCTATGCGGTTTTGCGTTGTCTTTTCTCTGATTTGTCTTCGTCCTGGTTCTTTCGTAAATCGTTAGAGCTTCTAACGTGGTTCTGATCCCTTGCTAGATTTTCCAAGAAAATGTGAGTGCGTGCATCTCGCGAGATTAGTAGTAGTATCTAAGCTATGTTGGGATCTTTGCTGCCTGCATTACGTTCGCGAGGAGGAGGAGCGAGTCTCGGTTTGTTCGGAGCCCATGAGATCTTCAGCAGGCAGATACAACATTCACTAAACAATATATCGAATTGATTCCTCACTATGTGATACTTCTAAGTCATTATTTATGAGCACCATCAACAAAAGAAAGTGTGTAGACAACAAGGCCTACCTTTATAACTGTCACTCGTTAGAAGCTCTTCTGCAACCAACTCAAATTCTGATATTGGATTTTCAGACAACCCAAAGCAGATGCTACCCCCTTAGTAAGTACTCTAATTTGGCCTGTCACCTGACAAGTCGAAAATAGGAACCAAATAAGATTCGCGAATATAATAATGGAATACAGGAAAGCAACAGTGAATATGGCAACACAGGAAAATAGGTATCAATGTACCATACAATAACAAACAGCAGGTGAAGTGCAAAGGAATGTACAATGAATATAAACAGAAGGTAAAGCCTCGGCTGAAGGCCCCTCGCGCTAGCCCGACGTCACCGCCTTTGCCCGGCCAGCGCCTCTCGGCGCCGGCCGTCCACTGCGCCTCGCGAAGACCGCCCGGTCGAGGCGAGGCGCCTCGCGGCGCATCGGCCTCGACCACCGACCGCCTCTGTCGACCCGCCCGGTTCGCCGGCCTCCGCCTGCATTGCCGGCGCCCGCGCCCCGCCGGCTGCCCGGCGCTCGCCCGCCTCGACAGCGCTTCTCCTGGTCGGCGGCGCCGACCGACCTCGCCTACCAAGGCTCGGCGCGACGCCGCCGCGCTTCGCCAGCCGCCGCCTCGGCGGCAGCGCGATCCGATGCGTGCGGCGGCGAGGTTCGCGACCAAACACAGTGGGCGTACCACAAGACGCTCATGGAGAGGAACAAGCGTCGTCTTCGACCCGAGAGACACCGAGCACTTAAACCAGCGGACTCCAAACAGATCCCATAGTCGAGTTTAAATCTGGTTTGAATATTCGCAGGCGCGGAACTTGGGATAACTTCACGATTTAGACTTCCGTTCAACCAAATGCCACGTTGCAAAATCTGAGCTTTCGTTAATTAAAGAGGTGGGTAATTAAAGAATGGTAGAACTTGTAATTTTGATGAAATGACGTGGGAAGAAACTCTCACTTTATATAGTAGAGATTAGAGAGCTTAATATGTATGACGCTTCGTTTCTGGCACTATTGAAAGTTTTTTCAAAATTTTCCCTGGCGGAGGCGGCGATCTTGCGTTGGTTTTAATGTGAAAGCTGGCTAATTAAGAAGGGCAATTTACCAAGGCAATTAAGCTGGCTAATTAATGTGTTTGTTTCACTTCAAAATAACTGGAAGCGGGAAACGGTAGAACGGACCGCTGGCACCAACTCGTGCTTTAGAATAGTAGAGATATGACTATTGAGAGCATCCCGTGTGACATCACCAAACTTTAATTTCAAGTTAGGCTAATGGAAAAGTTAAGGCCTCTTTTTGACCATGGGATTTTATCAATTTTTGTGAAAACTAAACTATGTACTGTAAAATTTCTGTAAATTTTTTGCCTTACAGACGGGACCCAGGAACTCGAGTCAGAGTTATTACGATGCATATTCCTGCACGTATCATGCTCTAAACATGATCTAACCTTAACCGTCTTAAAGGATTATTTTTCCGGCTGCTACCTTCGTTGCACGGTGCTTCATATTATTCATATAGGATTTTTTTCAGTCTTGTTAGAGTTAAATCGGATAATCCAACTGGCTTGGATCATCGGTTAGATTAATTCAACTGAGAACATGTCCAGTGGATTTAAATAGAAATCAGATGATCCAAGTGACCCAGAGTATGGATCGGATCAATTTTAGAAAAAGGACATATTTATGAGGTTCAATGGGAATCAGATTTTCCGAGTGACTCAAATTATAAGTCGGATCAATTCTACAGGGAAGTGCTCAAATGGACCTGGATGATCTGAGTGGGTCAGACTATGGGTTGGATCAATTTGACAGAGACATGGTCTCAGATGTTTTCATGTAGGTCAGACAATCCGAGTGGGTCGGAACAAGACCAATATCAATTTCATAGAGAAGGTGTTCATGAGAAGTTGCACCAGCTTAGATAATCCGAGCCTGGTACATGATCTAAGTGGGTTGGATGATTTGAGTGTATGTAATGGCTATATTTGTACCATTGGAATCGTTTAATCAGGATAATTTGAGTGGATTAGATGATTTGACTCAAATGAGTATTTTTGAAATATCTGTGTATGCCCCTGATCTTTGAGGGGAGGAGCTATAAATAGACCCTATGGGATTCAAGTTAGCTTTCTCGCTGCTTCATTTCAGAGTTCATCCTACTGAGGAGCTTAAGGGCATTTTGAAGTTTTAATCGAAGACCTTGAGTGCATAAGAGAGTAGATTAGGCTTATGTTGCGCATCACTCCTAATTGCTTGATCTTGTTGGGTTCGAGTGAACACTTTGGGATTATTACTCTTTGGAGGTAGGTGACTCCTATAGACAATTTAGAGGCATTGGTTTGGTAACCTTCCTTGGAGGTGCTTGTGGGAAGTAGGGGGAGGCTTGTGAATGTTTGGAGTCTACCTATCCGAACTGTAGGACTAATTCGAGTGGAGAACTTGATTCCTTGAGTGGTTTTAAGTCAGAGCTAGACTCTTGCGATAATGCTCCAATAAGAAGTAGGGGAGATTATCGAACCGCTGGGAACTCAGTAAAAAATCAATTGTTTTCTTTTATTCTTTTTTGTTTTCGTACTTACTTTATTGCATTTCATTTCTTAGGTCGCTAGAATTATGTAGTGTTGGATTAGGTTGCAAAACTTTACTAGAAACCTTAAGTACTTATGTTGGAGTAGTATGGATTAAATTTTAATTTAGCTTTTGTTGCCAAAAAAGAATCTCAATTCACCACTCTCTTGGACATCTAATCCACTTTAAACTATGAATGTTGGCTACTAGCAACAATAATATGTTAGTAGCTGCAAATGTTACCGGTTACATTAGTTGCTAGTATCTAACAACTATAAAAAGATGACTATTAGCAACTATAATATGCTAGTAATTCTACATGTTACTTGGTATATTTGTTGTTAGTATCTAACAACCATAATTTGGAAGTAAGTATAGTTGTCAGTATACAGGTCACGATAAGTAGCAACTTTAGGCTCTGAAGACTAGCAACTGTAAGTTGTTGGCAATTAATAATTGATCTTATCATCATGTCAATGAAAACTTATAATGGATGGTGTGATTATTTTTCATTAAACGATTCATAAGTTGTATAAGAAAAAATTGGATAGGGTGATTTTAAATGTGGATTTTGAAAAGGCCTATGATATGGTCAAATGACCCTTTCTTCAACAAACTTTAAGGATGAAAGGTTTCTCTCTACAGTGGTGTTTTTGGATTCAGAATTTTTTTAGCGGGGGAATTGTTGGTATCAAGGTCAATGATAATATTGCTCCATACTTTCAAACCAGAAAGGACTCTGTCAGGGAGATCCATTATCCCCATATTATTCAACATTGTCGTGGATATGTTGGTTGGTATCTTAAAACACGCCAAGAAGAATGGGATGATAAGTGTAGTGGTATCTCATCTGGTGAATGATGGGTTATCCATTTTACAGTATGCAGATGATACCATTTTATTTATAGAGCATAATTTTGAAAAAGCAAAAAAAAAAAACATGAAGCTATTGCTTTGTGCATTTGAACAATTTTCTAGTCTTAAATCAATTTCTACAAAAATGAACTATTTTGTCTTGGAGCTGCCAAGGATTTCAAGACTCAGTATACACATATATTTGGTTGTGGATTGGGCAAATTTCTATTTTGGTATACCAATTCATTATAGAAAATTAAAGATCAATGCGTGCAAGGGGGTAGAAGAAAGATTTGAAAAACAATTGAGCAGTTGGAAGGGCAAGCATTTATTCGTTGGAGGTCATTTAGTCCATCTCAATTCCGTGCTTACCAGCTTACCATGTTTATGTTATCATTTTTTGAGATACCATGTGGGGTATTTAAACGGCTGGACTATTACATATCTAGATTTTTCTTGCGAAGTGATAACCATAAAAAAGTACATGCTAGTTAAGTGGGATATATTATGCTGACCCAAGGACCAAGGGGGTATGGACATTCAATATTTTGGTATAAAAATATATGCTTACTTAGGAAATAGCTTTTGAAATTGCTAAATGATGATGGTGTCTAACAAACTCTTCTTAGGAGAAAGTATATAGGGAATAAGACTCGTTTACATGGCTATTCTAATGAAAGTCAAACATAACTTCTTTAGATTTGGATCTTTTCAACTTTGTGATGGAACCCAAATACAATTTTGGCAAGATGTATGGATTGGGAACAACCCCTCAGTGTACAATATCCTTGACTTTATAACATTGTTCGAAAAAAAAATGCCACAATAGCTCAAGTAGTATCCACTATCCCACTCAATATGTCTTTTCGTAAAGTCATTACGGGACAATTTATTGGCCTAGCAAGAGCTTGTTGCAAAAGTTACTGCTATACACTTATCACAAGAACGAGATATTTTTTTATGGCATCTTTATCAGAATGGACAATTTTCTGTTTAGTCAATGTATACACTCTTAATGCATCAAAATGTCCTGATTACAAACAGACAATTATGGAAGCTTAATGTTCCATTAAAAATAAAATTTTTCTATGGTACTTACGTCGTGATGTGATATTGACAAAAGATAACATATCTAAATGAAATTAGAATGGTAGCAAAAAATATTATTTTTGTAACAATGAGGAAACTATACAGCATCACTTTTTTTTACTGCCATTTCGCATGTTTTGCATGGCGCATTATACAAACGACTTTTAATCTATCACCTCCTAGTAGCATAATCAATATGTTTGGGAATTGGCTATTCTGATTGGGAAAGATTTGATGGCTCATCTTTTGGTTGAGGCTGCTGCTTTGTGTTGGCCGATCTGGCTATGCGCAATGATGTGATTTTTAAGAACACAAAAAATTCTATTCCATTACAGGTTATCTACATTTGCACTAACTGGTTGATATCGTGGTTTGTGTTGCAGCCTCACGAAGCAATGGAAGTTGTGTTATCGGCATGCAACTCGCTGGAGATCGTGCTTTGGGATCTCTATACCAACCATAGATGGCGATTCAGTAATAGACTATGTGTGCGTTAAAACTCTATGTTTTTATTGTCATGGCTTATTGAAACTTTTATGATAGGAAACTCTTGTGCTAGCTTTTTTTTTTATTAAAACTCTATAAAAAATATATGACTATATACATCTTATAATATAGAAATCAGGAGATATAGGCCCCGTTCGTTTCAGCTTCTGTACAGCTTCTGCTTTAGAAAAAAGCTGATTATTTGCCGAACGGGAAGATTCTGGATAGCTTCTCTGATAATCAGAAGCTGATTTCTGTATAGAATCAGAATCTGATTGAAACCTGATTCTTGCTGATTCTCGCCGGCTTGGTCCAAAATCTAGAAGTTGTAGCTGGCTCGACCCGATTCTCCCATAATCAGAAGTAGTTTCTCCCATAATCCAGAATCTATAATCTAGAAGCTGTCCCGAAGGGACCATAATCTTCTATTACCTAAAAAATCTATTGATCACCAAGCGGGTCGACTTCCCATGCATCCGTGTGTACGCAACTCGTAGTGCCTCACCGATCACACGTCTCTCCTCCCTCCCTCCCTCCCTCCCTCCCTCCGTATCTGACGCTGGACGGTGCAGTCACACGACCGCGGACCGCGGTAACGCGTGACCGGCGTCAACGAAGCCTTCTCGAATAACTTTACCGACATCTTTTACCCGTGGTTACTGTCCTACTGTTCACAAGCCAGCGGCCCATTTCGACCGTCCGGTTGTGCACTGAGGGAGCAATCCAGCCGTCCGTCCGTCGCGTGTATCCGGCCCTCCTCGCCTTCCTACTCCCATCCTCGATACCTCTGCTGCCCCCTCGACAGAAAGCTGCTCCAGATCAAATCCTGTTCAAATCTTTGGATAGGCTTGATGTGTACGAAAGCAACACCAAACAAACACTTGATTTTGTTTGCACTGCCATTGTCTAGAACCGAACACCAATGGAAAAAAATAGTTTATCCTGGTCCTTGAGCTGTTCTTTTTTGTTTGGAAGGGAGAGATTTTGTAGAAATTCTAACGAGATTGTGTTATTTCCTGCAAAATTCTTGTGAAATTTCTTAAGCCTCCAAACAGGTGCTTATTGAAATTTCTTAAGCTCGCAAACACGCACTTATTTGTTATTGTTGAGACAAGCATAGTTACAAGTGGGAAACTTTCCCAAATATCAAGTGTTCAAACTTAATTAACACAAATAAAAACGAAACCACAATTTTTTAGGACTGAAAAATTTGAAATTCGGGAGGTGGCGCACCACGCGAAGCCTTGTATACGTTCTCATTCAGAGCATGCTGTCTGCCCGCGACGGCAGCCGCCGGAAGAAGTTGCTGGGCACGGCCGGCAGCTTGCTGCGGAACCGCGGGTGTCGGAGCAGGTACAGCCCGGCGACGAGCGCCACCACGCGGAACGGTGTGACGTAGAGCACCACGGCGGCGATGAGGCAGAAGATGACGAACAGGCACGTCGCCCTCGGGTCGCGCCAGCTGAGCAGCGACTGCAGCCTCTCCCCCTGAGTGGCCATGTCGCCGACCACCGTCTGTATCCTGCCGGCCACGCTCCGCAGCCGGTCGTACCGCATGTACACGACGTCCTGCTGCCGCGACGTCGGGAACGTGTCGAACTCCTCGTCGAGCTCGTCCGGGTGCACCGCCTCGGCCCACGACATCTTGGTGTCCATGTGCGGCGGGTGGCGCGGCCGGTTCCGGTAGTTCCACAGCCCGATCATGAACATGTAGAGGAACACCGTGGGGAGGATGAGCTCCGGGTACCACACGAGGATGAGCAGGAGGACGTGCACCAGCGCCGTGGTCGCCACGTTCTTCCAGTGGCACACGTCGGCGAACCACCGAGCCGCGGCGGCGGCGCCCGAGAAGAGCGACACGGCGCGGAAGAAGTTGGCCTTGCTCCGCCGCATGCTCCACATGTGGGACTCCACGTCGAGCATGTACTCCACCACCTCCCGCCGCAGCGGCGGCTCCGCGCGCCCCAGCCGCGCTGCCACGATGCCCATCGCCTGGTACCGGAGCGCGTCCAGCTGCGTCACCGTGAACGGGTGCAGGTAGTGCATCTTGGGGAGCAGAGGCTGCGTGTACAGGTGCACCATGTTCATTAGCGACAGGCAGGTGAACCGCACGGCGAGCCGGAGCTCGCCCATCTTCTTGACCCCCGTCGGCTGCAACACGATCAGCGGGTACGCGTGCGTGTATACGCGGTCGGTCTCCAACGTCGAGAGGCGGATGCGGATCTTGCCGATGCGGGCGTCCCTCGCCGGCGGACCGCCGCCACCGTTGTTCCCCTGGCCGTTGCCAAGGTGGCAGTTGTCGAAGACGCCGATGGTGATGACCGTGCACGGGTCGAACACCTCCCACGTGTACTGCTCGTTCCACGTGGGGCTGAAGGTGCCGAGCATGGTGCGCGTGCGCACCCACTTCTGGCCGTACTTGGCGACGCAGTAGCCGTCGGTGGTGCCGCGGCCGTCGCGGTTTTTCATGGGCTGCAGGCCGGCGGCGCCGAGGATGCCGACCTCGAGCACGCCGACCGGTGGCTTCCAGAGCTGCCGCGCGGTGGGGCGCGTGTCGCTGATGTACATGGTGGACTCGTCCATGACGTGGTAGGCGCCCTCGAGGCAGGCGCGGACGTGGACGCGGCTGGCGAAGCGGAGCTCCCGCCTCGTCTCGCCCTCAATGGCGCCGCCGATGCCGAACTTCTCGAGGTCGAACCACCGTGACTGGACGAACGGCCGGTGGTCGAGCCGCTTCTCGAAGAGCGTGAGCGGCAGCGCGACGCGGCCGAGGAGGTCGTCCTTGCGCGGGCTCACCCGGTCCTCCACCGTGAGCACCAGCTGCTCCTCGAACGGCTCGGCGACGACGAACACCAGGTCCTCGTTCCAGCGCGGGTTGAGCGTCGCCGCGGCCACGACGGACGTCTTGAGGATCTGGTTGCCCACCTGCGCCTTGACGAACACCTCCGGCGCGCGGCCGCGGGCCTGCGGCTGCACGTCCTGCGCCTCGATGACGTTGACGCGGAGGTACCACAGCTTGGGGGAGACGTAGGCCTTGGAGCGCACGCTGGTCACGCCCTCGCCGCGCACGGTGGCGGCGTCGGAGTGCCAGGCCTCCGGGAACGCCTCGTCGGCCTGCGTGCCGATCCATACGGCGAGCATGAGCTCCCCGCGCACCTTGCCGCCTTCCCCGCGGCGGCCCTCTAGGCGGTACCACTGCGGCGCGAGCGGGCTGTCGGGCGGCACCCGCGTGGGCACCTCGGCGATGTCGAACACGACCTTGCCGACGTGGTCGTCGCGGCCGAGCATCTCCTTGTCCTTGAGGAAGACCTCGAGGGCGTTGGACTGGACGCGCGACTTGGAGAAGGCGAAGACCTGGTCCCACTCCGGGTTGGCGCGGCGGTCGTAGTGCTTCGTGGTGCCCTTGTAGTTGCCGAGCTTCACCTCGACGTAGGGGTCCATGGGCGCGCCGGTGATGGGGTTGGGTGGGAGGTCCTTGGCCTTGACGACGCGCACGTACAGGTAGAACATCTGCTCCACAAGGTCGTACGTGCTCGACGGCTTCTCCATGCCCAGCCACCCGGCGATGCCGCCGCCCACGGCCGGCCGCGCCGGCCCCGCCACGCCCTTGGGCCATTGCTCGCCGAGCAGAGGGTTCGTGTCCTTGAGCTGGAAGTCGTCGTGGTGCGGGTCCCCGTGGCCGCTCATCGCCGATCGGTCGCCCTCAAGCTGAGGGATATGAGCTTTCAACTACGTAGTCACGTACGTACCGCACGTACTGTTCCAAACCTATCTCCATGACAGCAACAAAAACAAGAGGATACAACGACATCACGCACATGCCAGAAAACTAAACTCCATGAAACAAACTAAAGCTGTTTAACTACTACACATCACCATGACACCATCGACCATCTTTTTTTTTTTTACCTACTGTTCCAAGAAGCGCAGAAACTTCTGAAGCTGGTTTGCAACACGAACTCTGGTGAGATGAGAGCTACTAGTCAGAAACAATGGCGTACGTGAGGCATTTATATCTAGAAACCAGCGTGCACGGCTGGAGCTAGGCACAGGCAATTAGATGTACTAGCACACTGCAACTAGAAAGAATTAGAAGACGAAGCTTGTATGTGCTGGGATGGATCTTTTGCCTAACGAATACGTCGCGCTTTGCCCTGCACGGGCTAGCTAGATTGGCAGAGAGCAGCTTTTGGTCAGGCAAATGTACGTATGGTCGGTCGCCGTGGGCTGGGCATCCGGGAAGCCTCGCCGGCAAGCAAAGCGCCGCCGCATCGGCGGAGACCCAGGCGAGAAGGAAGGTATACAGGAGAGGAGGGACAGAATCGATGGCCTCTGCTCTAAGCCTCTAACGAAACTAGCTAGCCAAACCCTGGCTTCAGCTTCAGCTCACTTCTGAACTTTCAGAGGGAAGCTGTGTGCTTGTGTACTAGTCTACTGCTACTGCTACAAACTTTCTAGGGTCCTTTCAGGTTGAGCAGCCATGGGAAATTAGTGAGAGAGGGATCAGAGGGAAAGAGGGTGATCTAAAGACCGACCGATCGATCGATCGATCATGTGTCGAAAGGTGATTAAAAGGTGAGTGGTAAATAAAGATATCCATGCGGGGTTGGGGAATAGATTCTTTGGTTTGTGGAGTGGGCTTTTGTTTATGCCCTTGGCTTCTCTTCAATCCTCATCGACCTTTAGAACGCTTTCATTCCGGGCAAGGAACCTTGCACAGTGGATCAATCGGTGATCATATGCCAATGTAATTTCCGGCTTAGTGGTGTTGTCTTTTTTTTTCCCTCTCCTTTTTTTTTACACGGAGAGCTTTACATTGTATTACTCAGCGGGAATATATATATATACGAGAGTGTATAAGCATCTCCGAGATGTTTTTTGTCTTAGATAACATTCAAATTTTGGACCGTAGAGTTAAAAATCCAACTGTTAGATTAAATCATAAGATCGGATGTAATCGATACTTCTGAATCTTAACAATGATCCAATGCTCCTAGATTTGCATGATTTCAACAAACAAAACATCCGAATAATGTTATCAAATCCCTGTATATAATTGTAGCACTCGACATCGATGAATACCAAGTTGATCTCGCCGCCAAGAAGACGTACGTACTCCACAATCATTACGAACGACTGCACCCAATGCTCCCCTGTATGCATGGTGCGTTCGTAACACACACACACACACACAAAATGTATAAAAAGCGGCGCATGCATCTTTCCATTTCCCCAATATTTATGTTGCCATATACGCATTTTTGAGTCGTTGATATGATTTAAATTGACTACGTTTCAGAGAATCGTGTTCCTAGTTGCCATCTGAAACAGCTGATGGAGAATTTTGGTATGCACTGTATATACTGAGGGGAAACAAAACGCGTGCTACCGTCGCCGCATGTAATTAATGTTATAATTACATGAAAACCATGTGCATGTTTGTCTTTTAAAAAAAATACTTTCGTAGTATTATAATTTTATTAATGGGTTTTATAAATACATTATAATAGAAATCAGATTATGTTTTAGAGATTTTGTCGATGTCTAAGAAAACAACTGTTCGTGATAGGAGGGAGCGAAGCTTAACGAGGAAGCAGACGGAAATTGCCTTTATTCCATGCCGGGGAGAGGCAGGGAACTAGCAAAGCGTGTGCGTGTCTGTCCGTGGTGTCCAAAGTCTAGCAGAGAATATATTCCCATCTCGCCACCACTTGTGAGTTTGAAACCGTGGAAAAAAAAAGAGACACAAGATCCTGATCTATGAATGCGTGTAATCTGAATTTGGGGACTGTGTGATGCTTTGGCAGGTGATTTCATGGTTGCATCATCCTTCTCTAACCTCTAGCATTTCGGCTCGGACCAGGCAAACCAGTACATGCCACCATGCATCTGGCCCAACAGAAAAAAGGCCAAGTTGAGTTTTCAGCCCAAACAACTCGACAGTGGAAAAGCTAGCCATTTGTAAACAATTAACGGGCCGAGCCCAGGATTTTGTTTGTTTGGGCTGTCACTTCTGGCCTGTGCTACAAAACCTCAGTATCGTCGGTGGTCGGCACACGTGCAAACTGGCGGTACTACACAACTTACGCGTGATTTATATAGGCATCGCCGTTCGCCGGTCCAAGCGGTAAAAATAATAGGTTTGTCTATGCACTGTTTATTCATTTATAAATTTTTTTTGACGGATTTAACTCCATAAAATAAATCACTTCTTCAACCGCACGATTTCCATCCCCAACCCTCACCTCCCGCCGCCACCACCCATGCCGCAAGGCCCACCCTGCAGCTAGAGCTGGAAATTAAGCTCGAGGCTCGCAGCTCGGCTCGGCTCGAAGCGGCAGTGAGCCGAGCCCAAGCCTACTGATTGGCTCGTTCATCCAACGAGCCGAGCCCGAGCTGGCTCACGAGCGGCTCGTTCGTTCGTTAGGCTCGTTACATTATGTTGCATGTTGTCTGTCAATCTGTCATCAACTCAGTGCTCAGCATTAGCAATTGTGGATATGGCAGTCTCAAATAACACTAGGCATAATACATCATGTATTCATTCACTATTTAACTTCTTACCTCTGTCTTGTATAACATGTGCCATTGCATTATTGCAAGTTCCCTAACTAAAGACACCAAACATTGCTTACAAGAACAAGCAGGAACTTTAAGAGTAATTGACCATATAAATTTGGTAACTACTGGCATGGATAGAATGATCATTGCCTACATATACATTTCTTCGAAAATAGAGTAAGCATCTCACAGGCTATGCACGGATGTAATAAACAGATACAAATATTTGAGTCATTATCAAAATGCTACAGATATAAAATAAGAAAGGTAATAACATTCCCACATCCATGGTTTTTAGGTTCAAGATCACCACCAGCAGTTGGACATAGTAACACAATTATGTACTCAAGAAGCAACATTGCATGATAAAATTCAGTCATTAGTCAACAATGCATCACAATTCACCAGTGCATGTGCATGAGTGCATCATAGCCAACAGTGCATCACAATTCACAATCAACTTCACCAGTTCATCAATCTCACTGCTTATTATCATGACAAATCACCAAATCACACTATCACAGTCACCAACTCAACATTCAACAAGCATCTCAGATTCTCAGTTCACCAAATCACTAGTGCATCACACATTCAACAACTAAACATTCAACAATCATCTCAGTGCTCAGTTGCTCACCGTGTTAGTTGGTGCTACTATTGGAGGACCTGTTAAGGTGGAGCCAGTGGAGGCGGCGCCAAGTGCTGCAGTTGCATCTGGAGCCTCAGCTGGCGTCGGCGACGGGTGTGCGCCAGCGCCACCGCCACTACCTCGTTTCTTCTTCTACACTCGCTCCATGGGCCAGCGACGGGGTGGAGACTGGAGAGAAACGGGGCCGGGGGAGGCGTCGGAGGAGCCGAGGGAGCCAGGGCCTGGGACTGGGGAGGCGTCGGAGGAGCCGAGGGAGGCGGGGTCGGGGGAGGCGCCGAGGGCCTCGGGGGACGGCCGGACCAGAGGCACAGCCGAGGCCAGGCGGAGCCGCGGAGGAGCCGAGGGAGGACGACCGGCCGGTCGGGGGAGACGCCGAAGGCCTGAGGGAGGTCGGGGAACGGGGCGGCGCCGAGGGATTGAGGGATTTGGGGCCTTGGGGCGGCGGACTAGAGGGATTTAGGGACAGGAGGCACCGAGGCAGGATTGGGGGCAGTCGGGCGCAGGAGGCAGGAGCCAAGAGTTCAGGAATCAGGACGGAGGACCGAGAGCTGCATGGTAAATCGCCGGCTCACGAGCCTAAACGAGCCGGCTCGAGGCTCGACCGAGCCCGAGCCGAGCCCATTTTATGGCTCGATTCACACTCTGAGCCGAGCCCTGCTCGGCTCGGCTCAATTCCACCCCTACCTGCAGCTAGGGGTGAAAACGGAGCGAATACGGATGGATAATAGCTTTACCATATCCGCTCATATTTTTTTTTTTACCCGGATGCGGATACGGATACGGATAATTTAAAAACGGATCGGATATTGAATCGATATCGGATAATAATAAAACGGATAGTAATCGGATTCGGATCGAAAACGGAAACGAAACCGAATATTTAGTCGGATATTATGTAAACGCCAAAACACAAGTTTCAACATAGAATCCCATTATTTAGAATGGAATGATTCTATCTAAACAACAAAACACATTGATTATTTTATATATATACATATATATGCACCACACTTGATACAACCGACCAAATACACACTTAAGTTTTCATTCTCACGCACAACAGCACAGATCACAACAGCACATATCACAAAACACAAGTTTCAACATAGGAATTGGGTCGCACTGGACCATACATACATATAACATGTCCATTGCATAATGCCAAGAAACTAGGTCCACAAGTTATGCAACCAGCACAAAATCTTATACAATAGTGTTCAAAACAAACATAACATAACGAAATCTTAATATAAGAGAGCACATTGTTCAATGTTCATAGATAATTTGCATATAAAGCGTAGTGATATATCAGATAGTAGCAGTAGACCAACGTCATCACTTTGCTTATTCTTCGTCCATTTCGATATCCTGTAAAACATTAGGCTGTAATTATTTTTTATTCAAAATATGTCTTATGAAGTAATATATTGCGCATACCTCCAAATCATCGACAGAAGTAGAACACGTTGCATTTGTCTTGTGGGTTGACTCTGTAGCACCTAATTCTTCAACAATTGAATCTATCTTGCTCATAGAATCTGAAAATAAGTAACATTAATATACTAGTCAATAGTCATAAATTATCATGCAATCAAGCTAATATCAATAGGAAATGTTTACCTTCTCTTGAATGGAGAATCCAATCCTTTGTCTGAGACCAAAGCTTCAACACATTCAGGATCAAGCCGGCTCTGAAAAGCATCAATAACACGTCCACCGGCACTAAAAGCTGACTCTGAAGCAACTGTCGAGGCTTGCATAGATAGCACATCACGAGCAAGACGTGAAAGAATAGGAAATCTACTTGCTTGACCCTTCCACCATGCCAAAACATCAAATACTCCATCACTCTCACGAAACTTCAATGGCCCTTCAGATTTGTACAAATCCAACTCTGATTTCTCACTATGATCCCTATCAGATTCATAGATTTCATCAAGGTTTAACTCATCCTCATCATCATCACCCATAAGGTCATTTGACTTGGAGGCCTTAGAATGGTCATTCTCTTTCAAAGGCTTACTGTTTGAACTTGTAGCCATATTGGATGAATAAAACATAAACAAATCATGCACCACATCCATAATTTTACCATTTTCTAGCTCAGCTTTGTAAGAGTCATACATTTTAGCTAGACATAGTGCAATAATTTTGTCTTTAAACCTGGGATCCAGAAAAGTAGCAACTGCCAATGACATGTTTGTAAGCTCCCAATACTTATCAAACTTACCACTCATAGAATTTCCCAATCTGCTTATTATAACATCATCACTATAGCACCATTTGCCAATTGAAATCTTGATCTCACAAAATTTCTTGAAAAAGTGATTTGCAGTAGGATAGCAAGTTCCAGAAAAGAGCAAAGTGATCTCATAGAATTTTTTCAAACGCTTGCAAATACTATGTGCATTGTTCCAATCATCATCCGAAGGAGTTATGCGCTCATATCTAGTAGGATCTTTAAGTGAAAGTCTATCAAAAGCATATTTGTAATAAATGGCATTGCTTAACATTAGATAAGTAGAATTACACCTTGTACCAACATCCAAAGAGAGAGCTTTTTGGGTTTCCAACTCACATTCAGTGGCACACTTTTGAAAAGCCTCCCATTGTTGAGGAGAATTCTTCACAGTTGTTATAAACTTTCTGATTTTTTCAATAGCTTGCCCAATTATTTCCAAGCCCTTTCTAGCAACAAGATTTAATACATGATTAGCACATCTGACATGAAAAAATTTGCCAGAACAAACAAGAGAATCTCTAGCATTTAGCTTTCCAATGATATCATCAACTGCCATCCTTGTTAGAAGCAGCATTGTCCAAAGAGAGAGAGCAAACAATTTCTTGTCAAGATTCCAGTTCAATATATTTCCAAAAAAAGTCCCACTCAATGCTGCTCCTGAATGCACACCTTCTAAATGCATGAAGTTGATGATTCTTTTTTGCATGGTCCAATTATCATCAATCCAATGCAGCGTGACACACAAGTAGGCTTTATTTTGCTTTGATGTCCACATGTCCATGGTTGTGCTAAACCGACAAGAAAGGGTCTTGAAATGATCATATAACCTTTTATTTTCCTCTTTATAAATTTCTATTATTTCTTTACGAACAGTGATATGAGACTTCAAAGGAAAATTAGGTCGCATGGAATTGATAAATTTGACAAAGTACTCATGATGAGCCATATTGAATGGATACTCATGCATAATTATAGCAATATAGAAATATCTCAAACTGGTTTGTTGATCATACCGAAATGTTTGAATTCCTTCATTGTTTTGTTCGATCAATTGTTGTCCTTTCACAACATTGTGTTTTGACTTCAAGTGAATGCTGAAAACTGATGTGCCACTTGAGCTCGTAGCTTTTCTTTTGAATTTGCAGCGATTGCATTGGCCCCATAACTCCTTGTCAAATGTACCATCCAGTTGTTCCACATTCTCAAAATATTTGGTAAAATGATCCCAAACAAAGGATGTTAGCTTCTTTGCAGGTTTGAACTCTTCATCTTCATTTTTGTTGGCAACTGCACTTGCACTTGCACTTGCATTTTTGTTGGCAGCTACACTTGCACTTGAACTTCCAGATTGCACATCAATAGCTACAAGCAAACATATGTGTTAGCTTCCTACTATAAACATATATACATGAGCATTTACAATATTTAATTCTAGGCTTTCATTACCTTTTGATTGTAAGTTCTTGTCCAGTGTGGTGGTGGGAGCAGGAGCCAGCCTCAATAAAGAGTTTCCTGCTGCATGATTTTAATAAGCATAAGGATCTTGATTTTAATAAATTGTAGTTATGGCAAACAAATTCACCTCTCACAGTTGTGGCTTTTGCCAATTTTGTTGCCGGTTTTGTAAGAACCCTGAAATTCTAACTCTATTAATCATCTCATTAGAAGTCTAATTATCATCTAATCATGCAAACTAGAATGGAAATGACAGCATAAGGATCAAGAATGCTATTGTTCAGTATGGGGAGTTTGGCATTGGAATAGAATGAGGACAATTCTGCCCTTGCCCATTCAATAGAGCTCAAGGGGTAGAAGAGTAACTTCGCGTCAGTGAGTGGATAAGAGCAAAGTTACAGCCAGTTTCACCTCACTCCTCAGTTCACTTTTCCCCTTTTACCTCGATGGAGCTCCTTCCATCACTTTCCTGCCAACCTAGAGTGGGTGTTTGAGGGAGCATGATCTGAGGGGGGGACCGCAGCTGGTCGGTGGAGGAGGAGACCGCTGGAGCTGCTGGACCAGGGCCCCAAGCCGAACCGCAAGGACCAGGAGGAGGTGGAGCCGGGCGAGCTAGGGTTCAGCTACCTCTACTCCAGCTCCTTCATCAGCCATCTTCCCCAACCAACCGAACCAAGCAGGAGTCCAAGTAAGCCAGAGCAAACCTCATAGCATTTCAGTAGAAAGCAGCAAGCAAACCCTAGGCTAGAGTGTAGCATGCTAAACCCTCCAGATCTAGCAAGAACTAGTGTAGATCAGTGTTCTTCTTTTGGGTCTCAGAAGGGGAGTTGCCTAGGGGCTCTTGCAGCTCGTCCCTAGCCATTCCCAAGCCCTTACCTAGAGCTGGCCGGCTGGTATCGGCGCTGCAACCCCCAAACCTAGGCCATCTCACCCCAGATTTCATCTTTGACCCAAGGCAACTTTGTAGCACCACTGTCTGAAGCCACCCAAGCAACCAAACTGTAAGCAACTCACTGAGCAACCACGCATAGTCCAGATCCCAGCAAGGCAAGGAAGCAGAAACCGAATCCCAGCATGTAGCGTCCAGCACCCAAGATCAGATTCCCAGGAGAAGAACCAAGTCACCATCTAGCCACCAAGAATCCCTTCAACCATCAGCAAGCAACCATGAACCCAAGAACTAAGTTCCAACAGAGAACCGAGTTCCTCCAAGCCACCATCATTCAACCAGCAACCAAGAACCGAACCAAAGAAAGCAAGAATCCCCAAATCCATCAAATCATCAAAACCCTAGAACTTGGAAGCCAAGCAGCAGAGGAGCCGGTCTAAGGGAGATTAGGAGGAGGAGAGGGAGTGTGCAGGCAAGGCGAGTAGGGGGAGGTGTCGCCGTAGACAGCTGGTTGAGGGGCATCGCCAGAGGGAGAGGAGGCGAAGGAGAGGCTAGGGCCTCTGTTTGGCCTTGAGCGCAGAAAAGAAAGGAGGAGAAGGAGAGGCGAATGCCTCTGTTGGCTGTGAGTGCAGTAAAGAAAAGAGAGGAAGGAGAAGCTGGGCTGGGTCCAGTCGGCTGAAGGAGTAGAGAAAAAGAGAAAGAAACAGAGAGAAAGAAAAGAAAGGGAAGAGAAGAAAAGCTGAGTTAGGTTTAGACCTTGGGTTTAGTTAATCCAATAACTTAATTAGATTTAGCTCTATCTCTGTTAATTGAAGTCTTTAGTTGTTGGATGCCATTATTCAGATTCAAAAGACTAAATATGAACAAAACTAATAGTTAGTAACTATATTTTCAGATCTGAACCTGAATCAAACAGATCTGAACCAACCTTTGAACGAGGACGTACTTTCCAATTCTATTCCAGGCAAGTCCCTTTGATCATGTGTTTTAAATGCTTTAAATGTTTTTGTATTATAAATGTCATCTTGCATAGAAAATCTATATTATAAATGAAACATGAAAAGATTGATGGTTGTGGAAATGGGAGTGTGGTACTGTAGGAAGATGGAATGTGGAAGAGTTGGTTGTGGAGTTGGTGAATGGTGTGGTTAAATGAAAGGGGCATTGGGGAAATGGATAGATATTTAGTTGGGTTAATATTGGTGGGTAGAGGACGCCGATGAGAAGGTTGTTGGCCGGTGGGGTCCTCTACATATGTTATAATATAAGGTCAAACAATCTAACACTTGGGCGATGAGCCGTAAATGAGTATCAACCATAGTGTGAGGAATTCAGTCAGAAAAGGTTGTCCTAGGACGGTATCAATGCCTCCACCATGGGTAAGTTAAGGGGCGCGCCTCTGGGATATGCCGGTAGACCCAGAGGACTGAGGCCAATTGGATGGCGGTATATTTGAAGCCAGTGGGTTACTGCCGTTGGTGCGGAGTAACAACTGTATCTGCGAGTTGAGGATGACCTTGGTGGGTGTCCCCAACTCGAGTACAGGGGTGGAGAATTAATACTGGACTAGTGATAAACGTTCTGGGGCATCTAAATGTCGCTATGGGTAAAGTGGTACAAACTGCGAGGTAAATCATGAATTCATGCCAGTCTCTTGGATTGGAGACTACGGAAGCTAAGTCTGTCTCATATACTGTGTTAGTAGAGCCTTTGGAAAGTTAAAATGAACCACTCTTTAATAAAACTATCTTTCTTAAAAAGCTAGTTTGAGGGAAGGTGGAATTTGGTGGATTTCAAGTATTTAAGAGAGAAAACTCATCATGCATTCCTTGTTATTAATGCTTGCTGAGTACTCTGTACTCACTCTTGCTTAAACCCCCCTTTGCTTAGAAGGTGAGTCCTATGGATCCGCTTTGGAGGCAGAGGGTGAGGATCATTCGCAGGACCAGGACTTATCAGAGGCAGTCTACTACTACTACTATCTACAGGAGGACTAGGGTGTCTAGGGGGCCATCTCCTGGTGGACCGTTTCCCAGGGGACCGAGGCCTCGTTCTGAGGGGTCCCTGGGGTAATATTTATGTCTTATGTACTGTTGTATTAGTCTATTGTATAATTAACCTTTTAGACTTGTAGCCCAGCGTGGCAGGATGGTATGGAATAAAGGTACCAGTTTCTGCCTCTAATTATTGTTCTGCTGCAACACTCTGAACACGGCGTAGTAGCTAATAAAGTATCGGGCCGCTCGATATTTTGCTAGCCACTATGCCGAGATTCGAGTAATTAACCCCGCGTAATGATAGTGAAGCTGTTAATTACCAGGGCTAATTACCCGGGTCGTCACAGGTTTCTTGCCTTTGGATACCGCTGTTGTGTTGATTGAGGATGTTATAGGACTTGCGTTGACCTTAGTTGAACGAATCTTGGGCGGGTGCGTGCTTTCTCCTCCGATCGGAATCGAGGAGCATCCTCTTTTCTTGCTATTGTCTCTATTGGCCGGAGTGGGACTGACAAGATCACCACCGGCGTGTATCACCTCAACTGGCATTCCAGTTCCACCACCACCCTCGTCGCTGCACATTGCAGCCGGCGTTCCACCACTACGCTCGTCATGGGACATCGCAAGCAGCCAAGCACTGTAAATATGTAATAGTTCAACTATTCAAGCAGCAAAATAAGGTACAACATGTAAATATGTAATAAATTAGCATTACCAAATAATTACTCAAGATGTATCTGGTACAATCATCCAAAAGAAGAATCGTGTAAGATGGTTCATAAGCTTTGGTCAAATAATTGCTGGTTCCTTAGCCCTTCTTTTGGTGACTCCTGACCTAGTGCTACCAGGTTTCACGCTTTCTAGAACTATTTTTTTCTTTCCTGTTGATCTTTGATGAGTACCCTAAATAGAACAGGACTTCTAGAACAAAACACAAAATGTTGTCCTGATAATGAAAATTGTGATGTATATTCGTCTGATTGGACATATTCATGCTAAGAAAAGCATCACTGGTAACAAGAAAGGATGCAAACAACAATTCCCGGTTAATTCGTTTCCCCCCTTGGTCTCCTCGTCAGAAACGAGCTGCTTTCAAATAGCCCTTGAGCCTGTCTAATTCTTTAACTAACAGAGAGCTGGCAGTCCATTAAAAAGTACTTATACGTCTCCATGGATCATTGGCTGGTCTGGCTGTGTATATAGCAGTAGTACCAAACTGATATTTCCGCCAATTCATAGCAGCATAACAAAATTTCTCGGCCTATATTAATTAGTGATGGTGCATATTCTTCGTAACTACCTGATTCCAATTTCCACAACACAGCATAACAATCCCAACCATACAACCATTACTCCATTAGGTCCATTACTAGCTTACTGCTGCAAGAGGAACCGGTGGAGAGAAGCAAACCCTGGGACGTCGCCAATGGGCGGATAGGTGGCAAGGGAAGCTTGGAGGCGGCGGTGGGGCGACGCACCAGTGGACGGAGAGGGCCACCGGCCATGTGGCGGAGCCAGCGCCGTCCGGTTGCAGGCCGTGCGGTGGGGCGACGGTGCGGCGGAGGCTTGGAGGCGGCGCACCAGCGCCCGTCGATGCGGACGCCGGGAGAGGCTTGAGGCGATCTTTGCGCCCGGCTAGGAGTTGGGGTGTCGGCGGCTCGACGCAGCGCAATGGAGGCTGGACCGCTGGAGCCTCAGCCTGAATGTGGCGTGATTTGGAGTTGGACAGTTGGACTGTTGTGCGCCGATGCGGGTTGGGCCAGTCCGCCAGTGGGCCGGCCGGCCTGTTAATCTATTATGGACTTATGGTCATACAGTCCCTACACTGAATATCCGGATATCCGTATCCGATCCGTATCCGTCAGATATCATCTCTCCCATATCCGCTCCATATCCGGTTGCCCGATCCGGATAATATCCGTATCCGTATCCGATAAATATCCGATTTTTTTTGTCATTTCTATAAAAACGAATACCGGATACGGATACGATCCGAATATTATCCGCTCCGCTTTCACCCCTACCTGCAGCCACCTCCTTCCTCCTCACCCATTGTCGCTCCTCACCAACTCCTCGTGCACCGCCACTGCCCCGGTGCCTCCTAATACGTTCTTGTTTAGGTTGACCTTCACTATCCACCACCCTTCTCAAAGTCCACGGCTGGTGGCGTCATGCATGCCCAAATCTCTAACTCGATCAACCCTAATATATGGTGAACCACCACAGTTCTTCGCTGAGTCACCGTCGCTAGAGAGGAAGAACCCGCCAACCGGAGCTTCAATCTCCAAGCAAAATTGTATGGTAAAGATTTCGGCTCCCCCAAAAAAAAAAAAAAAAAAACAGTTTTTTAGCAATTTCATTAAAAATCATCAGCAAGGCCTCAAAATTTCTTGCCTTGCCCAAGTTGGTGACCGGTAGTCCATCCTGATTTCAGAGTTCAGAGTTTCTCGTCTCTTGTGTACTGTGAACACCTGTTTGGGAATCCTTGACGCCATTGATTTTTCACCGTCATTAAAATTAAACTTTGAATGTTAATTTTATACTAATACATTTATAAAATGTTATAGAAGTATAATATTTTTCAAATATTTCTTGCGACGTACAAACGTAATAATATCATTTTAATATAAGCAATCTAATTTTTTTAAACAATAATATTAGTCAAAGATTACAGGGTGTGACTGGATTAAATCAAAAGTGTCAAAGTATTCTAAAATGGAGGGAGAGCCCTATAATCAGGGGCGGATCTAGGGGTGGTGCCGGGTATGCCTTGGCACGTCAAAAATTTGAAAAACACTATAAAATCATCTTTTTCAGCAGGCTAAACTTGTTGATTGAATTGGTTTCGATTTTGTTGGTTTGAGAATTATAAAACCTTAGAACTATTTGTATTGTACTTTTATCAAATTTTAAATATATGTGTTGGATTTATGATGTTAAGAAATAATTGTACAAGACTATAGAGTTATACGTGTGAAATGTGCACACCTATAGAAAATTTTTTAGTTCCGCCACTGTCGGTAACAAATAACTTATCCCCCCTCTCAACAAATCTTGTCGAATCTGGAAAGGAAATATCGTGTAGATTTTGTTGATTTATATTTTTTGTGTTGAGTGATTTGCCAAGTAATAATTTTTGTGAAGAAATAAAAGATTTATAATGATTAATCTATTTAGTTTTCAAAGCATGCATGCATGTATTGGTTGTGTTAGTTTTGGCTTTCACTTCTAGCATGCACATACAGATTGGTTCACGTCATGCAGAGAAATTGGCCCAAGGCCCATGTATATATATACACATATGGATTGCTTGCAGGACTTCAATAGAAGGCTGCAGAACGTGAGGGTTTCGTTGGCAGGGGCTGCACATATTTCACCATCTCCAACCATATTCCCTTCATTTCATTCCTTTCTCTGTTCCATTTCCTCATTTCCATTTCCTTTATTTGCTCTCATCTCCAACAAATTCCCTTTAAAGGAAACTGTATAGGGAAAGGAGAGAGAATCCTTTGCTAGACGGAATGGGAGAGAGAATCTCTTCACGAAGGGAATACTGAAGGGAATCCGTTGGAGCGCTGAATGGAATAGGAATCCCTTCGCGGAGGGAAAGAGAGAGGGAAAGGGACACGGTTGGAGATGGTAAAGCAAAGGACGTGAGCGACTAGAGGACGTAGGAGGGTTTTTCGATCCCAAGCGACGACGCCCTCGGCGCTTTATCCAGAGAAAACAGGAGGCGGCTGATCGAGTTTTGGCCGGGGGCGGCGTATAGTATCCAGGAAAAAGAGAGAAGATCGGAGGGCAGTGGGTCAGCGACCAGTTGGATTGACGATAAGGAGATCAGAGGTGCGCACGACCGTGGGCTCGGAGGTGCGACCGCGCGAGGAAGACTTTCGAGTTTCGTCCAGGAGCGCTCGGCAGTGTGCGGCCGAGGGCAGCGCAGGAGCAAGCGCGTGCGGGCGAGCGGCAGCACTCAGGAGCGACACGACAGCGCACGGGAGTAACAGCGAGCAGGCGTATGAGGGTATAAATTCTAGATTGAATTTTATGTGATGAAATTTATGCTTTGACATGTTGATTGATTTAATGCAAAAGTGTGGTTTCAGTTTAATTTATTGTGATTGATTCTCATGTGTTAGTCTTTTGGTTTAGTATTGCTTCAATTATTTCTTCCGCTGTTTAGTATCGATTAGTGTATCTAGACTCTGTTCAGGAGTATTTAGCGCCAACGATCCTTCAGATTTGCAGGACACGATTCTCATGAATGTCTTTGCTCGAAACTATTAATCCTATGTATAATACTATAGAATTATACGTGTAAAGTGTATACATCTATAAAAAATTTTCTAGTTCCGCCACTATCGGTAACAAATACCATGCATATCTCTCTCTCTCTCAACAAATGTCGTCGATTCTGGAAAGAAAAAATTGTGTAGATTTACAGTACGCGATTCTCATAAATATCTTTACTCGAAACTGTTAATCCTATGCTCTTGTTGAAGTCTTCCCACGACAAAACGAAAAATAAGACATATTTAAGGTCAAGGCAAACCAAGAAAATGTCAAGATCGATGCTACTAGCTAGATATTCTACAAAGAAGAAAGGAATATACAGCAGTGCAGTACATTCTTCTCGGGTGTGTATAGGTTTCATCCGGATGTTTTGTTCTAAAAAACATCTAAATTTTGGACCATATGATCAAAACACACATCCGTCCAATCCGTCCGATTAAAACCCACCTCGAATTCAGGGGGGTGTGCATCGATCTCAAAGCGAACCCAATAGACAAGAATTTGGATGATGGTTGCTAGAGAAAACATCCGGATGACACTTATCAAAACCCATTCTTCTCTTTTTCTTCAGTTTTCTTATTCTGTATCCTACCTAGCTACAGCTTAATTATGACTACCTTCGATTAATATGAGTGCGCAGGCTACGTGCAGAAGTTCTAGCTTGTAATTGAAGGAGTCAAGAAAGGGATCTCCTCTACCCATCACCTGAAACTACCACTGTACCAGCTGGAGTATATAATTTGGCACTGGCATCAATCACCTGATGATGACCTGAGCTAGCTCCTTAATTTCTGCTCTTGGGCGCATGCTATCATGCATGCATGCAGCGACTTCTACGTCGTATATAGGTAAGGGAGTGTATAGGTATCATTCGGATGAAAATATCCGGATGAAACTTATCAAAACCCTGTAAACTAGCTATCTAGCTGTGTGTACATGTGGCAGCGTTGTTTTCTAACTGGCGGGGCCTCTTGCCACCTCCGGCGGGCGGCTGGTGGTCCAAAGCGTGCTGAGGGCTCGGAGGCGGCGGAAGTAGTCGTCGACGGCGACGAAGCAGCGGGCGGACTGCCTGACCGTCAGGATCTGCCGGAGCGCGTGCAGCGTCTGCAGCCTCAGGTCATCTGCCTGCACCATGCATGCACACAGTTGATATTATGCTCCACATATATATATGCATGCTCTCACATTTCGTGTATATATATATTAAAATCAGAGATGCAAATTAATCTTGGTTACTTGTCTTAGGAAGGTCTCGAGACAGGCCAGCTTGTCCATGGCGAGGGGCACCATGTAGCCGGCCATGTCGGCCGGGTGGTAGTAGATCATCGGCGGCTGCAGCGCGTCGGGGGAGGAGACGACCTCGGAGAGCGACCGGAGCAGCGCCTGCAACTCGCCGTCCAGCGCGTCCTCCTCCCGCTTCGCCGACTCCTGCACGCCGCACACGCCCACCAGCTGCTGCTCCGTCAGCGGCTCGACGTGCCGGAGAACAATCTTGCATGCCACAAGGGAACAAATCAAACGTACAGAAGCAAGCTCATCGATCTGGTTATTATTAGCCATCTTCGATGAGATCACGCATCGATTAAAATGACTCTGCACACACAAATTGACCTACGTACTTTCTGCACAAAGGCATGGCATTAACCGATGACGACACATGAAGGGTACAACGTTTTTGTTTCATACTTTCAGTTTGATCGAGTCTTACTATGAGGTGCAATTGGATTGGATTCGATCGGATACCCGCTCATTTTTTGTATCTTAATCTCTTTTTTTTTTTAATTCGGAGCAGATACGGATAATGTCCGATACGAATAAGGATACGGATAAAATTGATAGCGAATATAGATCGAATTCGGTAAGGTAATCACTACTACAGAACCAGCTTCTACAAGCGGTTTGGAACCACTTCTAGAAGCGGTTTTACAACCGCTTCTAGGCAACCGGTTGTGATACCTCGAAGGGTATCACAAGCGGTTCTAGGAACCGCTTGTGGTGGTGCCACACCAAGCGGTAAAAGGCAGTAATAATATCGTGGGAACGGGATTCGAACCCACGACCCGGCCTCCATCCTCGTGACTCGCCTCATCCATCTAGCCAACCCACCGCAGCGTGCTCTCGATAGAGTAGGGCACGCATTCCTTTTATTATTTCTAAAGCGGCTTCTACAAGCGGTTCGTAACACGAACCCATACGAAGGGTCTTTAGAAGCGGTTCGTGTCACGAACCCCTTCTAAAGCCAGCTTTAGAAGCGGTTCGTGACACGAACCCCTTCTAAAGCTTTAGAAGCGGTTGGGGACACGAACCGCTTGTAAAGACCTTTAGAAGGGGTTCGTGTCACGAACCCCTTCTAAAGGTGGGGCTTTAGAAGGGGTTCGTGCCACGAACCGCTTCTAGAGATCCCCTCCGATCTGTTACCACGAACCGCTTCTGGTGCGAGCATTACAACCGGTTCGCACCAAACCGTTTCTAATAGACCGTTTGTGATGCCCGATTTTGTAGTAGTGAATGAATATTTAGTCCGATATCATGTGAAAACATAGGTCATATATAGTGCACATACAACACTGGAAATTATATAATGAAAGTTTCACCATATGCCTAATATATGTAACATCCCAAATTTTAAATAAAAGATAACATAAAAATTCAAAATGTGATTTTGTTAAATCTTGGATTTTTTGAATTTCTAAGTCTTTTTGATGATTTTCCTTAATGAAAAGTTATTTAAATTAATTTAGTAAAACGATAAAAGTAAGAGAGGTGCTTCTATGCTCTTCCTTCTAGTATAAGTTGCACAAATCTTGAAGCAAGCGAAGGGGGTAAGTAATCACCATCTACCCTTCATTCATGCTTTAATAGTTGTGCAACTTTTAAAAGGAAAAGCATAGAAGCACCTCTCTAAAAGTAAAAGTTTGGCAAAAATATGTAATAATAAAAATAAAATAATGGAAACATCTACCGTCACTTAAATGCAGTCAAAAGCCTATTTGAACAATTTAATTAAAGAAAATATGATTAAATAATGTATATTGACTACGAACAGTGCAAAGAAATATTTTTATAAAACTTTACATAGTTTATATTTAACTAAAAATTTTACCGCGCACTCCTTAGACCAATGTTTACCTTTAGCAAAAATATTAAAAAATTAATAAATAAATTAATGCCTTTTCTAGATTAAAATCTAAAATTTTGCTAAAAAGATTTATTAGAAAATAATTATCCAAGTTTTAAATCTAAATTTTTTTATGCAAGACTAATTAAGTCATTTAAATTCTTGTCAAAAAGTTTCAAATTTTTATATTTCATTTAAACCCTCAATTAAATTTGTCGGGGATTGAACTATTTACCATGAAGACCGTCTCACCCCAGCAGCCCAAAAGCCACCGACCATACAATACCCTCGGGGGAATGCCCAAGGAGAGCGCCCGAGCAACCCTATGCTCGGGCAACGAGCATGCACATCCGCTTGTTAAATACCGAATGCTCGCCTGCGAGCACGCCGGGCAGGTACGAGCAACCATGCTCGGATAGGCCTAGCGGATTCTCGGGTGGATGGTCGGGGGGCTCGGTCAAATCACCAGGAAGGAAAGTGGCAACCAATCCGCCGAAGATCCAGGGTAGGTGCGCCAGAATTCAAAACGAGGCGCGATCCAAAGACTCCGGATCACGGGAGCGAAAGATATGGAAGCATGGCGTAATTATAAGGGGTAGTTACCGTGTATACAACTTAGGACCTTGTATTTAAACCCTCCTGACCCCTGTGGAAAGGGGAGGAGAAAAGGAGTGTACGCAGCTTTACAGAACTCAGATCATATACACTGGAGTAGGATTATTATCTCTGCGGTGAGAGGCCCGAACTAGGATAAACACCGCGTGTGCCCAATCATCTGAGCATTGCTCGGAAGCTAACTTCCCTCTCGTGCGAAGGGGCCCCTCTTGATCCCTCATTCAACAAGTAAGATCGGCGGGAACCTGTTCTCCAATCGTCGACAAAATTAATTACAGAAAATAAGATTTTGAATAGTCACCCTTCGACCCACCGGCCAGCTCTTCTCCCCAACTGACTGCCAGGTGGACCCAATCCTTCGGCCGGTCCCACACATCATCCTCTCTCTCTTTTTCCACTCTCCCTCTCACTTCCAGCGGGTCCAGGCCCCACCTATCATTCCTCTCTTCCTCACCCCCTCTCTCCTTCCTCCCCCTCTCTACCTCTCACTCTCACGCGTGTGTGCGCACAAAATAGCCGGAGGAAAAGATCATCGCCATTGCCTCAAAGATTGTCGCTTCCCCACCGCATTTTCGCTAGACTCAAGGCCACGTCAAGCCAATCCGACCTCGCCCATACGTTGGGATGAATCAACGCCGCATATTCCACGAGCTGTCTTGACTATCGCCACCTGGTTGCTTCTCAGCCGCAAAGGCGTAACCTCGTTTAAACCCTGCTCTAGCCGCCTCTATAGTCTATTTAATCATGGCATGAGCTCACTCAACACTAACCTCCCTGGAAACCTCACCACCGGACAAAGCCTCTCATTTCTTCTTTCTTCTTCCTCTCCGGCCACACCACCACCGCAACCGAGTTTTAACTCAACTCCCTTCACACAGCATCAACCTCAAATTGGTCGCACCCGAAACTAATCTACAACCTCACGAAGTAAAGCCCCCACTCAATTTAACCGGTCACTCACCATAGCTTCGCTGCGATGAACCTTGTTTTCTCCACCTCCGGCGACTCGTCGGTAGCTCATCTCAAGGCTCCATCCTCTTGGTGATATATCTAAATTCAATCCTTATGCTCTGTAGAAGCTTAAATGCGCAATACCTGAGGTCGAGATAGCCTAAATCGCTGCCGAGATGATCATGGCTATAGTGCGCCACCGGCCATCGTCGTTGACCCATTGCCGATCGTTGTTAACCTTAGCTGAGCACTCCCCTAGGTTCGCGTGAAGATGATGGTGCTCGTCGAGCTCTCAGTCGCCAACCTCCAAACAAACCCCGCTATCGGCGAGGCTCATTGGCCACCTCCCCTATTAGCCGCGCACGCATGCATGCTCACACACCGACCTGCGGGCCAGACCGACCAGCGGTAGTCTCTCACACGTAGTAACTGACAGTGGCCCCCAACATCAGTGGCTGTGGCCGAAGTTCAAATCCCACACGCGCGTAAAAGCAAAACGGCGCTTTCCTATGGTGAAAGCATATTTTACGATTTTAGTTTATTTTCTAAAATCGATAACATTCAAATAGCCATAACTTTTGAACCATAGCTCCAACTTTGATGAAATAAGTTATGATAAATCATATAGTTTCTGAATACACAAAAATATTTTGAATTTGACTAATAGGTAAAATTGGAATTCAAATTTAAAGAAAAGGTTTGAAATGTACTCAATACAAATTTTGTGAAAATCAAATCCAAATTGAGTAACACTAATTTTGTTAGAATTCTTATGTCATTAGCAACCCAAATCTGCTAAGAAATTTAAATTTCAACCTGTTTTGAATCTTTTTCTAATTAGGGTTGTTTTCAATATACTAGATATTCAAAAATGCATAACTTGTTCAAATAAAGTCCAAATTAGGTGCAACCAATTTGTTAATGTTAATTAGATAGTGAACAATCTGATTATGTAAAAATACTTAGGGTATACCATTAAGTTTATACATGTTACAACATATAGTACTTTATGTCTTTTTAAATTCCAATCCAAAATAATTTTAGTTTCTTTAATTCAAAATAAAATTTATATAAATACATAATCTTAGCTTCTTGAATTCGTAAAATAAAAATAAACAAATCATGAACAAAACCTAAGACTATTATTAATGAGTAAGAATGAAATGTTACATTAAAACACTGGTTCATAAAATCACGAAACTCTAACCCAAAACCACACTTGTTTTGTGTAAAAAATGTTATTTAATTTTACATTTGACTTCTTTATGCCCTTATTAAAAGTTGCTATTTGCTATGTTATAGTTTAACGATGTATATACACCGACGTCACTGATACCATCGACGACGAATATGATTTTGTCGACTTCAAAGAACAGCAAGGTAAGCACCCCATTGTTCATATTGATCCTAACGTTTTAAAAATATTTTATTAAATATTTTCATGCATGTGTTATATTCATCAAACATTGGTACTTTATGGGATATGGTAGGTTTAACTATCATTAATGGATTTCCTTAATTTAATGTTGACATATGAATCTTGATAACTCTAGGCCATGGATTGATCGACACATGTAAATGAAAAATAGGTATACTCGATTATTACATGCATCTGCTTAGTGTGCTTTATATTGGGGATAGAACAGATGGATTTACTGTTCATAATGGATTTAAACATTGAACATGTTAGAAGTAAATACTGGACATGATGGATATTGTGACCAATGATATTTTAATAAAAATGAAAATAAACTATGGTTTAGACGCGGTCGAATATTGGCCGTAGCCAGAAGTGCATGTGATTTGCACGTAGATAAAGGGAGATTTCTCAACCGGATCGAATTAGAGACCGAACTATTGTGTTGTTTTTAGACCAAAATAACCTTATAACCACAAGTGCTGGTATGTGACAGCCTAACCTATTAAGTTACTTAGAACTAACTTTGCACATTTGAAGGCAGGAGTAGCACATGCATTCCGGTTAGATTTGCTTGTAGGGATTTCTACATACCAATACAACGGTGTACGTCTTGCTATGGGTGAAATGATTATTAATTTAAATGAGCTCAATATTTTTATGATTTATGTGAAAGCTTATTTTCACCACCATAGCAAAGGTTTGTCGTCATCAGGCTGGTGCAAAGTTAGGGCTGATTAATGTAACGATTCTGTTATGATCATCTGCCGCACACCTTAGGAAGTATGTAAATAACGTGTCATAAAGAATTGACCATATCATGTGGGTAAAGCTGTACACCTCTGCAGAGTTAAAACTAATCGATTAACTGCACTCGCGGTCATGTGCACTTGGTAAAGTCATCACATAGTTAGATATTTTCTTATTTACATAAAATGGGATAGATGGTATGAGACAGAATTATATTGTTTAATTTTCGTTTTGACATGTTTAAGTTCTGCCATGTGTTGGTATTTAATGTTATGTTGCTCACAAAGGACTGTGAGTTGTTACATTTATGATATTTATAATTGTTATTTTATATACCTATCAATTTGCTTTACAAAATTACGCTTTTAGTTTACTATTCAGTATTTACTTTTTAATTCAGCTTTCTGCAAATATAACCTTAGCATCTTTTCTTTTGATACAACATGCATGTATTTTAGATTTTGCAAAAGTCTTGCGAGTACTTTTTGTACTCAACTTTTTACTAATGTTGTTTTAGGTGAAGAATCCAAAATCCCCGACGATTCATACTTTGACGCAGGAAACATGGTTGATAACGATGATTTCTTTCTAGGATTACCTTGTCAGTTACCTGTGGGAATATTGGGTTTAATGACACACTGTAAGGTAAAATATTTTCACTGCTGATTTATTTTGGTTTATGTAATATTACGTGTAAAACTATTTCCGCTGTAATAAATAATGCAACATTGTGTATGGTTGTGATTTTAATTTGTGAAAGCACGTGCTAGCTACTGATCATGGGACTAATGTAGTATATACTATAAAACATTCTTTTTATAGTACATTGTATCATAAAAGGGAAGGTCTCACAATATACAACAATAAATCATGTTTTACTAGCAACAGCAACTCCAAATCACATATGGGAAGTCACCATCACGAAGATCTCATCAAACTAATCGAAATGGATACATTATTTACCTAATTCGAAGTTCGGATGAAAAAGATAACACGTATCGAAGATATGAAAATCTCCTGATATTCAGCTATTATAGACGAGGTGATCGTCAAAACTATCTTAGAGGAAAATCGGATATATCCGACACAAATTAAGTACGAATTCGAAAAATATCTCATCAACGTTTTTGAATCTGATCAAACATGAATATTCGATCCCGGTTGCACCTACTAATTACTACACATCGTCTGCGTTAATTATTGGGCAACGCAACGTCTCCATCGAGCATCGAACACTTGAGCGGCCGCTGAGCGCTGATCTGCACCCACCTACCCCCTCTCCGTGCCGCGCATATAGAAACTTGACACCCACATGTACACGCGTCTGGCTTAGCTAAATGCTTCCAGAGCTCAACTGTTCCATCAGATACTGTGACCCCCTATCTACTGCTTACTTGCTCGCCTAGCTAATCCATTACGGTACTAGTCCAATGTCCATGTACCTAATGTCTGGCCAATATATAATACCAGCTAGCTAGTGTCCTTTCTTGCGAGGGGCTAACTAATGTAGCTAGCACTTGCATCTTTAGCACATAGAAATGTCCAACTATTAAGTTCCTGAAGCAAAAGTTTATGCGGAATTATATGTATAGCTAGCTATATAAAATCATATGCGATATACCTTTATCAGCATTTTGACTAAAATCAAGTGTATTATCAACTGTTCCGCTATAGTCTAGTGATGAAAGGAAAACCACTTGTAGTAGACTCGAAAACAAGGCGAAGGAGCAATTGCTCGGTTGGTTTACAGCGCGGTTGTGCATGCAGTCCGTTTAAGATCGAGCCCTGGACTTGCCCAGGTGTTTATGGGGCTGGGTACAGATGCGGATGCGTGTGTCGGGTGTGCGGGTGTGCGTTTGTAGTTCAATGGTTATTCTTTTTATAAGTGAAACCAGAGCTTCTGACCAAGATGAAAAAAAAAACTCTAAGATAAGTGTATTTAATTTTAGAGAGTTAGGCAAGAAGGGTATAAACATATACTCCCCGTCACAAATAGTTATCATTTTGGATATCGTTATGGTCTGCAAGACATAATTTTGACTACTAATTTCTATTATAATATATTTATAAAACCTAAACAAATTATAATGTTACAAAGTACTTTTCGAGACAAATCTACACATATGATTTTTATGTATCTAACTTAAATATTTAAAAGATATTAGCAAAGTTTCAAAAGTTTAACTGCATCTATTACTAAAATGATAATTATATGTGATCGAAGAAAGTAATTAAGTACCTTGATGAGCTCCGAGGGGCGGAAGCCGCCTATCCAGAGGAAGCAGCGCTCGGCGGCGCCCTCCCACAAGCCGGAGAGGAGGTGGAGCGGGTCAGCGCCGGCGAGCTTGGCCTTGTGGCCCATCAGAACGCCGTAATGGGAGGCTGCCTCGTCGACGTAGGGCCGCAGCTCGCCGTCCTGCCGGTGGTGCTCCTCCGCGGCGGCTCGGAGCCGGCGGATCACCTTGTGGTGTGCCTCCCGCCACCCCTCGTACTCCAAGTTGAACAGTGCAGCGTCTGCAGGTCCATGTACCTAATGTTATTTATAGGCTATAGCATGCATGAGACAAAGAAGAGTTATTAATGGTGGAAAATTAACCTGGGCTTAAAGTTCCAGTACCCCAGAGTACACCCTGCACACGAAGATGCAGAAAACTTTGTTCAAGCGGATTGTTTAATTCGGTCAGCGTAATTCTCTTTAATTGTAGACTGAAATTTGGAAAGACATGCATCTCCTACATTCGAAAACGATTTGATCGAGATTGTATAGCATTTCTCAATCCAAATCCTTTCCAAAATGGTTCGGTTCTCCTGCTCCTCCTCCTTTTTTTTTTTTTTACCTGAGCTCTTGTCATTTGTATCTCCTGTTCTAGCTGAGCCAGCCTCATCCTGCCTGACTCCAGCTGCTGAATATAAGCCTGCAGTTGCACACATAAGCAAATAATTAACAAAGAAAAAGAAATGTAGCTTTCAGATTGAAAAAAGAAATCAAATGTGGAGTCTATACCACACAGCTTTTCTTAGGTAGTAGGTTAACTATCGCAGCTCTAGAAATATATGTACTGCGTGGTCCGTACGTACGCCCCGTCTCTTTCTTGTTCTTGCTTGCGAGACTTTTTCTTGTTACGTTTTTCGAGGGTTGACCTCTTCATTTGTTCATAGTTTATTACCGGGCTGAATTTCCAAGGGGAGGAAGTTGATTGAGATAGTTAGGCGCTGTTTGTTTCAGCTAGGGATTGTAGAAAGCAGCTTTTAAAATCTGGATTGTTAAAAACTGGAGGTTGAAAAGCTGATGGTTGTTTGACAACCCAGATTATAGTATGTTTGTATTGCTATTTCTGCTTGGTAAATGTCTGTGGTACCTTCGATTATAGGTTGGAAAGTCTGTTTGAACAGTGGGGTCAATGGTGGGTAATTTTCACTAAAGTTGGATGGGTATTGTGGTCTTTTACAAAAAAAAAAAAAACTAAGGAAAGCTCCTTCAGAGTGGATTGTGGGATTGTTACAATCTGGTCTCCAGATTATTACAATTTAGATTAAAAATTTCCTATTTGTTAACATTTCAGCTTTTAAAAACTGTTTTCTACAATCCTCAACCGAAACAAACAACGCCTTAATCAATCAATTAACTACGTACCCACCTTCTTCCTCAGCCTGCTCTTTCTCGCAGCCTCCCTGTTCTGCGCGAGCCTCCGCAGCGTCCTGGGGTCCGGCGTCTTGGGCACCTCCAGCTCTGAACTCGACGCCGCTGCGGCGCTCCGGCGCTTGCCGGCAGCGCTGCTCCCTTCTCTCTGCTTGTGATCACAACACGCGCACACGTGAGGGCATGTTGCAATGTTCTACGCACAAGCGTGCACACGTGCGACCACCGGCCGGAGAGAAGAGATGGATCGAGCTCGGGATCGATCGCCTTGAATGTATTGCTACGTACGTACCTTGGAGCTTATCTTTCCCATGGCAAGCGGCCCGCCCGCCGCCTCCGACTGCGGCGACCTCCTGGAAGAGCCTGCGGCGTGCGGCGCTGATGAAGTCGTGGAGCCCTGAAATTAAGGAAGGAGAAGATCATATATATGTTCTTAATTGCATCATCAAACCACACAGACTTATTCATGCAGGTCCGGTGCAAGCCAAGAAGTGACACACGGCTTGTGGACAGGAAATGAATTTCGTGGAGCCGCGGTATGCAAACTTCTTCTCGTGCATACCTGACGTTGATTGATGCCACATGGACAATCCTGTAATCCAACGCCACGACTTAATTCAGGTGGAAATAAATACCTGACGCTTATTTAGATGCAAATTTGGTTGCTTAATTCAGACTTAATATCGTGGTGTTGGATTGCAGGATTGTCCACATGGCATCAATCAGCGTCAGGTGTGCCACGAGAAGAAGTTTGCATACCGCGGCTCCACGTAATTTATTTCCTTGTGGACACATCATACCTTTGGAGATGGCTCTACATGCATTGGCTGGGAGGGGAAGATGTTGAGTGTCTCTGCATGCACACAAGAAAATGTCCTGCATTAAGCGTTATGACTTTGCAGAGACAAGCACATTAATTATATGCAATATGTTTCCAAGATGGCTGTGTTAATTTTCCAAATGAGGAGGTGTTGAAAAGAATGTTCTTTTGCCTTCTTTTAGCATAAGATCGATCTTGCAGCTATATCAGCTAGTGTTTGTTACGTGCCACTCTTCTCCAATTAGCTACTAGCTAGCTAGTTAGGTAGCTGGAAAAATTTGGGAGATTAAGATGACAGATCTTAAGGGAGGGCAGTTGGGATAAACAGAAGAGAACACAATATTGATCCAAACGGCAAAAAGGAAGCAAAAGGAACGAGAAGATTGATCACAATCCTTACAAATCTAGCTAGAAGATAAAACCAGTCAAATCACAATATACTTATTTGGAGAAGTTTTCTAGGCATGAACTTGTAATTCAGGGAAGCATATGCATGGCATACTCCCTGTTCTTTTTCTTCAAGTACTTGTTCAAAGAGAATGGACCTTTCCAAAAATTAAGTGGCTTATGCGGTTCTTGAGTTGATGGCTTATCTTGCTGGCCATCAAAGTAGAGGAGGAGGGCTTGATCCAAATCAGATGGCATGTCATATCCTTCAGGGTCCCTTCTCCTGCACTTTCACAAATGCAAGAACATCAGAACTATCTTACTTTTTATTTAGTTGTTCTACAAGTAACTATCATACAAGTAACTATCTTACTTTCTATTTAGTTGTTCTACAAAGTAGCTTTGAAATTAGAAAAGAAGCTTCACTTGAATGAGAGTAAGTATGAAAACTTGGAAACAAACTAGTGTTAAAACAAGCTTGCAGAAGTTGAACTGATCCCTTTTTTATTAGTGAATTACCTTGAAATCAGAAAGGAAGCTTCACTTGACAGATCGAGGGGATATATAAATTAAGTAAGAAAGAAATTAATGTTGGAATAAGATTGCAGAAATTGAACTAATTAATCCCTTTCTATTGGTAGATTTGTTTAGCAAAAATGGAAAAATAAATTTTTGACTTGATCAATTAGTTTGTCTTGAAATATCCCCTAGCTTCATCAATTAATTGATCCCTCTCTACAAAAAAAATAATTAAAGTTCGCCTCTCCAATAGGAAGAACTAGAAATTAAAGAAGCAAAAAGCATGAGGGAAGAGGTAAAACGTCTTCAAGTGATGGGTACGTCTTAAGATGCAATATCAATCGTTTACCCACAACACCACTCTTAGTTTGACAAAATCATCACATGAGCAAACAAAGACGGTGACGAGTAGCTAAGGGAAAACAATCGATCGTACGTACGATGAACAGAAACTAAGATCCTCCAAGGGATCGAAATTAATCAATCTTGGGTAACGTACGTCAGTAACTTATACGGTAGCTAGGGATGATTTGTTTTGATAAAAGAGAGAACCAAGAAAAAGATTCATGGATAGAACAGTGAGTTTAATTGGGCTTACATGATGCTGCCATGCAGGGAGGAAGAAGCTTGGATCACGCCTGGGGCGGAAGGATAAGCCATGCAAACGCTTCCTTAACTACACCAATTAATAACCGAGCTTAGAACTTGCTCCTTGATCACCCATCTTGAAATGGTGTGTAACATCCTACTATTCCAATAGCCATCACCTGCTCCTTCCCATCTGAGATTCTATGATCGATGAACGAATAAACACGAATGATCGGTAAGTAGCTAGCCGCCACCTTCTTCTTCTTTTTTTCCCCCTTTCTTGCGAGCTGACTTGCTCAAAATCCCTTGTGATGAGCTGTGGCCCTTGTTGATCTGACCATAAGGCAAAGGATGACTTCTGGCTTGAGGAGTAGTTGCGCAAGAAAAAGAATGAAGGGAGCCTGCAGAGGTTATAGAAAATTTGGAAAAGCTACATATATATATGACTGGACATTAAAAAGAACAAGAAATGCGACCTGGTGGTCTATGCGAATCAGGTTTTTTCGGGTGGTTTCATAGATGCTGTTTCATTTCTTTTCACATATGCATATTTCTGAAGTGGATTTGGTGTAATTATCTATTATACATTAAAAGCTCATAGATAGAGTTGCTAAGAAAAAAAAAGATAGATATCCTAAAAATTCTCACAAAAAACAAAACATTTAACCCTTAATCTGGTGGACCCTAGCTAAGTTGGATATTATTATTTAAAGAAAAAAATCTAACCATCTACCTAGCGGACCTAATTTATAACGGCTTAAATTAAAAAAAAAAGAGCGTATGCACATTGCAATAAAAAAATAAAAGAAATTTAGAATAAAAAATAAAAATAAGTTAACAATTTGATTTTCATACGAACTCCAAATTAAAACTCTTACATAACTAAAATTCATAATAAATAAAAGCTCATAGAGAGTTGCTAAGAAAAAAAGAGAAATAGCCTATAAATTTTCACAAAAAGGAAAACATCTAACTCTTAATAGGGTGGACATTAACTAAGTTGAACTATAAAACCATCAAATGTTATTATTTAAAGAAAAGCATCTAACTATCTATCCAGCGGACCTGAGTAATAACAGCTTAGATTAAAAACAAGAGTCCGTACACATTACAATAAAAAACAAAACAAAGCACATGGAGAGTTACTAACAAAAAAAGAGAAACAACTTAGAAATTCTCAAAAACAAAAACAAAACATCTAACCTTTAATCTGATGCACAAACTGCCACTCGGGTCCCCTATGTTAGCCAACCTAGACCTCACTACTGCGCAGGTCCCACACAGCAGGCACTCTGTGCGCGGCACGACACTGACCCGTGGGGGCCACGATGTCAAGCATGCCCTACACACATGCACATATACGTGTGACACTGACTGTGGGTACTAGGTATCAGTCGCTGTGGCCCGATTCAAAAAGAGCCCACATGAAGATCAAAAATGCGCTTTCATTGTATGAAAGCGTATTTTGTAATTTCTTTGCATTTTTCGAGCCCGATTAGATTCAACCTTGCATAACTTTTAATATATAGCTCCAAATGGGATGATATATGTTTCTAAATTCATGTTAAATCATTTAGTTTCTGAATATGCAAAAATATTTAGGTTTTAACAAATGTGTAAAATTGAAATTGAAATCTAAAGAGAAGGATTCAAAATATGATAAATATAAATGTTGGGCAAATGAACTCCAAATTAATTAAGACCACTTTTGTTAAAATCTTTAGGTCATAAGAAACCCAAATATATAAAAATATTTAGATTTAAACTTATTTTAAACCTTGTTCTAATATAAGTTAGTTTCAATGTATTGAATGTTCAAAAGTGCATAACTTGAGTAATTGAGCTCCAAAATGAATAAAACAAATTATGTGTGCCTATAGGACAGTAAATTATTTAGATGTGTAAAAATACTTAGGGTGAACTATTGAGTTTATACATGATACATTCCTTGGTACTTTATGTCTTATTATATTCAATCCAAATAATTTTAGCTTCTTGAATTCAAAATTAAACATATACATATACATAATTTTAACCTCTTGAATTTGAAATGAAATATATAACTATATATAATTTTAGCCTTTTAAATTCATAAAATAAAAATGAACAATTCATGGAAAATAAGTAACCCTGTTATAGCATAACTTAAGACTATTAATAATAAGAGTGAAACGGTAGAATAAAATCATGAAACTCTAACCCAAAACAACACTTGTTCTATGTAGCAAATTTTATTTGATTTTACATTTGATTTCTTTTTGTCCTTGCTGAAGTTGTTATTTGCTATATTTTTATTTAACGATGTGTAGAACCTGACATCGCTGATACCGTAGACGACGACCTCGACCTAGTCGACTACAATAAACAGCAAGACAAGCACCCCCTTGATCATATTGATCCCAATATTTCAAAACTGTTTTGTCAAATCTTTCATGCATACGCTATGTTTTAAACACTGCTATATTTTGGGATATGATAGATATAACCTTTATTGATGGATTTCATATCGGGACCTAGACATGCAAATCCAAACCCTCTGTGTATACCGCACTAATCCAGGATCACGCTAGTGCGCACAGCGGTAACAACGATGATAACACATCCATATCATGAATCAAATTAATAATGATAAGTAACAAGTACTGACCTTATGGTCAACGATTACAAATAACCAACAACATAGTCTTAATTGCAAATAAGTAGCAGTAGAAATGAAACAAATAGCAGCAAGATAAGCCATCCATTCACCCATGGCGCGCGATTCATAGTAGTACTTTTACATATGGCATACGGTGGCTTATGCAAAGGAGGGGGTACGGTACAACTGTTTGTAGTCGTGCAAAAGCGTTGGATCGGTCGCAACTCGCAAGCGGTAACCATGTAGTATATGCAAACTTTACTGCTATCTCCGGTCAAAAGTTTTTGTTTTCCCTCGACGGTTCGCTGGTCTAACTGGTGTGGCACGCATGGGCAGTGTTACGAGGTGCTATGGTTGCAATAACAAGACACAAGCCATTGCCATCTCAAGAACTTAGGCAGAGGTTCGTTTAGCCTGCTGTACTTTTCCATGATGGGCCGGCGTATACGCATGGACACAATTTGCGGCCCTCTACAACCCTTTAACAGCCCATGATTGTCGGCCCGTATCGATCGCGATCTGATCCGCTTAAGAGTGATAGGGCGGTACCTGGCGGCCCACGATCGCAGGTATCCGTCGCGATCCAAATTACAGAGAGAATGGGATCGCCAGGTTCGACGCAGAGACGCGCGGTGGCCGTCGAGGGCTCCGGCGAGGCGAGAGCCGTCGTCTCTGTGTTGTTCAGCGCCAAAGCAGGCAGCGCCAGCAAACCGTCGAGTGATGAAGGTGCCTCGTCGTCTCCATGGATTTCTCCTCCTGATTCTGCATCACATTTATTACAGCGCCTCATCGTCTCCATGGATTTATTCACGCAGGTGCCCAGGTGAGAAGCGATGACTGGGAACGAAGTTTATTCACGCACCATACATTCATATCCAGTCACACACCATGCGTTCAGTTGTTACAGCGAAGGTTCGAAACCATACGAAGAAGACATCGACGGCAATGCAGGCAACCGAGAAAAACTACAAAAAAAACAGGCATAGATAAAAGACCATTTTTTTTTCTTCTTCCGATGCGCTTTGAGCTCGTCATCTGAGCCGCCGCAATTAGCGCACGACGAGCGAGCATGCGACCACCACCGGAAGGAGGAAGGCACCGGACCGCAGAGGAAGAGGAAGAGGTGGAGGCGCTCACAGCATGCTGTCGGTTCTTGCCGGCAGCCTCCGGAAGAAGTTGAGCGGAACGGACGGCATCTTGTGGCGGAACCTGGGGTGTCTCAGGGTGTACAGGCCGGCAAGGAAGACCACGGCGCGGAACGGTGTAACGTACAGGACAATGGCAGCGATGAAGCAGAAGGTCACGAACAGCGCAGTGGCTCTGGGGTCTCTCCAGCTGAGCAAAGATTGCAGCCTCTCTCCTTGCGTTGCAAGATCACCAACAACAGTCTGTATCCTCCCAGCAACACTCCGCAGCCGGTCATACCGCATCCTGACAATGTCGGGCGGTCGGGAGGTAGGGAAGGTGTCAAACTCTTCGTCGAGCTCGTCGGGATGGGCGGTCTCGGCATGCGAGAGGCGAGTGTCCATGTGGGGAGGCTGCCTTGGCCGCCACCGGTAGTACCACACTCCAATCAGGAACAGGTAGAGGAAGATTGTAGGCAGTATCAGCTCAGGATACAAGACCAGTATCACAAAGAGGACGTGGATCAGTATAGTGGTGATCGGGTTCCTCCAATGGCAGATCTGATCGAACCACCTGGCCACAGAAATCAGAGGGCCCAGGACGTTCATGATGCGGAAGAAGTTTGCCTTGCTCTTTCGCATGCTCCACATGTGCGAGTCCACGTCCAGCATGTACTCCACGATTTCTTTTCGCAGTGGCGGTTCTGCACGGCCCAGCCTTGTTGAGACAATGTTGGTGGCTTGGCGCCTCAGGTTGTCTACCTGCATCACGGACAACGGGTGCACGTAGTGCATCTTGGGCAGCAAGGGCTGTGAATACAGATGCATCATGTTGAGTAGTGATGAGCATGTGAACCGGACAGCAAGCTGCACCTCACCCATTTTCTTAACACCAGCAGGTGTCAAAACAATGAGAGGATATGAGTGGGTATACACTCGATCGGTTTCTAGTGTTGAGAGGCGGATGCGGACCTTCCCTATTCTGGTATCCCGGGCGCCATTAGCCTTTTCCCCACCATTCAAGTGGCAATTGTCAAATACACCAATAGTGATCACAGTGCATGGATCATATACCTCCCAAGTGTACTGCTCATTCCACTTGGGAGTGAAACTGTCGATAATAGTCCTCGTCCGGACCCATTTCTGCCCATACTTAGCGACGCAGTAAGCATCAGTTGTGCCACGCCCATCCTTTGTCTTCATTGGCAACAGACCCTGTGCTGTCAAGATACCCAGCTCAAGAATGCCGATGCTATTCTTCCACAGCGGTTTCGCTGTTGGTCTTAAATCACTACTGTAATGTGTCGATTCATCCAAGACATGATATCCGCCTTCAAGGCAAATTCTCAAGTGAATTCGGCTTGAAAATTTGGTCTCCTTCCTCTGCTCACCATCCACAATTACATGCTTCTCGAGATTGTACCATTGGCTGTTCAGCAGCCTATGATCCAGCCTCCGAGGTACATGCTGCAGCGAAATGACTGTCCTTCCAATTACATCATCCTTCCCTGTGGCAATCCTGTCTTCTACACTCAAAATCAGGTGCTCCTCAAATGGCTCAGCCGCGACAAACATCAAGTCCTCATTCCACATTGGATTCAGAGTCCGGCTTGGCGATACCCGGGTTCTAAGAGCTTGGTTGCCCAGCATGGCTTTGACGTAAACCTCAGGGAACCTGGTCTTATCACTTGGTATAAGATCCTGTGCTTCAATGACATTGACTCGTAAATACCAAAGCTTCGGAGTAAGATAGACTTTTGATCTAATGCTTGCAAGGCCATCTCCCGGGACTGACGCTGCATCAGAGTGCCAAGCTTCAGGGAATGCTTCATCTGCTTGAGTACCCATCCAAACAGCTAACATCAACTCTCCCTTCACCTTGTGACCATGCCGTTCTTCCAACCGATACCATTGTGGAGCCAACGGGCTGTCAGGCGGCACTCGCTTCGGGACCTCATTCAAGTCAAATAAAACCCGCCCAATAAAGTCATCCTTAAGAAAGTCCTTATCCTTGACAATGATCTCCACCACTGATGCCTGAATGCGCTCCTTTGAAAAGGCAAAGACCTGGTTCCACTCAGGATTGGTCTTCTTCTCGAAATGCCGAGTTGTGCCCTTGTAATTCCCAAGCTTCACCTCAACATATGGGTCGCAGCTTCCAGTGGCGTCCTTGCTTGGAAGGTCCTTCGCTTTTACAACTCGGACATATAGGTACTGCATCTGCTCAACCAAGTCATAGGTGGTGGTGAGCTTGTCACCAGCAGCTGAACCACCAAGGTGAGGAGAAGTCTCCTTCAAGGAGTACTCCTCCGGACGGAATGGCCTCTGCATCATCTTGAATGAAAATCTTGAAGAAGCAACTTCCTCTCACTGATTGAGAAAAAGATACAGCCAACAGCAATTGATATCCTAGAATAGCTGCAACATCACAAATAACCACAAGCTTTAAATAGTTGTTACAAGGAGCAGAATTACTAAATGCTAGTATCAAATGAAGAAGAAACTTTCACCTTTGCAGTTAACAAATCAGGAAATATTGCTTTCGACAGAGCATTTTCTTAATTTTGTCTTCATCTTGCCCTGTAGGGAAAAGCACCTTAGCTCAGAAGAGAATGAACTCTACATCACCGATCTTGGAAAAAAAAAACATCTGCAGCAAGTATGACAACTGGATTGAGGGCATGATAATATCAATACACAAGAGTAACCATGCAGGAAAAAAGAAACTACATTTCACTCAATCTAATCCTGGTCTGAACACTGCAGCTACTGTACTTCAGAAAGCGTTGCAACCACATGTTAGTTTTTGGAACATGAACAACAGCTAAGATAGCCAAGTACCGAAGAAAAGGACCGCGTGCTAGTCTTTGGAACATGACGAAAACGAACCACCTTGGAGGCTTTTAACTTCCTAGCAACCCAGGAAGAATTAATACAGTGCATTTAATCCACCTAAACATTAAACAAATTAGATCTACACAACAACTACAAAGAGAAACCAAAAGATTTTTAAAAAAGAAGAAGAAGAAGAAGAAGAAGAAGAAGAAGAAGAAGAAGAAACTGCTAATTGATGTGCAGAAGAAGGGGAGCAGAAGGAACTCAGAAAACAAGAGACTAAAAAAGCAGATCTAAACCATAAGACCTGACACGCAACGCTACTTTCCTCCAGCATTGCAAGAAAACAACAGGTACATATGGGCACCAATATTTACATCACTTTATCTACACCGCTTTTCTAAACCACCTCACCTTTTCGATTTTCTTTCACTCATGGCCTCATCTCAGTGATAGACACAAAAGCAAGCAGATTATATGGGGGCTAGTTCATCGAAATGCAGCCTCAGATCTCATGCCACTGCCAACCTAAAGAACTCTCTGAAAAAGCTCAAGGACATAACAGATCAATGGATCAACGGCTCAACCCCATCCCCACCATCAAAACAAGAAACGCGTCCTGCAACTACCAAGAAAACAAGAACAGATCAAGGAGAAGCGGGCACGGCCACAGGCATTACCGTTCCTTCACACAAAACGGCCAAGAAAGGGAGACGCGCCGATTGGAACAACGGGGAACGGCTAGAAACAAACAGAGATCTTTGGAATGCTTACCAGGCTCGGCCATCTTTCATGCAGAGGACCGGAGGAGGACCTCGAAGCTTCGGCGGCGGAGAAGACAGCGAATTTCCGTAGGGTTCGTCTGTTTTCTTGCGAGCAAAAACAAAGGCAGGAGCGAGAGACGACAGAGGTCGCAGAGCGTGGAGTAGAGTGCCGCAAGGAAAAGCAGTGGAGTGGGGTTTAGCCCAGCGCAAAAGCCTCCTTCTTCGGTTGCTGCTTTCGCATGGAGAGCCTCGCATTTCGTGGAATTTGCAAATACGGCATCAGTGGGGTACGTTTACAAGATTCCCGTTGCCATGGGACCGTAGCTTCAGCAATTTCCGTAAGTTTAGACCATCCGCTCGAGCATGATCGCCTCGGCTAAAATTTTGATAAATAGTATTTTATGCAGTACCATAAATAGTGCAGTACCATAAATTTTGATAAATAGTAATTTCCCTGATCATAAATAATTATCATTTTGAATATATATACGGTTAAACTTTTAAAATTTTAACTGTTAATATCTTTCAAATATTTAAATTAGACACATGAAAATCATATATGTAGATTTGTCTCGAAAAATACTTTCATAATATTATAATTGTATTGAATTTATAAATATTTTATAGTGGAAATTAGTAATCACAACTATTTTAGAGACCGTATGGATATTCAAAACGATAAATATTTGTAACCAGAGGGAGTAGTTTCGGCATGATCTGATCGACGTGTTGACAATTGACCTAGTTCAAATATACGGTAAGAATGTTGGCAGACTATGGATTGTCAGTTTTATTTGGGATTCTTTTCAAACTAAGTAAAATTTGAGATTCCGGTATCTCTTATTTCGATTATCTCGTATCATTGACATGTGAATTGGACCTTCATGTATATCCTGACATAAAAGATATCAGCGTATCATATATACCCGTAGTCTACGAGTAGTACACACGTTGAATTAAGGTCATGCTCGATACATGGGAATTCCTAGAGAATTTCCTAGGATTTCGAATGTCCTACCGCTGAACACAAGATTCTCTATAAAAAAATCTACAAGGTCCTATGTTCCAAGTGGATCATTAAGATAGAACCGAAATGGAGTACTGCAGTTATAAAAACAAAAGAGGAAGAAATCTAAATACATGAAGAATATAAATTGAGGCACTGGACGGATACATTTCTGCAATGACGTATGCTAAACAAATGCGCTGACAGGAAAAAAGAAAAAGGAAGAACTCCGATTTTTTCATTTTTTCGGACGCCGTCGCAATATTTTTTTTGAACATGTGAAACATTTTTTTGAACGTAGTGAAATATTTTTTTGTAATGTATGAAACATTTTTTTTACTGTTTGTTGAAGAAAAATATTTCACTACGTAGAAAAAAATGTTTCGAAGAAAAACAGACGTCCGATCACTAGCATTACCGAAAAGAAAATGGCAAAGCTAAGTGCCACAGGGAATTGAAAAAGAAAAAAAAAATTATTCATCACGTCAAACATTTTTATTTCGTGAAATGCTACGCCGAAAGTTACCCTCTGTGATTTGCCACGCTATTCACTAAAATAGTCAGCTTTTGCTACAAAATCAGTATTCTATCATTATTCTTTTTTTTTTTATTCCAAATCGTCATGGGCATTTTTTGCCATTTCACACCAGGTATTTTCGGGGGAAAAGAATAACAGTATAGTACTTATTTTTATGGCAAATACTAGCAACCCGAGTGAATAGTCCGATAAATTATGCATTTCAGAAACTGACAATCTTGACACCGCAGATAATTGGTTTTTCTCAGGGACAGAGTTCATGTGCAGTTGCTATTATAACTGCAACTTGAGCAGCTACGATAGCACCATAGTATACAAAATTAACGGCTCAGATCTTTCGTAATATTGCAGCACCTTTTTTATACTGCAGCAACTAAGCACTATAAAATATTAATATAGATCATCCGTACAAACAAATAGCAACTGCACATGAACCTGTCCTCGGGAATAATAGAGGCCTGGTGGGCGTGGCTGCGCAAAAACGCACAACTCGGAGGTGTCACGCGCAAAAACGCTGTGCTCTTTTCTCCCGGCCGCACCGAGCACGCTACACGCTGTCCCACCACTCACTGATGTGGTGGGCCCACGACGCACTTGGCATATTCCTCGGTGGTGGGTAAGGAAGGATTCGCGTGCGAGCGGGTCTCTTTTTATCTCTCTCTCGCTCTCCCAACCCTCCTCTCTATCGGCGTGCAGCCGGCGACCCATCGGAGCGAGGCGATCGTGCACGGAGGCGACCGAGAGCTGGACCCCCGGTCGGGCACGCGCGCCACGCGTGGACCGAGTCCACGGACAACCCCCGTCGTCTCGGAGAGCCCTTGGGTAGAGGCCGTGCGCCTTGGAGGGGATGTGAGCCAGGCCCATCGGCGTTCGGCCGGCGCGACGAACGTTGTTGGCAAAACCGGATTTCCGAGTTCAAATCGGTCTTTGCATTGCCTCATGGGCTTCACCGAAATGCTCTGCTTCTTTCGAACAAAACTGACCAAATTGGGTTACGTCGAATTGTCGATTCCTCTCAAGAAAAGAGAGAAGAATGCAACCAGGAAGCAGGGAGAAAGAGGGAGCTAGGAAGAAGTCTGATTTACCTTAGAACTTCAGTAATATCTACAAAGTAAGGTGAGACTACCACAGTTCCATATATGCAAGCTTGCAATCTCGAAAAGTTCTATTTTTTTTTCTTTTCCAAAACCACAATGACGATTGCAGGGCATCTGATTGGACGAAGAAGTGGCAACAATTGAGAGAAGTCCTCAGTATGTGTCACCTGTTCGCTTCTGAGTTCTTTTATCGTGTGGTATTAGGCCATTGAATCCTTCAAGGATTAAGTGGCTCAAGTAGTCGAATAACAAAAACAAGTGGTTTTCGCTAGCACATAGTAAACAACCCGTGCATTGGAAACTACTAGTATATTGCCCGTGCTAACGCTACGGCGATATTTGGTAATACAATTCAAATAAGCAAAAGGTGTTTTTTTGCGGAGGCTGCTGCTTTGCCTATCCTAGAATACCATTTCTGTCATATCCGTTTGTCTTCAAGGTTCTTGCATCGACTTTGTAGTGCAGAAACTACGCCATTTAAATCGTGAGGAAAATGTTGTTGCTTTCCTATCCGCTCGATGAGCTTTGATGCATGGATCTTTCGATAATGAAAGAGCCAAGATTTGCAAGTATGAGCTGCCAAATACACAATATATCCATAATAATCATTGGTCCGTAAAAATTTAGCTTATGAGCAACGCATCGCAAATGTCGCGTGATCCCAGCCAGGGTTCAAAAATCGAATTTAAAATCGCCGATTTTTCGTGACGCATCGCCGCGCTCGACATCAAAACCTGGCCGATAAACCGATCCGATTCAAAAAATTAAAAAATTAGGAAAAATTTACGCGTGTCAAAAGCCGTCGAAAATCTATGGAAATTCCACGATTGCCAAAAATCGTTTAAAATCGCTACAAAAGTTTAATCGCACAAAAAATTCAACATGATCGCCGATTTTCCACCGATAATCGCGATTTTCCACGTTTTTGAATTTTTGAAAAAATCTCAATTTTGAATTTATGCGATTTTCAATCGATTTTCAAGCCGATTTTTCGACATCGAAATCGCATGTAACGGTGTAAGGTGAACTCCTGATCCTAGCATAAGGTAAATTTTCCTATACGTAAAATATGATGGAAATGTCTCAGTATGTGTGAAGACAATTGAGCGTAACTTCGTAATTGCCAAGGTTATTTACCTAGAGAGACAAGTTATCAAAAAGTAATAGATTGGTAGAATCAATATACCATTTTACATACTATACCAACATAAAATTAGATGTTTTAATGCTTACCTTCTCTTCCATTTATAGGAGAGAGTCGTAAGTTAAAGATATGTAATTGATTGGTAGCATCAATTAATATCTACTCAACTTAACGTGATTTTTGTCAGGTCAAGAAACAAATTTTCTCACCGGCAATTACGACGCTACACCACCATACCTTTGCAAGTCATGGCAATCCTTATCTACAATATTGCTAGATTTTGCTATTCCCGTGAGAACATTCATCAAAGCTAGTGCACTTTGACATATTCTATTGCTATATCCAATTCATTCCCTGGTGAAAGATTTCAGAGCACCATACAAGTGCACCATCTTTTGCATTGCCAATCAATTCAAACTTATCCCAAAGATGGCTACCCATCCCCTACAAGAAAACTTGTAGCTTGTTGCCACTCTGCACCCAGCCTATAGGCCGGATTTTTGGTACCTTCCTCGATTTCATTAATTTTCGATCTTGTTTGTTTATCTCCACCTCCCGCCTCAAGATACATGTTTATCGCCAGGTGTAGTAGCCTCAATGCTCGGCTTCAACTCAAATAAATGCTCACGCCCATTGTGCTAATTCAATATTTCCATGTATGGGCAAGCCCCAAGCAATGCTCCCTACACATCGGAATTAACATTGTTTGGGCTTGCCAGATATCAAAATTTACCTTTTGATATAAAGGGGTAAAGATGAACACATGATATAGTCTAATAGTCACTACTATATTCTATTGGCCAACTTTTCAAATGTAAGAAAGCTTGCACACATGGCAAATTCAAAATTTTCTTTCTCAAGAAAGGATCCTACCAGGAGGAATGCCCTTAGTGTCATAGCCCGGCTAGAGCACTGCTCTTGAAATGTGACTGGACTCCACAAACTGCTTAACAACACAAAATCCTCACATAGAGGAAAATTCACGGGTCAATTCCTACAAGAACATAATCGGTTAAGTAACAAACACATCAAAAAAATTAGTGGTCCAATTGGATCTGCACATCGTCGTGGCTTACTCGAGTGCAAGGTCCATTGAATAATCAATCCGAAAACAACATAGCCCTCCTTTCCCCGCACTTTCAATTGAAATGTATCTCCCCTCAATACCCACCTTAGAGCCGATAGCAAATCATCAATAACCAAAAGCTCCATTTTCGGCTAGAGCAGCTACATTAAAGAAATTTCTTACAATTGAGTGATTGAAATAAGCATTTCTTATAAAATGTACATCGGGCTTGAAGCAACTAAATTTCACTCGAGGTCTTTGCAAAAACAAACCAATGGAGGGAAGACTTTCACTCTGGGGAACAGAGAATCCACCATGGGTACTGTGATCACTTGTCAGCTGCCTTGCGTATAATTAATCGGTTGCTTGCCAGCGCGTAGCCCAACTCAATTGGATGGAAAGGCTCCTTTGTTCTTCCCCTGTCAATGGAATCACATTATAACACATCATTATTTGTGATGTTTGTACAAGAAATATCTTTATCTAATTCAGGCTACAAGCGAGAGCAACATGGCTAAATACCTGCTCACTCTGCTAAAATGGTCATTTGGGCATATACTTCATCTGCTTCAAGATCACCGTAAGCACCAAAAAATCATCCCAGTGGAGCTTCTTCAAAATTACATGATGCCCCTTTTAAGTGTGAACTCACATGCACGGTGACATTATGAAGTCGGGCAGATTAACTGAGGAGGTAGGTTTGGATAGTTAGGGGAATTGAGCATCAACCTCCTTATTAGTTGATGCAACACCGCACAAAACTAAAATTACTTTAGAAAGCATTAACTGAATAACACCGCTGCAACAAAATTGTTTCTTCACATAATGTCTCCAATACGGTTCACAAAAGTAGTGTTTCAAAGAGAATCTTCTCAAATTCGTATTGTGTGCATGAGATGCATTAGGCAAACAATAAGAAGAACCTATAAAGCACAAAGGCACAGCACACACTAAACTTTTTCTTCTTTGCAGAATCAAATAAATCAAGGCACTGTGCACACACTAAACTTTTTCTTCTTTGCGTAATCAAATAAATTGGTAGCCTAGGAAGATTCGAGATAATTGCATTACTTTTAACCAACAATACTATATCATCCATTGTATCCCACTTTATGCAAACAACTAAAAATGAACAACTTTCGGGGATGAACTTATCAGAAGACAGATGCAAAGAAGGACAATGACATCCCGCTCAAGTTTCCTCGAAAGAAAGGGATACTTAAAGTGAAAGTTTCCACATACTCTAATATGAACACCCGCATCCTACTCGATTGACTGATGAACCCAAGACTCACGTGATTTATTAAACGCTGATGAGCAATGAACAACCACCTAAAAGCTTTTCATTACTTATTCAAGCTACAAATTAAAATATCTCGAGCATTTAAAGAACATGATCTAGTTTCATATTTTCGTGAACATGTTCACCACTCATTTCCATGATAACGTTAACACTAAAGAGGTGAGTTTTTACAATCACCAGCAGCAACATATAACCACTCTTTGCCTTATCATGATAAGGAGATATGTGGAAGAAATTCAACATTGAGATCTTTTAACACTATAGCAACTTAACACCCTCCACACCAAAAGTGTTGCTAAAAATCGTAAGAAAAGGCGTTTTTTTTCTTCTCACCTATCTCCCTGCTCGCTGTGATCCATGAAATTGAGTGTTCCAATCGCGTGACCTGCATTGCATGGCGGCAGAGCCTGCCGCGAACGCCGGAGCAAGTGCTGAGCGTCGCCACCGACCGCGCAGACGCCCGAATCATCCTTCGCTGGTCCCGACACGCGGCTCTTCTCATTGAAGGCGTCGCTGCTCACGTTGTCTCCTCAGAATTCTCGGCGCTAACCCCCCCCTCTCTTCGAATGAATCGGACCTCTCGCTTGTGGAATCGACCGCCATCCTCCCCGCCTACCATGTCATGTGCAAAAAAGGGATCGGGATCGATCGTATCTCACAAATCGCCACCAACCGGCGATTTGGCTTGATTTGATGGGTTGATTGGTACCTTGACGACCGCACCGTCAGCGAACATAAGGACGGCGGCCCTATCCGAGCAGGTGATGCGAAAGTGTCACGGATGTTGTTGGCGTGGAACTCTTGAAGCCTTGCCAGCCTCCCGCCTTGAGAGGTAAGGCGCGGCCCCATGATGGCGCTTGGGCGAAGGCGCTCCTCCAGCGCCTAGTGCTGCAGGGAGAGAGCCGGTGGCGCCGACCGGTCACAGTCGCTGGCGCACGGGGAGCTCTGGCCACAGGGGAGGCCGCCTGGAGGAGGAGGTGGCAGCCGGCTGCTGGGGAGGAAGGCTGGCACGGCCGCTCCAGGAGGAGGCGACGGATGAGGGAAGGAGGCGCACGGGAGTAGGGGAGGCGCACGATTGGGGCGCTGGGTTTTAGGCGCGATCGCGCACGAGCGGCTCAAAAGTTTGATGGGAGATGGGAGGGAGGAGGCGCCAGTAGGAGGAGGGGAGGCCCGGAGGGGAGGCGCACGAGCAGAGCGATGGATCGGGAGCTCGGGTTAATTATGGATAGGCGGATAGGCGTGATTGGGGGCACACGGCCGCATCGCGTGATTGGGGGCACGCGGGAGAAAAGTTTGAGGGGATGAACCGGGTTATCAGTGTCCACGATTTGATGAAGTGGTGTTTCAGAACATCTGAGCGCTTGATTTTGAGGAAATAGGATTTCTGTGTGCACGTGTTAGGGTGAACAAAGCAAAGTACCCTCTGTGGGCGCAGAATAGTGTGTGCGTTTAGAAAAGAATTAACTGGTGAATTATATAGGGGTAAAGATAAAGATAAAGATAAAGAAAAGCATGCACAACGTGAGAGGAGCTTAGTTGCCAATTTACTACCAAGTAACCAGGTGCTAGCTAGTTTCCCGTATTTTTCTCCGGTGATTAGCTTCCCCGTTCCCCAAAACTAGGTCCACTGCATAATGAAGAAGAAGAAAAACCCATTAACTCCATCGCCCGGACTGTCTCTGAAGTGGACCAGATGTCTAAGAAGAGTGTGAATTCGGATTCTTTTTCACTAAAAGCTAAATTAAAAACTTAATCTTTACTAGCCTAATTTAAGTGCCTAGGGTTTATAGTGAAGGTTTGCAAGCTAGTATCAACCCTACACAATACTAGTAAGCTAGAAAATGGAAGACAATAAAATAAAGGAGGAAACGTAAAAGAGACAAAGAACATAGTCAATTTTTACCTAGGTATCGAAGATTTAGTGTCTTTCCTACTCTTCGTTGGAGCACTCTCACAAGAGTATTGCTTCGCCTTGAGACCATGCAAGAAACCATGCGATCCACTCGTGGTAGTCCTTCTCTAGTTTGGATAGGTAGACTCGAAACCTTCACAAGCTTTCTGGTCCCTTCCACAAGCTCCTCCAAGGAAGATCACTGAGCCAACACCTCCAAATCGTCCAGTAGACATCGATATCTAAGAGTATTAAGCCGAAAGAGGCCACTTGAACCCAGCAAGGTCAAGGAACTAGGAGCACTACACAACCTAGCCCTAATATACTCTCCCAATCTCCCACAAAGCACTCAAGATCCTCAATCCAAGCTTCATAGTACACTTGAGCTCTTCAATAGGATGAATATCGAAATGGGGTCCCAATAGAGCTAACTTAACCTCTCATATATAGGGTCTATATATAGCTCACCTCTTCATTACTTAGCCAGTAAACACAGGTATTTCAAAATACCCCTTTAAGTAGGATCATCCGACTCTCTCGGATTATTTGGTTCAAATGTTTCCAATGGTATTTAAATTGAAGCGAGCGCCCATTTAAAGACATGGAGCCTAAGGATGAAAGCGGACAAGGGTTGTCCGCTAACCCGTTTACCATAAAAAATATTACATGGACACCAACATCTTAATAAATTAAATAGGCTTTTGTTGCAGCCCGCAAAACCCACAAAACGCCCGTGTAGCCCGCAAAAGCAATTTTCCTCTCCTTGCCCGTGTAGCCCGCGAAGCGCTTCTCCTCTCCTCGGCCTCGCTTGGGTAGCCTTGCCAAGACCTGTGATGTTAAAGTTTGGGTTCTAGAATCCCTGTGAAGACTTGTGATGTTTAAGTAGTCGCCTGATTCTTATCGTTGATGAGTTTTATTATGATCAGTTTATCACGCAGAGGGATCTGAATCACCTAGCAAAATTGGTGGTTTTTGCTTGCAAGTCTCCACATTTGATTCTTCCTTGGTTGCTCCCAATGACCGTACATGATTTTAAGTTTTAGCCTTGTCTGAAAACTATCAATCTGTTGATACAGTATATACGCACATGTTCTGAGTGTACTCTTGAGATGATTAATCCTCTATCCTGAATTTTCTTTTCATTGCATAATGCGCGTAATTGTCTTCACATTAACACTGCAAGATTTTTTTTTTATGCTTGACTATCTGCATGGTTTGTCTGTGAACTTTCGTTCTTCTGATTCTTGGACCTCTCTCTCTATATATTTTTTATTTTATCGTAACAGAAGAAAATTGTTTTTTTGTTGATGTTACTTCACGACTGAAAAAATGGCCTGATGTTAATGGTTTGGTCATCCTGTAGAGAGAAGCATAGATGAAAACACTAGCTAGAATTAAACAGCATGTGCTTTATTTCCCTGCGTCGTGTTACCTGTCTCCGGACACATTTTAATTACCAAGCTGCATAATGCTTTGATTCCTAGCGTCTATTTTGTTTTCTTTTGTGGGTTTTGTGGACATAGCATTGCCCATATAAGTCTATCGCGGACTGCCACAATATCCCGCATAAAATATTTGCGGTCAATGTGAACAATATACAACCAGCCCACATAGCATCCCACTTACATCCTGAATGGAGCCTTTTCCTCTTTACAGCCTACTAAGGCCATGTACAATACAGGTGCTTAAAGAGATTCTTAGCAATGAAAAACTGATTTTTCTTGCTACATAGGATAGATAAGATGTTTATTTTGAAACATCAATTCTTAATTAAGCGTCCATGCTTAGCAGGTGCTTATGTGTATATAAGTATCGAAAAAGTGATGTTTGCATTGGAGGTCTTGACTCTTGAACAGATGATTCATGATATGGCACTATTTCTCTCTCTATAAGCACTTATCTGAGCGTTTTGCGTTGAACATGGCCTAATGCCTCCCTGCAAGTTGCAACCCACCTTTCTGATGCTTCTATTTATCTATACCGGATACTACAATTCCCTTTGCAAATTTTCTTTTAGAGAGGTTTGCGACCATGGTAGCTATAGCTAGTGACAAGCAAGGGGCACAATCGGCCAAGCCTCCGTTGCCTGTCTTGCCATGGATCTGGATCGGATCACGTCTTCTCCGGTACTGCCTTCTCTTTCCTATTCTCCCCGCTCTCCTTCCCTACTCTAGTCTAACCATAATAGCCAAGGAGAGATGTGTTTCTTCTTCCGTGCACTGTTGCTCGATTCGTCACCCCTCAGAAGGAGAGTTCTATTTCGAACTCGATCCTTCCGCCGCTTGGCTTTTACTCCCTACGATGAGCTGAATTGGGCTCTCTTTCTGAATTGGCCCCCAGGTCAAAATCATTTCCCAACCTACAATTTTGTGTTGAATTGGGCGGAGCCCTCATCAATTTTTGTGGGCTGGCCCTCGTGTCCAAACCCTTTACCAACCCTTTTCATCAACCCCAACCCAGCCCATTTTCTCGGCAAACCTAGCCCAACCCTACCCATATGTAAGCATGGCTCGATTTAGAGAGCCCATCAGAAAGCCCAGCCCTTTGAGCCCTTCAAAGCAAGGCCCTACTACTCCCAAATACGTTTGCAAATATTCCGATCCAGCCAGGTCCCTGGACTTGCCCATACCAATAGGGGTGAAAACGGATCGGATACGGACGGATAATGGCTCTACCATATTTGTTTTCATATTTTTTTCTCGGATTCGGATACGAATACGGATAGTCCGGATACGAATAAGAATACGGATAATGTCGAATACAGATACGGATCGAATCGGATACGGTTACGAATATTTATCGGAACATGATGATCCCTTAGATTGTACATAAAAAATCAACAAAAACACATAACTAGTTGATTTGATTAAAACATTATTGAAAATTGAATAAATATAAATATTTTCATTCACTTAGACAATAGTTAGATATCATGTTGCAAACAAAATTATGTAAGACTTAGTTCATCACGTACATACGATTAATTCATCATATATGTAGATCAAAACACAAAATAAAAGTGATCCTTGCTCAGAGATACAAATGGAAACAAATATAGAACACACAAAAAGTTTGATAATACTTAATTACCATATCTCTAGAAAATATATATAACACTTACATTTAATGACCCCAAGATTTGCATTATTTGTTAAATTATGTTTAAAATAATAAATTATGTATTTTATGAGTTTTTATGCATTTTAGCTACTTATTTAAAATATTTTCCTATTAAAGACAATAATTTTTGAATTTTTAGAAAATTTAAAATATGATAAAATTTTAAAAATAATTTTTAAAAAAATTATAGACTATGTTAGGAATTTTATAAAGAAAATTCATAAGTTTTGGAGCTAGTTTGCTAATTTTAATAATTAAAAACTTGATTTATGGATTAATTAAATTAGAAAATAAGTTAAAATTTAGTAACTTTTTTTGGCCAAAAGAGTAGCTTGGCCCAGCCCACATGTATATCCGGATATCCAAACCATCACTATCCGGATTATCCGAATCCGTATCCGACGGATAGTGAGCTACCGAATCCGTATCCGACAAAAAATATCCGTATCCGTATCCGATCCGATACTATTCGACAAATATCCGATCCGACAGAATCCGTATCTGAAAATTATCCAGATCGGTTGGAAACTATCCGATCCATTTTCATCCCTACATACCAACACGTCAGCATTTGAAGTTTCATCATTTGCATTAATCCTGGCTATTTGAATAACGGACTCCGATCTAGCTCCTGCGCACTTTGCAGCCCCACCCCTCCCACTCATGACATTAACCAAGTAGGGATGAAAATGGGTCGGATACGGGCGGATATTGCTCTTCTTGTATCCTAACCCATATTTTTTTTTTCAAATTTGGAATCGGATACGGGCTAGCCAGATACGGATACGAATTCGGGTTATTGGAGATACGGATATGGGACGAATATGTGATTGTCGGGGGGTCGGGTAATTTCCATAAATTACCTCGGATGCCACCAACGACTAAGCTCGCTCCCGCCCGAGCCACCAGGAGGTCGTTACCCTGGGCGGTCTACTCAGAACCTGGAAGGCTACGCATTCGGCCGGCCCGAAGTTCGGGCTCAGTGGGACCTAGAATGCCACGTATTCCAGTCGATTCCGAGCTCGGGCTCGGGTAAGATGTCCGAGCTCGGTGCCGGCCATCGGCCGACCTTACGTGGTCTCGGGGCCGGTGAGAATAGCCACCCGAGCGTAACTTCCGTTAGCCCGTTACGTTTCCCGTGGGAGCGTGGCGGAAAGATAGGATCCACGCCAACGAGGTCCAAACGCGTAGTGGGGTCATGGAGTTCGATCCTTTGTAAGCTATAAAAGCGTCCCCATCATGAGGGGACACACAACACAACACGCATGCACGGTGTAAGACAAGAGACATACGCTCGGATACATTGCAAGAATATACACTAGCCGGAGTAGGGCTATTATCTCTTTCTTGAGAGGCCCGAACCAGGGTAAACTGTTGTGTCCACGCTCGTTGAAGTCCAAAGGAGTCATCCTTTGAGTAATCCCTCACGTGAGAAGGGGTCACAGTTGGTCCCTCCACCAACAAGTAAGCTCGGCGGGGGCTGCTCCCTCAATCGCCGACAGTGGCGCCGTCCGTGGGGACCGACTTTCCCTTCGTGAGGAATCCGGAGGATGACAAATTCCCAAGATCGCCAGGGCCTCGGCGCCCGGAATTGAGGAAGAAGACAAGCGATTCTTCGACAATGGGGCCGCTTAACGTCGCGGCCTTGGGAATCACGACGGTTCGGAGCTTCTCATGAAACCGCCGCCGGAAGCGATTCTTTCGCTCCGGCTCGACGCCCTCTCGACGGCGAGTATGGCGAGCTCTACGATGGTCCGGACATCGAGACCTTTTCGAGCTTCGACCAGGGGACCGCTTCACGCGGGAGACACCGTGATGTCCCCTCGCGATCCGTCCAATCCGTAACGTCTTCGTTGCGGAGGAGGATCGAAATGTCGAGAGCAAATCCCTGGCGAAGCGCGTCTTGACCGCTACGAGGCGGCCAGGAGCACCTGCAGGCATCTTCGACCGGACGCCACCTACGCCGGCAAGTCCGAGGTGGCTCGACCGATAAGACCGGGCGAAGTCCGTGAGAATTTCCACGCCAGACGGGACTCGGAGCCGTGCAACGCATTTAACGAGCTCGTCACCCCGCGTTCCCCGAAAGGGAACGCCTTCAAGCCAGCCCACGGTGGTACGCAACCTCGAGAGAGTTTCTGAGCGGTCGACCTAGAAGCCATGGGCGCGGCCGTGGTCGACGACCTCGAGGAAATCGCCGCAGACATAAAGCGGCGGAAGCCTCCCGAAAAGGGACGCCAGAGCAATTCACGGGAACGCCGCCGCCGGGCGTCAGCGCCTCCACCAAGCGACTCACGGCACCTGCAGAGTGGCCGTGCGGCCAAGGCCGGGCTCGGGAGGGCACCGGAGCAATTCGGGGCTCCTCGGGACCCGGCGGAATGAGCCACGCAGGCGTAACCGGGCGAACATTCCTCTTCGGCCACTCTCCATCCTACAGCGTAGGGAGATATTCTCTCGCTGGGCCCACTAACCTCGGGCTCGGTGGTGGGGATCGCCCGACCGCCGCGCTTCGTGGTGACCGTCCCGACGATCCCGTTTTGGTGCGAGCGTTGCTTGTCGCTACGACGTGTGACCTGGCCAACAAGGTTCAAGCCGGTCACATCGAGAGATTCGACGGGACTCGTAACCCCGACGAGTTTCTCTCGATCTACACCACGGCCATTCTAGCGGTAGGGGTGATGAAAGGGTCATGGCTAACTTTACGCCTGATCCTGGGCCGGGCGGCTCGGGCGTGGCTATTCAACCAGAAGGAAAACTTCGATCCGGTCCTGGGCCCACCGAGCAAAGACTCTCCGAGCTAACTTCCAGAGTCGCTACGCCCGCCGGGAAGGAGCGCGACCTGAGCGTCGTCTGACGGAGGGCGAGACTCGCGCCGCTCGTCCAGCGCTTCATGCAAGTGCGCAATTCCATCCCAAGCATCTCGGATGAGGCGGTCGTCCGGGCTTTCAAGTTCGGGGTCCGAGACGTACGCTTCACTCAGGACCTCGAAATTCACCGGACATCACAGCCAATGAGTACATTCGCATGGTCGACCGTTATGCCAACGCGACGAGGCCGCCCAATGGAAGAAGGCTTCTTTGGGCGAGGAAAGCTGCCCCCTCAGCCCGGGCTCGAAGGGGCGTCAAGCCGAAAGAGCGTGAGCTCGATCGAGAAAAAAATCAAAAAAAAAAAACCCTCCGTCTCCCACATGGTGGCGGCCATCGAACGACAACGGCCAACCTCGCAATCGTATAAAGGAGGGGCCGCGAAGGGAAAGGCCGATCGGCTCAATGAGCCGCGAGCAAAACCGGATGACCAAGACCGCGGCGACCAACGCGACGGGCTAGCGCCTATTTTTGCCCGCTCCACCAGGCACACGGGCATGACTGCGGAATTGCGGGACATGGGCCTCCCGCTGGAGCAATTCTACTGGCAAGGGTCCCATGCCTACGCTCCCAGAGCAGAAGGAGACATCAAGGGCAAGAAGCCCGCCGAGGAGGAAGACACGGACATGGAGTACCAGGAGCCGAGAAATCACATCGCCGTGATATTCGGGGGCTCCGCCGCCTATGGGTCACGTCGGGAGCTAAAGGAGGCCGCCCGCGAGGTGCTTCGTGTCACTCAGGGGAAGCCTCCTGTCGGCGACTCAAGTGGTCCGAGCCGCCGATCAACTTCTCCAAGGACGATCGCGCCCCTGGGGTTGACAAAACCCCAAAGGCTTAGGTGGTCGTTAACCCAACGACCTGCAACACCGCGGTAGGTCGGGTCCTTGTGGATTGCGGGAGCTCCCTGGACTGATATCCGCCAAGGTCTTGGACGAGATGCAAATCCTCGCTCCAAGATCAAAAGCTTGGTGGTCCCGTTCTACGAATAGTGCCCTAACGTCGGTCCAGGCCGCTCGGCCAGATCGTCCCGCCAAGAACGTTCGGCAATCCGAGCAACTTCCGAACGGAATCGATCACGCTCGGCGTAGTCGACTTCGAGTCGGCTTACAACGCCATCCTGGGGCGACGGCGGCCGCCAAATTCATGGTCGCCACCCATCACGGTACCAATGCTTGAAGGTCCGGCCGGCGGCGTGATCACGGTCAAAGGAAGCCCGGCGGCCCTAGGCTGCGACGAAGGCTCTAGACATGGTCGGGCAGCTGCTTGTGACCCGACCAAGAGCCGAGGAGTTCCCGCCCAGGCTACCCTCCAGGCGGAGGAGAAACTAAGGCCATCCCGTGTGCAACGCCGAGCCAAGCAAGGTCGTTACACGTGGGGGCTTCCTGGACCCTAAATAGGAACTCGAGCTCGTGACCTTCCTCAGGAGAAGTGCGGACACGCGTTCGCTGGGAACCGTCCGACATGCCCGAGTCCCAAGGAGGTCGTCGAGCACAAAGCTAGCGATTCGGCGACAAAAGCACGTGCGGCGAAGCTTCAGCGCTTCTCCGGAGAAGCAAGCCATCATCGAGAGGAACCGGACAAGCTCCTCAAAGCCGGTTTCATACGGGAGGTCGACCATTCGATTGGTTGGCCAACCCGGTTATCGTGATGAAAAAGGGGGGCAAGTGGCGCATGTGTGTCGATCACACGGGGCTGAATGCCGCGTGCCCGAAGGACAATTTCCCGCTACCTCGGATAGACCAGTTGGTCGACGCAACGGCCGGCCCCGAGGCGATGAGCTTTACGGGCGCCTACTCAGGCTATCACCAGATCGGCATATCGCCCGACGACGAGGAGAAAACTTCCTTCATCACGCCGCTTGGCACATTCTCGCTACACGACCATGTCCTTCGGTCTAAGGAATTTGGGCGACCTCCAGCGCCTCATGCAGAAAACCTTCTCGGACCAAATAGGTCGGAACCTGGAAGTGTATGTAGACGACATAGTCGTCAAGAGCAAGATGGCCTCGGACCATGTATCCGATCTAGAGGAGACTTTCCATAACCTCAATAAACATCGAATAAAGTTGAACCCTGAAAAATGTGTGTTCGTGAAAGCATCTAGGCCCCCTAATAATTTGTTTAAATTATTTGTTGGGTTTTGGTGCTTGATGATCAACTAAATCAGTCTTATCAGATTTCATCAGAAAAGAGGATCAAGATTAAGGTTTCATTATTCTTAGTTCTTTAGCTCATAAGTCTTTTCAAGTCTTTTTAGATAAGTTTTTCCGGGTTTCAACCGTACTATAAAGAGGGACTATGCACAAGTTCAATTCTTGGTTCCTAGGATTTCTCTTTAAAAACAACCTGGGGCTTAAGCTAAATCATTTCAGATTCCTTTAATAAACCTTGTTTGAGTTCATATCCTTTTCAAATCAAATTCTAATGAACTCAAACCGAGGCGTTTCCCATTTACGACGGACCAAGTTTTTGGGTCTCATTTGCGCTTGTGTTTTCCTTGAAAATCTCTCAAGTGCTTTTAAGCTACAACGGACCAAAAAGCTTCCATTTACGCAGCACCACCTTTTTGGGTCCGTTGTAAACATAAAACTTCTTGGGTTTCTGGTGTTCAATCCAATTCCTTTGTTGATGTATAACCAGTAAGCTCTCCTTCTGCGACGGACCAAGTTTTTGGGTCCGTTGTAAACTTGTTCTTAAAACTCTCCCAACGGACCAGCATTTGCTCAAAGCATGTGTACGACGGACCAACTTTCTTGGTCCGACGTAGATGCCTTTTTCGCTGGTTTGGGTCCGTAGTTCATTGAGCCTCTTGCATATTTTATCAACCCTTGTCAGATACAATCATTTCGTTTTATCACTTCAGTCTGACATTGGCAAACGGCTACCTGTTGCCAATAACGGCTATTTGCTTCCTGTAGCCTATTTAAACAGTTCAGAGGCTCTCCCAAAACGGAACTTTTTCCATCTCTTTGACATCTAGCATCCGAAAGCCAAAATTCCAAAAAGAGATCAAGCTCCACTCTGAAAAACAAAATCCTACACTCTTACAGCTCCCAGTAAAGTCTAGTTTCAGTTGTTTCTAGTGAACCAAGAGACAGGGCTTGTGGATGGTCTATTACTCTTGGAACTAGCTGTTCCTAGACGGTTTCTTGTCGGTGATTTTAGTGCGACTGGCCCAACCGTGTTTGTGGAAGGCCACTATTATTGTGAAGAGGTTTTGACTCACCTCACCAAAGTGGTAAAAAGAGTTACAATAGTGAAAAATCCAAGATCGCCTCGTGAGTTACTTGGAGGAGCAATACTTCGAGGAAGTGCTCTAACGGGGACGAGGAGATTTCTCTCTGAACCTCGGTGAAAAATCTCTTGTCTCTCGTGTGATAGTTTGTCTTTTCTTGTTCTCACTATTGCTTAAGTTGTTCTTAGTCCATTGGTGCTTATTCTGCTTATCCGCTTAGATCTTATCTTTAAACTGCTTAGTTTGTCTTGTTTAAATTGTTTAAAATTGCCTATTCACCCCCTCTAGGCCTTACCGATCCTTTCAAGTGGTATCGAGCAGGTTTTACCCTGTTCAAGCTTAATCACTTGGGTAATGGCCGAGGAAATGGGTCTCACATCGTTAGTGTAGGAAGGGTTCCTGTTGATGGCTCAAATTATGCTTATTGGAAAATTCGCATGAGATGTTATCTTGAGGTCATCGGCTATGACATTTGGAGAGTGACAAAACCTTTACCTCCACGCGTCATACCCGATGGACAGTCCTCTTCCTCGTAACCCACTCTGGAGAAATTAAAAATATGCAATATGATGCTCAAAGCTAGAAATGCTATATTCTCCTGTCTTAGCATAGAAGTTTTTGATAGAGTGAGTAATTTGTCTCATCGCTTATGATATTTGGACCACTCTACAAGAAATTCATGAAGGTACCTCGATGTGAAAGAAGAAAAGTATTTTGTTGTTAGAGAAAAGTTTGATCGATTCAAAATGCTTCCTCAGGAAAATGCCAATGATATGTTTTCTAGACTTAATCCTATTGTCAATGAACTTAAAGGTCTTGGTACTAAGGTTGATGATGTGGAAGTTTGCGGGAAAATGATAAGGGTGCTGCCTCGTGCTTATCACAGCTTGATAACTTATCTATCAAACAGTGGAGATCTAAAAAAATTGACACCTCTTGAGTTACTAGGAAAGATTTCAGACACGAACTTACTTTGGTCAAGAAGATGCACCCAAGAAGAAATCTATTGCTCTCAAAGCCAAAGATAAGGTGGAAGAGTCATCAGTGAAGAAGATGATGTGTCAAGCTGTAATGAAGACGAAGACGCCAGGAACCGGCCTTGCTTATGAGATCTGCAAACAAAATCATGAGAAGAGTTAATGCCAGAGACAGAGGGAAGGTATATAATCAGTTTTCAAAGAAAACCCCTTTCGAATATTACCTGCTTTGAATGCAATGAAAAGGAACACATAGCCGCACGATGTCCAAACAAGAGCAAGAAGAAGGGCAAGGGCAAGGGCAAAGATGAAGAAACCGAAGAAAATGCCTACAATAAATGCAAAAAGTTTCATCACAGAAAGAAGTTCTCCAAGAAACATTGGAGAAAGGGAAAGAAGGAGGCACATATTGGTGAATGGGTCTCAGGATGAAGAAAGTTCAAGTGATGAATCCTCTTCTTCCTCCTCCGATGATGAAGGTGGTTCAAGGTCTAAGGGGTTACTGGATTGGGCGTTGGATGAATCTACTCCACCTTCACCTTCTCTCGTCTGCTTGTCTTATGGCAAGAGGTGATGAGGACAAGGTAAATGATTCTCCTTCTTATGATGAGCTAGTGGAGATCATTAAAGAGCTTAATGATGCCTTGTGTGCTAAAACTTCTAAGGATAAATCTCTTAAGAAAACTATTGCCGCTTTAAATGATGATAATGACTTGCTTGTCTCTAAGGTCAAGATTCTTGAATCTAAGTATGAAGAAGTGAAAGACAAGTTTTACTTGTTTGGAGACTAGTCATAATGAGCTCAATATTGTCCATGATAATCTCACTCTTGCTCATAATGATCTTGTCATCAATCATGATTTACTTACACCGCTCATGATTCCTTGAATGCAACTCATGTATTACTTATTAAGACTCATGATGACTTGCTTGTCAAACACTGTGAACTAGAAATGAGTAAGGAATTAACTACAAGCAAATCAAAGAATGTTTCCACTCATGATAGATCTATTACCTGTGATTTGACTTGTGATGAAATTCATATTTCTATCTCTTCCTCGTGCATGCTTAATGACAATCATAGAAATGCTTTGTGTAATCGAAAGTCTCATGTTGGAAAATCAAGAGCTAAGGTCAAAAATTGCTAAATTTGACAAAGGTCTTGAAAAATGCTTTCTCGGAAGTGTCACTCTTGATAAAATTCTTGGGGAGCAAAAAGTCACCTTGGGCAAAAGAGGCATTGGATATAAAACAGATAATGTGCCCAAGAAGGATTATTTGCCAAAATCCAAGATAAATTTTGTCAAGAAAAGCACTAAGTGTCACATCATCATAGATTTGACCACAGTTCAAATGTATGCATGTATGCAAGCACGCTTGAGAAACAAAGGCTAAAAGAAACTGCATGGTTGATGCTCATTACATGTTGTTTAAAGATTTCAGGGGAAAAATGAATGTGAAATTTGTCGGCCCCTCTAATCTTGATAGAAAGCTTAAAGCTATTTGGGTGCCCAAATCTTTGCTTATTAATCCTTTTGGCCCCAAAATTGTTGAAACTAACATCCATGGACCCAAAAGCATTTGGGTACCTAAAATCAAGAAATGATTCTGTTTATTCAGTGAACTACAAGAGTGGTGGTCATCACTGGGTAATTGATGGATGTACTCAACACATGACCGGCTCATCAAGAATGTTCACCTCAGTTGAAAAAGAAAGTAATTCAAGTCACAAAATTACTTTTGGTGATAATAGTAGAAGAAAGGTAAAGGGAAATGGTAAGATTGCCATCTCTAATGATTATTCAATTGATAATGTGCTTCTTGTTGATTCCTGAATTTCAATCTTTTATCTCGCTCAATTTGTGTGATCTTGGTTTCCATTGTACCTTTTCTCTTGATGGAGTAACTGTTTTTGACAAAAATGAAAAGCTTATCTTCAAAGGTTTTAGATTTCAAAATCTTTATCTAGTTGATTTCAACTCTAACTCCTCATGCATCTCGACTTGTCTGTTGGCAAAAGCCTCTCTTGGTTGGCTTTGGCATAGACGTCTTGGGCATGTAGGCATGTCTAATTTGAAGAAGCTTTTTAAAAATGAGTTAGTGGTGGGTTTGAAAGATGTAAAATTCGAAAAGGATAGATTGTGCGGTGCTTGTCAAGCCGGTAAGCAAGTTGCAAATTCTCATCCTACTAAAAATATCTTGTCCACCACTAGACCTCTAGAGTCTGCTGCATATGGATGTGTTTGGCCCAACCTCTTATGCCAGTCTAGGTGGTAACTCATCTTGTTTAGTCATTGTGGATGACTTCTCTCGCTCACTTGGGTATTCTTTTACCTAATAAAAGTGAAGTTGGAAAAATCTTTAAAAATTTTGCAAAAAGGGCTCAAAATGAATTTGATTGCCCCATCAAGAAAATCAGGAGTGACAATGGAACCGAGTTTGTTAATACTAATGTCATTGATTTTTGTGTTGAGCTAGGAATAAAACATGAGCTGTCACTACTTATACTCCTCAACAAAATGGTGTAGTAGAAAGAAAAACAGAACACTTATTGAAATGGCAAGAACCATGTTGGATGAATATGGTACACCGTGACGCTTTTGGGCTGAAGCAATCAACACAGCTTGTCATGCAATCAATAGACTCTATCTACATCGACTACTCAAGAAAACCTCTTACGAAATTGGTTGGAAGAAAACCAAATGTTACTTACTTTCGTGTGTTCGGGTGCAAGGTCTACATCTACAAAAGAGGACACACCTAGGTAAATTTCAGAAAAGGTGTGACTCAGTATTATGTTAGGTTATTCTTCTAAATCTAAAGCCTATAGAGTTTTTAATAATTCAACTGGTTTGGTTGAAGAAACCTATGATGTAAAATTCGATGAATCTAATGGCTCACAAGGTGAGCATGAGAATTTAGCTGATGCAGTGAAGATGCCTTGATGGAAGCAATGAAGAAAATGGAAGTTGGTGAAGTAAAACCTAGAGAAGATAATGATGAGAAACCAACAACTTCCATAATGCCTCAAAATGGATCACTACAAGAAGAAGATGAGAAGAATCAAGAAGAATTAAACTTGATTAAGAGTCATCATACTATTGCCAAAGACCACCCCGTGGATCAAATAATTGGGGATTTCAGTAAGGGTGTTCAAACTCGATCTAGACAAGCTTCCTTTTGTGAACATTACTCTTTTGTTTCTTGTGTTGAACCCAGAACTATAGATGAAGCTTTGGATGATGTCGATCGGATTATTGCCATGGAAGAAGAGCTTAATAGCTTCAAGAGAAACAAAGTATGGGATTTGGTGGAACGTCCAAAAGATCAAAATGTCATAGGAACAAAGTGGGTTTTCAGAAATAAGCAAGATGAAAATGGAATTGTCACTCGAAACAAAGCAAGATTAGTGGCACAAGGTTTTACTCAAGTAGAAGGACTGGATTATGGAGAAACTTATGCTCCTATTGCTCGACTTGAAGCTATATGGTTCCTTGTAGCTTTTGCATGTCATTTTAATATAACTTTATTTCAAATGGATGTAAAGAGTGCTTTTCTTAATGGAATCATTGAAGAAACTGTTTTTGTTGAGCAACCTCCTGGTTTTGAAGACTTAAAATATCCAAATCATGTATTTAAGTTATCTAAGGCTCTCTATGGTTTAAAACAAGCCCCAAGGGCATGGTATGAGAGACTTAGGAACTTTCTACTAGAAAAGAATTTCAAAATTGGGAAAGTTGACCCAACACTCTTTTTAAAAGACTTCAATGGTGCATTAATGATTTGCCAAATCTATGTTGATGATATAATCTTTGGTTGTACTAATCACTCTCTTTGCAAGGAATTCAGTGATTTGATGGCAAAGGAATTCGAGATGTCAATGATAGGAGAACTTACATTCTTCCTTGGATTTCAAATCAAGCAATTAAAAAGGGGAACTTTCATATCACAAGAAAAATACATCAAGGATCTCCTTAAACGCTTCAAATTGGATGAATGCAAGCCACTCAAGACACCTATGGCAACAAACACACATCTTGATCAAGATATAGGAGGTAAGTCTCATGGACTAAAAACTCTTTAGATCCATGATTGGATCTTTACTCTACTTGACAAAGATCTAGGCCTGATATCATGTTTAGTGTCCGTATGTGTGCTAGATTTCGATCTGCTTCCTAAAGAAGTACATCTTAGTGCCGTAAAAAGAATTTTCAGATATTTAAAGCACACTTCAACTATAGGCTTGTGGTACCCTAAGGGTGCTTCTTTCAATCTAATTGGCTACTCAGATTCGATTATGCGGTTGCAAAATAGATCGAAAAAGCACTTCCGGGGTTGTCACCGCTTGGAAGGTCTTTAGTATCTTGGTGCTCTAAAAGCAAAACTCAGAGTAATCGCTTCATCGCCGAGGCTGAATATGTGGCTGCCGGCGGTTGTTGTGCTCAGATTTTATTCATCAAACAAACCTTTCTTGATTACGGCATTAAGTTTGAAAATGTACCTCTTCTCTCGTGATAATGAAAGTGCAGTGAAAATAGCAAACAATCCGGTCCAAAGACTCACGAACTAAGCATATTGAGATCCGACATCACTTCATCGAGATCATGTTGGCAAAAGGATATTATGCTTAGTTATGTTAGAACCGATGACCAATTGGTCGATATTTTCACCAAACCTTTAGATGAAGCCGATTTTCAAGATCGAGAAATGAATTGAATTTTATTGATCTTTCAAATGTTGTTTAAAGCTTGACTTCTTATTTGAACTATTTGCTTGTTGATTTACCTTGCAAGTTTTCTGAGTTTTTAACATTAAGGGGAGTCAAGAATGTTTCCCAATACATCTCTTGTCACCTACTTATGTTAACAAAAATTAGTAGTCTTGATGCAAGTAAATTGTTTTTAAAATAAAAAAATATTACAATTACTTAAAAATTAGCTAGCCTCTCAAAGACATGAGTTCTCTTTATCAAGCTTGAGTTTGTCTATAATCCCGCTTAAAAGAATGGAACTCATACAAATTAATAATTCTAAAGTTCTTCAATTTCTTTTTGCAAGTTCACAACGGACTCAAGGATTGACAGTGGGTTTTCCATCTACTTACAGACCACTCTTGCTCGTAACACATTCACGACAGACTAAAGAAAGTCGATCCGTTGTAAATGTCCTTCTTGCAAAAGCGGTCCTGCCAGAAATAGAAAACTTACTGCTTTTCTCAAATGAGTCCTGTGTGCTCTTGCAATTGCCAGATAAGTGAGGAAGTTGTCTTTTCAATCCAACCAATCTCTTATAGTCACTCTCACTTCCGTTGCGATTACTATTACTCTAATAGTAACTTTTGGTCCTGTCTCCTCCCAACACTCCCTTGTCCTCAAATCCATCTCGTAAAAATTACCACTCTCCCTCTCTACTTCCTCTCCCGAGCAACATTCCTTTCTCCATCGAAGCAAACCCTAACCGGGTGTCGTGACGGTGCTCGATTCTTTCGGAGAAGTGTGTTCGTGGAAGTGGTAAGCTTTCTTCTGCTTTGATCAAACCTTAGTCCTAGAAATCTTTGTCTTAAGGTCTTTCCTCTTATCTCTGTAGACTTAGTCTCATTGCGCCGCTTCTTGCACCGATCCGAGGTCCGAAAGACAAAGTGAGTCCATTAGGTGTTTGACTAAATGCCTAGGAGAAAAGACACAGATAAAAGAAGTTTGATGGATAGACTTGGTGAGATAGTGTCAAAGAAGAAACATAAATCCACCCAGTCTTCACAAGGGACAAGACATCTAGAGGATACTCGCACTCTGGCTTGGTTACAAAGGTCACAACATCAAAGCCTCCTAGAAAAGATAAGCAACTCGCTATATCCGATCCAGTTTATGAGTCCGAATCGATGATGCCGATTATGAGCCAAGTAGGGATCTCGATTCAAGAAGAAAATCTTATTCCCGAGATTGATATGTTAAGTGGAAATGAGCTAGCTACACTTGGAGGAAAAAGGCCGAGGTCAATCAGGCTAGTAAATGAAAGAAGTTGGTTTCCTTTTGATAAACCCCCACTAGATGAGAAGTTCATCACACTTCTTGAAAAAACATCTTTTGGGATATAAGAATAGACATGACAAAAAGGGAATGAATATATTCCGCCTTGAGCAAACATCGCTTTGTAGATTGGAATCAAATTTGCTCCATAACTAGATCATACCACATACTTGATTGTGTTAGATCTACCCCAGTGATTGCCGGAAATGGTGTCGAGCAATATTTCCTCATGGAATGAAGATAGAATCCTAGAATTCTATTCATCTTTCTTGTAAACAAAAGAAGACACTATATTCTATTCTCTATAGATGGAAAAATAAGAAAAGTAAGGTCACCACACTTTGAATCGGCAATTGGAGCCGCAGGACCTCAAGTTAACGAACAAGGATTCATGACAAAATGTTTCCTGAAATAGATGGAGACAAATTGGAGATATGCTCGATCTTGACTTTTCACTCATATTTATAGAGATATCACAGAAGAAAACTTCAATGCAAATCGAGCTAGTTGTTTGTCCGGAGAAGCTAAAACACCGCTCTTGATCTTAAGGCATACAGCTTTTTCCAAAATCAAGTTATAAAGAAGGTGTCACTCCAGTTGTTGGCTTGGCTACTTCATCTAATCCTCTCAAAGCAACCCATTGACCTGATAGATTACATTTTTGGAGAAATGGAGGAAGCAATTTATAGAAGAATGGGGAGTCCACTACCTTTGCTCAAAGAAATATCCGAATCTCGCTAGCCCAAGAGATAATTTCACAAAGAAGAAAGTAGTAGATCCTTTACACGTAAACCAAAGAAATACAAAGTTGCTTAAACTACCAACCAAGTTGTCGCCCAAGTGCCCTGTAACGCCTGCATCAATTGATCCAAGTGATCATGAGGGAGACAGTGATGACAAATTGACTCATGATGGAGATGATCAACCTGTTTCAAGCCATCACAGTTCGAGATCATCACAAAGATTAGTCATCATACTCCAAGACTCAATACTCCTAGCTATCATAGCAATCATACTCGCCTTTTGCACCTCCTCACAGAAAACTTTGAGAATACAGAAATTCTTGGAGGAAGTTCTCAGAGAACTTTGCAACAACTGATGCACAAGATGAAGCAACTCAGATTTTCCTCGCTTCTCAATCCAATCATGAAGCGAGATGTTGCACTCACCAAGGTGGACATTTCAGTCCTAGTCACATTTCTCCGATTTCAAGTCATCGCACCCTACCTCCAGCAGAACATTGATTATGGGTTTTCCTTCTCAAGATGATGTAAATCGAAGGAGATGAACTTGGAGAAATTGATAAGCTAAGAGAGCTTCTTCGCATCAAGATTTGTTCAAGATCGTGAATTCAGACTGCAACACATGATCATGAAGCAGGAGGCTCTAGAGTTCCTCAAAATTTTTCAAGACTACAAAGACTTCCATCACTCTGCTCATGAAAATATAGGAGAAAATCCAGATGATAGACAACATCATGCTTGGAATGAGGAACGACCGCTTGGTTCAACCTTTTGAAACAAGATACAATTCGTAATTGAAGGATGTCCAAGAAAAATTTGTCAAGAACGAGAGGTTAGGCTGCGTTAAGGCACACTGAGCACATGGTCGCTTCTTCGCAATATCATGATCAAGTTCAGAAAACTCACGAGTTGATGAGTAAGATATATCAAGAACAGGTGATTAAAGGATGAAACTTCAAAGAATTTTGATATGCTAAAGAGCAATCAATGGGATCTGAGGACTTGGCTCACCCAAGTAAACACCAATCAAAACTTGCTCAAAGACAGGCTTTATGACCTCAATACCAAGCTGAATACTCAAGATACCAAGTTTCATCAGTTTGCTGATTTCTCAGAGAAGATGTTTAAGACCAATGATGACACAATCCATGGTGTAGAACACACTCTTCGAGGCTATATTGATCACTTTGATACTTCAATAACAAATTTGGTATCAAATCAAGAACAGCTTGGTGACATCATCTTTGATCAGACAAATCCAATTCTTGACTCAGTTCATGATCTTCAAGAAAACTTTCAGAACTGGACAGTTGAGTCTCACCAGAAATCCAGATTATCCAAGTTGGCATGATCAAGCTATGGTTTCAAAGAAGACAACAATCGTAACAAGCTACTCCAAATTTCAGTCTTCTCCGAGGCGCAGTTGTCACCAAAGAGCTTCGACTTTGTTCAAAAGAACTTTCTCCAGGCGCAAGAAGTGATATTCTTTTTGGAGAGTTGATGCCAAAGGGGGAGAAATTAGTCTAGAGAGTAGTAGAAGTAAACGTGTGAACTTGTGTTTGTTTAACTTTGGTCTGTTGAAGTCTGTTGCTTCTTTTTGCTTAACTTTGGTCTGTTGCTTCTTCTGCCTGTTTAGACTACTTGCTGAGTTTCTCTTAATCATAATTACTCCATTGTGTGTGCTTAAACTCTTTGAAAATTAGTTCTTGTTAAATTTAAGCACGGTTTTAGGGGGAGCTCATTCTTTTAAATTATACTTTTGTTCTGTCAGACTAACATTTTTTTGCAGAAGAAGGAAAGTTTTTATCTGAAAACAAGAAGGTTGTCATCAATCACCAAAAAGGGGGAGATTGAAAGCATCTAGGCCCCCTAATAATTTGTTTAAATTATTTGTTGGGTTTTGGTGCTTGATGATCAACTAAATCAGTCTTATCAGATTTCATCAGAAAAGAGGATCAAGATTAAGGTTTCATTATTCTTAGTTCTTTAGCTCATAAGTCTTTTCAAGTCTTTTTAGATAAGTTTTTCCGGGTTTCAACCGTACTATAAAGAGGGACTATGCACAAGTTCAATTCTTGGTTCCTAGGATTTCTCTTTAAAAACAACCTGGGGCTTAAGCTAAATCATTTCAGATTCCTTTAATAAACCTTGTTTGAGTTCATATCCTTTTCAAATCAAATTCTAACAGAACTCAAACCGAGCGTTTCCCATTTACGACGGACCAAGTTTTTGGGTCTCATTGCGCTTGTGTTTTCCTTGAAAATCTCTCAAGTGCTTTTAAGCTACAACGGACCAAAAGCTTCCATTTACGATGCACCACCTTTTGGGTCCGTTGTAAACATAAAACTTAATGGTTTCTCGTGTTCAATCCAATTCCTTTGTTGATGTATAACCAAAGAAGCTCTCCTTCCGACGGACCAAGTTTTTGGGTCCGTTGTAAACTTGTTCTTAAATCTCTCCCAACGGACCAAAGATTTGCTCAAAGCATGTGTACGACGGACCAACTTTCTTGGTCCGACGAGATTCCTTTTCATTGGTTTGGGTCCGTAGTTCATTGAGCCTCTTGCATATTTTTATCAACCCTTGTCGATACAATCATTTCGCTTTTGTCACTTGATCGACATTGGCAAACGGCTACCGCTGCCAATAACGGCTATTTGCTTCGTAGCCTATTTAAACAGTTCAGAGGCTCTCCCAAAATGTAACTTTTTGCCATCTCTTTGACATCTAGCATCCGAAAGCCAAAATTCCAAAAAGAGATCAAGCTCCACTCAAAAACAAAAATCCTACACTCTTACGACTCCCAAGAAAGTCTAGTTTCAGCTTGTTTCTAGTGAACCAAGAGACAGGGCTTGTGGATGGTCTATTACTCTTGGAACTAGCTGTTCCTAGACGGTTTGTCGGTGATTTTAGTGCGACTGTCCCAACCGTGTTTGTGGAAGGCCACTATTATTGTGAAGAGGTTTTGACTCACCTCACCAAAGTGGTAAAAAGAGTTACAATAGTGAAAAATCCAAGATCGCCTCTGTGAGTTACTTGGAGGAGCAATACTTCGAGGAAGTGCTCTAACGGGGACGAGGGAGATTTCTCTCTGAACCTCGGTGAAAAATCTCTTGTCTCTGTGTGATAGTTTGTCTTTTTCTTGTTCTCACTATTGCTTAAGTTGTTCTTAGTCTGTTGGTGCTTATTCTGTTTATCTGCTTAGATCTTATCTTTAAACTGTTTAGTTTGTCTTGTTTAAATTGTTTAAAATTGCCTATTCACCCCCCCTCTAGGCCTTACCGATCCTTTCAGTTCGGGGTCAAGGCTGGCAAAGTACTCGGCTACATGATCGGTCCGCAAGGAATCGGAGCCAACCCTGAGAAGATAGAGGCCATCGAGAACATGCAGCCACCCGCTTGTACGCGGGAGGTGCAATCCCTGACCGGAAGGATGGCGGCCCTAAGTCGCTTCATCTCGCGGCTCGGGGAACGCGGCCTGCCTTTCTTCAAGGCGCTCCGGAAGCACGACGGTTTCGCTTGGACAGAGGAAGGCATCGCTCCTTCAAAGAATTAAAGCTATATTTGTCAAGGCCCCTGCCTTGACCACGCCGAGATCGGGAGAGGTTCTCTTCCTCTACCCGCCGCCACGCCCCAGCGGTAAGCGGCCATAACGGTAGAAACGGGACGGGTGCGGCGCCCGATCTACTACGTCGGCCAAGTCTTGCACGGACCAAAGGAGCGTTACCCCGAGGTCCAGAAGCTCCTTTATGCGCTCCTCGTGGCCTCGAAGAAGTTAAGACACTACTTCCAGGCCCACAAAATCCAAGTCCCGACCAACGTCCCGCTTAGAGAAATTCTCGGGAATCGAGACGCAAGTTTTACGAATCGCGAAATGGGCCATGGAGCTCGCCGGTCGAGATCGAATTCTCGCCGTAACCGCGATCAAGTCTCGTGTTCTAGCGGACTTCTGGCCGAATGGACAAACCCGCTCGCCCGAGCCCGAACTCCAACCACCCGAGCACGGTCGCTGGGTCATGCACTTCGACGGATCCCGAGCTTACGATTGCTCTGGGGCCGGAGTGGTCCTCGAATCCCTCGTGGGGAACGGATCGACGCCCTCCAACTACATTTGGCGCAACAAACAATGCAAAGAATACGAAGGTCCGCTAGTCAAGCTTCGGGCATGCAAAGCGCTCGAGTCCAACAACTAATCGCGAAGGGCGACTCGCGGTGGTTGTCAACCAGGTTAACAAGGAGTATCAGTGTTCCGATGACTCAATGGCGCTTTACCTGGCTGAAGTAAGGAAGATGGAGAATTACTTCAGAAACTTCGAGGTACTGTACATTCCTAGGAAGGACAATGCCTGGCCGACCATCTATCGAAGGTCGGTTACGCCCACCTTCCCGCTTCGGCGGTGCTCGTCGAGCACCTTTACAAGCCCTCCATACCCACCAAGGAGGAGGCAACCGAGACGGGTGGTACCGTCTCCTTCCTCGAGCAGACGCGAGTTGGATGACGCCATTCATCCAGATCTCGCTCACGGGACACCGCCCGAGGAGGAAGCCGAGAAATTCCGGCTCATAAGACGCCTCACCTACAAATTGGTCGAAGGACTCTTATATCGCAAAGGTGCACTTGGAGTCCTCTCCAAATGCATCACCCAAGAGGAAGGCAAATATCTCCTCGGGATATCCACGACGGAATGTGTGGAGCTCACTCGCCCTTCAGGACCTTGGTGAGCAAAGCCTTCAGGTTAGGTTACTCTTGGCCGACGGCTCGCCGACGCGCACTCCATGGTAACCTCCTGCCGATCTTGCCAGTTCCATGCTCGGAAGGTCCACCAGCCGGCATACGCACTGCAGACCATGCCGCTAACCTGGCCGTTCTCGGTTTGGGGCATCGACATACTTGGTCCATTTCCTAGGGGAAGGAGGGGTTGTAAATATCTGTTCGTCGCAATCGACACCTTCACTAAATGGATCGAGGCCGAGCCTATATCAACCATCTCGGCACAGGCGGCTAAAAGGTTCTTCCGCAATAATGTAGTAACCCGCTTTGGCGTTCCGAGTCGCCTCATTACCGACAACGGCACTCAGTTCACAAGCGAGGTGTTTCAGGCTTATTGCGAGGAGGTCGGGACCAAGATATGCTTCGCATCCGTGGCCCACCCACAGCAATGGGGCGCCGAGCGCGACAGGCAGATCGTCCAAGGAATCAAGAAGAGAGTCTTTAAGAGCCTCGACGGCATGGTCGCCTGGGTGGATGAGCTACCTCCCGTCCTCCGGTCGGTCCGCACCACGACGAGCCGAGCTACGGTGAGACCCCTTTCACCAGATATGGCGCGGAAGCCGTCCTACCCGCCGGTTGTCCTAGGATCCCCAAGGGTGAACCTAGCCGATAGCATCGACGCAGAAGCGAGCGCCTTCGACCTCGACCTCGCGGAGACAACTCGTGAACGGGTCTCGCTGCGATCCGCGGTCTACTCGCAAGCTCTCCGCAGCACGCCGCTAAATCGTTACGACCAAGGACCTTGCACGTCGGCGATCTCGTTTCGCGCGATGGGTCCAAGACACATCAAAAGCCAACAAGCTAACGCCGAGATGGGAAGGTCCTTACACGGTCGTCTCTACAAAGACGCCCGGGGGCTGTCCGTCTCACGATGGAAGATGGTCGAGAACTTGCCAGCACTTGAAACATCGACCAACTGCGTAAGTTCCATGTCTAACCACACTCGCCTACCTTTTTAATAAATTTTGTCACCTCGTCTTCTCGTTCTTTCCCTCTCTCTTTCTCCTTTACCTCCGCAAAAAATTCTACGATTAAGCTCGACCTGCACAAAGTGTCGAGGCGGTCGGTCGTCGGGCAAAACACCGCACGACAAGAGCTCGACCTCAAGGGCTTCCTTCCTCGTGGCCGACCATCTTTTCGCGGTAGACTTCGCCGCAAGCAAAGATTCGCAGACAGACACCCTTACGAGCGGTTCGAAGCTCAAGTCGGCGGTGGCGGCATCGACGCACCGTACCCTAAGAGCCACACGGTCCCTCGCGAACTCTACTCCGCCAACGAGGTCGTGCTCGATCTACGCCCACGACCTCCGTTGGCGGGGTCAGGGGTACCAAGTGGCCACGACCTCGCAGCTCTCACGCGAGGTAGCTACTCCCTAGTACGATTGACTGCTAAGTCGCGTAAGGCCGAAGTAAGCCGAACAAGGAACCACGACACCAAACAAATCGTTATCATCTCGGACAAAACAACAAAAAACGTTTAGATAAACGCTCTTTCTATGTTCAATCAAGGCGGTTTTCCCTTAAGTTTTTTAAGGTAAAGACAGAAAAAGAAAATTACAGGAGCCCAGACGCTTCTCGCCCCGCAGAGCGACGAGCTCGTCCCGCGACCGAAGTCAAGCTCGGACTCAAGGTCGAGCACCGCCGGCGAAGCTTCGACCTTCGCTTGCCGCTTGTCGAAGGTGCCTGGACTCCTCCCGTTGCTGGTCGATTGTCCTTTCGGCGCTTCGGGCGGCGTCGCGCAAGGTCGCCACCGTGGCTTCAAGGCCCGACCTTGCCTGCTCGCTCCGGTCGAGACGCCTGGAGCTCGTGCACGGACTCCTCCACCTTCCGCCGGATCTCGGCCTCGAGAAGATGTCACTCGGCAACCCGGCGCTCGAGCTCGCGATCTTGGCGTCTGCTCGGCTTGGTGCTTCGCGACAACTTCGGCGGCACGGTGGCGGCATGGAAGTCCTTCATGGTGGACTCCAAAGACTGCGCGACAAGGTATTTCAGGTCGTGATCGAGTTTTTTTGATAAAAACACATGAGTCGAGTACTTACCCAACAAAGCCGAGCCTCCACTCGCTGGAACATCTCGGCGGGGTCCTCCGTCTCGCCCTGTTCCCTCTGGACGGGCAAGGGATCTCCGCCTCGATCCCTTCTCCTTGATCGGCGCGGAGGCTTGAGCCCGAGCTCCCCGTCCCCTCGAGGGCGAAGGAGCTTTGCCTGGGGCGACTCCGCCTCTGGAGAGGGACGGCCTCAAGAGCGAGGATCACCTCCTGCTCTTCTTCCTCCCGGCAGAAGTTGCGCCGGGGCTCCACCCTTCGGCGTCCTACGCCACGGAGCAACCGGGGACAGGTCGACACCGGCCCTTGGGCTGCAGCAGCGCCCCGAACGCGGGTCAACTGGGGCACCGGTCGGCGGGGAGGTCGATCTCGACCGAGCGACCTCGGTGCCCGGCAGATCCCTTCGCTGGAAGCTGCCCCGGCTCACCTACGATGGCCGGGCTCGTCTCCCAACCGGCGGGTAGCCGGCTCTTCCTCATCGGACGAGCTCCCGCCAGATTGGGTCCTCGACGCCGGGCCGGCTGGGACCGCGTGACGTCGTGAGCCCGGGAGACCTCGGCGATCTCTGGAGAGTCGCGGTGATGATGTCGCCGGCGCCGGAAGAATCCTCGCGGAAGTTTCAGCGGCCGCTCATCACCATCGACTCCACGACTATGATGTGGGGATGCCCTCCATCGCGGCTCGGGCATCGGCGGCGCGATCTTCCTCCGTGCCTCCTCTTCGGGAGACACGACCTCCGGTCCCGGGGCTCGCGGCGTGGCTCCCACCTCGACGTCGCCGCCACCAACGCCCGTGGAGGCCGGGCCTCCGCGCCTGACTCCCACATCGGCCTGCCGCCCATGACGGCCTCGGCACTGGGCGAGCTCCTCTCTAGCACGAGGTCAAGAATATCGTCGACCATCGCTCAAATCCCATAACTCCACCACCGCCACACCCACTATAGACGATGTGGGGTTAGTGTGGTGCCGGAGGAAAGAGACAAACAAGAGGGGAGTAGAAGATCGACTCGCTCGGCTGGCCCGCTAGCCGAGCCCGGCGCGGTCCAGGAGGGCGGCCATGTCCTCGCGGCGCCTTGTCGGCCCTGGCGGCCAGAAGGTCGGCCTCCCCAAGCCGACCTCGGAGATGGTCGGCGTTGGCGCGGTTGAGGCGTAGTGAGCGACTGCGGGACCTCGGGACCAAGGGGCGGGTCGGCTCGTCCTTCTCCTCCTCGCGGTCCTCGGGGCCGAGCTCGAGCTCACCCGCTGAAGCTCGCTTTGAAGGGCCGCGATCCGCCCTCGATTCGACCTTCCGCTGGGCCGGCCACGGCCGCGGCCTCCTTCTTCGCGCAGCGACAATTTGGCGCAAACGAGCCATCGGCTGGGATTGTCTCGGTGTACTCATCCATCCACAATCTAAGTTCGCCACCTCCGCCGATCGGCATACTCCAGAAATCTTTGGCGGGGTGAGCGGTCGTCGGCCGGGGCGCTGCGCAGACGCCTAGGCGGGGAGGGCGTCGACGGAGATCGGGCGCGGCGCTTGCGACTCGCCCGTCCCTTTGGTCTTTCGACCACTGCCCGCCAATCGCGATCCCGGTTGGGCCACGGCGACCTCGAGGGCAACCTTCTCTGCCAAAGGAAAAGAAAGAGAACTCGAATGAGGTCGGAAGACCCTAAAAACTCGTCCGGACAAAATAAGAAGTCTGAATTAAAGACTTACCGCCTCGGTCCTTAAGGGCGTTGTTCGGGATCTGGCGGCCCTCAATGATTTCCTTGCCTTTAGGGGTGCCGAACATCTCGGACACCCTCGCATCCACCCAGTCCTCTGGCGGAGCTGCATACCACCAAGGAGAGGTCGTGAGAAGGGGCATCCTCTCGCCGGAAAAGAAGGTCGGGGTGATGACGTACTGAGCGTGACTCCGGGTGATGTCCTGCCACCTCGACCTTGAAGAAGGGATGCTCCCTCCTCCTAAGGGTGATATCCGGTTCCGACGTAGTCCCGGGTAACGCCCCGCCGGTCGGCCACCAGGCACGTGAGCTCGTTGATCGTCATGAGGATCTTCTCCTCCTCGGGCTCCACGAGCGGGCGGGCGTCTCGGCAGCGCGACCTCCGACGAGTAGGAAAGCGTGCCGCCTCCGCTTTCCTCAAATAGAACCAAGAGTCGGCCCAACCCGACACCGAGTCCTTGAGCGTGAAGCTCGGGTACTCGTATGGTCTGCAGGTCGCAGCGGAAGTAGAGGCAGCCGGCTGCAAGGCGCAAGGTGCGAGAAAGGGTGTAGAAGTGGAAGAAGAGGCGGGAGTGGGCTCGACGCCCACGAACCCTTCGCAGAGATGGGTGAAGATGGCCATGATGAGAATGGAGTTGGGGTGGAGGTGAACGATCTCGCACTCGCAGAGGCGAGCACGGCCTCGACGAACTCACTTTCGGGCGTCCGAGCCCGTTCATGGCGTAGAGCTCGGTGGAGACAATCTCCCTCCTCCGGCCAGGCTCTCCTCGGCGCCAGGGACTCTCCATGTCTTGGCGTCGGCGTACCTACTTTCTTTGGAGGATCTCCACTGCGCTGTCGAGCTTCTTTGGCGCCGAACTCGCCATGAGGGTGGAAAAGATGATCAAGGAGAAGGATGAGCGCCAAGCGAGGGGTATGAGACGCAGCCGATCGCAAACGGCCAAGTAAGTCTAAGGGCTTTCTCTTCGAGTGTTTAAAAACTCCTCCAAGAAATGGGAAAGCGAAAGGACTTCCCGCCGTTATGGTCGAGGAAGCCCGAGAGGCACAGAGGGCAGGTGAGGCGTTCGCCATCCGGAAATCGACACGTGGGCGCGTAAATCGAAACCGCCCCGCTAAAAGACGGTTCCTCAGAAGGACGATTCGAGCTTCCGGAGAAGGAACCGTTGAGAGGGGCCCACTGCATTCGCTCAAGCGCGACGAGTGAGAACAAGCTCGTTCCCGGAGAAGGTTAATAGCTCGTTGGTCGCGGCAGTTGTCCGCCGCGGCAGAACCAACAAGCTCGTTCCCGGAGAAGGTTAATAGCTCGTTGGTCGCTCGTTGGTCGCGGCAGTTGTCCGCCGCGGCAGAACCGACATGCTCGTAGAATGGTAGGCCCAAGGGGAAGGCCTTCCTTAGACCTTTTCCCACTTGAACCTCGGGGGCTAGCTGCCGGGGGGTCGGGTAATTTCCATAAATTACCTCGGATGCCACCAACGACCAAGCTCGCTCCCGCCCGAGCCACCAGGAGGTCGTTACCCTGGGCGGTCTACTCAGAACCTGGAAGGCTACGCATTAGGCCGATTCCCGAAGTTCGGGCTCGGTGGGACCTAGAATGCCACGTATTCGGTCGATTCGAGCTTGGGCTCTGTAAGATGTCCGAGCTTCGGTGCCGGCCATCGGCCGACCTTACGTGGTCTCGGGGTCGGTGAGAATAGCCACCCGAGCGTAACTTCCGTTAGCCCGTTACGTTTCCCGTGGGAGCGTGGCGGAAAGATAGGATCCACCAGTTGCCACGTTTGGACGAGGTCCAAACGTGCGGGTAGTGGGGTCATGGAGTTCGATCCTGTGTAAGCTATAAAGCGCCCCCATCATGAGGGGACACACAACACAACACGCAGACGGCCGTAAGACAAGAGACATACGCCGATACATTGCAAGAATATACACTAGCCGGAGTAGGGCTATTATCTCTTTCTTGAGAGGCCCGAACCAGGGTAAGCTGGCCGTGTCCACGCTCGTTGAAGTCCAGTGAGTCATCCCTTTGAGTAATCCCTCACGTGAGAAGGGGTCACAGTTGGTCCCTCCACCAACAAGTAAGCTCGGCGGGGGCCTGCTCCCCAATCGTCGACAGTGATATATTCGGGTTAGAAACGGATAAAGATATACGAATAATGCACGCATATATAAAATAATATATGTTGAATTAAACCATCTAATATATGTGATATAACTATAGCAGTAAGTTATGTATCAACCAAATCTAATAGACGTCATAGAAAAAACATGCTACTTTTATCAATAGAACCATCTAATTGCCAATAAAAATGGACTAATATTGATAAAAAAATGACGAAATGGGTTGGATATTGCTGATATCCGAATAGGAAATATCCGGTTATCCGATCCGAATGTCCGAATAGGAAATATCAAAATATCCGGATCTGATACTGTATCCGCCGAATACTAAATACTCCGAATCTGGATCCGTACCAGGATAAAATATCCGGATCCGGATCCGACCGGATAGCTATATTCGAGATACAAATCGGATTTTAAGCGGATTCGGGATCGGATCAGACGGATATTTCCTGTCCTGTTTTCACCCCTATAACCAAACATTCCCCCCACGCAACACTTGTATCCCGCATAACACTATTTATATTTAGCCATCTGTACTTTATTTTTTGCAAATCTAGTCTCCTCACACACACACGCACACACACATATTGTAAAAATGTTCCCTTCCTCACCGCGAAAAACATGGAAGGGCGACATGTGTCTCCTTCCATACCCAAAGAGCACGAAAACCTTTCTTCTGCGCCACTCAAGCGTGTCATAATGTTTAGAGCCTGAATAATACTGGGTGAACAGCACAATGAGTATTGACATAAACAGTCGCACATTGGTGCTCCCCGGATGCGGTAACTTTGTCCTCCTGTGCCGACGCCTGGCTCTGCACGTTCTGCACTTCTTGTGCATGAAAGATGACACGTGTTGTCTTTTCACGTCTTTCATGATAGAGAGTAGACTATTTTTATAAAAATATGCGTGAGAAACGGGTAGATATTAGACCATCTCCAACCATGTCCCTTCCCCTCCCATTTTCCCTTCGTGAAGGGATTCCCATTCCTTCTCCTAACGGTCCCCTCCAAAGAATCCCTTCACTGGGATTCTCTCTCCCATTCCTCCAAAGTGAGGATTCTCTCCATTCCCTCCAAAGTGAGTGATTCTCTCTCCTTTCCCTATACAATTCCCTTTAAAGGGAATCTGTTGGAGATGAGGAGAAATAAAGGGAATGGGAAAAGGGAAGGGAACAGAGAAGGGAATGAAATGAAGGGAATATGGTTGGAGATGGTCTTAGCAGTACTCCGCAGTCTAAAAACAGATATAAAATAATCCCTCCCCACTACGTACGAACTCCAGCCCGGGCCAATACTGACCATGACATGTGGACCCCGACCTCCTACCCCAGCTGTCAGAGGACAGCCTTCCGCCTCTAGGAGCCCATAATTACCCGTCAAAGAAAGATAGGAAATAAATGGAAAAAGCGAGGAAAATATTACACGAGCCCATCGTTCATTTCGCCGTCTCCACCTCTCCCTCTCAGATCTCTCTCCACCCGTCTCTGTCTCTCTCTGCCTCCCCTCTTGCGCTGCAATGTCCGACGAACCCCACGACGCGTCGCCGGCGGCGACCTCCGCCGCCGCGGCGGGCGCATCGACGGCGACCGCATCCCCGGTCCTCCGGCCGCGGCGGGAGGCGTTCGAGCACGGGCTCCTGCCGATCCCCAAGCTGGTCTTCCCGGAGGGCACGCTGACGCAGACCCTGGCCCAGCTCAAGGAGAGGCTTGCGGCGTCTCCGGGGGCCGGCGGGCGCGTGGGTGCCGCGGCGCTCGCGGAGGTGCTGCAGATCCCCGCCGAGCAGGCGGCACTGGCGCTCGGGACGCTCGCAGCGGTGCTCCCCTCCGACGGCGACGACGGCGCGGGGGACGCCGACCTCCGTGACGTGCTCCTGTTCCTGTACATCCAGTCTTACAAGCGCCTCGTGCCGCGCGCCCACAAGGACTCGCCCGCCGTTGCCGACGTATGGCCCTCCACCTCCGCCTTCGACGGCTACCTCTCCGCGCTCTCCCCGATCCAGGTCAGGTTCCGATCACTATGATTAGTGTGTGTTGGATTGGGAGTGACCGAGCGATTTGTTTCAGTGGATTTTTGGTGGGAAATTCTGTGCTCATGTGTATTTAGGCTTGTGAGTCTGGAACATGGATTTGATTTCTATATAGCAGTAAGAAATGATAATGTTGTGGTACATGCATGGCTGCAATGATGCTTGTTTAAGAGATGGACCAAAAGCCTATTAGTCTAAAACGATGTTTGAATGCTTGATAGTCTAATTCAAATTCGGCTTCATATGAAATGCATTTGAAGCAACCAATGAAGGTTTGAACTTTCTAATGTGATTGTCACTTCATAAGAGCACGACAAAGCTTTGACCTTTTTTTTTCTCCTTAGCATTATTTTTTTATCAGTATGTACTCGGAATTTGCATTATTGCGCATTATATTGTAATGTTAGTCATATTACTGCCAGTCACATTTTGTGACTGCTGGGGGTTAGTGAGAAATGATGTATTTGATGATTTGATCAATGATCAGGTCAATTGGTAGTTAGAACACTTTTGGTTAATATGCATGCTTTTCTGAGTGGTAGCTCATTGATAATGTTGTACTTCAAAATGTTCTCTTTCCAACTGTAACTTTACAACCACCACAGTGTTTCAAATGGACTTCTGTAGGCCCGTAACATTAGATAGGTTGTGAAACCAAATGTTGATGCTTCGTGCAGTAGTTGATTCAAAATGTTGTAATATTTGAGAAGACCCTGCAGCACAAAATGTACTGCAACCTATTTACACAAACTAATGCAACAATTTCATTGCATTACTGTAACAAGGCTGCTTCTTAAATGTCAGAAGCCTGACCCGTGGTGCATCCCTTTTCTCTTTCTAATAGATTATGATATCAATTCTATAATCATGTCTTTTCACCTATTGTTGATATTCTCCTTCCAAATGCTGGTTACATACCTAAGGCTCTTCTTCATAACAGCGAGTTATGCAATAATGGGACTGTTCTATTGTGCTCTTTTCATGATTGCCACAGTACCATTTTTTTTGCTATTGCCGCTACTTACAAGTTGAAACTTGTGTTTCTCTTGCCAAGACAGTTACTTGCTAAGCAGATAATAATTGTTTATCTCATCTTGCAGCTTGTACGCAGTAATAGTCGACGGTTTATGCCTTCGCAAGCAGATGAAGAAGCTCACCAATTATCTTATTTACAAAAGCATATGGCCAATATTCTATCTCTTTTGGCAGATTCTGTTGATGGGGAGGGTGATGAGTCTATGGTTAGTATATCTTTTGTTTTGTCAACTTGTAAGTCAATATAGTTGTTTGTGTGAAAAAGTCGATTACTTTTGTTCGTTGTCAATAATGTCTATGCACCCTGGTTCACCCCCCTGCATGAAATTCATTATCTTAAGTCAAAGCTGTATGCATAGAGCGATGCTAGACGGTTGGTTGTAACTTAGGATCTTAAACATGAGAATTTCTAGCACTAGAAGCTGGCATATGCATGTAGTAGATAACGATTATAACTACTACGTAATTAGGGCTGTAAACGGGCCGAATTCGAGCGGGTCTGGGGCTGTCAGGCTCGAGCTCGGTAAGGCTCGAGCCGAGCTCGAGTTGGGGTCCGAGCCTAGATCCAGGCTTGAGCTCGGCTCGGTCCAAGCTCGAGTAGGCTCGAGCTCGGCTCGAGTAAGCTCGGTAAGCTGATAAGCTCGAATAAACTCGGTAGGCTCGAGTAAATTCGGTGAATCTGGTAGGCTCGGTAACAAGCTCGAGTAAGTTCGGTTCGAGTAAGCTCGATAACAAGCTCGAGAAAGTTCGGTTCACGGAAGCTTGAGTAGGCTCGCGAGCTATTCGAGCTCGGCTCGGTGAAGCTCGCGAGCTCGAGTTCGGCTCGTTTGGAGTTCGAACCGAGCTCGAATCGGGCCTAAACCGAACCGAACTCGAGTAGCTTGCGAGCTTGAGCTTTTTTTTACAGCCCTATACGTAATGCTTGGTTTCCTGGCAATACAATCTTTATGTTTAAATTGTAAAATTTAAACTCCCTACTATTAGTTATGAATTTTGGCCATTTATATTGATAATTGTGTTCAAAAAGGCAGAAACTACTTGGGGCCAACTCCTGCCTAGTGCCCAATGCTACTACTGAATTAATGTAAATGGTAACATGTTCATCAAAACCTCATCAAACGAATAAAGGAATGGCAAGGATCACCGCTGTGAGATCAACACAAATAAGGATGAATAAGACAATATATTACTATGGGCAGTTGAGGATAGGGTAGCTTCAGAGAATGAAAAATTGTAGACTACTTTGTGAAACGAAATGCTTTCTTGATAAATAGGATCTAAGATTATACAACAGAGCTAGTTCACACCAAACAAAGATATTGATGCGCATGATCCGTGTTTGTGTACTGTTGCTGAACAAAATAATCCACATTACTGCCATGTAGGACTACTACTCTGATGAAAGAAACCTCGGATGCATTGCTTTGTGATATTCTTACTCTGAAGACTCCCTAGATCCTAACTGTCATTTGCATTGCTTTATATGCAGGTATTGACAATGGAGACATTTGAGCACCTTGCATTTTTATTTCAGTTCTCTGAAGGAACTCCTTTAAGCCAAGCAGCTACCTTTTTTGCGAATTCCGATCCAGACATGCCTGCTGCTCCTGTTCCTGCTGCTCAGGTTCATGATTGGCTTCTACAGAATATAGCTTCTTCATTGGAATGTACAGCAGAAAAATCAACAGTAAAGGAAAACAGCCAACAGAGTGTATCTGATCCTGATGTGACAATGGCTGATGCTGTCACAAATACAAGAATTCAGAGCAGCTCACCAACTGGTACTTCTGTGCCAAACAATCCTGGATACTACCGAAATACAAGTTTCGTGGAGGGTTTCTCCAAAACGTCTGTCATCAAACAAGCATCTGATATCAAAGGGCATTCAATAAAGGTAATGCCTGTATTAGTTTTTAGTAGTGGACAATGGATACTGAGAGACTCTGAAGATTGTTTTGCTCGGTCATTCATATCTTTGTGTTGTATTTTTTAAGTAAAAGCAATTGTCAGTTCCAGCGTGGAATTTCAAACCTGAGATTGTCAGTATACTATTAATAACATAAAATGCTTTTTGTAGGTTTTGAACTGCCATGATTCTGTTATCTACATACTAGCCCCTCTGAAATACGCTACTGTCTATGGATGTTCTGATGCTACTATTGTTCTTGGTGCTATCGGTAAGGTATGTGTGCAAAATTTTACGATCCATGTTATATTTCTATTTCAAATTGAACACATCAGATAACAAATTAACAATATAAGATTCCTAAGACAATTACTTTCTATATCCCAATGCATGCTTTCTTAGTATAGTTTTATTATATATTATGCACATGCTGGAAATGAGTATCTGTCACTTATCTACTTGCAAGCCTAAAAAAGTTTCTTCCTCAGGTGGTAAAAGTGGAGCATTGTGAACGGGTGCAAATCATTGCAGCTTCTAAAAGAATTTGTATTGCCAATTGTCGCAAATGTATCTTCTACTTGGGGGTAAATCACCAACCACTTATTGTCGGGGACAACCATAACTTACAAGTGAGTATATTTTTGTCATCAACTGTTTTTCTCATCTGATGAAGTATACACTACTGTATATCCGCATCCTGTTGTTATAAAAAGATAAATAACTTCATGGACAGTTGGAAGGAAAAATTAGGAAGCATGGAGATATACAGTACATAAAAATTTCTTCTAAGATCTATTATTTTAAAACTTGTCCTTAATCCTTGCTTATTCTTTGAAGCACTCCTTCAAGAACTGATAAAAGACCATTCCATGAAATGAAGAAGGCTACAGCATGTAGCATGCTAAAAATAACAGCAAAAGTTGATAATGAACCTGTACAAATTGATCTATTAAATTTGACCCCATTGGCTTCCAAAAACATGACATATATATTAAATATGATTCAACATAAATGTTCTTTTCATTTCAACAATTTTTTTTAAAAAGTTTACCTCCTATTTTAACAGGTTGCTCCATTTAATACTTATTATCCACAACTGGGGGAGCATTTGGCACAAGTTGGTGTGGATCCGAATGTCAACAAATGGGACCAACCTTTTGTACTGGGAGTTGTTGATCCACATGATTCATTATCTCATCCTGCAGGGGTTTCTGATGTCGTAGCCGAGTCTGCCACTTGTCTCGATCCTGATCTATTCACAAACTTTTTGGTATGGGATTATGGGAACTGTATGCTAGTTTCCTAGATTATTGCAGGACAACTATTTTTTTAAAAATCCTACTAAGTCAAAGAAAATCTTTTGCTTGTTATGCCAAGCAGATTTTTGCACTTAACTAGTTTAATCTCTGGGTGTATGGCAATTTGTTGTATATGATGCGTTCATGTAAGCCTTATCATCCACTTCCCTTGCAGTCTCCATCTTGTCCATAGCAGCTGTAGTAAGAACTGAGGAGCCATTTTGCCATACTTCTCAGTTGCATACTTGGCAATGGGAAATTGCCCTTATGCTGAAACTTCATATATTATTGAAGCCTGACAATGTTTCCCTTTCCCTGGTTTCCAACCAGAATATAGGTTTTATGTATGTTGTGTTGCAGTGATGTAGGACCCAGCATTTGATGCATTTTAAATCCCTGTATTGATTTATCATTCTAACGAAAAATTGACTGTAGTTATTTTTCTTTTCTGCAGATTCCTAGTTGGTTTGATGCACAAGGACCTACCAAATACAATCCATTTACATTGCCTGAAGTTTATTGGGCATGCCAAAGGAAAAAGGTATATATGCAATCCAACCAATCCATAACAAAATTTCATGTATTTCTAAAAATTATTGCTTCGTAAGAAAGGGCATCTTTTTGGAACGGGGACTTGTGTGATATTATAATCATTTACTCGCTATAATTTAGGATGGCTATATTTGACGTTCCTACGCACAACTAAGGGATTCAATGAAAACAGGCATATTTGTTTATTATATTTAACAATATTCATAGGATAAAAATTTGGTGGTATTCTGAGGTGAGTATAACTGGAGCAGGAAGGATCCAAGTTATTGTGTGTAAGATTAATTCACTACAAGAGTGCAGATAAAAATATTCCAAACCATTTGCCTTTTCTTAATGTCACGTAATCATATTCATTTGCATGTATTTCTGAAGTTTGGCTTCCTTATTGTACATTTTCAGCATGCTTCTCTTGAAGATATCCAGAAGAATATCCGGGAATTGGAGCTCGATGATAACCGGAAAAAGGAATTGGCAAGTGCTCTTCATGCTCAGTTCAAGGACTGGCTATACGGTAATTTAGCCATCTATTGATGTAGCTGTGATGATAGATTAATGTTTGCATGTATGTTTAGTTTCTTTATACTTATTTGTGTCCTACCAGTTTTAGACTCAGCATCAGCATCTTGTCTATTTGAGGTTTGGCTGTTCTTTTCTTTAGTCCATGTTACTTTCATTGGCTATCTCATGGTAATCCTCGAGTACTTGATGCACATGTAAGTGACCTTCGCTCTAGTTGGTTAGTGGTCTTTGAGCAATGATTGTACATTATGGTGGATCAGTTATGACTCCAAGCTAGAATCGTGCACTCCAAGCTAGAAAATGTGCCACTTCCTGTGCAGTAGTAGTAATTTTCACTCTTCAGTTACTATTCAATTGATCTTGACCACTTTTAACAACAAATATGGCTATCAGTGGTAAGTGGTTACTATCCAAAAATGGTATTGGATCCCGGTTAGGATTCAGGATTTGTCAAGTTTCCAATTTTTGAAACTTGGACAGCATCACTATAGGGATATCCAGTGCAATGCTTGATGCTTATTGCTTACCATGGTTGGAGGCTTGTACCCTGGCTTGTTAGTGTGGTGGCCCTTGCGGCCCAAGTGTAGTGTGGTGGGATTAGTCCCACGTTGATTTTTTAAAGTGAGTTGTAGCAGTATATAATGCTTGTTGGGTCCAAATGTAGCACATCTGGGTTAACTCTTTTATACTAAACGATGACGAAAGTGTAAGCAGGGTGCTGTGTGTGCGTCGATCCGCTCCACGGTGGGTTGGGTATTGAGCGGATTTTGGGCCTAGGGTGTTACAATTGATTGGTTCATCATTCCTAAATTATGCATTAAAATGTTGAATACAGTGATTGATATGTGCTCGTTCAAGGGTTATTTTATCCAATTGGTGATATGATCCTCGTTGAGTACTTCAAAATTGGTTTAACTTAACCAAATGATTTGAAATTTTCACTGAAGCAGTAAACTCAACCAAAATGATTACTGAGGCAATTTCAGCTGGTTCTTATTATTTTCAATTTCCACTTAGAATTTTTTTTTTGCTGCAAATGTTGGTTTGTTTGAGCTTGAAATGAACTGCTTCAGTAAATATTTACAGTTCTGAATCTCGTTTGCAGCTTCAGGAAATATCCGCCAGCTCTACTGTTTGCAAGGCGAATAAGCACGCATGATCTTCATCCATAAGTGCATTTGAGCACCAGCAAGATTGTGCATCCTTCGCCCAATCCCTTCAACAGTTCAACCCCGTGCATCCAACCGCATCACCCAAGCTGACTTCACGTCTACTGAGCCGATTCCATCTAGTCCTCCAGCGGTCCAGCCTGTAATATTTATCTAGAGAAAAAAAAGGTAAAAGACAGAATGTACCTCCTATTTTTGCCAATTAATTTTGCTCACTTTTCCCCTACCGCTGGTTGTGGTTTGTGCAATGATTCCATCCTGGGTTTTGGTGGTTTAATATCTATATCCTTCATAGGATATACGACGATGAATAGAGGCTACTCAAATTCTTCAGCGAAACTAAACATTTTTTTACCCTCAGTTGGGGGTCGTTTCTGTCTATACTGTATCTGTATTCTCATTATGATCAGATCGTTGTGGACGGAAATGTTGTAGTAAAGAAAACCCAAGGAATATACAGACGTGTTTGCCTTGTGCGTTCGTAGGTAGATGCTTACCTTTGGTATCATGTCGCGTGCATTTCTGATCGGACCTACCTTCAGTTGTGAATTTTATGTCTTTTGGTATGAATTGTCTCGTGTGAAATTTGATATGTGGTAGATCCACATGTGGCAGATCCCGGCTGCTCTATGTTGGGATGCTCTATGTAGGGACGAAAACGGATCAAATACGGATAGAACAATAGTTCTATCATATTTGTTTTTATATATTTTTTTCTTGGATGTGGAAATGAATATGGATAATCCAGATACGAAGCGAATATAAATCGAAACGAATATGGTTACAGATATTTTACAAGATATTTATCAAAATAATTCACAAACTATTCTAGTATTATTATCATTCCACTCAGTAATACTTGCCATCAGCACACTATGGGGGAAACAAAAATCAGCACATAAAACTTACAAAACAATCACTTCTCATAACTAGGGGTGAAAACGGAGCGGATAATATCCGGATCGTATCCGTATCCGATATCCGTTTTTAGGAAAATGGCAAAAGAATCTGACATCCGATGGATACGGATACGGATATGGATAATTATCCGAATCGGGGCAGACGGATACGGAGTGGATATGGGGGAGGAGATATCCGACGGATACGGATATCCGGATGCCGGATACCCGCATACTCAGAGGTCAGAGCAGGGTGCTGGGCTGCTGGCCGGTTGGATGCTGAGTGCTTGAGTGCATGCCCACCCCAAGGCCCAAGCGCCAAGCGGTCCAAGACTCCAAGTCTCCAACGCAGCCTGTCTCCCCAAATCGCACGCGTGGACTGTGGAGTGTGGACACTGGTGGCCGACGCGAGTACACGACTCCCCCAAATTGTCAGACGCCAAATCCCTAGCCGCCACCTCTAGGCTCCAACCCTCCCTGGCTCACCGCCACCGCCCCACCGCCGCATCTCCGCATCCGCCCACCGGCGCGCCGCCCCACCGCCGCCTCCAAACCTCCCCGGCTCCCTACCACCAGACGGCGCCACCCCACTACCGCCTCCGCCGCATCGGCCCACCAGCCGCCGCCCATTGTCGCTAGTCGTCGACTCGCTCCCATGGGCCGCCAGCCCCTTGTTCCCTTGCTGCTGCGCCAGTCCTACTAGACACCCACCGAAGCCGCCGTTCGACGAAGGTAAGGCCAAACTTTCCCCCTCCTCTTGCCCTCTCTCCTTTTGATCATGTGTAAATCAAATGAAATTTTGTAGGAATATGTGTTGGATTTGGCCTCATTTTTGTTGTGATGTGTAGGACTTGGCTAGATTTGGAATTTATTGACATATGGTGGTGTATTTCTACATGAACCGACTAGTGATTAGAATGTATGGAAGTTATTCATGGCAGCCGGTTTTTGAACTAATTTTAATTTTGTCCATTAATCCATGAATGACTTGTGCTCGCTATTACTTATCTGCTTGTCTATTGAAATTATAGCAGTGTACAATGACTTGTTGCTCATTTATGGCATGCCGTTTGCCAGGTTACAGCAAGGATATTCTGTGTTGAAACTTGTGTTTTGACGTTTACATATTATCCGACTAAATATTCGGTTTCATTTTCGTTTTCGATCCGACTCCGATTACTATCCGTTTTATTATTATCCAATATCGATTCAATATCCGATCCGTTTTTAAACTATCCGTATCCGTATCCGCATCCGGGTGAAAAAAATGTGAGCGGATATGAAAATGTCACTATCCGACCGAATCCGCTCCGTTTTCATCCCTACTCATAACAAACAGTACGAGTAAAACAATCTAGAAACCCAATTTGGAAACCCATGCACAATGGAAATGAAATATTATGGCTCATGCCAAAGAAATGTTAACGGGTCAATATAAGTAATCAAAATTCTTCCATCGCAAATGCATATTAATGATCTATTTCTTAGCACGCTGTAGCTTCTTCTTATGACATGACATTTCCTTTATTTTAACATACAGACAAAGCAATATATGAACACTTTGGCTTATTCATATTGGGAAGTGTTTGATGGGCTAATGCATTATATTTTGTTACGAATGCTGACCCCACTGAGAGCATGCCCATTATATGCATTTATTTGCTTAATCTGATGACAAAATTTTGTGGTCTATAATCTGTAATCAGTCCATTTTCCTTTGGTCTTCAGATTAACAAATTCTTTGCATTCAAGGACAAAGTTAGTAAGCTGATATCCAAAGGTATGACCAGCTGTCTTGTGTCGCAAATATTTGGATGCTGTGGGTTGCAAAGCAAAATAGAAATGTCTGGTGTAGTGTCCCATAAGCATTTAACCTTTAATATTTGAACCGATCTAATTTAAACTAGGAGGTTCCTGGCCATTTGTTGTAAGACTAAATGCAAAAAGTTCTGCATTAGCCAAGATCCCCAACAAAACAATTGGCACCATCTAAATAAATAAGAAAGCATAACGTGGAAGGTTAATATCATGTTTGTGAGAGACCAAAGAAGTTTCTATTATTTCATCAGAGGAGTAAATTAGAAAACAAAAGAAAACTAGCAATGGTAAACACATTTGGAGCTCTTGTTCTGAATAAATAGAGAATCTCTGTCCAATGCAAGATCAATATTGCAAAATGCGTCTCTTTCTTCCCCGAACAGTGAGCGTTGGTGCAATTGTTTGTTAGTTCAGCAGAGCATTAGTGCAATTGTTCTGAATAAAACTACATGCTACTAAATCCGGGTTGGAGAACCAAACCTTCAAGCTGATGTGGCCGGGGTAGAGGACGACGACGTCGCAGCGGCGAGGGAGGACGACAACTCGCGCACCGGCCTGAGTTTGTCCATGGCGGTGGAAGGATGTCGCCGGGTCGAGGTCGTGTCGGGGCGAGGAGGACGACGCCGTGTTGAGGTCGTGTCGGGGAAGGAAGAAGACGGGCGCGCTAGCGAGGTAGCAATGCCGTCGCCGCCCCTAGTTTTTGTTGCCGATGCCGAGGGATGCGCACGCCGGGTTTCGATCGCCGATGCCGAGGGTTTGGAGAGAGGGGGCATATGGAGTGCAGTCTCGTGTAATCACCGTGCAATCCAACTAAAAAAAGTTTTAAAAAATTCTGAAGTAAATCATGGATGTAGGACGAATTTGATCATGAAATTTTATACGTAGATGGGGTAGGTTGAGATATACATCCATGGTTGTTTTTAGAATTTTTTGAAACTTTTTTAGTTGGATTGCACAATGATTGTACCAAACCTTTGATTGCACTGGATATACCCCCTTGGAGAGAGGGAGGCGAAGCGGCTGGATCTGCGAAGTCGGTTTTGGTTTTTGTTGATGGGCATTTGGTGGGTAAGTTTACCCCAATTTCAGGGGTAGTTTCGAAATAGGGTTGCAGATTTATGTGGGGAGTAGTCTTTTTCTTGCTCCACAAAAATAAACTATAGCTTGCTTCAGATTCACCTAACTCTGGATTCAATTTTTTTGGAAGCTAGATCGTTTGACAGAACTCCACTTACTCCAAAGGAGAATCTAAGAGCTGGAGCCATGACAAACAGAGCCGTAGTTTCTATGTGTTACATCGGAGCTGTTTGGTTGCCTTCTCTCACGAGCCTGGTCTGTTCGACTCAACCAGGCTGATGGGATACGGGATGCATAGATGCAGAGACGATGTTTGGTTAAGTGTTTAGTAGGCAGGTATTTTGAAATTTATATAGCAAGTGCGGTCTAGTTTTGTTCGAAAAAATGTCAGGAACCTATTTTTGAATTTGGTTCGGTAATCAGAGATGCTAATCAAAAGATATAAACAAAAAAAACTTACATACCCACGTGGCACCGCATGCATGGTTTGCTATTGTGGCTGACAGTGGCTCCTTGCGCACAACACGAGGCTGCCATGCGCTGCATCCAGAGATACGCCCATTTTCTCCGTATCTCCAGAGTCAGGCTGCATGGAGAATCTTGCATCCAGTGAGCCAGGATCAAAACTAGATGCAGGCAACCAAAAAATAAGAAAAAAAAGCAAAATTCTACATTTATAAATACAAATTTCTGTACATGCAGGCAACCAAACAGTCTCATAATGACTAGCCGGAACACGGGTTGATGTCTGGTGTCTACAATTTGAGGGAAGCAAATGGCCATCCATGTAGGCCCGGCTTCAATTCCATTAATGTGTAGTTTAGTGAAACATTTTGACCACAATACCGTGGTTATGTGCTACATGCCAAAACACCCGGGGTTTTCTGCAACCACAACAATAAGACATGTGATTTTATAAAATTTACTCTCTATTTCTCATGAAGCAATCTTACCCCCAAAATATGCGTTTACAGTCTCAACGTCGAGTGCGGAAATTTGACTCTCTGGCCATTAATTTATATTAGTATTCCTCAGAGCAGGGGGTCAGGATTAACTCGACGAAGTCTTAAGGTGCCAAACACTTGGAACTTCATACAATAGTACGTTACTTAAGATAACTGGTAAAGGCAAAGCATGGTGAGCCAAGAAACCATTCTGTCAGTGACTTCTTATTAAGACATTTCCGATTTCCGACAAGACCATTCACTACCTGAGATTGTTCCACCCTATTTTCTGTGGATGGTTGGTGTAGCATTTTCTTTGTGTTATGTTATAGTGTATCGTCCTCCACTACTATAGTGATATATATATATATATGTATATATATATATATATATATATATATATATATATATATATATGTGACTTCTTATTAAGACATTTCCGATTTCCGACAAGACCATTCACTACCTGAGATTGTTCCACCCTATTTTCTGTGGATGGTTGGTGTAGCATTTTCTTTGTGTTATGTTATAGTGTATCGTCCTCCACTACTATAGTGATATATATATATATATGTATATATATATATATATATATATGCCCGTGCGTTGCTACGAAAAACAAAATTGATAACGAAAAATAAAGATTAAAAAATAAAAAAAAAATACTATTTCATAAAATCAAACATCTATCTTTAACGCTTCGTTTCTTGCAAAAGCTGGCTAATTAAAGCAACGCTTCGTTTCTTGCGTAGAACAATTAAGCAGGGCAATTAATGTGACGTGGGAAGAAACTCTCACTTTATATAGTATATCCAAAATTCATGGTAATACAAGAAATAGGATAGAGTCCTTTAGTACTTCCTTTGGGGCTAAAAACACTTTTGTCTATCCTCATGAAACGGGAAATACTATGTTATTCCCTCTTTTTATATTACTGCTTTTTACTTTGTTCATTGGATCCATAGGAATACATTTTGATAATGGAGTAATGAATAATGGAATAGCGGAGTTAACCATATTATCAAAGTGGTTAACTCCCTCAATAAACTTTTTCCAGGAAAGTTCTAATTCTTCCATAAATTCATATGAATTTCTCGCTAATGCAATTTCTTCTGTAAGTTTAGCTATGTTTGGTCTATTCATAGCATATATCTTCTATGGATCTGCTTATTCCTTTTTTCAGAATTTAGATTTAATAAATTCCCTTGTAAAAGAGAGTCCGAAAAAGTATTTTTTGGATCAAGTAAAAAAAAAGATATACAGTTGGTCATATAATCGTGGTTATATAGATATTTTCTATACTAGGGTCTTTACCTTGGGTATAAGAGGATTAACCGAACTAACGCAGTTTTTCGATAAGGGTGTCATTGATGGAATTACCAATGGGGTAGGTCTTGCTGGTTTTTGTATAGGAGAAGAAATTAAATATGTAGGGGGAGGACGAATATCGTCTTATTTATTCTTTTTTTTGTGTTATGTATCTGTGTTCTTATTCTTTTTTCTTTCTTAACTTAAGGAATTCCTCCGTCTCCTGCCTAAAGAGCCCCCTTATTCCCCTTCCTATCTCCTTCTACCATCTCTCCCCCTTTTCTACCATCTCTCTCTCTCTCTTTCTATATCCCTCCTTCTGTAAACATAGTAGCTAAATAATCCCACCGTGTTACATAAGGTAAGTATTGTATAATAGTTCGGTTTTCCGCGATTTTTTCCATTCCTCTGTGTAAATACCCTAATATGGGTTCACAATCAATAACATCTTCACCATCGAGAGTAACGATCAGTCGAAGAACACCATGCATTGATGGGTGGTGAGGGCCCATATTGACTATCATGAGATCTTTTCTTGTAAGTGGTAGACTCATATCCTTTCTTCCTTAATTCATTATTCCATGAAAATGGATTATTCCATGAATTCCTCAAAACGAGGCTCATCAAAATGCAAAATCTAAGACTACTATAAGACTACTAATAAAATAAGAAAAAAATTCGAACGATTAAATTACTTCTCCCGAATATCCAACTGACTGATTAATTTCTTATAACGTACTCTATTTTTCTTTGCCAAATAAGCTAGCAAACGTTGACGTTTTCCCAAAAGTCTTCGTAGACCTCTTTCCGATGAAAAAGTCTCCGTATCTTATTGGTGAAACTGAATACTTGAAATTCAACAGAACCCCTGTTTTCTTCTTTTTCTTCTTTAACCATAAATCCAAAAATTTTTCTACCTCCTTTCTTTTTCATGTATTTTTCTGATCAGGAAAAATACAAAATTATGTCAGTTATTTTGAAGTTATTCTAATCTCGTACACACAAAAATTTGCAATTATTCATCTACTACTGGAATTTGGATTTATTTTATCGATGTAAATTGGATTTGGATAGAAGGGTACATTCTTTTATTTTAGATAGAAGAAATGTTTCTTCTATCTAAAATAAAAGAATTTTGCTGATTTATTTATTGCTATATCCAATTTATGGAATATTTTTTAATTGGAAAGCTATATATTCTGCAAGAATGTTAGGTTGTCTATAAGGTTCTTTAACTTTTTCAATAGCAATATTAAGTCTCTGGTTTACAGAATTAACTTCCTTTTGTAGATCTTTCTCTAATTCTTCGATTGCTCCTTTTTTCTTTAATAAATTGGGGAATCCAATATGGATTATGACGTGGATCGTATCGATTTCTTTTTGAATTTCTATATGTGTAATTACTTCGGAGCTTGAGCCTGAGTCCATTTTTCTATTATGTGTAATTACTTGAACTTGAGTGCGATTCTATTTTTCTATTCGAGCCTTTTTCCTATTCTTTTGTATATAGTTCTTGATACAATTCCGTATTTTTATCTTCCTGTAGACCTTGAGAATAATTTTTGGTTGTGCGAACCAAAAGAATGGTGATTTTGGGTTGTACCAAGTCTGAAACCGAGTGGATTTATTTTTGTCCCATATTTTTCTATTCTATTTTTTTATTGGGAATCGAAATCTTAGATGGATCTAAAGATTATTTAGATTTCTTTACTATATTTAGTACAATTGTTATATGACACATGGTTTTTATGGGAGAACTACGTCCTCGAGCTCGAGGTCTTAATTTTTCATAATAGTACTCTTCTTGACTTCGGCTTTAGTGATGAATAAATTCGCTTTGTAAATCCCTATAATGAGTAGCATTTGTTTGCCGAATAAACCAACTTTAGGATGGGATAAGATGCTCGATAAGGCATGAGGTTCGATATCATAACAGTTTCTTCGTAGTAACGCCAAATAATCTCATCAAGAACTCTTTGTGCTTTGAAAACAGACATATGGATGCGTTTTTGTGCTTTGAAAACCCGTTCGAACTTAAGTAGACGATCGGTTGGAACTTTCCTTGCGAGTTTCCTTAGCCCACTCTTCTTCTTCTTTATTCTAGGGTATATTTTACCAGTTTGAAACTTGTCATAAATAAGGTTATTCTCAGAAATAAGGTTATTCTCCGCCTACCTTTGTTTTTTATTTTGAATCTTTCTATTCTGAATTCAGTTAACGATTTAGATTTAGTATCTTTTCTTGCACTTTCATAACTCGTGAAATGCCGAGTAGGCACGAATTCCCCCAATTTGCGACCTACCATAGGATTTGTTATGTAAATAGGTATATGTTCCTTTCCATTATGAATCGCGATTGTATGGCCAACCATTGCGGGTAGAATGCTAGATGCCGGGACCACGTTACTATTGGTTCTTTCTCCTCCTTCATATTGACCTTAAACATTTTTACCAATAAATGATGAGCTACAAAAGGATTCGTTTTTTTAGTGTCACGGTGATTACTCCTTTTTCCATTTTAAAGAGTGGCATTCTATGTCCAATATCTCGATCAAGTATGGAGGTCGAATAAATAGAATAATGATGAATGGAACAAAGAGAAAATCCTTTAGTGGATAAGGGCGGATGTAGCCAAGTGGATCAAGGCGATGGATTGTGAATCCACCATGCGTGAGTTCAATTCCGTCGTTAAGCCCATCGCATTATTGCAAATTCCAAAAATGCAATTTTCCATATTCCTAGTTACGTATTTACTTACGGCGACGAAGAATAAAACTATCACTATATTTTTTCCTTTTCCTAGTTCTTCTTCCAAGCGCAGGATAACCCCAAGGGGTTGTGGGTTTTTCTACCAATGGGGCTTTCCCTTCACCGCCCCCATGGGGGTGGTCCACAGGGTTCATAACTACCCCTCTTACTACGGGCGTTTACCTAGCCAACACTTAGATCCGGCTCTACCCAAACTTTTTGGTTCACCCCAACATTACCCACTTGTCCGATTGTTGCTAAGCAATTTTGGGATACCAAGCGAACTTCCCAGATGGTAATCTTAAAGTGGCCGATTTACCCTCTTTTGCAATCGGTTTAAGCTCACACCTTTGCTCTAGCTAATTGCCCACCCCTTCCACGTGTGATTTCTATGTTATGTATGGCCGTGCCTAAGGGCATATCGGTTGAAGTAGATTCTTCTTTTCTCTCAAAAAACCCCTTCCCAAACTGTACAAGCTTCTTCCAAAGCATATGACTTTCTAGATGTATATGACGATCTCTAGACAGATGGATCTTATATGAATCGTATGATGAAGTACCACATGAGTGGATATATAGGAAAGGAATCCAAATCTGCCGAATCGCTCATGTTATGATCTTCTACATCCTAGGTCTCCGCGTTAGTCATCGGCTTATGTTCTTCATGTAGCATTCAGATCGAATGACTCTATGAAATTACGTCGATACTTCCACATATTATGGGTAACGTAGGAGACATCCTATTTTCAGGGGTCTTAATTACCAACTGCTTAGCTTTCAATTCGCCTCGACCATCAAATTAAATGTGAATAACCCGTCCTCCTCTCTTTGAAACAAGGGGCGCTTAGGTTACGTGCGTGCTTCAAACAATTTTGTCTTCTCCATATTACCATATCTCTAGAGTCAATAATTTTCTATGAGGAACTACTGAACTCAATCACTTGCTGCCGTTACTCAACAGTTTTCTGTTGAGGTCTATCCCGTGCATTGCTACGAAAAACAAAATTGATAACGAAAAATAAAAAATAAAAAATAAAAAAATTATTTCACAAGATCAAACATCTATCTTTAACGCTTCGTTTCTTGCGAAAGCTGGCTAATTAAAGCAACGCTTCGTTTTTTGCGTAGGGCAATTAAGCAGGGCAATTAAGTAGGGCAATTAAGCAGGGCAATTAATGACGTGGATAGAACTCACCACTACCACCAACTGTTGCTTTATAATAGTAGATATATATATATATAGGAAAATGGTTCCGTACCCCTGGGAGTACGTACTTCCACTCTTAATATACCGCTTAAATGATGTTATTATACCTCTTTATCCTTTTGAGTATACTCTAATACTGATTATAAGATACTCTAAAGTGAGTTCTACGAAAAATTTCATCAAAGTCCACCATTTATAGCATAATTTGTTTATATACTCTTTTTACATATAGAAAAACGTATATAGCAAAAAAAAAAGGGCTCAAATGAATTTTTTTCAACAATGTCGCATTGAAATATCTTCTAATTATTATTAAAGTATACTGAAAGTGATAAAAGAGTATAACACATTAGTTTAAGTGGTATACTGGAGGTGGGAGTACATACTCCTAAGAGTACGAAAAAGACTTCCTATATATATATATATATATATATATATATATATATATATATATATATATATATATATATATATATCCATGTCCATGTCCATGTTGTCCCGCCGATCAGCATGCAGAAGCTACACTCGTTTCTGCAATGTTAGCATAAAAAATGGAGGATGAGAATGAAAACAATCACAATCCATATGATTGGTAAGCCCCAATAGGAAAAGGAGGCATCAGGAGTTCGAGTCCAGGCACCAAGAAAACTTATAGGCCACAGTGTTTGTTCCTTTGTGTGGAAAAAAAAATCATTCATGCGTTTGATTGCTTGAATGGAACCATCCCATCCTGGATCAAGTGATAGAAATTTAAAAAATATTCCCTCTAAATACTGAACCATCTCATTCACATAAAATAATGAAAACAAATAGTACAAGACCATCCCATCCCGTTCAACCTCATCCCATGCACCAAACACATCCTTAAGGCTTCTCTTACGTTACGGGAGAGAGGCGATGCTGCTCCATTGCATCAGCTACGCATCCTCCAACAGAATCTTGCTCCGTTCATTTGATGCGACTTCGCATCAAGATCTGGTTGAACCCGAATACATAATTGGCATTGCCGGACTGGCGCCCCATGTAAAGAGGGAATGGCACTCAAGGTGAACCAGTTTGTGGCAATGCTGCAGAGCAAGCTACAGGAGCCTTTTCTGCCGGACAATGGTGTGATATGAGAGAAGAAATGACTGCTGTAGCTGAATGTAAGTGAGAAGATGTCAGCTACCTCACTAGAAGAATTTGCAACTTTTTTTCAGTTCTCAACTAGCTGGGAAGATGCAACCCTCTGGTGTTGCTTGTAATCTGGATGTTAACAGTGAGTAGTTAGCTATATGCTACAAACCGATGTTGTAATCTGCTTCCAGTTTCAAGCAATTAGGGCTGAGACATCAACTTAATTGGATGTCATATTAATCTAAAAAAAACAATTGGAAGTAACATCAGTTGTATTTCATACTGCACTAGAGCCTCTCCATCAGGAGGTAGCACGGAAGGTAACACAAAATTGATCACCCAGTACATGGATGTTCTACTAGTAGCTCAACGATGTTCTACTAGTAGCTCCCAACTACTCTGCTTAGAAAATTCATTGCCCATTGATGGTTGGTGAATGACTTATTGCTGTGCACCTGTGTCTGATGATACTGGTGTACCCACCTCCACTGCCATGGTGATAAATAACAAGCATCTCCATATTGTCAATGTTGTCGAGTGTCTAAACATGCAAGCAGTCCGAACTCTTCCACAAAATGCTCGCAGCAAAAGTGGAGGATGAGAACGGGAAAAATCACTGTGTAGATGACAATATATTCTTACAGGAAAAGGAGGCACGGGGAATTAAGTTTAAGCTCAAATGCAGCTAAAACACCATGGCGTCCATTCCTCTCTGTGGAAGACATGAAAGAGCACCGGCTGAGATTTGATTCCACCTTGAACTTTCATGGTGAAGGCCGCAATCTTGAAAGCACAGCTGCCGGGGGCTATGACTTTTGCCACCCATCCAGCTGCCTCAATGCAGGGCTGTTTCAACCGCCTCAGGACAAGACCTACTTCCGGCAACGGTGGGACTGTTAACACTCGGACGGCGGCTGTAAGAGGGGCTCTAGTCAACACTTGAAGGCAGGTAGTCTGATGCAGGCCCATCTGTCACACTTTCCTATTGAGCCGAGATCAGATCATCAGATCCTTGGCTGCACCGGGCATCCATGGTAGTTAACAATTCCTCTGTGACTGGGATGGAGCCATTCCTAATCTTATAATATCTGTACAGATCATCTAAAACTAATACTGAAGTCTTTCACTCTAAGTAGGGGACTCAGAGCTTAAGAAATCCATGGGCAATCCTCCTTACTATATATGAGTTTTCCGCTCTCTGCAAAAGCAGTTAAACTGCAACTACGTGTCACCGTCTCAGTAATAAAAGAGACGAAAGAACCAAGTTTTCTTTTCTGGTACCAGAGTTTTAGAAGAAAGTTCTCAAAACAAATTATAAGAGAAATATAGTGGGAGATAAAAACGGATAACCATACTGTTTGCCTTATGGTTGGTGAATCACTTATTTTATATGTTATGACATGCTGCAGACCTCACTACCTTAGCTGTAAATAACGAGCATCTCCTCGTCCGTGCTGTCAAAGGGTTAACATGCAAGCTTGACACTTTCATGGAATCCTAGAAGTAGAAATGGAGGGGAAAGTCCAATAAGAAAGGGAGGCATTAGTAATTGAGGTTCAAGTTGGAATAGATAAATTATGTAGGATAATTTTGAAATGCCCCAAAAATTTCAAAAATCCAAAACCCTAATTGCAAACCCTAATTCGTTGTTAATTGGATCTTAATCGTGCTTAGTTGTTCTTAATCCCGTTCTTGAGCCGTTCTTGGATTTCTGGGGAAATGATTGGATGGGAAGGGAGTGGTTGTACTTACCATGACTCCCGCTCGGACCGCTGGTCCTCCGCCCGTGCGCCGGTCCGTCGTCGCCGTGCGTCATCCGCGTCGCCTCACTTTGCTCCGTGTCGTCGCCTCGCGCGCGTCACGCGCCGCGCCAGCCAGCGTCATCCTCGCCCCGCGCGCCGCCCGTTTCGCCTCCACGCGGTCGTCGCCTGCCTCGGGACCGCGCGCAACTGCTCCCGTCGTCTTCGCCGCGTCATGCTTCGCCAGCCCTCCGTCACCCCCCGTCGTCCCGTCGCCTCCACGCTCACCAGCTCCGCCGCTTGCCCATACCGCACGCGGGTATAAAGCCGCATGCCCTTGCGCTCGCCTCGCCCCCATGCCCGCCCCTTTGTCTCCCTCGGTGAGCGCCGCTTGCCCCTCACCCTCCCTCTTGTCTTCTCTCTCAGCTCCGGCCTCACGCCACCCCGCTCATCCCGTTCCCCTCCGGCCGAATGGCCTTTGCCCCGCCGCCACTCATCCCCCGCCTCGCCTCCCCATTTCCTCAATCCCTAACCCTAGCCAAGCAGGGACCCCCCTCATCTTCCCCGACCCCGGCCTCGCCCCCGTCGCCTCGCTTGCCACCGCCGCCATCCCCAAATCCCTAACCCTCTCCTCCCCTCGATCTCTCTCTCGCTCTCTGTCTCCTGCGAGGACCCAGCGTCCAGGCCCTTATGCGCCTCGCCGCTCGCCTCACGAGCCCGCTGCCAGTCACAACTGTGGCGGGCCATCATGACCCACGCCCCTCTGGCCCGCGCCCGACCTCGCCTTCGGCGGGCCACGCGTCAGGCCGACCTCACGCCTTGGTGGCGCCCGATGCGCCCTCGTCTTGTAGCGTGGCCGTGGGCCTTCTCCCGAGTGGGCCGTGCCCCGTGTAGCCCATTACTGTTCTCCCGATTTTCTTTTTCTTTTCGGATTTAAATAATCCGGAAATCCTTTTTAATGCTCCAAAAATCCAAGAAAATCCCTGGAACTCCAAAAATAGCCAAAATGCACCGTTTCCACCGTCTCGCGCCACTGAGTCCAAATATGATCTCCGTTTGAATTCCACAAAATTCCTAAATGCCCAAAAAGCCCTCAAACCCTCTCCGGCCCTCTTTCTCTCTCGATTTCTTTTTCGTTTTTGCTTTTCTTGTTTTTCTCTTTTCTTTTCTTGTTGTTTTACTCGTTTATTTATTGCTCGCCTTGTTGTACGCTAGATCCGACCTCGGAGCCCGTCCCGGAGCGGTACGAGGAGCCGAAGAAGGAGCCGGACGTGATCGGCACCGTGATCGACTACAACGACGACGACCTAGGATTTCCCCTCGCCTCGCAAGGCAAGCCGCACTCCTTGAACATGTTGAACCCATGACAATATCATAGTAATAATTATTTTTGTTATTGCATTATGTTATTATGTTAAATGCTAGAAATGTTTATTTTAGAATGCCATGATGACCTAGGTAGTACCTAGCTTGATTAAAGACCCACTTTGTATTGTTGTGCCATATTTCCGTTGACAACCCTAGACTTAGCTATTGAATCTCGTATGCTAGTAGTAATTAATTAGATGAACCTTAAAAGATTTGTGTATTAAAATAAAACCCTCAAGCGGGAAGCTTGAGGTAGACTATGTTTCAAAAATATGCTACGGTGAGAGGACTTTGGCGGGCAAACCACTAGATGGCTACGTGCCCGAACCTCGACCGTTGACAAGGCCAATGAGTGTGGTATGGATTGTTGGTTTGAAATTGGCTAAGTCTTGGGCATAATTTGAAGTAATCACAACCTTGGGTAAAGTAAATAACTTAGATCCCGCTCAACCACAAGTTGGGTCAGTTGACCTCGTTGACTCGATCCAACCTAGCTCAGTACTTGAACTTCCCCTTGGAATACTTATAGGCGAGAGGTTCCATACTGTGAGCGTTGATCAGTATGCCCGCAGAAAGAATGGGGTGGAATGGGGGTTGACCGATGGTGTCGCCTGCCGCTATCCACAACGGTAGATACCCTCAGGAATCGGATCGTGCATCCCGCCGTGGCCCACGGGGTCCCGAGTACTGTGTGGTTTTAAAACTACCGGGTAAGTGCTAAAGTGGGGTAGTTCAACGAAAAGCTTTGATAATCTCGGCCCGGCCGCATGCATTTAAGTTGCATGTTTGTAGCGTTTGGCATTAACGGTCGTAGATATCTTGTGGGTAAAGCTGAGCAACTCTGCAGAGTCATATCTAAATGGTATTCGGATACGCCGTGCTTCCGGTAAATGAAGCTAAGTTTGAATTGGGGTGAATCCCGTAACCTAACCCAAGTAGAATTGTTATTTCAACTTGACGTAATGATGAACTTGTGAAAACTCAAAATTTGCTTATTTCTATTATGTATGGTTTGTGCTTCAAATGTAAAATGTCTTTGAAAATAAAATTGCATCCACAATGATAATAACCATATTGCCATTTCCTTGTGAATATCCTTGCATGTAATATTCAGAATTTCCGTGCGGTTTGTTGAGTACTGTTGTGTACTCAGTCTTGCTTTTCAACCTATTTTAGAATCTGAAGACGCAGAAGAACTCCAGAAGATCGTAGATGGCGAAGTAGTCTGGTTTTAGGGTCCTTTTTCTATGCTTAGGCCTTGCCTGTGTGGTCTTTTGGTAATGTAACTTATTGAAGCCCGCCGCTTCCTTTTGTAAAGCTTTGGCCGTTAGGCCTTATTTGTATTAAAACAGTTGTTTCGTTCTTATGCTGGCAATGTATGACTTGGTTCCCGACGGCTAATCTTCCTGGGTAGCCGTTGCGGATTTAAACGCACCCCCTGAAAAGGGCGGTCCGTCACAAATTTAGGGAATAACTATGTGCTGTCCCATGGGACGTACACACCCTTTTATTTATAGTGCTATGGCCGGTTACAAGTGAATCCTAACACGGACTATTGGACCCTAATACTAACTCATGCCAACAATCCCCTTAAAATGGGCATGAGATACAATCTTGTTACAGAATGTAATAACCTTACTAGGACATCTATTTTTACCGTACCTACCGCCAACACCACGGCAAATATAACCACTTTGATTCCCTCTTTACCAAAGTCGCCTTCGATGCCATGACGAAACCACCTCCAAGACGGTCGTCCTTGCCATTCAGACTACCAATGCCATGTCAAATGCCACCACGCAAACGCAACGTCCGAGTGCCATCACATACACCACCATCGACCTCAATACCCACCATGATCATCACCTCTACCACCTCCAACCCCAACTTCAACCAACATCAACTCCACCTTCTCCGTTACACCCTCAGTCTCGGTCTCCTCCTTCTATGCCCACATACCTCAAGCCTTGGCCTCCACAGACTCCACATTTGTTCCCGGATCACCTCAGCTTTCATCATCTCTCTCAACATACCCCGACCACCTCAACTTTCACCATCTCTCCCAGCATGCCCTAGTCGCCTTGACCTCCACCTCCTACCAACACTTCTCTAGGCCTTCTCCAACAACACCACCTCTGGCACCCATACCAACACCTTTATAGCACCATATGACAAGCCTCCACCGAGGCTACCACTAGCTCCTACTCCACCATCACCATCAAGACATCACCATCGTCGTGCTTATTACTGCTATCGATGCACCTTTGACACTCTACCTTCATCACCCCATCTCCTCCACCAAAAACACCATTGCAAAGAAACCCACTAGCACACACACTTATGGTATCCGTACTAACTCCAACACCAGCTCCAACACCCACAATCACCTCTGGGCCTCCCATCAGCACCACTCTCATTACCAAAACCACCATCAATATGACCACCAAATTCACCGCTCGAAAAGTCTTCACCCCTATTTCAAGGCCTCTCTACCCTGCCCTGAAACCTCCACCATTACCATCCTTCTCACCTTCCACCATAACCTTTGCTATCGTCACCACTAAAGCCTCTCACCGCCATAAACAGCACTCCCCATTGCTAAAACACCCACGCACCTTTTCTCATGTCTCTCCCCTTGCATGCAATAGCACATCATGTATGCACATTTTCTCCTTCCTCTAATGTCCTCCTCTACCCACAAGCACTAGCAGGAAGCCACACCAAATCCCACAGCTCTATCAATGACACAAGATCCAGCATTCACACAGCAGCACCTCCTCTCCACTTCAAATCTAAAAACTTCTTATCCATGTTTTACTAGCAAAGCTCCTCCAGACCCAACTCCCTCTATATCACACAATCTCCACTCTTCTCTTGATTACACACCCCTAATCACCAAACTATGTTACATGTCTTCCTCACAATCACAACAACCACCTCATACAAGAATCACTACTACAAACCACACAAACCAATCCAAGAGCCACATCACACACTAACTCGAGAAACATAGAAAATCTCCAAGATTCTCTTTTCTTCTCCCATCTGCAGCAACACTCTTTCTTTCCCTCCGTGCACACCAACACTACACACTAATTCCTCTCACTGTGCCTCTATCCATCACAGCATGCAAGTAGCCACCTCCTCTTTTCTACGCAAGTATCAGCAAGCACCAGCAATCTCTCCTCCTTCTCTTATCTTCTCCTACATCTCTCTCACCCTACCAGTTATCCAACGCAAGATTGAGGCACCCCTTCCCAAGCAGCAGCAGATCCCAACCCCTCTCCTCCTCTCTCACCACGACATCCAGGTCCAGCCCAATGGGGCGCGTCGTAGTGGCCTGCAATGGCTCGCTACCCTCTTATGCCGCCTGGGGGCCAGCACACAACCCAATTGGCCGTGTCTGCTCTAGTGCGACGCAGTTTTCATCAACAGTTGGACTAATCCTATATCCACAACTTATCAAAAATTGTTAGTCCAACAAACACGGTTATCCCAATCATTAATGCACTCCATTAACACATAATGAATGCCCCAAGATCGATTGAGCACAACCCAAGTCAATTTGAATGATTAATTGTATCTTGAGTACATTGATGCAACTAATGCTTCATTGTACTCAAGAACTTTTTGTTTGTCCTTAATCGATAAAAGAACTACATCAACACATGATCGGTTCTTTGATTGATTGGAAGACAACCGAATTCAATTTAAATTTCATTTCAATTGACATGAGTATATATTCATTACACAAGTTTTATATACTCATTTTGATGGTATCTCAAAGTAATGATTAAAATAACATGTGGAATATATGGAAGAGGATCACTATTCTTGAGACCATCACTGTAGAATAAACTCCACATAGAGATGTGCATATATATATATATATATATATATATATATAGAATAAACTCCACATAGAGAGAGAGAGAGGATGGCTAGAATACTATCGATAGCAAAGTAAACTTGTACTACCCACGTTCTAAGCCGTCCGATCGCACAACGTATGGTCCAGATGAATCAAGGTGGAAGGCCACTTAAACCATTTTACACAAAACACCCACATTGATTCCTCTTTCGCGAATACATCCTTCCACCTTGATTCATCAAGACCATACGTTGTGCGATCGGACGGCTTAGAACGTGGGTAGTACAAGTTCACTTTGCTATCGATAGTATTCTAGCCATCCCCTCTCTCTCTCGTATATATATATATATATATATATATATATATATTAATTATATATATATTAATTATATATATATTATATATAATTAATATATATATATTATATATATATGTGTGTGTGTACATCTATGTGCATATATAGATGTGCATACATATATGTGTATATATATACATATACATATATATATGTATGTATGTATGTATGTATATGTATGTATGTATGTATGTGTATATATGTATGTATGTATGTATGTGTGTGTGTGTGTGTATATTGCTTGAAACCAATATGCACATATTCAATTTGATTGCATTGGAGTTTATCCGATATTACCATGAGTATACTACCACTATGCAAGTTAATCTATACTCAAGGTTTTGTTTCAAAGTAATATCCTTAATATAGGGTAAGAAGATATGGATCAATACTATTGAAACTTCCAGATAAAGTATGAACTCCCCTTAGATGTGTGCATTCATGTAATATATGGAATGGAAAACATAATGCACATCTTTAGGTTTAAACAACGGAAGAGTTTACCCTTTTAACTTGAATCCTAAGTATGTATTAAGATAATAAAATAAATACGAGTGTATACCTTGGATTTTCTATTTTTCATCCAAATTTGAGATTAATAAAAATTAAACTCAATAATCATGTTAGTCTCATAATGATTAGATTTGTTATTTAATAATGATTAAACATTCAATTAAAACCAATCACTAAAGGCAATAAAGCTTGAACTTACAAAAGGAACTTGGAGTATATCAGTGCTATGGTGTGACAACCTTGATGCCACATACTTGTCAGCAAATCCTGTTTTTCATGCTCGCGCAAAGCACATTGAAGTGGACTTCCATTTTATTCAAGAACAGGTTGGACTGAAAATGCTGGAGGTGTGATTTGTTTCTTCCTCAGACCAAGTTGCATATATATTCACAAAAGGCTCTGCCTCAAGTACCGTTCAAACGGTTGAGTCACAATCTCAATGTGACATCAATCGGTTGAGATTGAGGGGGTGTTACGATAATGATCTCTGTAATACACTGTAGCGCGTAAGGTTGTTGTCGTATTTTTCTGTTAATGATATTGTGTTCTATTGTAATCAAAGCAACCTGTATCTTCAGTTAAAACCCGAGAATCATTCTATAAATACAGTCCAATCCTCACGAGAGATGTTGCAGCAAATCCTTAAACTTTCACAGACAAAAGATACAGAAAAGGTAAAAGATGAAGAAAACAGTTTTGTTGCAGTAATGGAGATATTCAGAAGAACTCAAACCCTCCGTTGTTTCTTAAAGAGGGGGGGGGGGGGGGGGGGAGCCGGACACAAACTGTTTTTGTCTAAGAAAACAGGGCACAAAACACCTGACTGTCCGGAACACCGGTGTCCGATGCTATGTTACTAATTTATTAGCAAGTGCAGATCAGAGGCACCGGCTGCTCTCCATGTCTGCTCTTCCTATTTCATAGCATTAACCGAGTCGTCTATATACTAGGCTGTAAGCGCGGCGCACGCTGCGCGCGTGAACGAAAAATAATTTTGCGTTTTTTTTGGGTGAAAACAAAGGAAGGATGAATGAAAAACGGATTTGTGTTTTTTTTAAGAAAAAATGGACCACGAAAACACAAAAGCGGCGCACGACACGTGCGCGAACGAAAAACGGATTTGTATTTTTTTCTAGGAAAAATGGACCATGAAAATATTTTCCCCGGGATCCGGAGAAAAAACGGACTACGAAAACATTTTTTTCGGCAAAAATGGAGAAAGGATAAACGGAAAACAAAATTCTATTTTTTTTTTAGAAAAAAAGGACCACGAAAACATTTTTCCCGAGGTCCGGAGAAAAAACGGACAACGAAAACATTTTTCCGACAAAAACGCAGAAACGACAAACGAAAAACGAATTTGCATTTTTTTTTTGTTAGAAAAAACGGTCAACGAAAACATTTTTCTCATGCTCCAAGAAAAAACGAACCAGAAAAACATTTTTTTCAGGAAAAACGGTGAAAGAACCTGGACGTAAGAAACAGGGACCTATTTGTTATATTTTTGGACCTGATCGCTATCCCGAAAAAATAGAAAAGGGCTCGTTCGCGATTCGTATTTAACGGGAGCCTCTTTCCGTAAAACGGCGAACGGGGGACCTAAACGAGAACCGGGAAAAAAATTTCCTCTCACAGAAAATCGCAAAGGATTTATTCGTAAATCCTCAGCGACCTATCCGTAATTCGGAAGAACCAGAGGACGTTTTTGCAAAAACGGCTGAGTGACGCGTGGAGGCCCTCTCCGGCCTCCTTTCCTCCGAACTTTAATAAAGGGATGATTCCCTTCTTGTTGCAGGCCATCTTGAGAGTGACTATTTGAAATTAATCTCAAACTAACCAATTTAAAATTATCTTCTTAGAATGTCATATGTTATCTTTTTCATCCATCCCTCCCTTGCTATTTCCCTACACATTTCCCGCCCCCTTTTCCCTCTATAACACAAAAATTTAAAATTAGAACATTTAAACTTTGAAAATTTTAAATAGTAAATTTCACCTCAAAAAAATTCAACTCATAAAATTAAAATAAAAAAAATTTAAATTAAGAAGTTTCAAATCGAAAAGTTTCGACACGAAAAGTTTTTAATAAATTTTTTTAAATTAGAAAAGTCTTAATTCGAAAAGTTTCAACTCAAGAAATTTTCAATTGAGAAAATTTCAACTCGAGAAACTTTTAACTGAAAAATTTTCAACTCGGAAAAATTCAAATCGAGGATTTTCAACTAGGAAATTTCAAATCGAAAAATTGCAGTACACATACATACGTACATATACAACCTTATATATACTCCTCCTTTCTTATATGTACTCCTTTGCAGTAACATGCACGCACCCGCGTACACATGCATGCACCGCTCGAGTCGCACGCTCCGCCCATCCACGCCACCTTTCCTGGCACCTAAGGCGCTGACTCATCCATGAGGCGTACGGAGTTCCACGTGGAGGTGAACACACGGCGCGCACGGTAAAGATGACCCTAAAACAACATTTTCGGACATCTTTGCTTCTCTCCTTCCAAATGTGCGACCAGATCGGGTGTGTCGCAAGACTTAACCCTGTTGTTACTTCGTGTTGGTTGTTGTAAGACTGCCTTGTAGCTTCACATAGGGTGTGTTTGGTTACCTGCACCATCCTAGCTTATTTCGTATGAGCCATCCAGGCTAGTCTTGGCCTGACTGAGTGGATGCAAGTTAAGTTGTTTGGTTGCTTGTTTGTGCATCTCATGGGCCTGCATTAGAGAGAAGTCTAATTTCTGTGTTTTCTCCATCCTGTATGAGTGGGTGCAATTGCATCCACCTGGCCAGGATGAACAGGAAACCAAACATGTGTCTAATAGATACAGTTGCATCCACTCATGCGATTCAGGCACCATGCAGGCAACCAAACACACCCATAGAGATTCAGATTTAAATTAGAAGTACTAGAAAGGTGAAACAACCCAAAAATTCAAAATGAATTTAAATTGGAGTTTGTTCGAATTTCGAGTTCAAATCTTGAATTTGAAATTTGAATTCTGTTTTATTGGATTTTGTTTTGGTTTTTCGTTTTGGTGTTTGGGCCGAATTCTTGCGTTCTTGGGCCTTCGGCCCAGCTCCCCTCCGGCCTGTTGGCATCCGGCCCAGCCCAATTGGCCCATCTCCTCCCTCGCTGTTTGGCCCGGTGACGGCAAGCCTCGCCTTCTCCGGCCGGCGCGCCGCGCCGTCTGCGCCGCGCTTTCTTGCCGCCTCCGCCCGCCATCGCCGCGTGTGGACCAGCGCCGCCGCCGCCGCGTGTCGCTGATGCGCCGCGCGCTCGCCCGTTCGCGCCTTGGCGGCCACGCCGCCTCCGCCGCGTAGCGTCTGCGCCGCTGCGCCGCTTCCGCTGTCGCCTCGCTTGGTCCCGATCGCTTGCCGCGCTTGCCGCGTCGCCGCGTCGCGCTTGCTCGCCGCGCCATTCTTCGCCGCTTGCGCCGCCGCATCCGCCATGCCCGCCGCGCGTGTCGCCGTCGCCTTGCCTCTCTCGCTTCGCGCCTATAAAAGCGCGCGACCCCTCGTCTCCTCCTCGCCCCAAGCTCCTTGCCTCGCCGGTGAGCTCTCGCTCCTCCTCACCGCTGAGTCCCGGCTCGGCCCGCCGCGCATCTGGTTCCTGCGCGCCTGGCCACCGGTTTCTGAGAAACCCTAGCCCCGCTCCGCCAGTCCCCACCTGCGGCTCCCTCCTCCTCCCTCTCTCTCTTTGCCTGCCGATCCGCGCCGAGCCCAAGCCTAGCTTCGCCCGCGCTGGGCGTGCGGCCCGGTTCCTCAGCGCGCCCTCGCGTGGCGTGGGCTTGATCCGCGCCCGGCTTGACCCAACTTGCAGTAACGGTGTTTTCGATTTGGATTTAATAAATCATTTTGTTAATTCCGAAAATCGCTTTTAATTCGAAAAATCCCGAAAATCCCGAAAATTCCGTGAGCCCCGTAAACCCACCAAATACACTATCCGAACCGTTTCGATCCCCGAGTCCAAAATGCCCTCCGTTCCTCAATCAGGAGTTCCCAAAATTCGAATTGCCCAATTCGCCCTTCGTTTCTCTCTCGGCGGATTAGGTTTAGATTCGTTTCGTTTCGATTCTTTTCCGTTTCGTTTCTTTATTTGTCGCTCGTTCTTGTCGCGCTAGATCCAAGCGTTGGACAATTCGAAGCGATCCCCTGGAGCCGGAGCTGTTCCCGAGCAGCGCAGATCCGGAGCCAGGCGTTGGACCCGACGGAAGCTTTAGAACGACTACTTCCTCTCAGATTCACCGATCCGATCGCCGAGCAAGGCAAGCCGTACACCCTTGATCATGTTGATCCCAATCATGCCACGCTATAGTAGTAATTATTTTGTATCGCATTATTTACTGTATGTTGAATTATTGAAAACCGTTATTTTGGAATGACATGATAACTAGGTAATGCCGAATTGATCTTGAAACCTCCTTGAAATTATTGAACCAGATTAAATCCTTTGTAACCCTAGATGATTACTAGTACCCTGTTAAGTTAGTTATTATTAATCTTGTAGTTAGCTCAAATGCTTTTGAAAATGGAAATAAAATGCTGCCGAATCTCTGATTCGGATGTTTGTGAAAGTGCTACAGTTTGGGGGACAGAATCGGATAAATCCCGGAGTGGATGTAACTCCGATCCCCGGCTGATGATTAATGCCTTGGTTTGTTTGGTGGCCGGTATTATGGGATACCGGATCGGGTTTGCGGATGAAGGCTTGATCTTTGGCAATGTAAGGTTAATGAATCCCCTTGAGCAAAGTAAATAACTTACGAACTCGTTCAACCACAGGTTGGGCCGGTCAACTTCGTTGGCTTGACTCAACGTAGCTCGGTACATTGTACTTTCCCCGGAATACCTATAGGAACAAGGTTACCTTCCCGGTATGGGAGATGGTCCGCGATTATGAGGGGTGGAACGAAGTGTGCACTAGGAAAAGGTGGCATTTCGGGTTCACAACGGTAGGTGTCCACAGTAAGCGGGACCGCGAACTCCACTCTGGCCAGTGGGGACCCGGGTTATTGTGGACCGAAACTCTACCGGATAGGGGCTAAAGGGGAAAGATCCAACGAAAAGCTATGATAACCTCGACCCGGCCGCATGCATTTAAATTGCATGTTTGTTAGCGCTTGGCATTAACGGTCGTAGGTATCTTGTGGGTAAAGCTGAGCATCTCTGCAGAGACAATCTTAATGGTATTCGAATACGCCGTACTTCCGGTTAATGAAGTTAAGTTTGAACTGGGGTGATACCCGTAACCAAGCTCAAGTTACTGTTTGGTGAATTTGGAAGAAGTTGGTTAAGTGCTGTTGAACTTGTGAAACCCCCTAGCTATTATTTATGGTTTGTGCTTCAAATGTAAAATGAATTGGAAAATAAAACTGCATCCAGATACTTAACCCTATTGCCATCCCTTTGGATAATCCCCTGCATATAGTATTCAGAGTTCTCCGTACGACTTGTTGAGTACTCCCGTACTCACCCTTGCAAAACCCCCGCCCTTTCAGAGTTTGAAGAAGCTGGAGCGTCTCAGGAGTTCGTAGTTGGCGATTTTGTCTGGTTTTGAGGTCTTGGTCTTTTGCTCAGGCCGCTGCGGCGGTGTTTTGATTGTAAGTTATTCGGGCCCTGCTGCGCCCTCTTTTGTAAAAACCCCTGGCCGTTAGGCCCTATATTGAATAAAAAGTGTTGAATTGGCTTTTGGCCAGGTAATTTTACTCTTGTTTTACAACAGTTAGTCTTCCTGGGTAGCTGTTGTGAGTTTCGCACTGCCCTAAAAAGGCGGTCCGTCACAAGTGGTATCAGAGCCTTGGCTTGACCATAGATTAAGACCTTAGGTTGGTATAGGAAAGTTTTACAAAATTATTTCCAGCTTACAAACAAAATGAATTTCGAAAATATAAGTATTATTGCTTCTCATCCTTCCCCTGCTACCTTATCTTCTTTAGAGTTTTTGTTCCTCTCGGTTTTGTTTTAAAAGTTTCGTCTGCCGTCTAAATTTCAAAATCCTCGTCGATCTTCGCCAGCAGCTTGGAGGTGATGCCGTCGGTAGTAGTTAGATCGTTAGTCGTAGAAGTTGTGCCCTTTTCCTGTAGGTCTTTTGGTAGTGTAAAGTAGATTGTTTTGGATACCTTATGACGGTATTGTAAAACAGTCTATGTATAAAAGCTATGTTTCTATCCCTCTGTAAATTGTTTGTATTAAGTATCCTTATACCTTCCGGCCAAATTCCACTAATTCTTCTCCTTTCATCTTGCTTCTCACCTACTCAGTCTCTCCGCACCTCATGTTCTAAATCTTACTTACCTTCTGCTTTACCCCAAAACCCTGCTGCAGACCGAAAAGAGAAAGACAGAATAAGACCATGGCAGATTTTGAATCAGAGTTCCTGCATGACAGTTCGAGCAGTAATGAAGAGTCAGGAAACCACCCAGTCAACCTAGCACAAATACTGGCCATAATGGAAAGAAACAGACAACGAGCAGAAAGACACCACACGCAGTTATTAGAAGGGATTTTGGAACAGCTAGTTGACAGACCTCAAGGAGACGCCACAGGAAATCAGGACCGACAAAAGGAAAGTGCAGTAGTGGGATGTCTGCACGAATCCGACTACCTTGCCAGAGACATTTCCTTAGAAATGGACATTCAAGCTAGAGAGACGAGAGAATTCTTGGAAGGATTACAGAAAAGCTTGAAATTCCACACCTTAGCCATCAAGGACCTGTCAGCTGTAATGGACAGATGGATAAAAATCAAAGAAGCCCGAAATGATTTGGAAAGAATGAAGAAGAGAAAGAGAAAACTTCAGCAGGCATGGATACAGACTTCCACCCAGATCAGAGAAAGGACCTCAGCTCTCACTCACGGATTCCCCAATAAGAGACAGGTAATAAAAGGAGAGCAGTCAACACCCGCAGCCACTCAGCCCAAAACAGTGAAGTGCTATAAATGCAATGGGAACCACTATGTCAGAGATTGTCCCCACAAGATTTCAGGATGTTTCATTGTGGACAGCCGGACACATCGAGATTAACACGCCTACAGTAAGGACCTACCAACAAGTGGTAGCCAAATCACGACGCGTCGGCCTCGGCCCCACCAACGGACTGATCGGTGTCTCATCAACAAAGAATCCCAAACCCGAGGATACCAAGAATTACCAGTTGAGTCGAAGGAAATCGCCGGGACCCGAATTTGCAAATCCGGACCCTCGTGTATTCAGCACTAGTCCAGAACGCCGCTTAGTGCACACAGCCTTAACATCGGTATATATCACAATCATACCATACGATACTATCAAAGTACTTTATTTAAATAATCAAAGGGTTACTCGACCTTATGGCCAAGTTACAAATATATGCCTTGCAAGGCGAAACTTATTAAAAGAGAAATAGCAAGAATGAAAATCAAATAAACCGTGGCGCCATCCAAAGATACCACAGGCAACTGACCGGGCTCGCATCCCTAAGTAGACGGGGTCTTCTTGGAGTTCCTCCTCCAAAGTCGGGCGTAATCTCCTCTTCAAGCGATATTGTGTTGAGGCAAGGGTGAGTACTTGGTACTCGACAAGTCATGCCTGAGAATGCAAGCTAATATACTACATGCATGGCTTGGTACAAAGGAATAGCTCAGTGGTATATTTGCAAAGAAATGACTTTTGACAAGTAATATAAGTAGATTCAAAGCTAGAAATAAGTAAAGCATAAATAACTTTTCAAGAAGTTTAATAAACATTTTTTCCCATCCTAAACCATATTTCCATCATCTTCCTTGTTAAACCAACCCATCTTTTCAAAACCAAGTTATTTTAGAAAGTCTACCCCTTGACTGTAATTCGAGCATTGTCCAAGCAGTGGACTCGGCTATTCAAATAGATTCTACACTCTGCAGAGGTTATGCACTTTACCCACAAGATACAGTCAAACACCACAAAGGCGAGTTCAGTAACAAAGCCTTTGGAAGCCTCAAACAACACAGGTGGTCCTCTCAGGTTCGTGCTCTACACCATCCCTTCCCTTAGCCAAGGCGAAGTATGGGACCAACACACCGTTAGATGGGTACTGGCCCACAGCCACGATACGCTCCCCGCACAATCACACAAACGGTGTAATCGACACCCTGAGGCTCCACAAGTGAGTCCTTAGCGACTTAGTCAACTAGGGCCGTCCCATTCCAGCCATGTGGTTGCAAGTATGACCAGTTCAAAGGCTTGCAAGGTTAAGTCCTTAGAGTGACCAGGGCAAGACTACCCGAAAACCAAATCATCACTCCCAATGCCACAATGGCCCACCTGATTACTCTTGCCACATGCCCCGATCGAAATCATTTATCAAACCCCGCTTGATTACCATGCACCACGTGCCGTCAACATCACATGATACTTTTCCAAAACAGGTTCAATATATCATTAAGTCCATATTAGCGCTTGATTGTCCAAAATCATGTCATGAGCACGTAGTGCAGTCTAAGCGACATACTACAACGATCTAAACCCATGTTGGCAATTTAGTAATGTCCAACTAGTAAACCACAACTAGGGTGACAAAAGGTCATGGCACATACTTAAGTAATCAAGGTGTCATATATCAAATTGGTATTTATCTAACCCCCAGGTTTAAACAAAGTATCTTTCTAATTAAACTAGCATGCAATAGTTTAAATCAAAATAGATTTCGAAATGGGATCAACATGGTCAAAGCACAACCTGCCTTCAAAAAGTACTTGCTCTTGGTCTTGAGTTGGATCCTGAGTCAACACTTCTCCCTCGAATCCTTCCGGCACTTCAACGTCTACTCGTAAAGCGTGCAAATAGCAAATACACAAATGAACACTATGCAAAAAGATCCCAAAACTCCAAATAAAATCCATAAACAGAGAGAACATAATTTTCTGGATTTTTTAGAAACTGGAATAAATCAAATTTGGAGTTAAACGCATAAAAGTTATGATTATTTAAAGTTTAAATAATCAATTAAATAATTTTACAGAGAAAAACTTTAGTCCAAAAATTAAATAAAATTCATATTTAGGTAGATCTCAATTTTATACAAATTTAGAAATTTGAATCGCTCAAATCGGAGTTGAAACGCATAAAAGTTATAAGCGTTTGAAGTTTGAATCTAAATTTGAATCAATATTTCGAATTAATAAATCATTTTCTTTTCGGAAATTAATTATTGCGTCGGCATGGACACGTGGCAGCCTCGATTGGCTGCTGGCGTCGCCACCGTCCATGGACTTGGTCCACGCTCGGCTTGGGTCTACTGTGGACTCGGTCCCACGACTTCTACGTGTCGCCGACATGTGGGCCCTCTCGGGTACGTCATCGGCCCGACGTCGGCGAGGCTCACCGCAGTCGGCGGCAGGTGGGACCCATTGTGACGTCATGGGTGGCGTCGGCGCTGGCGGGTCGACCATCGACATGCGGCCCCTCGACACGCGGGCCGCGTCGGCGTCACCTGCTGCCAGCGTGGGCCGGCGTTGACCGCGGCGGTCCATCTTCCCGACACGTGGCGCCAATCTCGGCCGTTGGTTTGAAAATCAGCGGCGCGGATTAGATCCAGGGTTAACACGTTGAAACTACTCGTTGCTCGTGGGCGTTCGATCTAGATCGGACGGTCCAGATCTAATCCTATATTCGCCTTTGCTAAGACGCGTGGCAATTGTGAACCGTTGGATCTTCATCCAACGATCCAGATCTAATCGGGTTTGGGAACACGTGAGCTCACCTCAACCGTCCGTCTGGATCCGACGGTCCTCCGAGCTCGCGACGGCGATGGCTTCACGGCCGGCAGCTTGGCCGGAGACGGGGGACGGCAACGAGCCCGACGGCGTTTGGGGCGTGCTCGGCGAGATGAAGCCTCCTTCGGTGCGTCTCGTCGCGGACTCGGATCTGGCTCCTTCGGCGGAAAGACGACGGACGGCAGCGAAGCCGCAAAACCGCGGCGGAGGGAAGAGACAACTCCGGCGAGTGATTGCGGCTCAACGGTGGCGGCTCGGCGAGATGGCTCGGGGAACAGTGCGCAAGGATGAGGGCAACCTCGGGGGCGTCTCACGCTTTAAATAGCCTCGGCGTCCGTGCCCTAGACGGAAACCTAGTTCGCTACGGCAGCGTAGCGGGCGCGAAAGTCCGGCTTCGGACTTCGGCGAAGACGACGAAATCGTGGCGTCCCACGTGGCGCGATCAACGGCCCACGATCGCACGGCGCGATCGGATCCGCCCGATCGGCTCGAATCCGTGACGGGCGGATCTCGGCCGTTGGATCTTGATCCAACGGTTGGGATTGATTAGGTTTAGGAGTGGGTTCGGCCGAGTCAAGCGGCTCGGTCGGGTTGGTCGGACTCGAGTCCGACTTCGGACCGAGGAATAGTAACCGACCAGTCGGTCCTTTTCCAAATAATTAATATTTAAAATAATTCGATAATTCATTTAATTCATTAAAAATAGCAAATGACTCGAGAAAAATTCGAGAAAAATTACGGAAAATATTTTGGATCATTTTGGACTCGAATAAAATATTTCCAACCAAATTTTATTTGCAAAATTAAATTCTTTAATTATTTCAAAATGGAATAAATTCAAATAAATTCCAAATAAACCCAAATAAATTCGAGAAAATTCCAAAAATTCACCAAAGTGTCAAATCACACATGAATTTAAGAAAAGCAAAATTTTGGGATGTTACAAACCTCCCCTTAATAGAATCTCGTCCCAGAGATTCAGGGCTCACTAAAGGAATAGGTTTGGAAACTCTTTCTTCAAATCCTCTTCAAGGCTCCCAAGTCGCTTCGCTTTCTTCATGGTTGCTCTCTTCGAACTCTACAAAAGCAGGTTGACTTGTTTCTAGTTTCTCGATCCATTGTGTCTAGAATCCTCACGGGATGCTCCTTATAGGTCAAATCCTCTTGCAACTCAATTGACTCTAGCGGTGTCTGTTCCTCGTGAACTTCGGAGACACTTCTTTAATCCAGGACACATGGAATACATCATGTACTCCTCGCCAACGACTGTGGCAACTCCGGTGATAAGCAACTTCGCCTCGCGGCTCAAAATCTTAAATGGTCCAACATAACTGGTGCGAGTTTCCCTTTGGCATGGAACCTCTTAACTCCCGAGAGGCGTAACTCGAGGTATACAAAATCTTACGGTTCAAAACTCAAGTCTCGGCGACGATTGTCAAGATAACTCTTTTGTCGAGATTGGGCTATCTTCAACCTTTCCCTAATCATAGCGACCGCTCTTGACCTCTTGAAGAATATCAGGCCCAAAGACACGGCGCCGCCGGTCTCATTCCAATTCAATGGTGTCCGACAGGTCGACCATACAAAGGCCTCAAAAGGTGACATACGTAAACTAGCCTCGATAACTATTGTTGTAATCGAACTCAAGATACGGCAAACTCTTATCCCAAGAGGTAGCATAAGCCAATGCACAAGCTCTTAGCATATCTTCCAGATCTGGTTGACTCTTTCGGTCTGTCCATCCGCCTGTGGATGATAAGCGTCTTGAAGTTCAAACGGGTCCCCATGGCTTCATGCAACTTATTCAGAACCTTGAGGTAAATTGGGTACCTCGTCCGATACAATCCTCCTTGGCACTCGGTGCAAGCAGACAATCTCGATCATGTACAATTACGCTAATTTATCTCCCGAGTAAGTGGTCTTCACGGGATAAAATGGGCTACTTTAGTCAAGCGATCCACTATAACCCATATGGAGTCATAACCTCCTTGAGTCTTGACAAACCGGTAATGAAATCCATTCCGATTTCCTCCCACTTCCACTCGAGGTATTTTGTGTTGTAACAATCCTGCTGGTTTACGATGCATTGCCTTGACTCTCGGCATACGTCGCACAATGCAACATGCTCGGCAACTTCATGTTTCATACTTGGCCACCGTAATCTCTCCTTGAGATCTGATACATCTTGGCGCTTCCAGGATGAATTGAGTACTTGGAGTCATGGGCTTCCTCCAAAATTGGTCGCTTTAACTCCTCCTTGTCAGGCACACAAATCCGATCCTTCATCCACAACGTGCCTTGTTCATCCAATTTGAAGTCCTTCGCCTGCCTTCCTCCTTGATGGACTTAATCCTCGCTGGATCTGTCATCATCCCTCTGTCCTTCTCGGATCTGATCCTCTAGGGTAGGCTTTACTTCCAATGCGGCCAAGAATCCGCTAGGTACAACCTCAATCTTCATCTTTCGAAAATCCTCACATAACTCATCCTGACTTGTGGCTAGCAACGTACTCACGGTATGGCTCTTGGGCTTCAGAGCATCGGCAACTACATTGGCCTTCCCGGGATGGTAATGGATTCCAACATTGTAGTCCTTGATTAACTCTAGCCATCTCCTTTGCCTCATATTCAGATCCGACTGGGTGAATATGTACTTAAGGCTCTTATGATCCGTATATACTTCACATCTGTTTCCAATCAGATAGTGACGCCATATCTTCAAGGCATGCACCACGGCAGACTAACTCTAGGTCATGTGTCGGATAATTTTCCTCATGCGGCCTCAATCGCCTTGATGCATAGCGATGACCTTTCCATTCTGCATCGACACACATCCAAGTCCTTGGCGCGATGCGTCACAATAAATATCGAAGCTTTGAGCAACATCCTGGTAGAACTAACACCGGTCTTGATGTCAATCGCTTCTTGACTCCTGAAATCCTTTCTCACATTACGGCGTCCATGCAAACTTCTTTTCCTTCTTCAGCAATTGCGTAAGGGGTTTCGCAATCGTCGAAAAGCCTTCGATGAAACGGCGGTAGTATCCTGCCATTCCAAGGAAACTCAGACCGGGTCACAGTCTTGGTGCTCCCAATGTAACACAGCATCTACTTTGATTGGATCTACTGGCGACTCATACTGCGGTCATTACATGTCCAAGAAACTCCACTTTGTCCTTCCAAAAGTCACACTTGCCGAACTTGGCGAAAAGTTGCTTTGTTCCTCGGCTTTTCCAAAACTCGCCTTAAGTGTTCGTCATGTTCATCCTCTGTATTGGAGTAGTCCAGGATATCGTCTATGAACACGACGACTAACTTGTCCAAATATTCCATGTTCAAATTATTCATCATATTCATGAAATAATTTGGCGCATTCGTCGATCAAAGGACATAGCGTAAACTCGTAATGTCCATATCTTGACGAGAATGCATCTTGAATATCTTACGATCGGATCTTCAGCGATGGTATCCGATCTCAGATCAATCTTGGAGAAAACTCGGCTCCTCTTAGCGATCAAACAAATCATCAATCCTGGGTAGCGGATACTTATTCTTCACGGTGACTTCATTGAGTGCACGGTAGTCGATGCACATCCTGAAACTCCCGTCCTTCTTCTTGACAAACAAAACTGGTGCTCCCACTACGACTAACTTGGTCTCGATAAATCCTTTCTCCATTAACTCCTCTATTGTTTCTTCATTTCTACCAACTCCTCGGTAGACATCCGATAGGGTCTCTTTGCTATCGGTCTTTGTGCAGTACAAGCTCTATCACAAACTCTATGTCCCTGTCTGGCGGCATACTGGGTAGATCTTCGGGAAAAACATCGGGTACTCATTTACTCTTGGGACATCCTCTATGCTGATTGCCTTGGTACTGTTAACCATCAAGCTGTCCATCTCTAAGCTGCAGTGGCTTGAAATTCCACTTTCTTCCCACACGGGCTCTCAATCGAGATAGTCCTTCGTCCACAATCCAATACTGACCTTGTGTTTGGATAACCAATCCATTCCCAATATAACATCTAAGGTGCAGGTCTCCAAAATTATAAGGTTTGCTAGGAACTCTATTCCATCTATTAGTATTCTCACCGGAACATCCTACTTCCGTTCGGAGTTCGGAACCAGGGTTTGAACTAAAAGCATGCACTTAAGTCTTGCAATTCTCAAGTCATTTCTAGCAGCAAAGCCTTGCGAAACAAGCGAATCTGAGCTCGAGTCAAACAAAGCTGTGCAGTGCGAGTTAACAAGTAACTTACCCGATCTGACGTCCGTAGCATTCTGCAGTGCATCTGCGGTGACATGGTTGACTCGGCCTCTCACCATGCAGGGTGTGGCTCTGGTCTTTGGCGTCCTAGTTGGGGTGGTTCCTAGATTGAAGCGGCGGGGTCGCTCCTCGCTGTCTTCTTCGGACAAGCTGTTGGCAAAGTGTCCTGGCTGCGTTGCGATTGTAACGGCGTCTCACTGTTCCTTCTTGTTGCTGGGGTAGCGTTTCTAGCGGGCTGGGGTTTGGTAGTTCGATTGGCAGGTCTTGGTGCTTGCCGGGATGGTGTCCTCGTTGCATTCGTGGTTGGAATCAGAAGAATTGATTTGGTGCAACTCTCGGTATTGCGTTCCTGACGTGATCCTTCTTTGTTGCATCCTGCGCTTCTGTTCTCATCCAGTTCCTTGCGCTTGTCCTCAAGAATAAGTGCCTTATTCACCAACTCTTGGAAATCCGGAAAGGTGTGGGTGATCAACCCTACTTGCAATCTGAGTTAAGTCCCTTCATAAAACGAGGCTGTCTGGATTTATCTGTCGCTACATCCTCAGTGCGTAGCGTGCTAGGCTGTGTGAACTTGTTGAGGTAGTCGCCACCGGTGATTACCTTGCTTGATGCTCTGAACTCCTCCTTCTTAAGGTCCATAATTCCTTCGAGCACGTGATCTTTGTCGAATGCGGTGTGAACTCTTCCCAAGTGATATCTTGAGGGTTCTCTGCGTGTACGAAGTTCTCCCACCATTCTGGGCAATGTTCCTTCCAAGCGATGAGAAGCGTAAAGTACCTTCTCATTCCCTATGCATTGAGCTATATGTAGCTTCCTCTCGATTGATCTTAACCAATCATCGGCCTCCAATGGATTGGCATTTCCAGAGAAAGTGGGTGGGTGAGTCCTCATGAACTCGGCTGACCTTGTATTCTCGGCGTGGTCCTCGATTAACTTGATTAGCAAAGTGGCCTGAGCGATGGACGTGCTGCATTTGTTGCATCATAGCATGCATCAACTGGTGCGAGCGACAAGAAATGCTCCAAAATTCTGCACATCCGTGGCGGTCTTTGGTGCTCCATCATTGGGGTTTTCATTGGCGAGATCCACTCCCATTGCTTCCAAAGTTTCCACGGGTGTTCACCATCAATCGATTTGCTCTAGGTTTAGAGATGAGAGGGAAACAAGAATAGACAAGTAATATGGAACTTATGCGGGCAAAAGGGGTAACTTTAAGGTCCAACTTTATTATTAATAACTTGGTATGGCTGCTTACAATGCCTAAGGGCCTTGCAACACATCTGCACACTCGACAAACAAAGCAAATCCAAATCGAACTAACTCGAGTCTAATGCCTAAAGGGTGACTCTTTATTCTATGACTTGGCCGAAGGAGTCTCACTATAGAACCTAAGCTCACTCATCGAGAAAACCTCCACGGCACAGTGCGGGTCTTTGCGGCATAGGCGCCAAACGATCGCCATGTCCAGCGACTATGTCATCTGTGGTAGTCGAAGAAGCGGTGTCCTCATCGAGATCGACTCCTCTGGATGCGGCTCGTGTAGCTCAAATCTTGGCTCGGGTCTGGTCCGTACAAAGTCATCTCCAACTCGTCAATCCTTCGTAGAAGGTGTGCCACATACTCTTGAGCTTCCCGCCATCTGTTCTTCTCTGTCGTGATCTCCTTGCGGGCCTTCGTAGCTCCTTGCTTGTATTATCTAGTACATCCTCCTGGCGACGGCGAATCGTGCCAAGCGTGTAACCGTGGCATCCTCATCCTGAATCGCCTTGGTCAAGAAGGTTATCGCTGCGGATGATAACGGAACACCGTGCTTTCCAACTCTCTGGCGTGGATATCGGTAATGTGCCGCATTGCTCGTCGTGAAACTTCTTGGATACCCATCCGCATTGTAGATCTTCTAGCGGTCGCAGTTGTATCGAGCGATTGCACAGGCCCCTCTTCTGACAGTACCTCAATCCTCACGTCACAAGCCTTGATCAATCCTGCTTGTCTGATCACTTCCACTTGGTATTGGGGCTTCTCAAAATCTCCGAGAGTTTGTAGCATGTGCCAAAGTTCCGCGGCGTGACCAACTCCTAGATCAACGTAGTTGAACTCTTCCTCCATCTGTCACAAGAGTGCTTTACGTAAGAACTCGGAATTTTTAAATTGTGACAAGGTAAGGGGAAGATTCCAGCAAGAGACAAGAAAAGAGAGAAGGGGATAGGTCGAGAGGTCATTTCTTATCTTGACAACTTTTTAGCTTTAGAAAATAGGTTTTGTCCTCACTACGACCATTCTAGCTAGGGTTGAGCCTACGGTCAAGTATGGCTCGATACCACCTCTGTCGGGACCCGAATTTGCAAATCCGGACCCTCTGTGTATTCGGCACTAGTCCAGAACGCGCTAGTGCACACAGTCTTAACATCGGTATATATCACAATCATACCATACGATACTATCAAAGTACTTTATTTAAATAATCAAAGGGTTACTCGACCTTATGGCCAAGTTACAAATATATGCCTTGCAAGGCGAAACTTATTAAAAGAGAAATAGCAGCAACGGAGAATCAAATAAACTTCGTGGCGCCATCCAAGATACCACAGGCAACCTAGGGCTCGCATCCCTAAGTAGACGGGTCTTCTTGGAGTTCCTCCTCCAAAGTGGCGTAATCTCCTCTTCAACTGATATTGTGTTGAGGCAAGGGTGAGTACTTGGTACTCGACAAGTCATGCACAGAATGCAAGCTAATATACTACATGCATGGCTTGGTACAAAGGAATAGCTCGAGGTATATTTGCGATGTGACTTTTGACAAGTAATATAAGTAGATTCGAAAGCAGTAGAAATAAGTAAAGCATAAATAACTTTTCAAGAAGTTTAATAAACATTTTTTCCCATCCTAAACCATATTTCCATCATCTTCCTTGTTAAACCAACCCATCTTTTCAAAACCAAGTTATTTTCAGAAAGTCTACCCCTTGATTTGTAATTCCCGAGCATTGTCGATCATCAGTGGACTCGGCTATTCAAATATATTCTACACTCTGCAGAGGTTATGCACTTTACCCACAAGATACAGTCAAACACCACAAAGGCGAGTTCAGTAACAAAGCCTTTGGAAGCCTCAAACAACACAGGTGGTCCTCTCAGGTTCGTGCTCTACACCATCCCTTCCCTTAGCCAAGGCGAAGTATGGGACCAACACACCGTTAGATGGGTACTGGCCACAGCCACGATACGCTCCCCGCACAATCACACAAACGGTGTAATCGACACCCGAGGCTCCACAAGTGAGTCCTTAGCGACTTAGTCAACTAGGGCCGTCCCATTCCGACCATGTGGTTGCAAGTATGACCAGTTCAAAGGCTTGCAAGGTTAAGTCCTTAGAGTGACCAGGGCAAGACTACGAAAAACCAAATCATCACTCCCAATGCCACAACCGGCCCACCTGATTACTCTTGCCACATGCCCCAGTCGAAATCTGTTTATCAAACCCCAGTTGATTACCATGCACCACGTGCCGTCAACATCACATGATACTTTTCCAAAACAGGTTCAATATATCATTAAGTCCATATTAGCGTTTGATTGTCCAAAATCATGTCATGAGCACGTAGCAGGTCTAAGCAGCATACTACAACGATCTAAACCCATGTTGGCAATTTAGTAATGTCCAACTAGTAAACCACAACTAGGGTGACAAAGGTCATGGCACATACTTAAGTAATCAAGGTGTCATATATCAAATTGGTATTTATCTAACCCCCAGGTTTAAACAAAGTATCTTTCTAATTAAACTAGCATGCAATAGTTTAAATCAAAATAGATTTCGAAATGGGATCAACATGGTCAAAGCACAACCTGCCTTCAAAAAGTACTTGCTCTTGGTCTTGAGTTGGATCCTGAGTCAACACTTCTCCCTCGAATCCTTAGGCACTTCAACGTCTACTCGTAAAAGCGTGCAAATAGCAAATACACAAATGAACACTATGCAAAAGATCCCAAAACTCCAAATAAAATCCATAAACAGAGAGAACATAATTTTCTGGATTTTTAGAAACTGGAATCGTCAAATTTGGAGTTAAAGCATAAAAGTTATGATTATTTAAAGTTTAAATAATCAATTAAATAATTTTACAGAGAAAAACTTTAGTCCAAAAATTAAATAAAATTCATATTTAGGTAGATCTCAATTTTATACAAATTTAGAAATTTGAATCGCTCAAATCGGAGTTGAAACGCCAAAAGTTATAAGCGTTTGAAGTTTGAATCTAAATTTGAATCAATATTTCGAATTAATAAATCATTTTCTTTTTCGGAAATTAATTATTGCGTCGGCATGGACACGTGGCAGCCTCGATTGGCTCTTGGCGTCGGCCGGTCCATGGACTTGGTCCACGCTCGGCTTGGGTCTCAGTGGACTCGGTCCCACGACTCTACGTGTCGCCGACATGTGGGCCCTCTCGGGTAGCGTCATCGGCCGACGTCGGCGGGGCTCGGCCGCGGCGGCAGGTGGGACCCATTGTGACGTCATGGGTGACGTCGGCGCTGGCGGGTCGACCAGCGACATGCGGCCCCTCGACACGCGGGCCGTAGCGTCGGCGTCCTGCCTGCCAGCGTGGGCGGCGTTGGCCGCGGCGGTCCATCTTCCCGACACGTGGCGCAATCTCGGCCGTTGGTTTGAAAATCAGCGGCGCGGATTAGATCCAGGGTTAACACGTTGAAACTACTCGTTGCTCGTGGGCGTTCGATCTAGATCGGACGGTCGAGATCTAATCCTATATTCGCCTTTGCTACGACCGCGTGGCAATTGTGAACCGTTGGATCTTGATCCAACGATCCAGAATCTAATCGGGTTTGGGAACACGTGAGCTCACCTCAACCGTCCGTCTGGATCCGACGGTCCTCCGAGCTTCGCCAGGACGGCGATGGCTTCACTGGCCCGGCTTGGCCGGAGAGCGGGGCGGCACGACGAGCCCGGCGGCGTTTGGGGCGTGCTCGGCGAGATGAAGCCTCCTTCGGGTGCGTCTCGTCGCGGGACTCGGATCTGGCTCCTTCGGCGGAAGACGACGGACGGCAGCGGAAACCAGCGCAAACCGCGGCGGAGGGAAGAGACAACTCCGGCGAGTGATTGCGGCTCAACGGTGGCGGCTCGGCGAGATGGCTCGAGAGCAGGTGCGCAAGGATGAGGGCAACCTCGGGGGCGTCTCACGCTTTAAATAGCCTCGGCGTCAGTACCTGCCTAAGCGGAAACCTAGTTCGCTACGGCGGCGGCGGCGGCGAAGTCCGGCTCGGACTCGGCGAAAACGGCGAAATCGTGGCCGTCCACGTGGCGCGATCAGCGGCCACGATCGCCGCGAAGCGCGATCGGATCCGGCCGATTCACGGCTCGAGCCGTGCAGGCGGATCTCGGCCGTTGGATCTTGATCCAACGGTTGGGATTGATTAGGTTTAGGAGTGGGTTCGGTCGAGTCAAGCGGCTCGGTCGGGTTAGTCGGACTCGAGTCGACTCGGACCGAGGAATAATAACCGACCGGTCGGTCCTTTTCCAGTAATTAATATTTAAAATAATTCCCAGTAATTCATTTAATTCATTAAAAATAGCAAATGACTCAGAAAAATTCCAGGAAAATTCTGGAAAATATTTTGGATCATTTTGGACTCGAATAAAATATTTCCAACCAAATTTTATTTGCAAAATTAAATTCTTTAATTATTTCAAAATGGAATAAATTCAAATAAATTCCAAATAAACCCAAATAAATTCCAGAAAATTCCAAAAATTCACCAAAGTGTCAAATCACACATGAATTTAAGAAAAGCAAAATTTTGGGATGTTACAGAAACCCAAGCAGTCAAGGTCAGAACACTTCAGTACACGTCCAAGGGAGAGTCAATCAAGTCATCGCCAAGGAACAGCAACAATTTGCCCTGTACCCCGTCACCACTCCCTGGAGATTCCAAGCCACCGGGAGTAGACTAATAGCTAGACTTGAATGTAACAACTTGGATATGGAGATCCAAGGGATCAAGATTAGGAACAACTTGTACTATCCAGCATGTATGGTCTGAGCAATATATTGGAAATAAAGCAGTGTTTTGACACATGAACTGTGTGAATGGGGAACAAAGAGCGATGACTCTTTGGATTAAATCAGATTGCTTCCCTATAACACGTCCCTAAAAGATGGAATGGAATTGGATTCCAAAAGAATAAGACAGATCTTAAGATAGATATAACGTCGACTACAAAAGCCGCAGAAGCCACGAGTGTCGAGGATCGGAAGTCGGGATGATAGTTAGGTTCTAGTGCAGCTTAGAGACGGAAATCCAAGAAGACTAAAATCCCAAGATAGTTTGTCATGGAAAAGGGATAGCCTGAACATCGTTCTGAAGATGGATTGATTTTTCGGACATAAGGTCAGGATGGATTGTACACGTAAAAACTTGATGACACCAAGGAGTACCACATACAGGAAATGATGGAACAAAATGATCAGAGAATTATAAAGGAGTCAAGGTCACATCAACGCCTACCACACTCGGATTAGACAACACACCCATGATTCAGGGACAAGTATAAGTTGCCTCAGAGTAATGACCTGTTGACCAGTTAAAGGAAGCCAAAGGATCCTCCGAATTGGAATCAAGGACAAAGTACCGTCAGTTGAAAGTCAGAAAACAGGACAGTGAAAAGACCACAGTTGCTAAGCAGTATGGACCACAAGAGTTGGAATGGTTCTGTTGGACTACATGAGATAACTTTGGCGTACTTCATGAACCAAATGAACCAAGTATATGGAGTCTATGGACGGTTCATTTTTGAAAAAAAATTTGGAGAACACCGACTTACGCCAGATTCTCTAAATGAAGTTTGGTTGGATAAAACCACTTCCCTAAGTAACAACACCACTAGAGATGGAATAAAGATGGATCAGTGGCAGGACATTTATGGAATGGAATCGGCCGTCGATGACAAAGTCGAAGTTTTTACGAGAGTAGTGAGACAGAAGTTCGATCAAAGGATTCTTGAGAGATAACCAAACACGAGACTCGGCCTCTCAAGCGATCTGACCCTCTGAGATGGACATAGAAGAGTGAGGACAATTTCGAGAATCGGGAAGGCGAGAATTCAATGTCGGCCTGATGCGCCATACTCCCAAGACACAAACCAAGACTCCCAAACAGATTTGATTACTAAGGAGAAAGGACCGACAAGTATCTTGTCTGAGGATGAAAGAATGATTGAGTATGTCTTGTGGCAGCTCAAAGCGATGCAGGAGATGACCCGGCATATGATATGAAGTCAGCCTAGACCACTCCTGTTATAGAAAGGACTAAGGGGATGAAAGAAAAATGGATGGAGCCAAGTAAAGGATTGCGACTCCAGAGTTCAGTACCATCCATGAGGAAGAGCTAGTGTGATAGCTGACGCCTTAAGCAGAAGGGCATGCTATCGCTTAACTCGAGGAAAGAGCATCTCCCCACAGCTAGAGTCAGAGTTATGACAGTTGAACCAGCAGACAGTGTCAGAAGTGTCACAAGATTTTCCACAAGGTACAGCCCGGTTTATGAAGTCAGATTCAGTCAGCACAGCAGACAGACAAGGAAACTCAGAGACACAGAAAGAGATACCTGGAATTAAGCAGTCAGATCCTAATTTCACGAGTATCCTTGATAATGAGGATATAAGAGGATTGGTTTTGATAGAAGTTCACATACCTAAATAATCGATACCCAACGGAGTGCGAGAATGCACCAAGAATTGAGAAGGGAATACCAGCAGGAAGTAATGAAGAAAGATGTGAACAAATACGTGGATGGATGTAACAAGTGTCAGACAGACAAGGTGGACCACCAAAGCGACAGTCAGATAGCCACGTCCACTTACAATGCCCGTGTGGGAATGAAAAGGAAAGGAAAACCTTGCCACTAGGTTACCTAAAAACTCAGCAAGGATTGACGCCAGATGGAACATCACTTATGTATTGACCGGAATAGTTTACCTCGTACCTAAGCCCGGCGGATCGTCGAGAAAAGACAAGTTGGCGAGGATAAAATTCAGCTCGAGATCAGCAGACCACAAAGGATCCCCAGTCGGATTAATGAGCTAGTTTAGCTCAATGTTCGAGGAAAGTCTGCATAAGGCTACGGACGATTTGAACTTCAACCCTCAGACACCACCCTCGGCCCGGATAGACAAGCAGAGAAGAAACATCCAAAATCTAAAGGAAGTGTTGAGAGTCTGCGCTCTAACACATGGGACCGAATTGGACCACTTATTGCCGTCCGCAGAATCTCAGTACAACCTCAGTTGATAAGTCAGTCAGGATATGGTACCCTTCGGAACCCCTTACGGAGGAAAGTGTCAACCCCTTTTAAATTGGATAAAGACTAAAGAGAAATAGCTTTGGACCCCAGCCTATTTCTGATACAAGGTTCATGTGAGAGTTGTCAGAAAGTTTGAAGACCAATACGATGCGACGAAAGAGTTATGCTGAAGAAGGGACATTAGCTATCAAATCAGAGACTTCATTGTCTAGAAATGATTCCATTTGAAGTCAGCACCGTTTGGATAAAGAACAGAAGCTAAACCTAGCTAGACTAAACCATATCAGGTTTCTAACAGAATCAGAGAAATAGCATGCAAGTTACAGTTTGGTTCAGGAATTGTCCAGAGTTCACAGTATGATTCAGATTCCCCCGACTGAAAAGACATTTCAGCCAGCAGCCAGATCAAGTACCGTCAAAGAATCAAACTTGCCTTATGGTTCACCGAGAAAGATCAGTCAAGATCATGGAAGTCAGGAAGAAAAAGACTGAGTTTGAGATTGTCAGATTTACCGAGTGCCGTGGAAGGATCACACACTCGAAGGACCCTTGGAAAAAGGAATCAGTTTGCAGCAGTAGTTTCCCAACCTTTCTCCCAGGAGGAATAAATCTCGGGGACGAGATTTGTTTTAAGTGGGGTAGGTTGAAACAACCCAAAAATTCAAAATGAATTTAAATTGGAGTTTGTTCGAATTTCGAGTTCAAATCTTGAATTTGAAATTTGAATTCTGTTTTATTGGATTTTGTTTTGGTTTTTCGTTTTGGTGTTTGGGCCGAATTCTTGCGTTCTTGGGCCTTCGGCCCAGCTCCCCTCCGGCCTGTTGGCATCCGGCCCAGCCCAATTGGCCCATCTCCTCCCTCTGGCCTGTTTGGCCCAGCGGCCGACCGGCCTCCGCCTTCTCCGGCGCCGGCGCCCTGCCGTCTTGCGCCCGCCGCTCTTGCCGCCTCCCGCCCGCCTTGTCGCCAGCGTGTGGACCCAGCGCCGCCCGCGGCCGCCGTGTCGCCGATGCCGCCCGCGCGCGCTCGCCGTTCCGCGCCTTGGCGGCCACGCGCCGCCTCACGCCAGCGTCTGCGCCCGCCGCTGCGCCGCTTCGCTTGCCGCCTCGCTTGGTCCCGGTCGCCCGAACGCGCTTCGCGCCAGCGTCGCCGCCGCCTCGCGCCCGCGCCGCCATTCTTCTGTGCGCCGCGCCCGCGCCCGCATCCGCCGCCCGCCCAGCGCGTGTCGCCGTCGCCTTGCCTCTCTCCTCGCCCGCGCCTATAAAAGCAGCGCGACCCCTAAATCTCCTCCTCGCCCCAAGCTCCTTGCCCTCGCGGTGAGCTCTCGCTCCTCCCTCACAGCCGTCCGGCTCCGGCCAGCGCCACTGGTTCCTCTTGCCCGCCACTCGGTTTCTGAGAAACTCCTAGCCCCGCTCACTTGATCCCACACCCGGCTCCCTCCCTCCTCCCTCTCTCTCTCGCTGCCTGCCCAGTCGCGCCAGGCCAGCACCTCGCCGCTTCGCCGCGCTGGGCGTCTGGCCCGATTCCTCACAGCGCCTACGCCGCGTGGTAGTGGCCGATCCGCGCCCGGCTTGACCCAACACTTTGTGGTAACGGTGTTTTCGATTTTGGATTTAATAAATCATTTTGTTAATTCAAAATCGCTTTTAATTCGAAAAATCCCGGAAAATCCCGAAAATTCCGTGAGCCCCGAAACCCACCAAATACACTATCCGAACCGTTTGATCCCCTCGAGTCCAAAATGCCCTCCGTTCCTCAATCAGGAGTTCCCAAAATTCGAATTGCCCAATTCGCCCTTCGTTCTCTCTCGGCGGTTAGGTTTCCGATTCGTTTCGTTTCCGATTCTTTTCCGTTTTCGTTTCTTTATTTGTCGCTCGTTCTTGTCGCTAGATCCAAGCGTTGGACAATTAGAGCGATCCACTGGAGCCGGAGCTGTTCCCGGAGCAGCCGCAGATCCCGGAGCAGACGTTGGACCCGACGGAAGCCCCGAACGACTACTTCCTCTGCAGTTCAGCCGATCCGATCGCCGAGCAAGGCAAGCCGTACACCCTTGATCATGTTGATCCCAATCATGCCATGCTATAGTAGTAATTATTTTGTATCGCATTATTTACTGTATGTTGAATTATTGAAAACCGTTATTTTGGAATGACATGATAACTAGGTAATGCCGAATTGATCTTGAAACCTCCTTGAAATTATTGAACCAGATTAAATCCTTTGTAACCCTAGATGATTACTAGTACCCTGTTAAGTTAGTTATTATTAATCTTGTAGTTAGCTCAAATGCTTTTGAAAATGGAAATAAAATCTTTGTCGAATCTCGGATTAGGATGTTTGTGAAAGTGCTCTGATTTGGGGACAGAATCGGATAAATCCGGAGTGGATGTAACTCCGATCCCTACCGATGATTAATGCCTTGGTTTGTTTGGTGGCCGGTATTATGGGATACCGGATCGGGTTTGCGGATGAAGGCTTGATCTTTGGCAATGTAAGGTTAATGAATCCCCTTGAGCAAAGTAAATAACTTACGAACTCGTTCAACCACAGGTTGGGCCGGTCAACTTCGTTGGCTTGACTCAACGTAGCTCGGTACATTGTACTTTCCCCGGAATACCTATAGGAACAAGGTTACCTTCCCGGTATGGGAGATGGTCCGCGATTATGAGGGGTGGAACGAAGTGTGCACTAGGAAAAGGTGGCATTTCGGGTTCACAACGGTAGGTGTCCACAGTAAGCGGGACCGCGAACTCCACTCTGGCCAGTGGGGACCCGGGTTATTGTGGACCGAAACTCTACCGGATAGGGGCTAAAGGGGAAAGATCCAACGAAAAGCTATGATAACCTCGACCCGGCCGCATGCATTTAAATTGCATGTTTGTTAGCGCTTGGCATTAACGGTCGTAGGTATCTTGTGGGTAAAGCTGAGCATCTCTGCAGAGACAATCTTAATGGTATTCGAATACGCCGTACTTCCGGTTAATGAAGTTAAGTTTGAACTGGGGTGATACCCGTAACCAAGCTCAAGTTACTGTTTGGTGAATTTGGAAGAAGTTGGTTAAGTGCTGTTGAACTTGTGAAACCCCCTAGCTATTATTTATGGTTTGTGCTTCAAATGTAAAATGAATTGGAAAATAAAACTGCATCCAGATACTTAACCCTATTGCCATCCCTTTGGATAATCCCCTGCATATAGTATTCAGAGTTCTCCGTACGACTTGTTGAGTACTCCCGTACTCACCCTTGCAAAACCCCCGCCCTTTCAGAGTTTGAAGAAGCCGGAGCGTCTCAGGAGTTCGTAGTTGGCGCATTTTGTGCAGTTTTGAGGTCTTGGTCTTTTGCTCGAGCCTGCCTGTGCGGTGTTTTGATTGTAAGTTATTCGGGCCTCGCCGCGCCTCTTTTGTAAAAACCCCTGGCCGTTAGGCCCTATATTGAATAAAAAGTGTTGAATTGGCTTTTGGCCAGGTAATTTTACTCTTGTTTTACAACAGTTAGTCTTCCTGGGTAGCTGTTGTGAGTTTCGCACTGCCCTAAAAAGGCGGTCCGTCACAAAAGGTTAGCGCGGCGCATGCCGCGCGTGTAAACGAAAAATGATTTTGCTTTTTTTCTTGAGAAAAAATAGATTTAGATGTATTTTTCGAATTTTTGTAGACTCGCGAAACCTTAGAGATCGCGCTAGGGGTAAAAGCGTGTGAACGGAAAATAATTTTTGCGTTTTTTTCCGGAGGAAAAATAGAGCTAGGCGTATTTTTAAATGCGCACGGCGCGCACGTGAACAAAAAATAACCCTTCGGTTATTTTTTCAGAGAAAAAGTAGACCCAGACGTATTTTCTAAATTTTTGGAGGCTGAAGAAACCTTAGTGACCGAGCCGAAAAAAAAGTACACATCTTTCTGACGACAAAAATAATTTTTTCGGAGAAAACGTAGAAAGGTCCTGGACGTAAAAACCGGGAACCTGATTGTTATACTTTTGGACATGATCCCTATCCCGAAAAATGAGAAAAAGACTCGCTCGCGATTCGTATTTAACGGGAAGCTCTTTTCGTAAAGTAACGAACGAGGGACCTAAACGCAATCCGGGAAAAAAATTTCCCTCACAAAAAATCGCAAAGGATCTCTGCGCAAATTATGAGGACCTATCCGTGATTTAAAGAACTGAAGGGGTTTTTGTGCAAATAGCGAAAAGAGAATGGGGGTGGACAAGTGGGCATGATGGCCTTCCAGGGACTCTTCCAAAAAGTGTTTTATTGAGTATTTAGCAACCTAAGGTTAATGAATTCTGTCCTTGTGGAGAGCCTGACATTGGTGACTTGTGTCCATAGTTGAGCAGGTCTACAAAGTAACTGTGCATTGTTGATAGTTTTACACGTTAGTGAGGAGTTGATTTTTTTTAAAAAAAAAAGTTTGGCCAGCGTCCGAACCAAATTATAAAAATAGTTTCATTCTCGACCGCAAAAGTAGTGACACATGCCACGCTCACCTTGCTCGGTAGGTAGCTAGGATCACGGCAGCCAACCTACCCACCACACCGGGCTAGGCAACAGCTAACGCACTGCTCATGCTCAGCAACACCCCATCCTACCGAACTCGGGTACAGCGGTACATGAACTTAGCAGGAGGGCATCTATGATGCCGATCACTTACTGTTAGAAATAAGGCTCAAGTGGACCATTTATCTCTAATGCCAAAGCTACAAAGAATAGTACCATATTGCTAGTTGAGAGAGAAGAATACCAATTTAAAAGGGAGAGTTCCCACCATGCCTTTTAATAAGGCAGATGGAGGGTGAGGAGCATGGCTAAAGTCACACGCACGCGCGCGCGTATTTCGCGAATTACCGCGTATTTCCGCGTATTTTTCTCGCGTGACTTGTGACTTGCAACGTCGCGGGTCGCCGTGCGGTGGATTAAATCATGGCACGTTTAAATCCTTTTTAAATTTCGGTTTCTGAGAATTGAAACAGCCATGATAATGGCGTCAGTTTCTAATAGAAACAGTAATTTGATGACAACAGTTACTAGCGTATAATGGTGCTGTAACGGTCAATTTATTGACCGTTACTGATGCGAGGCTATAAAACTGCAGACGTCGGTGAATTGAAGTTTTTGCTCACGGTACTCGCGTTCATCCATTGTGATCGTGTTGCGTCTTCGTCTGCGCTCGTTCTTCACCGACCTTCCTCTCGGCGTGCCGCGAGGCGGAGAGCGGGATCTCCGAACCATTGCCGCTGCGAGAACACGTGACGGGGTGGCAATAAGGTTTGCAGGCGCAAGCTAGCGACCGCTCGAGCTTCCTCTGCGTCGACTACTTCCTCTACGGCCGGTCGCTACTGCGCTGCTTCCATTTCGTCATCAAACCCATCGTAAGAATTCTTCCCTCTGTTCATCACTTTCCGGAAAATATGTGGTATTTTCTAGATCTACTCTTTAGAAAATATTTGTGGTATCTTCTGTCTATCTTGTTGTGTTTGATTATTTTGGAATTATGTTTTATATTCAAATCTGTAATCAAAATAATACCTAGATGTTCAACACTTACTGCAGTAGGGGAACACGGTAAGTGATCTACCGATGCTTTTGCAGTTGAGAAAAGAGTTAGATTTGTAGTCATTCAGGAGGGATAAAAATAGGGGGAAAAAAAGTGTGCAATGGGGCTACATGCACAAAAGCTTCTTCGTGGATCTCCGTCAACCGCATCTTGGTTTGCACTTTGCAATGTTTACTGCATACTTGTAGATACATGTTGTATTACTACATGAGCTTGTTGGCCTGGATTCCTCCAAACTTGGACAAAGGATCCGTTTTCTTTAATAAAAAAGCTTACTTCCTCCCAGTATTTTTCGTCCTTTTTAACGATTGCCAGGCCATGTTGCACTAATACTTGCATAGTTCCTCCCACGTATATATATTTTCTTGTTTTCTTAGGGTGCATTTAGTTGCATGTACCAAGTGGTACGTGTATGAGATGGTTTTAAAAAAAGCTATCTATGCGTTTGGTTGCTTGAATGGAACCATCTCATCTTGGATCAAGTGATACAAATTTAAAGAATATTCTCTCTAGATGCTGAACCATCTCATTCACCCAAAATAATGGAACCAAATGGTACAGGACTATCCCATCCCATTCAACATCATCCCATGAACCAAACACATTATCCAATCTGTTCTTCTTAAGGAAAAAGGGAAAGGTGCATATCATCTACGCATTCTTGTTTTCTATTGATGTCCAACATACTACCTGTGTGATCTTTGTTGAGGAAGTTTGTTACCTTCCGATGGGGATCAAATGCAATCCTGTAGAGACTGCAACTTAAACAATCCTTACAGGTGTAGACCATCCAATCGAGTAAACGAACAGTCCAGATCGTTTAAATTCATTTACTTTCGAATCAATCTGGACCATCTCTTTTCAATCTAACGACTCGCTCGCAACTGCTTAAGTTGCAGTCACTTAAAACTGCATAAAAAACATGTCCGTTACCTTCGCACACAGTGATCCTTAAGACTGCAACTTAAACCTTCCCAGGCCTAGTTCATTGGTTGACCATCCTACATGGCTCTAGGCGTGACCCTCTATCGTGGCAGGGGCTATTTAGCAGTACATCATTAACATTATAGATCAGCGAGAAGCAGATGAAAATTGTCTCCAATTACACATTTCTTGCATCATAATTGCCCTAAAACCATAAACGCAGGCCCCTAATTTCGTCAAATACAAAATCGTGACGGTCGCACCGCCATGCAAGCCCAGAATGCGCGACTAGCTTGAGCAACAGCTAATTGGTAAAACTGCAAGGATCTATCTTGAAAGCACGCCCGGCAATATGCAATCAGAAACGATCAACGGCTGTAGGAAGTACAAAACAGCATGCTCAAAAGAAATACATTTTGTGCAGCATGCTGCACGCGAAACAGAGATAAACCTCCTTGTCATGCCTTTTGACAGATCATGGCAAACATACATCGTGTGCCACAAGTATGTGCCACTAAAGTGAAACAACAATCAACATTAATTTGGGCATTAAACTACTTGATAGTTAGCAGTGACCAAACAAACCCTCTGTGAATACTTTGGAGGGTTACCTTCCTTCAGTGGTCGAATCCCTGTAATCTGAAAAGTTTCCAGTAAACCAAATTAACAAAAAAGGGAATTGAATGGGGAGATCATCAAACATTTGAAGCAGGGTCAGTCAACCAATATGGGTAAACCAACCTTCAAATCACTGAAAGTATTCGATGCAGAAAATCCAACAGATATAGGGAAAAATGTTGATGGATCAGCTGGGGGAACAACAAATTCCATGGAACCACTGCAAAGATGATATAACTAGAGTAAACAACAAGGGAATAAACTACACAATAAAAAAGCAAACATGATTATAAGAATTCATATATTCATGCACCTGCGATTTGACTGATCAATAAGTAGAATAGACCATTCCAACAGAGAGTTTCTTGAGTCATACCTGTATGCACAACCAAAAGTGAAACAAGAAAAGGCATGAGAAACAAGAAATATATGCAGCTGAAGGCTTCAAAAGGTAGACATGTACAATTTATAATGGTGTATCCCACATACGAAAATGAGAATAATACAATGACACCACAGCTTTTTCAGTACTATATAGTGTATTGCCATATAGGATATAAATGCTAAGCTCTATTTCCACAAAGTCCATCCCTAACAGTTTGAAACAGCAGTGATAAGAACAATGGCTAAAATGCTAGTTCTCACAAGGTATTTGTTAATGTTAACATTAACACTGAATATGGTAACGATCATACACTGTTGTGGCCCTAGCTACCAAAAAAGAGGAAAAGAATAATGCTGGGAGCCTAGACTACAAAACGCCAAATGATTTGCAAATGCATGCTTCTCATAAAAATATAGAAAATTTGTCGCCAAGAATTTTTGCAAGATTCTTTCAGTAATGTAAACATAACAAAAAGAAACTTGAAGAGGAACTCGAAACATTACTTCCACTCTCCATCTATTTGTCTAACACCTGGAGCCTCCCGAAGTGCAGGCAGAGGAATAGAAATGACAACATTGTGCAGGTCAAACATCTCAGAAGCCTCATATTCAATGTTAACATAGGTTTCATTTCCAGATACCGATGGCCAGCAATTGACTACACAAAACAAGAGCAAGTTACTGAATGTCCAAATTGATAAATACTATAAGAGAACTTAGTGAATAAATGATTGTGCACCTGACAGAGGTAAAGACGACTCATTCATCCCGTGGATTCTCCATTTCACCAGCGGAGTTTCGTTTCGACCACTTGGGAAAGGCCTGTTTGGATCTTTTGCTCCCACAATTTGCTGACTGTTAAACAAGTCCTTGTTGATATTGGGGTGTGTTTTGAAGCTAAGTCCAGGTAAATCTTGGTTTTCAATCTACAACACATAAAATATAATAGAAAAAAAAAACAATTCCTATCAATTGCAACATGGGCAATATGAATAAGCATAATAATGTACAATAAGGTTGCTCGTTAGAAGTAAATACATAGTACTATAATCATAAATGAAGGTATGACCATTAAGAACTTAGCTAGAAAAAAGAGCTGTACAAGAACTATCTTAGCTGGAAGGAACACAATAGAATTGAAATATTCTATTTATTTAGAGAGTACCATATCACAACAGGTTCACACGAAAAAGCCAATAAAACGTTCTTATATTCTTTTGTTCTTCTTCAGGTATAAAAAATTCCCACACACAAAAAAGAATCCAATTTGAATGCTAGAAATTCAGAAAGAATGTTACCTGCAACTGGATAAATCCATCTGCATCGTTAAGGACCTGAAGGGCAAGAGTTCCTTGAACATCAAAGTTACTAACACCTCCATCTCTTTTAACTATTACATTGAGCTTCTCTTCAATAGTTACGGTAACAGGATCACTTGGTGGAAGAGGTGACGACCTTGACTGAACTGAACTTGGCTGTACATCCTCCAAAATGACTTCTCCTTCAGCTTTCAAAGATTCTAGGAACTGATTCGTCTTGTGCGTTTTGCCTAATTTCATACCAAAACCTTTACCAGGAGCAGCTGCAGATGGACGACCTGTAAAAATGTTGCTAACTTGCTATCAATTAGAATAAAATGCATGCAACATAGCTGCCTGAACTCTCTGTAGCAGTTAGAGTAGAAAGCAAATAATGTAGTTGCCCAAAATGTCCACAAGCCAGGCCATTAACATGATAAAACCGCTCTGCTAATAGTAAGTCTTGAAAGATCTGAATAAAAATTAAGTACTGGACAAAGCTAAGAAACCTAAAGATTGTTCTATCAACGCATAATCAAAATTTAAAAAATGCAAATAGGAAAGGCTAGTTTTTAGTTAAAAGTAAATCTCACAAAACTATATGCTTCTATACAAACTATCAGAAAACTACAGGTTTTAGCTCCTATTTCACAAAACTACATTTGGAGAACTTGTATTACAAAACTACAGATTTTAGAACTGACCGCTTCTCGTAACAGGTCTGGTAGTGTGGACCCATATGGCAGCCTCACATGCCCCCATTTCCCATTTCACTTGGCGCCATGTCAGCTGTCACATGAGCTTGGTTGTCCCTTGTTACCGTATGATGTGGCTTTGCCTACATGGCGAGGCTTCCTTATGCGCTAAAACGTAGGCAAATACATATCACAGGGGGCAAGGGAATAGGGATAGCCAAGCCCGTGTGGCAACTAACGTGACACCGAGTGAAACAGGAAATAGGTGTGTGTGAGGTTGCCATATGGGCCCAGATTGTCAGATCTGTTACAAGAAACGGTCGATTCTAAAAACTGTAGTTTTATAATACAAGTTCTCCTAAAATTTGTAGTTTTGTGGAATAGGAGCTAAAACCTGTAGTTTTCTGATAGTTTGTATAAGAAACCTCTAGTTTTGTAAAATTTACTCTTTTAATTAAGAAATACCTTGAATCCAACCTACTCATACAGCTACATAGCTCTAGATCACAAATATAGCATGAAAGTGAGATGTGGTAGGTAAGCTACTTGAGTTATTCTTATTCATGAACGGTGTAAACACACCTTTAATTTTTTTTTTCTCAAAAATGCAGTAGACATTACTTTTACAGAGCTTAAGGGATAACTCTAACAAGCTAGGTGAATATATTTCATAGATATGAGGAAAACACCAAGATAAAATAGAACTACATGCAAACAATACAAAGGCAAATTGCTAACCCCGCAACATAAATTAACACTGTAAATTTTTCCACTAATGGCTGAAATGTAATATTTGCCAAAAAGGTAAAAGAGGCCTTAAGTTACCTTTGGGTTTGCTAGCAAACGAGTCCATGTCAGTGCTTAGTCCACCTAATCCAGAACTACTTCCAAAGCCAGTACCAGTAATGCCCATATCGCTGAAAGTTTTTTCAATTACTCGGGGACCAGATATTGATGAGTATCCTCCTTTGTCAAGTTTGCCTTTTTCCATCTGCATGAACACTAACAACAAATATTAACCGCCTAGATATAAAAATGTAAACAGCAAGGTAATTGATTAAAATGCATTATGATTTCCAAACAAACATTTCCTTTAGACATTTTGTGATATTTGGCCCTTGTTGTCTTTTCTTAGTTATTACTCGACCCAATTTCTTCGTTGGGATATAATACAAGTTTGCTAGCAACACCTATGTTAGTAATGGATTTTACATATGCTACTTTGTGAAAACTACACTTTGTCCAAACATGTGCTAACTATAAACTGTAACCCAAGGAAACATGTGAGATTGCACAATTTTACCAATTGTAACGAATTAAACTAAGTCCAAGTGGACAAAAAGATATTCTAAATAATAAAAAAGGACTGACTAAAGGTAATATTGTACTTTTCGTTCGCCTAACAGCTAAAGGTCACTCAATCAACCATCATTTTATCTCTCCCAGATGGAATACATGTTTTTAAGTCTGGAAAAACGAGTAGGACAGACCCTGATTTTGTCAAGTTCATTAGCTTTCTTCTTCATGACATCCTTGGTTTCATTGATTTTGGCTTGCATCATCAGTTTGTGTGCCTTCTCTTCAAGGCTCTCCATCTCACAGTATTGTTTGACTTGTTGCACTGTTACATTCTCCTTATTTCCAAGAGAAATGGCTTCATCAAAAGCAAATATAAGCTCAAATGCTGCTTTACAGATACCCTCCTCATCCAGGGAAGGGGAGTATTCAGGCACCTTCATGAATGTTAAGGAGACCAGACACCGCATTAGCGCCAAAAAGGAAGAAAAAAAACGCAACACAGTACCATATATAAAGGTCAATGGATACACCGAACCCTCAAATGTGACTCATATTTGCAAAGGTTGTATGTAGATCTCCATCAAAGATGAACAATGCCAATTTACTGCATTCTATGTCATTTCTCTTTCATTGGAATAAGTAAATGTAACTGATATCAATCTCAGATTGGGTATGTCACCTCAACCTTCATTCTATCCACCCCCCCCCCCCCCCACCTCAAAAAAAAAAACATTAATCAATAACATTATCTGCCATTTAATTATTATGAAGGAAAAGATCATTAAGATACCAAAAATATTGTACCATTTTTGTGCTTGATTAAATAGGATTGTATCAGTAAGGTAGATTTCAAAAAAACCAGAAGACTAAAGACATGAAAAAAGGATACAAGCTTGGAGAGTAGCCTCAATGTGTCCAGATCTTCAAGAATATTACTCTGCTTGTTTGTGATAAGCAGCAGATATAGACCTTCAATAGGTTGATAAACATAACGAACACTTTCAGTTTCAACATAAGTGTGCTGCTTCCCAGTTCCAACCAGTTTTGGGAAGGCTGCAAGTAACCCTTCAATCCTTATGCGAGACATGTCAACAAATTGTCTTGAAACAAGTGCTGCAATTGAAAAGCACAGAAAAAATAACCTTCAGACTAGTACCCTTAAGCAACGCTAACTAGGGAAAAAAGATAGATAAGTTGCTAACCACACTACCACAGAGCAGTTCTATAGTAAGCAAACTCACAGACTACATTAGTTAGGAATCTACTGAGCCAGCAATATTATGACAGCAAGTGCACTATTGCTGCTTCACCAATTCAAAATAGGATGAAATAGGATGATATCACTCCAATTAGCATGAGGTGACTAGAATTAACAAACCGTTTTAGATATAACTAGATTAATTTTGCTATATTAAAAGAAGATAAAAAATCAATTTATTTGGAAATTGGGAAGAATATAAGATTTGATTAACTCAAATTTTCGAACCGCCGCACCTTTTCCGGACTTCGAAATGATGGAAGCAGCAAGAACCACCTGGGGGTTACACAAAAACAATCAGCTCCTCTAAACAATAAAATTCAACTACTTAACAGGGGCAAAATAAACAAAAGTCAACAAGTTCATTGACATCAGAAAGCACCATCAGTAGCCAGATCTAACTCAGTTTATAAACACTACATAAAGAGAGAAACACAAGTAAAATGACAGGCCCATAGCAATCAGCCATACCATTTTCGAAAGCTTTATCGGTCCCTGGAACTGTTTAAACCGAGCCCACAAATTATGCACCTGCAAGAGGGGAAAAATTATTCGATCAGCAAACTACTATCCGACGAAACTAATAATTTTCATAACAGAACAAAAGAGAGATAATTGCATCCCTAAGAGCTATTTATTTGATTACTCGCCCTTCAAACTTCAGAGCAAGAAAGGCACTACCCCTAAATCAGGGGCGGACCTAACGTGCCCAATTTTGCACAAAAAAAATGCTATTAGTGCTCCACCACACAACAAACTGCATGGATTGAAATATCCATCCCAGAAAGAAAGATGTGTATGAGATTGCTCACAACAAAGAAAAGATCCCTCACGAGGATGTTGACGAGGTATCTCCGGCTGGAGCTCGCCGCGCCGGCCGCCGGAGAAGGGGGAAAGGGGCCAGATCTGGCGAACGGTGGAAACGAAGGACGGGAAGGCGAAGGGGCGGAGAAGAGCTCACCTCGCCGGCCGCCGGAGAAGGGGGACCAGAGTCACCAGATCTGGCGAACGGTGGAAACGAAGAGCAGAGGCGGAGAACGTCTCGGTCGCTCGATGCGGTTTTGTTCGTGCCGTAGCTGTTGGGAGTGGCGCCGCCTGCCAGCGATCACGTTCGGGCGTGGGGTGAATCTCGGACACGAAGGGAAAAAATGATAAAATATTTCTTCATGCAAAAATATTAAGCCTAAAGCGGGATTAAGCTTGAGTTCAATTCATTTGGAATTCGAATCAAGCCTAAAGCGAGTTGATCTTTTTGTAAACATGTCTCGTTGCGACACTCAGTGACATCCCTTCCTCCCCTTTTCTTCCCTCTTAAGCTAAAAAAATCTTGTTTTCAAAACTTCCTCGACTTTTTGAATAGAAAGTATTTTTAATCATTTGAAGGTTTTTAAATCGAAGGCTTTTCGAACCAAAAATATTTTGAAATAAATATTTTCGAATTGAAGGTTTTTGATTGAATCAAAAGCTTTTTAATCGAATGTTTTTGGCTGACTTGGAGGTTTTCGAACCAAAAGTTTTTAGTTGAAAATTTTCGAATTAAAAGTTTTAATTCATCTAAAAGTTTTTGTGTGAGAATGAAGGAAGGGGTGGGAAAAAGGACAAAGGAAAAAAGAATGAGGAGTAAAGGCAGGGGTACCATGTGGCAACACTTGGATGATGTAACACTCCAGCACAACTAAGTGCCTAGAATGTCACCAATTTCACTTTTTTTTTCTCTAATTTAAACCACTTCACTAGCAACATTGATCACAATTCCATAACATTAGTTCCTCGAAAAATAAGGTACCAGAATAACAAGAGATTAAATAGCAACAAGTAGAATAATAAATGCATGTGCCCTATTAAATGAACATATGGACATACGAGATCTGCGCCACCGCCACGACATTGACGAGCAAGATGGAAGTAGCTAGTCCTCTTGCTCGTTCGTCCTCCCTGATAGCTCAAAGCGTCAAACGTAGGTTGGTTCCATTTCCAAATCCGATGGGGTTAGGATTAGGGAGAGAGGTGAGCCCAATACTGTTACCATCTGTGCCCGTCGGCCCTGTGTCGAGACCCTATATTCTTGCGTGGAATATCGAGAAGGTCTCTTGTGCATATTGTACTAGTATCAGGATCAGTGGTTAATACGCACATTTACAACATTGTCATCACATTCATACACAATATCACAAATACATTAATGGAATGTAGTTTATACAATAAGGTCTTAAAGGCCAAATAGAGTGCAGCGAAAGATACAAAAACTTAACAGTATGCCTTGGCCCATAATATTCCACAAGCAATTGACAAAAAAAAAAGCTCATAGTAAAAATCGTTACTGTAATCCCCGTGACCTAAGGTGAGGTATGAATCGTCGGGAACTTCGATTTCATCGCCCATTGAATATCAATAAGTAAGGGGATGAGTACAAATCTACTCACTAAGACTTGTAGTGTATTGCAATTGTAATAAATGTTTGCTATATCAAGAGGAATTGCTATTATATTTATTTGCATAAAGCGAAATTGAAACGTAAATATCAAGTAGTAGACTGTAAACAGAATTTGTAAGAGCAATTTAACAAATATGTAAATAGCAAGTATGAATGACATAAAATGTAGTAACTCACAGTCCTCCATGATTGTGAGTATCGAACTATTTCTTGCCAACTCTTGGCATAAAATTTGAAACAAAGACTTCGACAATTTTTTCAATTCAACTCTTTTTATGAAAACACAAATTATAACTAGTGTTAGTGCACCAGGTCTCTCATGACCGCGAGCACGGCTTTTCAAAAAAAAATTACACTCTACAGAGGTGTACATCTTTACCCATAAGATATGACCAACTCTTTTTGCCGCTATTTTCACGCTTCCTTTGACGTGTGGCCAAGAGGTCATGACATGAACCATTATATCACCTAGATCTAACTTTGCACCAACCCAATTATGTTTGACCTTTACTATGACGATGAAAAATATTAGTACACTCTATATGAACGAACGGTTATATGCCTGTCGTGCCACTTCCCTTCCCCCATAGTAAGACATGCATCGTTTTACCCACACGTCTATGTGGACACCCTTGCGAGCAAGCCTACCTGGATTGCCCATACTACTACGGTCTTTCAACGTGCAAAGCTAAACTCAGGTAATTTAATAGGTTAAGGTCACCCCATAATAACACTTGTGGTTGCACTGAATATCTTAGCTTATACAACATTATGTTCAGTCTTTAATACGACCTGGGCGAGAACTTCCCCTTTTTATGTACAAGTTCATGTATTTCACAGTATATATAAATACCTCACCCGCGTCAAACCATAGTTTTTATTTTGATTTTTAAATTAAAGTACCATAGATCACTTCCTCATCATGACCAAAATTTTCATCTTTGAACGAATAGTATATCTGACCATTCGTTCTTCCAAGTCTAAAGCACAGCTAAGCAAAAGCGTATATATATTCGATTATACCCAAATAATTAATGTCTAAACCTATCTTAGGGATATCAAGGTTGACATGTACACATTTATTAAGGAAGTTCCATGAATGAAGGGAGAATATCTACCAGTAGTCACAATATAGCAATTTACTGAAAATACACACATACATACATAAATTTGACAAATCAATATAAATTAAGTTAAAATATTATGATCAATATGATCAAAGGGGGTGCTTGCCCTGCTTGTTGAATTTTTGGTTGGTGTCGAGGTCAATGATTGCAGTTTCCGGAGCATCGGTGTCTGCACGTAGCTCAACGTAAAGCAATAATAAGAAGCAACTGAATTAAAACAAGGTCTAAATTCAAATATTTTTGTAGCATAAGAAAGTTCATGGTTTTAGAATAATTTATAAACTGGTTTCACTCAATTTAGAGTTTATTTGCAAAAGTTGTGAGTATTTGAATTTTGAATGTGCTGAAAATCACATAAAAAATATATAATACGCCTTCTAAAAGTGAAAACACATTTCTTTTTTTTCTAGATTTTTTTAAACCTACGACATCATGATAGCAAGTTTCCAATAAGAACAATCATATTTAACTATTTATGTCATTATTCTACCATGCACTTGCCTTTTTACCCCCACGAGGAACGGAATGGCGTGCGGTTGAAGCCAAACCCGTAATCACACCTCATACAGTAGTTAAACCCATCTCAAAATCATTCCTACACACATCAAACATAACATCATCGCTCCTACACATCTCGGACTTAACTTTCTTCTTCACCAAACAATCTATCCTTTGTTGTCCCAGCGGTCAGATGACCATAACTCCTAACTCAGGGGCCCACACATAGTAAACCATATATGTTCTGAAAACTGCAGAAGATTATCTACAAGTTCTTGGCTATCCATATTTTCCAATTAATTCATTTAACCCCTCATTTTTCATCCCCAAAAGATCGATTTGCTATTTTACTATATAACAAGATTCACAATTCCGTAGCTATTTTTATACAATTCCAAACATGGCAAACCATAGCATATAAAGAATCTAAGGAAAATTATCTAGTTTTATCCAGTTATGCGCATAATTTAATTCAGGCATTATCTAGCCCTAAACAATAAATTAACACAATTACTATCAGCAGATGATTTTTGGACAGCAACATTCTACAAGCCATAACTTTCAAACCAATTAACCAAATTTTATATTCTTGTACTCTAATAAAGTTTTAGATAATAATCTACATTTTTCATAATTTCTACATGTCAAAAACCGACCGTAGGTACCCCAAATCTTGCCCCGAAAACAGAAACCACTACTAAATGAAAATCGATCTCTCCCAAACTTCATCTCGGTACCCTTCAACTACCATATCTACTAATAAAACAACCATAACACCACTCCACTATAGTGTCAACACAACCAACACTAATATATGATTTGTACCTGAGTCTTGAAATTCCACCAGGAATGTCGATATTGACGATTCTCCTCGATCCCCTCGCGTTCCTCACTCCTTTACGTTTACGAAAACTCTCGCACAACGTTCTCCAAAATCCTTGTCACCTCTTGCACATGGTGATGTGAATGCATTTCAATTTGGATGCACAATTTGACAGGGAATGTGAAATAACATGAACATCGTGGCTGAGGCACGCTCTAGCCATGGCAAGTGTAGCCCGTCCAGCACAACAGTGGTCCACAGCTTTGCGGCGACGGCAGACGATGAGGTTGCGAAAATACGCGATGCAGGAGCAACGCACGTCGGCTACACATGGGCACAATGACGGGCCCACAGGGGCGACAACACCGACACAGGAGCAGCGCCCAGGGCAGTGGCTCGGCTGGGGGCACTAGGATTAGGGTTACCCCTATGACCTTATATTTTGGGTGTTGACGCCGAGTCTGGGCAGCCATGGCACGCATGCTGGGACCACCTCAGCTCTGCCCCGGCCGGAACGACCTTTTTTTCTTTTACTTGGATTATTAGAATCAGAAACCTACCACCTCAACACCGCCTACCACTCAATGATACTCTCTTCGTTGAAAAATATAGATCTATAGTTTGAATGATCTTGTTAAGAAATATAAGGCTTATGTATGTGTAATGAAACTTTTTCTGCTATATCCTTATTTATTCTCCCTCAACTATGCGCATGTATTCATTACTACCAACACAAAGTATTCTCTCTCATCTTTCAAGATAATTACAAAGGAAATCTAAATCATTTTGTCTCGTACCTCTCTCAATTTCATCACCAATCTTAATCCTTATGCAAGATCAAAATATACATTATACTTCCTATCAAAGGGAGTGCCATGTGAGACCCCGGATCAGCTATCCGAAATCTCCTGTGTTTTTCCGTACTAGTCCCAGATCAGTAGCTAGTACACACAGTCAACAGTGATACTTCATTGCCGAACATAACGAAATTGTAACATAATTCATAAAGTATGGGCCACATGGCCGCTTATTACAATACTCGGTCAAAAGACCAGAGACACGACAGCGGAAACAGAGAAAAAGATAACAAGCGAACACCAAAACGCCACAGGCGACGACTAGAAGCGCGACTAGTTATCCTGGCACTCTTCGTCGAAGTCTTCAGCGTAGAGCTCACCATCCTCGGCTGCGTCCTGATAGTTTTCTGATGATGACAAGTTGTGTAGCACGTGAGTACAAAAGTACTCAGCAAGTCGGGGAAAGTATGATTATATGGGGCTTTACAAAGGAAGCTTAACAGGGTTCTTTTGCACAAAGCCAAATTTTATTAAACCATACTTAAGTAATAAGTTTCACAAAGCATCTTTTTACAATTCCTTTTTAACAATTGAATTATTTAATAATTCAGTGAAGGTTCTATCCACCATCACTAATATAAAGGCTCTAACCTCCAACTTTTAAAAGATCAAGGTTAATCATACATGACTCTTTCCATCAAAGTATAAAACAGGTTCTATCCACCTTGTTGGCTCAATCCGCCATGACACATCCGAGAGTTCTAACCACTCCCGAATCCCAAAACAAAACACCTTTTAGTTTTTAAAACTAAAACCAAAGTCTACCAATATGAAAACATTCTTTGATTTGCCTTTGACCGTAGGCACGACTATTCGAATAGTTTTAACTCTGCAGAGGTGTACAACTTTACCCACAAGACATGATCGTCTCTTGATGCCAAGCTATTAACACACTTCCTTTGGTATGTCGGCAGAGAGATCATGACACGGCCTTTACAATGTATACACCTAACCCGACCCACCCGCTGAGGTTTCACCGCTGTTAGGGTTCTAGCCACCCAGTACAGAAGCCCCCTCTTGCGCCGTGTGAGAAAAACGACATTGCCTCTATCCGGCACTCACATTCCACCATTTGGTGAGTCTAAGTTAGATTTCTACAAATTAGTTAGCCAGGTCGTACCATTATAGACATGTGGTAGTACGGTTATGCTTAGAATAGACAATCACAAGCATCGTTCCTTAATTGACTTGGGGCGGCACTTGCACAAGACAATCAGTGCTCCATCCGCACCCACCCGACATTCCATTCCTCCCAAGTCCAAACCATTTTTCTTTTTCTTTTTATTTTAGAAAAACAGTACCAAACTCAAATAATCATTTCCAAATCACACTTGAAATCATTATTTTTGACTAATCCCACCCATGGGTTGTTTTCATCGATAAGGGTCCTAAGCAATTCTACCGTACTATTACACAAAGGGTACCATATAAGCATAAACATGGCATAGCAAATGTCCTAGGGTTACAAATAACATGGATGTCGATAACAAAGGAGGTAATAACAATTCGGATTAACTATATCCTTATATTTGACATACGATGATAAACATAGAATGCAAGTTTATAAAACATGTAAAACACAGTTTGAAACATCGGTTCAACATGCGTCAAGGAGACTTGCCTTTGGTTGCGGTGAGATCGTCAAACAAGGAAAGTCCGGCGGCGTGGTTGGCGGTCGCGTCGGGGTCCTCGGCTACGCGCAAAACGAGACAACAAATAAATACAAGAAAATAAATAAAATCCAAAAATTACAAAAGTAGTACTGGCAGGTAGATCTTGATTTTAGATGAATTTAGAAATTTGAACGGAGTCAATCGGAGTTCGAACGGAGAAGATATGAGCTTCCGAAGTTTGAAATTTGGAAAATTGGAAAACGAGGGAATATTCCGCGGAATATTCCTTTTCTTTATTTTCTGATTTTTGGGATTGGATTGAGTCTCTTGCAAGGGGGCCCCACATGTCATTGTCTAGTGGGCTTCTTCATCCTTGGGCCAAAGCCATGGCCATGGTGGAGCTTGGAGGGTGGGGGGTGAGGTCGGTGACGGCCACGTGGCGCGGGCGGCGGGCGCTGATGGCGCCGACGGTGTGGGCGAAGCAGGTGGCACGGGGCGTACGGGCCGAGCGACGGCGTGCAGGCTCGGCCGGCGGGGTCACGGCACACACGCACGCACAAACACAGTAAGCTCCAAAAAAACAGAGGCTTGGAACAATTCCAAAAATCCGGATTTTTGCCCCATTTTCGCATGAAACTAGACCAAAAAAATTCATGAATCATCTAGAGGACATCCTTAGGGACCTATAGGAGCAAGGAATTGCATCCAAACTCACCGGAGACGACGAATTTGGCGACGAACCAAGCTCCGGCCGAAATGACCAAAACGCGAAATTCGTCTCCAAATCTTGAGGGATCCTAAAATTGATTGAAAGGTTAGATGCTAGACTTCCTCACGGTTACAAAGAACCAACCGGAGTTGAGAAAGACCCACCGGAGAGAGAGATGTGAGGATGAACACGAAGAACTCCAAAAATGGTGACCCGGTGTCGATTTTCTTGTTCTAGTGGATGAACAAGTGGGAGAAGCTAAAGGAGGATCACACTACCGGGAAGGGGACTCTTAAACGGAGAGAATGGAAGTGGAATCGCGCGGAACGGAGTTGAAACGGCCGAGTTAATGTCAATTAAAGCAATTTCGGTTTTTGGTCGTTCGTGCAAATTCCGGTGAGATCCCGCGCTCTTGATGGTGGGGAATGGAAAGGTCGCGCCGTTACGGATTCAACGGATCCGGCCATGATTGATTTGGAGTTGAATTGAGGGAGATGTGAAGGTTTAAAGAGAGAGAGATAGCCATGGGAGCTTGCTTGAGTTCTTCTCTGTACATTGCCATGGCAAGAGGTTGAAGAAAGCACTGTTCACGCCACGTGGCAGCGCGGAGCCGGGAATTACGTAAATGAACCGCCCTAGAGAAAAATTAGTAAAAATGGTCTAAAAATTCCGAAAAAATTCCTAGAACCATTTTGGAATATTTAGAACCCAATAAAATTGGTTTCGCAGAATTTGGATGAAATTTGTGGAATTAAATATTCAGGCGCGAATAGCGGGCATTAAACAAAAGCCGCGCGAGATAAAATAGGAGCGAAGGTCCAAAAATTATTTTGGAATATTTGGGACATAACTAAAGTGGTTTTGGGATTTTTGGAGCATTTTTGGACTCGGGTGAAATTTCCGGTACCGGCGGGAACCTGAAAATTCGATTTTTCGAACGGAAGGGAATTAAATTCCGATTTTGGATGGGAACGGATGCCAGGTTAACATAAACACCAAGGAAACTCCAATTTTTGAATTTAATTAGTTTAAATTAGATTTTTCTCCAGAAAGCGAAACTGAGGATGTTACAAGCCAAATAAAAGCTACTTTTGTTGTGAGTAATGATCTTGAGCACCTACACACCACTACCTCAATGATAAATAGCAGACATCTGCAACAAAGGAGCGAAGTTGTAATTTTCTTAGTCTAATTCTAGATTCCTATAACGCTAGAAGATGAAGTTTTGAAGAATATAGGGAATGTTAACAACCGAAAATGGCATACGCAATCCTACGGAAAGATCCAATAAGAAAGGGTGGCATTAGGAATTCAAGTTCATCGAGCAGCTGGAGTCATCCTAGCACGCAAAAATGAAGATGTTTCTGGCCATCTCGGCAGTAGACAGGGCTCTATTCTCAGCTTCAGTTTCTTCTACTCTGGCCGGCCTCTATCGGAGTGTGCTCGCCGGCTACCTCTGCTCCTACAGCTCCATTAGGTTCATCAGCCAGAATCACATTCTTCGGAGGGTGAGGTCGTATCTCCATAGAACGACGACCATGACTTCAATTGCAAGAGGGATGGTTTAATGCCATGAAATACACAATACATTTGCAGTCACTGCTCACTAGTGTTGTTGTGCTATGCTTTTTCTTTGTCAGAAAATTTGAGGGTCAAAGAAAGACATCTGACGTGAACCAAGAATATATGACCTGAAGCTATTTTTTACCTTCCATGTTAGGTTAGCAAACATCATAGCTTGTAAGTATTGAAATTTTTTGAGGAGTGAAATAATAACGAGGATGGGGTTCCTGCATCCTTGTAACTTGAACAGCAAATTAACCATCGACACAACCCACATTGTTGTGGTGAACAAGTGTCAATTATTTGTTCCTTTTCTTAAGAGAGGAGTTTGTCTCAGGGGGAAATAGCCATTAGAATATAGTCAATATAAGATATAAAAACACCCTTCAAGCTGTAGGCAATTAGCCATTAGGTGATTCTGATATTTTCCATTACTATGCTGAGTGTGTAACTTTTATGTCTCGTTGTCATGAAATTCATGTTGAACATACGAAGTATTTAATCCCGTAAAGTTAATGAATTTGTTATGTATCAAGTTCATTATTGATCAATCAATATCATATAAATAAAAGGTCAAAACAGAGACACAAGATGTAAATCTATAACTTTTTCCTCTTTGTTGATAAATTATGGTGTGTGTATAATGTGTCTATGACCCCACTTATATAGTGGAAGAGGAGGAGACTTTTGTTGGACCCTGAATATGCAAATTCGGACCTTCTGTATATATTACACTAGTCCAAAAACACACTAGTGCACATAGTGACAACATAAATGAATTATCAACTCCATACACGGCGAAATAAGAATAAATGACTAAAGTTGGTAAATAAATAAATAATGAAATGACCTTATGGTTGAGTTTATATTTATTCGGCCACGCATGGCTCAAGCATGAAATAAGATAATTGCAGTAGCACAAAAATAAACTCCAGCGGAAATCCATCAACTTGCCATAATCAATATCAACTAGGGTTCGAATCCTAATAATCGCCCACTTTACAGTACTCCTCTTCCAGAGCTGGCGTGATCCGACTGCCGATGCATCAATTTGGTGGCGCCACGGTGTTGCCCGATGCCTACATTTATTCGATGGTCACACCAAGACGTGACATGAACGCCAATCATGCCAAGATGCAAATCAACGTCCGAAGAACTTGACGCATATCAAGACATGAAACAACACCAATCGCACCAAGGGCACAATGGCCAGGGTTTGGTCGATGCTAATCCCATCCAAGATTAAACATCGGCTGGATTAGAAGAATAAAAAATTAGAGAGAGGACAAATAAATTTAGTGACTGAATTGAAAAAAAAAACCTTTGAAGGGTGAACGGCCTTTGCTTGGGAGCAATATCATGCTGATAATGTATTATATATCATAGAAATTGTTAACCAATAAATATCACATAAATACGAGATCAGAACAGAGATATGAGATGTATATTCACAGATCTCTCCTTTTTATTGATATTTTTTGGTGTATGTACAATGTGGCATATGTCTTCACTAATACAGCGAGAGAGGAGGAGACTTTTCTTGTGATCTTAAGTAATCTAATAGGACTCAGTCCTCATTACCAAACTCTCATGCGTTTTTTTTAGGAAACTCACATGAGTCCGAATAGGAATATACAGTAATCTATTACGACTCTTATTTTTTATTAGAAAACTCTTTTGAGTTTTTTAGAAAACTCCCGAAAATCCGATTAGAAAAGTGTGTGTATATATATAAAGAATATCCATTTTAACTTGTTTTTTAATATATTTGAACAAGTCTACCAAGTAAGGTATATATTGTTGGTAACACATTGACGCATCAACATGCCATCTTGCAATTTAAATTAGGAGTATTTGGCCATCTAAGGTTAATGGACTAATTATTTGGGACTTGTGAGATCCTGGTATTAATTGGTTACTTTTAACTAATAGTTGAGCAAGCCAACCAAATAACTACATTTGTGGATTGATCGATAGTTTCGTAGAAACCCTAGACGAAGCTACACTTGTGGACGCTGGTAGGTAAGTCTGGCCAGTTGCCAGTTGCCACCACTAACCTGTGTTTCATAGGTACAGACGGTTGGTGGATTACACGCATTATGAGTTACTCCCTTCATCATGAATAGCTATCATTTTAAACATAAATATAATTAAAATTTTAAAACTTTAATTATCATTATCTTTTAAATATTTAATTTAAATACATGAAAATTGTATGTGTAAATTTGTCTCGAAAAATACTTTCAAAATATTACAATTTTATTAGGATTTATAAATATATTATAATCAAAATTATATTTTGAAGAACGTATTAATATTTACAATAACTATTTGTGACCGAGGGAGCAAGACGTAGGACACCTACGGGTGGTCGTTTCTTGACTGGGCTTTTGTAGTCTTACAAGGCCTATTAGTTTCGAAAGTACTGTACATCCGTTTTACATCGTTTCACTTTATTTTTTGGACCAAGCTTGGAAGTATAAGCATACTACTCATACAGGAACTGTACTAGTTCTTTTTCTTGTCAGACAATGGTATCAGTCGGCAGTGAGCATAATAACTTAAGCGTCAGAGAAATGGTACCACAGAATTGATGTGCATTTGATGATTTGTCACGTCATGTCTTATTGACATGGGCCTAAATGCCAGTGAGACATAGCGTGGCAAATCATCAAATACACGCCAACTTTATGATAAATAATTAATTATTCTTTTTTCATTTCGAAGTGACAAAATTTTCAAGGATTATTTATGTTGTCGTTAATTCTGGGGCGAGTTGCAGCGGCAGTGCAACAGTGACGAGCGGCAGCGGTAGAAGGTGGCCACGGTGGTGTCGGCTCGGTGGGGGAACGACGAAATTGATCGAGGGGTTTTGATGTGGGGTGGATGAGGATGGCTCCTTTATGTTTATTGAAAAATGATGCAAATTCGGCCGGAGACAATCATGAAGACGGGTAGTACCCAAATTGAAGCTTGGTTGTGGTGCAAGAGGGATTAGAGATGGTGAGGGGACGATTTGGGTGCTTGGAGCTACTTAAATAGGTGAAAATGGTGGTGGAAATAGTGGCACCATGTGTGAATGAAAGTCCATTTTACGGCTGTACACAGTGGAAATTGCGGCGCAGGGCTGTACCGTGGCAGCACACTGGTTGCCTTGTCATGTACGGTGCACTGATCCTTGTAAGTTCAATGAATTGCACTTTGTTTGCTTTGGTTGAGAGAGAGAATAGAGAATAGTTGTGTTTGTGTGCTTGGCTCATTGGGGAAGAAGGCTGGCTGGTGTGCTGTGACTGCCAGGTGGGCCCACCTATAAGTGAAGCAAGAAGATGGCTTTGGTTCCATGCCATAGGATAGGGAGGCATTAGAACATTAATTCGGGCTGTCAAATCATCTCACAAGTTTTTGTAGATTTTTTATGAAGTCTATGGAGAGTTATCTACCTACAATAAAATTTTGGGTCAAAATAATCTGTAGAAAATTTCAAATAATTCTGACAATGTCAACTATTCCAAAATTAATTTTCTATATTTAATTTAATTGAGGATATAAATATATATAAAAAATTTGAAACTTTTTCAAAATAATTGAAACGATATAGGTGATCATGTGTAAAAATTTCAGATTTAAAATTTGAATTTTTATTTTCTAATAAATCTGTCAAATAAAAATTCAAAATTTCTAGTTTTTAGTTTTTAATATGAAAAAAGAATTAAATTTTAATTATAAAATTTTGATATTTTTAATAAAGTTAAAAATTAATCTGAGAAGTGTGTGGTAAAAATGTTAGCTAAAGATAAACTAGGTAAAAGTTTATAAAAAAATCTATCTTTACATTGTTTTTAGTAAAAATGCAATAATTTAAACTTCTTTTTGTTAATTAATATATTCACACTAATTTTGACTACATTAAATTGATTTCAGAGGTTTTCATATTTTGATATTATTTTTTTAGATTTTTGTTGCGATTTTAATTTTACCTTTTTACTTAATTCAATAGAAATGATTTTTCTTGAAAACCAAAATTCAAGAAAAATTCAGAAAATATGGAAATTCAAATAAGATCTTACTTCAAACTCATTTTCATAATTTGTTTATTTTGGAAGAAAGGAGCTCAACATTACAATTGTTCTTTTCTTAAAACTAGAATTTAAGAAAAAGAGAAAAAAGATAACATTTTAAATTAAAATCTTGATTCCAATTAAAAATTTTATTTTTCTATTTTAAAATTTTTTGGATGTTACAATATAGTTTTTTTTTTAAAAAGCCAGCAATTGCCGGAACATATACTAGAAATTATAGAAATAAATATAAGTTATGTTATAGTTAAGACAAGTAGCGCTTGTCATGAAAAAGGATGCTGCTCTTTACAGGAGAAGGGGAGGGGCGGGGGGGGGGCGTGGACACTAATTGCTACACAACATTGTTTGCTCTTGCTGTTAACTCTTTAATCGCTTTGCTCCAGACATCTTCCAACGTTGGCCTCTTTCTGGATGAGGGCTACGATCTCACAGTGCGTCGATATTTTTTTGAAAGACACGTATGTTTCTCTCCTTCTACCATTGCCAAGTTACTAGAATGATCAGTGTGCTTGTAGTTTTTGTGAAAGTTGGTAGGGAGTGCACCAATTTGAGCCACCAATCCCCAATTATCATCGCCGGTTCCAATTTGTTGGATCAAATATCTGTAGGTGAAGTCATTGAGCTATTTCGGTCAGAGTATGCGCGCGCATACATATACACACACACACACATCTTGTCTTCCTTCTCCATTAGATGCGGTCACAGCAATGGCTGCTGACCTAGCTTGCTATCTAGGGACTATTCATTCTTTTTTTTTTTTTGAATTTAAGCTATTTATATATTTTACTTTTGAGTCCATATGAAAAATCAAATTGCTAATTTTATTTTATTTTTTATTTTGAATTTCAATTTTAGGTTGGAATTTATATACAAATCTAACTACTAATTTTCATTTAAATTTTACTTTGGTATGGGCATGAAACTGCTAATTTTATTTTCTTTTTATTTCAAATTTCAGTGTTACTTTGAAATTTGTATAAAAATTAGATTCTAGTTTTTGGAGAATCAGCTTCTCTACAACCACAATCCAGAATCAGCTTTTAAAGAATCGAAAGCAAAAACAAACAGATCTTAAGTAGTAAGTTTGGGACTTTCGTGTGTAAACAGAAAGTAGTGGCAGTTCATACGCTCACACGATGGTGTATAAAAGTTTGATCTCTACCTAACAGTGTACTATCATCTTTACTCTGGTACGTCTGTAGACCTTCGGACAACTGGTGAACTATTAGTGCTTTCAGTTGCTACTACGAGCTATGGTACCTACATATCACTGCCCATATAAGTTTTAGCCAGTCTCAATGTACATAGTAAAGCAAGCCAACAGCCAATCCCATCTCTCATACAACTATACAAGGTAAGAGGCCAAAGGAGTGAATAAAAGAGGAGAATGAGAATAGCGAGCACCATGAGCAACGAGGAGAGTAAGTTCCAGCAGGAACGAGAGGCATCAGGAATCCACGTTCCCGAAAAACAATGAAATTCTGCAGTATGCCCGTGCACCTCCCGAAAAACAAACAGCAATCAGCGGCTAGTAAGCTTCTCGTCACTAGGGTGATGCCTATATAACGTCAGACTCATCGTAACTTAGCTACCGTAACTGACGGTCAAGCACAGAGGAGGGCCATGCCTCGGTAGTACCAGCATCCCTAGTTACGTACTTGAGAGAGAGAGTACCGAGCATCTAGTCAGTTCTGAAAAGTTAACAATACTCTCTTTCAATGTTAATCGAGAGATTTTTTATTTGAGCTCTTAAAGTCTTTCAATGGTTAGTGAATTTTTTATGTTGTGAGTTATGGTCATATATATATATATATATATATATATATATATATATATATATATATATATATATATATATATATATATATATATTCACTGCCTTAAGGGTAAATAGCAGTCTCAGCGTACCTGCACGGCTGCACCCACGTCCAGGAGCAAGCTACAAGTCCTGAAGGAAGATAGACGACGGCAGAATCAGAAGTGTCATGTTCTATCTCATAGCACGTTGGGAAGGAAGACATCAGGAGTTCAAGCTCGAGCTTTGTGGCTCCAATCTGAAGTCGAGAACTACGGCAAATCCGGCAGCAAGCCCTTATTGGGTGAGAGCAGAATAATGCCTGGTAGCACGGAGTCCCTTGGGCATTGCAAAAATCACCTCGCTGTTGCGCTATGTTTGTTATCTGTAGATCGTTGAGTGCAAACTGCAAAGAAGTGAAACTTTCACAGTTTTAGCTCCGCTAAAAAAATTATTTCCGAAACTAGCCGGCGAACAAAAGTTTTTGCGGTTTTGGTCTTCTGGCATGGGCCTACAGCGGAGGAGAGGAGCCTGTAACTGACGCCCGACAAGGGTTCAAAAAATCGACGAAATTCGCTCGATTTTCGCGATTTTCGACCATATCGCCGCGGCTCGATATCAAAAACCGGTCGGTAAACCGATCCAATTCAAAAAATAATTCAAAAAAATTCGAAATTCAAAAAATTACGTGTCAAAAACCGGTCGAAAATCGGTGGAAATCGGTCGATTTTCGCCAAAAATCGTCGAAAATCGCTACAAAAATCGATCGCACAAAAAAGTTCAACAAGGTCGTCGATTTTCCACGCGAAATCGTCGATTTTCCACGAAAACCGGTCGATTTTCCACGAAAATCGACGATTTTTGAAATTTTTTTGAAAAATTTTGGTTTTTGAATTCATACGATTTTTAACGATTTTCGACTCGATTTTTGCGATTATCGAAAATCACTGTTCATGCGAAAATCGCACCAAACGATTTTGTGAACCCTGCGCCCGACGCTGCAGGTCGCCTCGGACAGCCCTCGCCCTCCTCGATATCGCGCTGGCCGACGCCCCAGACCGTCTTGCTTCGCTCCCTCCTGCGAAATCCTGCCACCTGCTGCATTTTCTGCACATGCCCCCCGTGGTACGTGCTGCTCTACTGCCACCTGCACTTGCACGGGGTGGCTAATTGATGAAAGTTTGCATGCTACGTCCCATCCAACCGCCGAAAGCAGCGACGGGCGTCTGTTTTTTCAATTCTTTCTCTCGCGCGGTCTCGCTAAAAATCACAAGGCCGCATCAGGCATTCGCGAGTGAGATGAGGAAGCGAGTGAGCTGAGAAAACAAAGAGCGCGAATAGGAGATATGAGAAGCTGAGAAAACCAATTTAATTGGTGTTCATAATTTGTAGAATGTAGTTAGAGGTAACCCTTTTTCGAGTATTTGATTCAGGATTTATATTTTTGCAGGTGTTCTTTACGAAGGTTATTTTGCACGGTGCTAGAGATTTACCGATTTTCAGTACATCTTCAGAGATGTTAGTTTGAAATCTTCTGGACTAGTAGTATAATATTGTTGTTCACTTAGTATAATCATTAGAATATTAGTGTAACCAGCAGTACATAGAACTCAGAACTAGTAGAACAAGTAGTACATAATATGCCGGTAATTGTGTTCCTTGTATTAGATGAGATAGCAGTAGTGTTGTAATGAGTAGTACGTAAAGCAGTGTATGAATGGCGTGATGTTTGTGAAAGTAGCAGTATGTGAACTTACTATATTGGCATCATGAGTAGTTGGACTAGTAGTAGGTGAAAATACTGTTGTCATAATGAATAGTTCATGAAATGAGGACCGAAAGTGTAAATAATTAATGGTGTGTAGTTAATGTGATTTTATTGCATTTTATAGGACCTAAAATAACATAATTAGCAAATGTAATGGCAATATTAATATAATTAGCAGTACATGTAATAACGGTAAATGGTGTAAATATTAGCCTAATGTTAATAGAATATTAGTACGAATATTGTATGAAATGAGGACCGAATGCGTAAATAAATAATGGTGTGTAGTTCATGTGTTTATTGCAGTTAATAGGACCTAAAATAATGGTATTAGCAAATGTAATGACAATATTAATATGATTAGTAGTACAAAAAATAATGGTAAATTGTGTAAATAATGGCCTAATGTTAATGAAATATTAGTGCGTATATTATATGAAATGAGGATCGAATGCGTAAATAGTTAATGGTGTGTAGTTAATATGATTTTATTGCAGGTAATAGTACCTAAAATAACGGTATTAGCAAATGTATTGACAATATTAATATGATTAACAGTACATGAAATAACGGTAAATGGTGTAAATGATGGTCTAATGTTAATATGATTTTATTGCATTTTATAGGACCTAAAATAACAGTATTAGCAAATGTAATGGCAATATTAATAAGATTAGCAGTACAGAAAATAACGGTAAATTGTGTAAAAAATGGCCTAATGTTGATGGAATATTAGTGTGTATATTATATAAAATGAGGACCAAATGCGTAAATAGTTAATGGTGTTATTTGTTTTTGTTTTGGTTCTATATTTTGGTCTTAAAAGCTGAATAAAAAACAAAAAGCTCAATTCTAAAAGTCGATTATCACAATCCAGTCTACCCAAATACACTAGAATCCGCAATCTGCTCTATATGTGTTTTTGGATTTAGTTTTTAAAAAATTAGTTTCTCTACAATCAAAATCTAACAGTGCACTCACACGATGGTGTATAGCAGTTTGATCTCTACCTAACAGTGCACTATCATCTTTACTCTGGTACGTCTGTAGACCTTTGGTCAGCTGGTGAACTATTAGTGCTTTCAGTTGCTTCTACGAGCTATAGTACCTACATATCACTGCCCATATAAGTTTTAGCCAGTCTCAATGTACATAGTAAAGCAAGCCAACAGCCAATCTCATCTCTCATACAAGGTAAGAGGCCAAAGGAGTGAATAAAAGAGGAAAATGCATGAGAATAGCGAGCACCATGAGCAACGAGGACTAGGAGAGTACGTTCCAGCAGGAACGAGAGGCATCAGGAATCCACGTTCCCGAAAAACATTGAAATTCTGCAGTATAGCCGTGCACCTTCCGAAAAACCTACAGCAAGCAGCGGCTAGCAGGAGGGCTATGCCTCGATAGCACCGGATCCCTAGTTACTTGAGAGAGAGTGCCGAACCCTAAGTTAATATCTAAAATTGTAATACGGAGAGAGTACATATGAAAGAGTTCAATGTTTATGTGAGTGTACGTGTTGAACTGAAATGTTTGTTCTGAGCTCACAAGTCTTACGAGAAGAGCAATCACCGTCAACAGCACTGACCAACTGCACCAAGCATTTTTACAGATAAGATATTAATTTGGACCACGTGAACGGCGTGGCGTGTTACAAATGTATGCGACGTATGTGACTATGTGAGACAGAATATCGGTAGATTTATAATTCTATCAGGTTAACGAACTAATTGTTTTGTACTTCATTTTACCCGAACATGCGTTCTTTCCATGAGCTAACATTTTCCACAGTGACATTGATGGCTTTGCCCATTTGAGAAGGTTCTATCAAATAGTGCTGCATCCAAATATAGTTCCACACACGGTGAAAGTTTCTCGTATCCTGTCCTACAGTATTATTCACATGTAGGATTCGTACGTACCCATGAACAATATGGATTCAGGTGTTAATGGAGAGATTTTTGATTGAGCTGTAAAGTCTTTCAATGGTTGGTAGATTTTTTATGTTGTGAGTTATGGTCCAGCTAGCACATATGGGTAGCATCCCTGCCTTAAGGGTAAATAGCAGTCTCATCTGTACCTGCACGGCTGCATCCACGTCCAAGAGCAAGCTACAAGTCCAGAAGGAAGACAGACGACGGCAGAATCAGAAGTGCCATGTTCTATCTCATAGCACGTTGGGAACGGAAGACTTCAGGATTTCAAGCTCGAGCTTTGTGGTTCCAATCTGAAGTCAAGAACTGACGGCAAATCCGGCAGCAAGCCCTTTTTTGGTGAGAGCAGAATGCCTGGTAGCATGGAGTCCCTTGGTCATTGCAACGTCTTCAAACTTGGGGATGACCAAACCAATATTTCTGCCAAATGTGATATCGGAGTCTGGAAACGAACTGTCATCTCTTTGTAGACTGTCCTCAGTACCAACGCCTGTGGGCGTACATCGCAAATTGGGCTCAATTACAGTCGCTTAGACCACAACTTTGGAAGCCGGCACCCAACCTGGAACAATGGGTTGTTCAGCTAGTCAACGAGCAGGCCGGATGCCGCAAGGGGGTCAAAAGCTTGATTATCCTGATCTGCTGGCGTTGGTGGAAAGAACGGAACAACAGAATTTTCCAACAAGAGAGCAAATCTCATGATGTTATTTTACAGGAAATTAAGGATGAAGCTTCCTGCTGGTCCTATGCTGGAGCCAAAGGAATCAAGGAGATACTACTTCGACTAGTTTGATCAGCTTTTCCTAGCCTTTTGTAATCTTCTTCTGTTTTCAATGCTTTTAGTGCAGTCTCCTGCACTTTGTACTCTTTTCTACCCCCTTTTTAATATAAAGCCTCAGCTTTCTTTCAAAAAAAAAAAAAAAAGAATCGAAAGCAAAAACAAACAGGTTCTAAGTAGTAAGTTTGGGACTTTCGTGTGTGAACAGAAAGTAGCGGCAGTTCATACGCTCTCACGATGGTGTATAGCAGTTTGATCTCTACCTAACAGTGCACTATCATCTTTACTCTAGTACGTTTGTAGACCTTTGGACAGCTGGTGAACTATTAGTGCTTTCAGCTGCTACTGCGAGCTATGGTACCTACATATCACTGCCCATATAAGTTTTAGCCTGTCTCAATGTACATAGTAAAGCAAGCCAACAGCCAATCTCATCTCTCATACAAGGTAAGAGGCCAAAGGAGTGAATAAAAGAGGAGAATGCATGAGAATAGCGAGCACCATGAGCAACGCGGAGAGTACGTTCCAGCAGGAACGAGAGGCATCAAGAATCCACGTTCCCGAAAAACAATGAAATTCTGCAGTATAGCCGTGCACCTCCCGAAAAACCTACAACAAGCAGCGGCTAGCAGGAGGGCTATGCCTCGATAGCACGGGATCCCTAGCTACTTGAGAGTTGAGAGTGTGCCGAATCCTACTCGCTGCTGAGAAGTTAACAGTACTCTCTTCGGTTATGAATAGATATGGTTATATATATATATATATATATATATATATATATATATATATATATATATATATATATATATATATATATATAAATAAATTTTTCAAACTTTGACTCTTGGTATCTTTTTAAATACTTAAATTGGATATATAAAAATTATATACATCAATTTGTTTTGTTTTGAAAAGTACTTTTATAATATTATAGTTTTATTAGATTTTATAAATATATTATAATAAAAATTAGTGATCAAAACTGTATTTTAGATACTATGTTAATATCTAAAATTATAACACGGAGAGAGTACATATGAAAGAGTTCAATGTTTACGTGAGTGTGTGTTGAACTGGAATGTTTACGTCTTACGAGAAGAGCAATCACCGTCAACAGCACTGACCAACTGCACCAAGCATTTTTACAGATAAGATATTAATTTGGACCACGTGAACGGCGTGGCGTGTTACAAATGTATGCGACGTATGTGACTATGTGAGACAGAATATCGGTAGATTTATAATTCTATCAGGTTAACGAACTAATTGTTTTTTACTTCATTTTACCCGAACATGCGTTCTTTCGATGAGCTAACATTTTCCACAGTGACATTGATGGCTTTGCACATTTGAGAAGGTTCTATCAAATAGTGCTGCATCCAAATATATAGTTCCACACGGTGAAAGTTTCTCGTAATATAGTTCCACAATATGGATTCAGGTGTTAATCGAGAGATTTTTTGATTGAGCTCTAGTCTTTCAATGGTTGGTAAATTTTTTATGTTGTGAGTTATGGTCCAGCTAGCACATATGGGTAGCATCACAGCCTTAAGGGTAAATAGCAGTCTCATCTGTACCTACACGGCTGCACCCACGTCCGGGAGCAAGCTACAAGTCCTGAAGGAAGATAGACGACGGCAGAATCAGAAGTGCCATGTTCTATCTCATAGCAAGTTGGGAACGGAAGACATCAGGAGTTCAAGCTCGAGCCTTGTGGCTCCAATCTGAAGTCGAGAACTGACGGCATATCCGGCAGCAAGCCCTTATGGAGTCCCTTGGTCATTGCAAAAATCACCTTGCTGTTGCGCTATGTTTGTTCTCTGTAGATCGTTGAGTGCAGAGAAGCATATCTGGAGATGACATATGATGACTTATGAGCCATTTCTTACACCATGCCTCATACCATAACATTTTCCCCATTGAGAAGCTCTTTAAATTTATTTAGTAAAAAGATAAAGGTAAAAAGGTAAAAGTAAAAAAATTAACAAAAATCTGTAAAAATAATATTAAATAATTAAAAGTGTCCAGAGATCATTTAATTCTGTCAAAGTAATTATTAACTCAGTAATTATTGAAAAGAAGTTCAATTAATGCATTTTTGACTTGAACAGTGCAAATAAAGATTTTTATATAATTTTACCTTATTTATATTTAGCTAAAAATTTTACCACACACTTATCAGATCAATTTATACCTTTATTAAAAATATTAAAAATTAATAAATAGTTTAATTCCTTTTTCAAATTAAAAACTGAAATTTTGTTGATAGATTTGTTAGAAAATAACTATTCAAGATTTAAATATGAAATTTTTATGAAAGATTAATTAATTCATTTAAATTATTCTCAAAAAAATTGAAAATTTCTTAACTCAATTTACATCTTCAATTAAATCAAGAACAGAAAATAAATTTTTGAACAGTTAGCCTTGTCAGATTTTTGTAAATTTATCTAGAAAGTATTTTAACTCAAATTTTTTACAGTGGGTAAATAACCTCTAGAAATATCCATTAAAAATTTTAATAAATATATTAATGTTGTATTAAATGCATGTTCTTTATCTATACTGAGAAGCAATTTGGAATGCTCTTCCTCTTTGACTGACGTATGGGCCCACACATTTAATGAACCCAGCCAACTAGGGGATGAACCCAACACACTCCCACCTCTATCACGTGGGCCCTTCTCACTTCCAACCCCACATGACAGAAACTACTCCTTTCCTTCATTTCTTCTCCAACCTTCTTCTCTTCTCTCGGCAGAACGCAGAACCAAACCGCTGCCTCCAATTCTCGGTCCAAGCACTGGCGCCACCGCCTTGAAGGAGCTATAAAGGTCGCCAACGAACCCCCAACTTTCTCCATGATGTCCTGGAAGACCTCACCGCCCAAGCAAAGCCCTAATTGCCCTCCAATTTCTCCATGGATGAGGAACACCACAAAGAGGGGAATCGAAATTGAGTCTCCCTAGTAAATCTCAGTCCAAATTCAAGCTAGTACATATGAAGTGGATTGTGAATTCTAGTATATATGGATGGGCTGGATTTAGGGATGAAAACGGTACGGAAACAGTCGGTAAATGACTGTTTCGTTTCCGTTTCCACATTTTTTACTGGTAACGGAAACGAAATCGGAAACCCTGGAAACGGATACGGAAACAAATAGTGATGGAAACGAATGCGGAACGGAACGGAACGGAACGGATACGAAAACGAAAGCGAAAAATTCCACAAGAACATAGTAGAGAATCACAATATACATGACCATAAGAACAATGTAGCACATTTCACCTCCAAGGTGGACACAAGAATAGTGTTATGTTAACTGGTATCGCTAGAAAATTTTTCTCAAATTTGTCAGTTGAAGGCACGTTATTTATCTCCCATGTCAGATCATCATGTCCTCATCCATATAATTATCATAGATATCCTTTTGCTCCACCAACTACAAAGGTTTAACACCGTAAAATTTGTATATTATTGTTCAATGTTCCTTTATGATTTTCTAAAATTTATCTTGGATTTTCTGGAGTTTATAAATACCATTTTGCTATTTTTAGATTTATAAAATTAATTTATTTATAAAAAAATAATTCTGAAAATAATTTTTCTAGGTTCAAAATGTTCCAAAGTATTTTTGAGAATTTTTTCGGAATTTTTGAACTCTGTTTAATATTTTATATAAAACCATTTGTATTTATGAAATTATTTTAATTCAAAAATAAATATAAACTCTCCTTTTTCATTTTTCGGCCAAGCCCATTTCTCTTTCCGGCCCGTTTCCATTTTTAGTTTCCGGTTCAACTTATACGAAATTTCCGTTTCCGTTTCCGATAAAAAAATTTCGTTTTCGTTTCCGTACCGGTATTTTCTGTTTTCGTTTCCGAAAAAGGGCTTCCGTTTCCATTTTTCTTCGGAACGGTCGGAAACTCTCCGTTTCGTTTTCACCCCTAGCTGGATTGTGAGAATCGGATTCTAGAATCGGGCTACTTGTTTTTTATTCAGCTTTTGGGATCAGAATCCAGAATCAAAAGCAAAAACAAACAGGCCCTTAGTGTCCTAAGCACACCTTGACCACTTTCCCTCAGTCAATTACACATCAGCTGATCCAAACCTCACCACAGTGAGCTTCTCCTTCTCCATGTTTGGCGACAAGGCGTTGGCCCTCCTTGCAGCTTCTCCGCTCAGGTAAAATGGTGAAACCGAACCCCACCAACCCTTTAATGATTATGCCCATCTCGATTGAACTCCAACCCATCTCCACTGACCTCCAGGCTTATCGTCGCCACTCTCAACGCTGGGCTTCATCACAAACTGTGCTCCGGTGACCTCCGAGCTCAACCAAGGCGTCTCCTAGGTGCGCATGGGTGCACTGATGCTCTCGTGACCTCACTCGCCGGCCTCCGGTCCTCCTCCGCTGCTACGGCTAGCTACCACTGTCTCTCTCATGGTCCCCCTCGGCTCCCTCTACCTTGCTAACCCATCAACCGCCACCTCTGGTGCCGCTTCTCCGGTCACCTCCCCTACTCTATCCGTCTGAGCCGCGTGCTCGGCCGGTCAGCCCCTCGAAACCGAGCCGCGCCACTGCCAACCAGGTCCCCACAGTCAGCCATCGAAGCCAAACTGTGATGCTGCCATTTGGGCCCCACCGAACAGTGTGCTGGATCAAAAGCCTACCAAAAATGGGAAGTACGCCTTCCCAGTAGAAAAGCGCATTTCCCTTTTTGGAAATTCCAAAACCTAGATATTCAAACTAGCATATCTTTTGCATTTTAGCTCTAAATCAAATGAAACAAATTTCTAAATTTATTTTAAACCATATAGTTTTCAAATATGCAAAAATATTTTGAATTTGTCCAATTTATAATTTATAATTTTAAATTTAAAGAGAAGGTTTAAAATATTCTCTACACAAATTTTGTGCAAATAAACTCCAATTTGAGTGAGACAAATTTTGTTAGAATCCTTAGATCATTAAAAACCAAAAATATATAAAAAAAATATTTATATTTAAGTATATTTTGAATATTTTTCGGATTAGGGATAATTCCAATGTATTAATATTTCATATGTGTATAGTTGTTCAAATAAGTTCCAAATTGGTTGTAATCAATTTCTTTGTGTTATTTAGATAATAAACTACCTTAATGTGCAAAAATACTTAGGGTGTACTTTTGAGTTCATACATATTACATCACATACTACCTTAATGAGATTGATCCTCTTAGCCATGTGATGGTCAAACCATAACCAAATCAGCTTGAAAAAATCACGGTGCAAGTCACATACTCTAGGATTCCAGACTCATAGACTTTCCATTTATTCGCAATCCGAAATTGCAAATAAACAATTAATCCATTTCATGCTTGAGCATCCTCGCTTTGCAACACATGCCAAAGCCTAGCTTCAAGCAACCAAATCAAACTCAATTTGCTTGAGCATCCTTGTTTTGTAACACACGCAAAACCTAGCTCCAAGCAACCAAATCAACTCAATTAAGATTTTGTTTAAAGAACGAACATGAAGTTCAACAATTGCAGCACATGCCAAATATGGCATTCATGTAAAAGTCAACGCATAAGCTCGTCCTGTTTATAACTCATGCAAATCAGAGCTACTATACGAAAAACCAAGCATATGCTTATCCTATTTGCAACACATGCAAATCAAAGCAATATGCTAATAAAGTTAAGTATGAACTTCACTCATTCGCAACATATGCCAAATGGCTAGCTCCATGCAAAATCCAAATGAGAAGAGCATTTTTGAGCTCAAGTGAACACGGATTGAGATCACCAACTCATGATGAAGCTCAAACTAAATACTCAACCCCTCTTAATAGTACGGCGCTAAAATACTAGACACAAAGCCAGGAAACATCCTTAGCCTATCTAGTTATACCTTTGCACCGCACGCGAGCGATCCCCCTTGGGGTCTTAATATCTTCAATCTTTTTCTGCCCCTGGGAACGACACCTCGCTCTCTTTCTTGAAGTCTTCATGATCTTCTATCATTATTTCTTCAAGATCATCACCCAGCTCTACTTCTCTTTTTTGGGATCATCACCCGACTATCGCATCATCTTATTCATAACTTCTTGATGAACCTTCTCATCTTTTCAATATTTGGACCTAACCAACCCTATTTCATCAGAACTCATAGAAAATGGTTAGTTCAAAACACATGATTGTCTCAATCATCTCTTGCACTCCATTAATCCATAATGGATGTCATTTATAACGATTGAGCACAACCTAAATCAATTTAATGAATTAAATGTTTTTTGAGCACATGATGCAACTAATGCTTCATACTACTCGAGAACTCTCCATTTGTCCTTAATTGATCATCAACACATGATAAAATGTTCATTGATGATTAGAAGACAAATAAACTCAATTTAAACTTTCATTTAAATTGATACGAGTATACAAGTTAAATATATACTTAAATAATAGTTTCAAGATATTGATCCTTTATATATGGAGTGGAGAATAGATCAATATAGTGAAACATTATGTTAGAGTGTGAACTCCCCCAAATACGTGCATCCATGTAATATATGGACTGGAAAACACAGTGCACATTGTGTGGTTAATATAATGGAGAATTCATACTTTAACTCGAATCCAAAATATGCAATGAATAATAGAATAAATATGCATACATACCTTGGGTTTTTCATTTTCCATCCAAATATGAGACTACTAACAATAAGCTCAATAAACATGTTAGTCTCATAAAGATTAGATTTGTTATTAAACAATGATTAAGCATTAATCTAAAACCAATCACCAAAACCAATGGAGCTTGAACTTACAACCGAACATAGTGTTTGTTAAATCCAAAAATTTTCGTACAACCATAAGTGCTATTATCAGACAGCCTTAACTTATTAAGTTACTAAGAACTAGCTTTGCACATTGACATGCCGTAGTAGCACGGGCATCTGGACAGAGGTTGCTCGTAGGGGTGTCCACACAGAGGTGTGGGTCAAACACATACCAATGCAATGGTGTACGCCTTGCTATGGGGAGAAACGGGTGTGGCAGGGACATACTGCCTATGTGAGTGAAAGAAATGAATTTATATGTCTTGTGTGTGTGTTTATGCCACTATAACAAGGGTTTGTCATCACCGGGTTGGTGCAAGGTTAGGGCTAGGTTATGTTATGGACTCTTTGCGACACATCAAAGGAAGTGTGTTAAATGGCCATGTAAAAAAAAGAGGGCATATCTTGTGGGTAAAGCTGTACATCTCTGCGAGTGAAAATCTTTTCGAAAAGACGTTCCCGCGGTCATGGGAATCTTAGTGCGCCAACACTGGGTAGATGTTTTCATATTTTCATAAAAAGGTTGGATTTGAAAATGGATATCAAAAATATGTTAAAAAGTTGTTTCAGATAACTTGCCATGTGTTGGCATTGGACAATATGTTGCTCACGAAGGACAATATGTTTCTCACGAAGGACTATGAGTTGTTATATTTATGATATTCATACTTGATATTTTATATACCTATCAAATTGCTTTATAAAGTTTCGTTTTCAATCTATTATTCAGTATTTACAATTCAAGTTAGCTTTATGCAAAATAACCGTAGTATCCTTCCTTTGACACAGCTTGCATATGTTATAAGTTTCACAAAAGTCTTGCGAGTATATTTTGTACTCAACTTGCTATTATTGTTGGTTTTAGGTAAAGAGACAGAATAGTCCAAGGATACAGGTTTTAAAGCAGGTTTCGGGGATAATGGTGACGAGTTCTTCTAGAATTCACCTTGTCAGTTGCCTATGGGAACATTGGGTAAAAGGCAAACTATAAGTTAAAAATGTTTTCTACTGCAAGTACATTTTGGTTTGTCAAAATATTATGTATAATTGTTTCCATTGTAATATGTATTAATTTATTGTGTATGGATGTGACCTCAATTTGTGGAAGTGTGTGCTAACTATTGATCATAAGACTAGCACAGTATGCACTTTGGAACCTTTCTTATATGGTATATTATACCATAAAAGAAGGTCTCACAAATACTTCGCACGATCACAAATACTTGTCGTTTTGGATATCAACACGGTATCTAAAACATAACTTTGATAACTAATTTCTATTTAATCTTTACTCTTTTAAAAGAAATTAGTTGTGATGAATGATGTGTTCTTCACATTCTCAACCTTCACTCAACAAAATCTCTAACAAAAAAAAAAATTGCTCCATAACAAATAAATTTACTACTAAAATATGCAATACTTATCCCTACAATCTTCTTTCTCTTCCTTTATGGTGTGTGGTGAAAATGAAAGGCAAACAACGGTGGCGAAGCCAAAGGCATGGTGTAAACTAAGCTCGACAGCAGAGACATATTGTGGATTGAGACGGAGCTTGACCAGCCACTACGGTGGAGCCGAGAGTATGACAAAAGCTAAGCCCAACGGCAATAACTTAACGTGCTAAGTAATATTATTTTTATCCATAGCAAAGCACGGGCATTCGGCTAGTATATTTATAAAACCTAATAAAATTGTAATATTATGGAAATACTTTTCTAGACAAATCGACACAAATGATTTTCATGTATCCAATTTAAATATTTAAAAAGATATTGACAATCAAAATTTCAAAAATTTGACTGTACCTATATCCAAAACAACATATGTATTTATGACCGGAGGGAGTACAATCAATACAACTATGTGGGAACCGTCCGAATGAGACGGCGTTGATACTCAGATGAGCGATCATTCTTTTTTTAAATGGAAAATGATCACTGTTTATGGGATGGTGGTAAATGTTAATTAATTTGACATTTGAGCCAGATTTAAACCGTGGTTTGCGGTCTATCGCGGGGAGGGATGTGAAAAGCTATCGCTGCTATAGTCGCGGAAACTATACTACATATCATGGTTTACTATAATATACATATTTTTACTGTTTTAAGTATGCGATATCGGTAATTTATATATAATAAATTATATTTAAATTTGAAGTACTGTTATGATTGTTATATATTAGCCGTATAATGTGTAATAGAAAATAATCTGTATAGTTGTGTAAATTTAGGAGATGAATTTGGATTTTATCTAATATTTATTATTTGTAGGAGCCAAATTAATATAATTTAGGTATAACAAATATTATAAAAGAAGAAGATAATGAATAAAACTTAATTAATGTTTAGAAATATAAATAGAATTTACACAAATAGCATAGCGGAGCTATCGCGGCTACAAAAATAGTGAAAGTAGCTGTCAATATAGCGGTTATAACAGTTATAGCTATGTTTGTGGAATTTTATTCAATCGTATAACGTTTTACGTCTAAAAAAGCTATTAAGGAGCTATTATGGGCTATTTAAATAACTGCATTTGATCAAGTCTAAACACATTAATGGTGCATTGGTCCTTCAAGCAAATACAGTCTAAAAGAAAATTTTTGCTTGTGTGCACATTGATACGCAAGCCTTAGGCCATGTTTGGATCCCTGGACTAATTGTTAGCTGGCTAAAAATTAGTCCTAGTCTATCCAAACAGGAAGACTAATAGGTGGGCTAATTTTTAGCTAACCCCTCAGCTAACAATTAGGCCATGTTTTGATGAGCTAAAACTAATTGTTAGCTGACTAATGGCTAGAGCTAATTGTTAGCCAGCTAATAATTAGTCCATCTAAAATTAGCCTCGGGCTGTTTGGATACATGACTAATGGTTGGACTAATTTATTAGAAAAGTCATGTTTGCCCCTCATAACGGACTGGGGAGTGGACGCATGGGTGAGGAAGTGAGGATAAGGCCAGCGCGAGGGTATTTCAGACTTTTTTCAGCGTGCTACCTACTATTAGCCCAAATTAGCTCCCCTCCACCAGCTAATGGACTTCAAGGTCTTCGAATAGTTATCTAATTACTCGTGTTGATCCTCCTGACAACAGCAGGGGAAAATGTCCTTTTCAAAAAGAGGAAATTAAATTTCACCTTAAAATTATAATTAAATTAATACCTGATCTTTTGAAGAAAAGGAAGTTTTTTATTCAATAAATTGTTTATATCGTCTGTGTTTTTTATTGGGAGTAGATTATGAAATTAACAAGGAACCCCTAAAAAACATAGAAGTTAAAGAGGAGAATAATCCGTTTGTTTAGATAGACGAGGATTAGACCTAATCCCTTCCAATCGGCAGATATACTGAACTAAAATCCGGGCCACAACGAAAGAATCAGGCCTAAACCCCTCCAATCCAAACAGGGCCTGAATGCTTTTCTCTTTACCTTGGTTTCAGGCGTATAGTCTCGAGGGAGTACAATTGTAAGGTGATAGATCTCCTCAAAAACCTGAGTTAAGATATATCTTGGGCATTGTTTAGTTTTTTTTTTTCGAATGTTTACTTAAGAATAAATAAAACGAGTTACATCGACAAACGAAAAGCGGTTGACATTCTGGGCCATAACTAGCCAATTTCAAATCCACAAGTTCAGACACCTCCAAACACTACTAGGGTTATCACAAGCTTATCTCCAGCAGCTTCCCTTCCCCTCCAAATCTCTTCACGAACAGATCTCAAATGCTCCAGTGGATTCCCTTCACGATTCCCTTCGGAAGGAATTCAAACAGTGAATCCCTTTAGAAAGGGATTCTCTCTCCAATCCCTTCACAAATCCTTTAAGGGGATGTTGCTGGAGATAGTAGGAAATAAAGGGAATGAATATGGGGAAGAGAATAGGAAAAGGAATGGAATGAAGAGAAATTGCTGGAGATAGTCTAGACCGGGAACTAGCCATAGACCGGCTTTAAAACACTGAGCATATATACCGACTGCACTACCTTACAGCGATATATGACGAGCAGGTCATACTGATCCATGCCCATGTCGTTCAGCAGGTCATACAGAAACATTCTAGGAGCAGAATCAGTCACCACCACCACCCAACGTGGTTAGATAGGAAGGAGAGGCACCGGGAATCCAAGCTCAGGAGTGCGAGTCAACCTCGGCTTGCATGTAGCTAAGGAGATGATGTTCGCCGGCGTTTAGCTGACGCAAAACATGTACGCATGAACCAAAGCACGCCGCAACGTGCTTGTCCTCGTGCGTTTCTTGCCGAGAACCTGAGACCGACCCGTGGCTACAATACGGGCTTCGTGGACGGCCAGTGCCTTCAAGGACGGCCGGTCTGTGGTTGCCGGTGACACAACTCTGCCGTCGATCATGGGAGAAAGGGTGCGAGGTACGCCTCCGTAGCCCCTCCAGGGCCCCACGCCCCTCGGCCTTGCGCTGCCATCAACCCGTGCCAGCCTCAAGCGGCCACCAGCCCGCGCCAGCCCTCCCGCCTCGACATCCTCAGTGGCCACATCGACAGCTCGCCTCGCCAGCCGCCTTGTTTGGCCCTTCGGACTCCGCCTTCGGCCAGCAATTCGCCACCTCCACGCGCCGACTGATACCGATGAGGCGATGACTATAGTGCCTGCGACGGACCGTTATTTCAGAGGCACGTCTAAATACCTCAACAGCTACCCAAAAAGATTAGTTATTGGAAAACCAAGTGTACATTGTTAGACAAAGACGAATCAATGACTTTTATTGAAATTAGGGTCTAACGGCCGAAGGTTTTTACAAAAGGAGGTGCCGTGAGCTTCGAATAGATTACAGTACAAATCACCGCACAGACAGGCTTGAACAAAAGACAAAGACCAAAAACCACACCAAATCGCCATGTACGAGGTCTTGGTATTCTCCAGCTTCTTGAAATTCCGAAAGTTTTGCGAATGAGCAAGGGTGAGTACACAACAGTACTCAACAAGTCGCACAGGGACACTGAATACTATATGCAATGGATTAACAATGGATTGGCATAGGTTGAAGTATTGTGGATGCAATTTTACTTCTAAGATCATTTTACATTTGAAACACAAACCATAAATAATAGTAACAGGGGGGTTTCCATAAGTTTGACACAATTAAGCCGCATTCAAAAATTCACCAAGACTACTTGAGCTAGGTTACGGGTGTCACCCCAATGCAAAATTAGCTTCATTAACCGAAAGCACGGCGTAATCGATTACCATTTTAATAACTCTGCAGAGGTGCTCAGCTTTTCCCACAAGATATCTACGACCTTTAATGCCAAGCGCTAAATTATATGCAACTTAAATGCATGCGATCGGGCAAAGACCATCACAGCCTTTTGTTGAACATCCCTGGATTTAGTTCTTAATCGGTAGGCCCAAAACCACTCCACTTAGAATCCACTGTCCTAAGCGAGCACCTACCGTTGTGAGAACTGGCGAATGGCGCTCATGGCCCATTCCCGTTCCACCCCTTCAGTTACTTCCCTGCCAAGAAATTTGATCCCCATTCTCCTTTCGAGAATGGTACCACCAAGTAAGTAATTTCTCAGGGAATGATCAATGTACCGAACTATGTCGAAAACGGTTCCATTGACCGGTCCGACTTGTGGTTGAGCAGAAACTTAAGTTATTTACTTTGCTCAAGGGGGTTCTAACCTTATTTTGCCAAAGACCAAGCCATACAACCATTCACAAACCCATCTGGTACCTGCACGTATCAGGCACCAAACAACCATAGCTTACGTCATCGGTCGGGGATCGGACTCAAATCCACCTCGCGGTTAGCCCAATAATGTCCCCCTGACTGTAGCACTTTTATAAAACTCCAAGCCAATTGCTCACCATAATTTTCTTTCTCTTTTAAAGACTTGACTGAAACTAATAAGTAACTACGGGATGCATAATTATCAACTAGGGTTATCAAAGGTTAATTTAGGTTAATCAACATCAAGGAGGCTAAGCAAAATATGGTTATAGCTAAGCATCATGTCATTCTAAATTATTTATTTTCGATATTTCAACATACGAGTAAAATAATACCGAAGAAATTAAATACTACAATATCAGGGATAATTGGGGTCAATATGATCAATGGCGTGCGGCTTGCTTTGCTGGGCAGCAGAATAGTCGAGATCGTAGTGGAAGTAGTCGTACTTAGCTTCCGTCTGCTCCTGCTCCTGCTCCGGGTCCGAAAGCTGCTCAACGGTCGAATCTAGCGCAAAAAGTCAGAAAACAATAAGTAAACGAAAAACAACAACGGAAACATAAACGAAAATTGAAAACGGGCCGGGAGAGAGTCAGAGAGCAAAATGGTCATTCCAGTAATTTTGGGAGCTTCAACTGGTGGAACAGAGGTTGTTTTTGGACTCAGTGACGCAAAACGGTCAAAGTGGTGTATGTTTAGGATTTTTTTGAGTTTCCGGGAATTTTCTAGGATTTTTTGCAATTTTTTGGATTATTTAAATCCGAAAATAAAAATAATAAAATTTGAAACAGGCTGCACAGTGCTGGGCCAAAATAGCCCATGGCCCGCGGGGCGTAGGCGCACGCGTCGGTGGGGGGCGCTAGGGTTTGGGCACTAGCGGGGCGGCGGTGGCACAGAGCAGCGAGGCAGCCGAGACGACGCGAGATTGGAGAGGAGAGCGGCGGGGTGGGCTTTTATAGCCACGGGTGAGGAGAGAGAGCCACATGTGGCGAGCTCGCCGGGGTGGCGGCGACGGCGGCGGTGGAAAACCAGAAATTTGAAAATCAAAAAAGAAAACCAAATTTAAATCCTTTTTGAAATTTTAGGGATATTTCAGTGCCGCCTGCCTCTGGGGCCTACGTCCCTCGGTCTTGTGCCGCCACAGCGGCGGCCCACCTCCTCGTCGGGTGCCATTGCTCGTACCGACCACCACCACACGCACGTGAAAGAACCTCCATGCCCATGAAGTCACCTAAGAAGCCCCTATACTGGCCAGACTTCATCTGAATCTCACAAAGGGATTTAATGTGACCTTGAATCCAATTTGGCTCCAGCTTCCTTCAGCCTTTGGCTCGGTTTTTTGGCTTCTTGTGCTTCAACTCCAGCTTCTTGTTTTCAGCTTCATCTTATGATTTTCGTCAAATTTTGCTACGCGTATCCGAAGCATACCAGCAGTGTACTAGAAATTGCTACACGCACCCGAAGCTTACCAAGAAGTTTTTTTTCAGAATCTACCATATATTTTTTTGATCTGCATTTTTTCTCCACCATATCATATACTAAATTTTATATTGAGAATTTTGATGGCAAGATCAATTTCTCTATATGGCAAATTCAAATGAGAGTTGTTCTAACACATGTGGGCATAAGGAAAACATTGCTATTCACCTCGGTGATCGATTGTTCCAATGCCAAACAATAGTATCCCTTTGTAATGCAATTATTGGCGGATTGTTATGCATATTATTGGTGGGATTTCATGTGCAATTCAAGCTATTATGCTTATTATTTTATGCTTATTATTGGTGGATTTCATCATAATTCAGGCCTATTACTTTGTGCTTATTATTAGCGGGATTTCATGCACAATTTAGGCTTTTATTACTTTTATTGGTGGCATTCATTATGATTAACCTTTGGAGATTTATTCTACATTTCATCGTTGGTTTCTTTGATGATTCATCGTCGGTTTTGATGTTTTATGGTTGACTTTGGAGAAAAAATGTCAGTTGAGGAGACAAGTAAATTTGTTGTTTTATCACCGTTAATTTGGTGTTTCATTCACCGTTTGGATACGTTGACCATTATGAGGTTTTGGCAACACTAATATGGAATTTTATAATACTCTGATGGTAGCATTATACTCTTCAGAGTTTTACTATTGAAGGTTTTGCTCCAATGTCGGTTTGAGATGAAGGTTTGAAGTGCAAGAAGGAGTCTGTTTCTACGTGGATACTACAACGTTGTTTTGTTGTCTTTGCTCGATATGAGGGGTCTATTGCAATTTATACTCCATTGATGGCACAAGAATTTTTTCTTCATATTGACATTTTTTGAGCAATTTCAACCATGCCATGGAATTTCAGCGGGCGGCTTGTCGTACGTGCAAGTTGCTTTTTCAATGAGTGTTGTTTACCAAATTTATTATTCCAGATGGAGCATGTCAATTCCGAGATAAGTTCTTCGCTATTTATCAAGAGCCACATGTGATGTTTTGGCTTATGTTATGTGATGATTGAGCGTTTATTCAGGAGGTCAATTGCACAGACTCAGACTTTACTGAGATTATGAGTTGAAGACCTAGATTCTTCATCTGCTAAGTTATAGCTATGTTGGTTTGACTGTTCTAGTCGTTCTCTCAACTTACCGGTGGTTTGCTCAAATTTTGCTTCGCAACAAGAATTTAGATTGACTGTTCCAGTCTTTCATATTCGCACTGTCATTTGAACTTTCAGTGTTTAATTACCCTTTGGGGTTTTTTGGAGACAATTTTATTTTGGATTTTAAGTTAACGGGAGGTTTGTTAGAGATAACTCAACATCTTTACTTACCATATCTTTTGGTTCTATCCAAATTGGTTGTTAATCCAAGCCTTCTATACCTAGGATTCTTTCGCTATATATAGCCAACCCCATGTACATGTAATCCTAGAATAGAATAGTGGATTGTCTCCTGTACATGTAATCATGTACATGTATGTTAATTCTTATCTCCAATTTGTTTGCCGTGCTAACCCTAACTGATGTGATTAATCCCAAGAGCACGACAGCGGTCATTGATGAGAAGAATGATCAAATGGCTTTGAGGAACATCTCTCAGGCGATCAACGAGGAGACGTTGATGCAAGTTGCAGAGTTTGAAAGTATTAGTATGCGTGACGCAGAATCGATGGATGATTTCATAGCGAGATCATGTTGCTTGTTGGTCAGATCCGAGAACTTGGAGACAGCTGCGAGCTGTGTCAGACAAGTTGGTAGCATTGCTTCATGGATGGAGTAATTTGGAGTCAGTGTAAGGGGATACTGCATCTATAGCCTTAACTTGAGATTCAATTGGTTGGCAGAAAACTTATGTTGTGAGTTACTATACACTGCACCTACGCATCACCATCTCAATTATAAACAATAGGCAGCTCCATACCCACAGCCCACTGCCTCGATGATACTGCATAACAAGCAGGTTGCCTATCTTGTGAGCTCTTGTACTATTTGCACACCGATGCATCACTACCTCAATGATAAATGCTAGGCATCTACAGACCCCAAGTGTTAAGTTCATAATATTTCATTTTTTGTACTAGAATTCTATGAGAAAATTCCCTGCAGAAGAATTCTAAAAGAAAAAAAATAAAGGATGATAACAATCGAGAAGGACATGCTCAATCTCATGGAAAGATATCCGGTAAGAAAGGAAGGCGTTAGGAATTAGATTTCCAGCTACATGGAGCTAAGTAAACCGGTCGTTGTTGCATCCCTGCAGAAAGTAAGAAAGCTGAAAGGTCTTCAGCTTCAAATTGTTGCAGGCGTGCAGCAACCAAGGTTCAAATTCTCGCCGAAATCCCGCGAAATTTCGGATTTCGAACCCCCCTGAGTTCTATAATCCCGGCAAAATTAAAAAACCCTAAAAAAATTAAAAGTGCTAAAGTACCCTATAATTTTGGCGAAATCTCAGGGAAATGGACCGAAATCTCGGTTTTTTGACCGAGATTTAAAAAAAATTTGATCGGATTGGATTCTTCGTGTCGTTTCCCATGTAGGACAGTTGGTAGATCATAATTCCAACGAAATTGAAAAAACCCTAAAAAATTCAAAGTCCGAGATCTCGTTGAATCTCACCGAGATCTCGGTGAAATGGACCGAAATCTCGGTGAAATAGACCGAGATTTGATTAAAACTTGACCGGATTTGATCGAATTTGACTGGATTTAAATTTTGGTTTTTGTATTTCGTTCGGATTTCATCCGAAATAACGAGATTTTGGCGAAATTTCGGATTTCGGTAGGTAACGAGATTTAATCCAAAATGAAATTTGAAACCCTGGCAACAACTGTGGAAGGCCGGAAACACTGCCGAAGTGCCTATGAGCACAGAAGTAGTCATCCTTGGAAGGGGATCTCTACAATGTCTTAATCTCCGGTAGGGATGGCAAAATTACCCGTGGGTTCGGGTATCCGTGGGTACCCGACCCGATGGGTTCGGGTATGGGTTTGATTTCAGACTCGCGGGTTTCAAATTTCGGGTTCGGGTTCGGGTTCGGTTATGCACCCGTGGGTACCCATGGGTACCCGAATTAATTAATATAAATTAAAAATAATGGAAAGTTAATTCAAGATTTTCAAGCATCATTCGAGATGTAAGATGCGGTAACTTTCATGATTATATAAACCATATATTTTTCCTTTAAACATAGAAATTACAAATGAATTGTTTGACAATTGATGGTTGAAAATTTGATTGCGAGGTGAATTTAGTTTCGAGTTCGGGTACCCATTCGGGTTCGGGTACCCATCGGGTTCGGGTATGGGCGTGGGTATGTACCCGTGAGAGATTTCGGGTTCGGGTTCGGGTATGAATTTCGGGTTTCGGATTCGGGTCTGCGAGAGGTCTACCCGCCCGATTGCCATCCCTAATCTCCGGGCTCCAATTTCTTCGACACTTAGAATGGGGTTTCAATTCATCTCTGTATCTTAGAACCGTAAAATTACATTCATATTGTGGAGAACGAGTGCAGATTGTCCGTTTCTTATAATAGAAATTAGATTCAGCAAAATCATGGGAGAAAATATATAATTGGTAAACTATAGTCGGCGTAAGATTGAAAACACCTTTCAGCTAGTGGTATGTAATGGTAGGATGTGAGGCATCGTTGTCAGAAAATTTAAAGTACTCTAGGGAAGAACTAGTAGAGTCGCGTGCAATACCGTGCCGTGTAAAATTTGATCCGAGATTTTTTTTTATAAAAAAATATAATTTTAGTTTTCTCTGTGGTGTTTTTTTTTACAATTAGCTCGCTAGGAGTCGTCGATGAATTTGCGTAACAAAAGGATCCTTTGTGCAAAAAATCGGTGGAGGACTTGTTCGTGTTTTTTTTAAAAAAATAGCTAGCTAGGAGCAGTCGGCGAATTTGCATAACCACGGAATCTTTTGTGCAAAAAAACCGATGGATGACCTGCTCGTGTTTTTAAAAAAAATTGGCTAGCTAGGAGCAGTCGACGAATTTGTATAACCACAGAATCTTTTGTGCAAAAAAACCGGTGGATAACCTGTTCGTGAATTTGCGGAACCACAGGTCCTTTCGAGAAAAACAATAGTGGAAAGACCTATACGCGATTGCAAAAAACCAGTGGAGAACCCGTTCGCGAATATGCGGAACCACAGGTCCTTTTTGTAAAAAAAAAGTTGGAAGGATCTGTCAGTAATTTTGGTTTATCGGTGAAGGACTCGTTCGCGAAAATGCGGAACCGTGGTCCTTTTTGAAAAAAAAAACAGTAGAAGAACTCATCTGTAATTTCAGTTTTTTTTAAGGATTACCACGCAAATTCAGTGACATGACGTCGGGAGGAGCTCGCCGATCCTTTGCCGTATAATATAAGTTATTACTAGCCTGTAAGCGCGGCGCACGCCGCGCGCACGAACGAAAAATGTTTTTTGCGTTTTTTTCGGTGAAAAAATAGACTTTGACGTATTTTTTTAGGCTCCAGAAACCGTAAAGACCTAGCCGGGAAAAAATTACACATTTTTTTGTTAACGAAAACATTTTTTGGGGGAAAACTGAGAAAGCGCGGCGCACACTGCGCGCGTGAACGAAAAATGATTTTGCGTTTTTTTCGGAGAAAAAATAGACTTAGACGCACTTTTAAATTTTTTTGAGGCTCGAGAACCCTCAGAGATCGAGCTGAGAAAAAAACACATATCTTTCTGTTGATGAAAATATTTTTTCGGGAAAAACGGAGAAAAGACATGGTTTCTGATGAAAAAATAGATCTAAACGTATCCTCAAATTTTTTTGAGGCTCGAGAATCCCTAGAGATCGAGCCGGTGAAAAAGCACACATCTTTCTGTTGACGAAAATATTTTTTCGGGGGAAACGGAGAAAGGACCTGGATGTAAAACCCAAGGACCTGTTTGTTATAGTTTTAGATCTTTCCGCTATTCCGAAAAAGTAGAAAAGAGCTTGTTCGCGATTTACATTTAACGTGAAGCTCTTTCCGTAAAGTAGCGAGCGAGGATCTATCCGTAAATCGAAGAAACGGGAGGATGTTTTCGCAAATGCGCAGGGGACAGGTGGGGAGCTCCTCAGAACATCTCCAAGAGAGAGCCTTAAAAATGAGCCTTAAACTTTAATTTAGGATCTCAACTAATTAAATTTAGGGCTCCAACGAAATATTCAACTCCAGCAATTAGGCCCTAAAACCCAACAAAGATATGGCTCAATCACATAGTTACTAAATATAGCTACTCTCCTAGGGGCCCTAAAACAATTTGCTAAATTTTAACAATTTAGGGTTCTTGCTGGAGTTAGGCCCTGTTTGGAAACAAAGTTTTTCAATACCATGGTATTACAAAGCCATGGCTTAAAAATTGTTTTGGCATAAATACTATGGTTTCACCTACCACCATTGAAACCATGGTTTTTCTTGGAACTACAAACTGTTTGGCTACAAAGTCTTTTGCATAGTATTTCTAAAGTATTAACACCTCTCACTCTCTACACCAACACCAAAAGCCCAAAACTCCACTTTGAGTGGAGTTTTCAATACTCCAAAAATACCATGGTATTGGCAATACCATGGTTTTCAAAACAAAGTTTTTTGGGTTGCTTCCAAACACCATATTGCCAAAAATACCATGGTATTCTTCAAAACCATGGTTTTACCTAGAAACTATGAAAATACTTTGTTGCCAAACATGCCCTTAATCTTTTCTTCAAAAGCTCTATAATTCAAATTAGGACCATATTTAGAGCCCCTCTTGGAGATGCTCTCAGCGAGCTTTGCTCCGAGCTTTAATACCAGTAGGATAGGATGAGTTATTAGTCATTCAATCCCATATGGCTATTGGAATAGTCATTTTAACTCAAATTTTCTTATGAGCAAGTCTACCAAATAGGTACAACATCGGTAGTAACGCACGCACCGGCGAATCATGATGCGTCTATGTGCCACCGCCCACCCTCCAGGCAAATTAACGTGGTACCTGTGCACATAGTAGGTAGGTTTTAGTAGCTACTAGTCAGGCTCGTGTGCTATGTTAGGTTGTGCGAAATTTAGTTTAATTGTTATTTTTTAAAAAAAAATGGTATGCGGATTTTAATGTAATTTTTGTTTTCTCAGAGGGTTTTCTCGAAAATTTGGTGGCTAGGGGTCATCGGCTAATTTACGTAACACTGGTCATTTTTGTAAAACAAACGATGGAGGACTCGCCGTTGAATTTGAGGACCTAAACACAATTTTAGAATATTTGAAGGGTTCTTAAAACCGATGACGAAATTGCAAGACAACAGGGTCTTTTAAACAAAAAACCTGTGGGAGGACTTAAACACAATTTTGAAATTTTTGGAGCACTTTTAAAAACCAATGTACAAAAAAGACGGTGGGAGGACCTAAACGGAATTTTAAAATTTTTGAAGGACTTGTAAAAACCGATAGAGGACCCATCGGCCAATTTACGTAACTACGAGGTCTTTTTATAAAAAGCTGGTGGGAGGACTTAAACGCAAATCTAGATTACCGTGAAAGGACCTGTTCGCGAATATACAAAACTACGGGGCCTTTTCTGCAAGATTACCGTGAAAGGACCTTGATGTAATTTTGGATTTTACAAAAACAACCATGGAGGACCTGTTCATGAATCCACGAAAATACAGGGTCTTTTTTGCAAAATTACCGGTGAAAGGACCTAAACGTAATTTCCAAATTTACGGGGAACCTTTTCGCAAAAAAAGTTGACACATGGTCTGGCTGGCCTGTTCCGCTTTAATAGTGTAAGTATGCATGCCTATGCCGGCTCATGTTATGCATCACAACCTTCACATGGTCGGTGAATCACTTATGTTGTGAGTTACCACTTACCACATAGTGTACCCACCTCCATGTCCTAAGCGATAAATAACAAGCACCTTGTCATCCATGTTGTGAAAGAGGTTGGGACACAAGCTAGACGCTCCTATAGAACTTTAGGGGAAGAAAATGGAGGAGGATGAGCATGGAAGCGATCACCGCCATATGGTACAGTCCAATACGAATGAGAGGCAGCAGGAATTCAACTGGAGGCTTAGAGTTTCATCTTCGGCCGGGGTGCTCGTTATATCAGTACAAAATAGAAAGAAGCACACGTTGGATCAAGTCTTTAGCTTAGCCTTCAGTTGTGAGGGCTGTCTTTGACAGACTAATCCATAAATTAAAGATAGGGGATTCCAGCGTAGGCGCGCAGCCACGTCGCCCGGCGTTTTGTCCTCGCGCGACGCGTGCAGCCCCGCTCGCTCCTACCTCACATGATAGGCTTATAAGGAGAATTATAGTTGAAAGTAGACACCGGATGAAAGAATAAAAGCAGACAGAGGTGTTAGATCGGCTTTTAATGATTCAGATCTACGCAAAATCCCACCCCTACACTTAGGTGAGATTCCACTTAGATCTGAACCATTCGAGACCGATCCAATACCCTTGGTTACCTACTTTCATCCTTTCATATGTTTATTTTCACCATATAATTTCCCGGCTTATAAATTTGTTTCACATGATATGTCACAAATCACAATGGGCGTGTAGCTTAGATGGTAGACTGATGGCATCGCGTGCGTGAGGTATCGGATTCGATTCCCAGCAAAATCGTTTTTGGTTGGTTTTTTGCAGTAACTTCACCGATTTAATGAAGCTATTAAATCATGTTGAAATTTTTTTAGAATGGTACTAATAGCATGCCTAAGTTACTATAAAAATTTTAGCTCGTGATCAAAATTGTGCCATTTTTAAAAATCCTCGTAATGCTATTAATGCATTTTAAACAACTTCACTAATTTAATTGAGCCATTAAATTATGTTAGGAATTTTTGAAACTTTTTTAGAAGGGTCCTGAGAGCATGCCTAAGCTACCATAAAAATTTTAGCTCACAAACAAACATGTGAGATTTTAAAAATTATGACAATATTACTAATGCATTAAGATTTCACTGTTTTTTATTTCCCAACCATTAAATCATTTTGGAAATTTTTGAGTTGGCCAAACATCCAGCATATCCAAAGTGCCCGCAATAGGTGATACGGCTAGTGTTTGCCCTTCTACTGCGATAGTCACTCGCTGTTCAATTAGAAAATTGTTGCAATCAGTGGCGGAATGTCGGGACCCAAATATGCAAATCTAGACCCTCATTGTATACTGCACTAGTCTAAGATCACGTTAGTGCACACAGTGGCAACATAGATGAATATCACAATCATACATCGCGAAAGACTTAATAAAAGATTTCATCTTTCAAATATAAACCTGTTGACGGACCTTATGATCAACTTACATAAATATGACATGCAAGGCTTAAGCTAAGAATTATTAAAATTGCAGCGGAATATAAAGCTCGTAGTAAAACCCTCTAATATACCATAGGCAACTGACAAGATTAACACCCTAGATGTTCGCCTCCTCTTGGAACTCCTCCTCAAAAGTTGTTGTAGATTCTTCCTCAACTGGTGATTTGGTGGCGGCAAGGGAGAGTATATAAAGTACTCAACAATTTGTGTACAGAATGGAAGTCTATTATACTATATGCAGGGAAGTCTACCACCTGAGGCATGATATGTCAAACTTGGTAACTTACTTAGTTAGGTCTGTCCCATTCCAGACATGTGGTTGCATGTTTGGCCCAATTCAAAACCTTACAAGGTTAAGTCCTTAATAGATTGAGGCAAGAATTCCAAAACCAATGGCACACAGCCCCACACATTCACTCATATATCAAATGGAACATTGCCTCAAATGTTACACAGACCCACCATGACACATAGCTTCCTACTACTTGCCTCCTTCTAAATCATTTAATACTCAAGTTGATTATTGTGCAACACATGCCATCAACAAGTTAACATCATTGCATGACAACACATGTCACCACAACTTAACATCATTGTGCGACAACACATGACACACCAATTCATATACATGTTCCATATTCCATTAGTCAAATTTAATTTGCAACTTCAAAATGATATCAGTATTTCGTTATATGGCTAAGCACTCTATTCATGTTCTAACCAACCCACGTTGGTATGTAATAGCTACCAACTATTTAACCGAATAAAAATAAATCTAAAAATCGACCTATTACACTAACATATGGGCCCGGTTCTATGGACCCAGTCCACCGTGGACCCAGTGCATGGCGCTTCGGGCGGCAAGCATGATGCACGTGCTGGCATCACCCCGTTGACGCCAGTGGTGACACGCGGCCATGACGCGTAGTGCGCATCCAACGGTCCATGGAAAATCAGACAATCGTGGTACGGCAATGAGGAATAGTGATGGCACAATGGCGCTCTCACAGGCAGCGAAGACGATGACAAGGCCCGAGGTAGAATCTCAACAGAATCAACTCGACTATGCGCGGATCCGAGAGAACTCGAAGCTGGCTACACAATGGTACACACGGCAATGGCGGAGACAACTTGACCGCGCCAGAAACTATGAAGCAACGCGACGGCCTTGAGCAAAATAAATTGGACCAAAACACGCAATGCAGGACGGTGAAATTAATGCGGGGTGTGGCACCTTAAATAGCCCCTCGGTGTCCGTGAAAAACATGAAACCCAAGGCAGACATTGCGGCGACGGTGGAGTTCAGTTGGGATACTACGACTTCATGTGGCACAGTCGTGACCGTTCGCACGACGACGATCCAACTGTTCACGTGCAAGGGCGACATGGACGAATCTCGGCCGCACGATCAAAACCAACGATTAAGATCTAGGGTTCGCGTGGGATTGGGCTGCAACTGCGGGCTGGGCTAGGTTTTGTGCGGGGAACTGGGTTGGGTTTCGTCCCACAACACTAATCAAAGATTTTCCAGACTTTTCCTATTTAAAATAATTCCAAAAATTAGAATAAGCCGAATAAAATAGCAAAATTATCAGAAAAAATTTTGAAAAATATTTTAATATATTTGGAACACAAATAAAGTATTTTCATAAAAATTTTATATAAACTTTTCAAATATTTAAATAAATTTTCATAATATATCTAATTCAAAATAATTCAAATAAATTCCAAAAAAAATCTCAAAAATAGAAAAGACACAATAAATCCATAAAATGCAAAATTTGGGATGTTACACGGAGGTACTGACGAGGAAGAATGGGCGCTTGCTTAGCGGCGGAGATACCGTTCGGGCAGCATGGGGGCTTGCTTGGGCTCGCTAGGAACCATTGTTGTTAAAAAAATATTATCATAGACAGTTCAAAAACACTATCATAGACGATTGTTTAAACCATCTATAAGCATGTGTCTATAATAATACGGTGCATCACAAACAGTTTCTGAACCGTCTATGAAACACTCAGAATCGTCTGTGATAATAGGCTATCACAGACTGTCTATATTAAAAATTGTCTGTGATAGCCTATTATCACAAACAGTTCATAGTTCTATCCATCCATGATATGAGATGTATCACGGATGGTTTTTTCTAAGGAATCATCTATGATATTATTTTGTATTATTGAAGCTTTTTCTGTTTATTAGCTAGCCTCAAGAAATGCTAGTTATATCCTCTAAAACAAGCAGATTACAGATTACACATTCACAACTACACATATACCATCACAAATCAGCTCAGATTACATCACAACACAAGTAGATTACACCACATCACATCCATTTCAAAAATCAACTCAGATATATTAACCAATTGAATGCACAAGCACACATATACCACTATAATTCACAAATTCACAGCACAAGTTTCACAAATTAACCCAAGTGCAAATTCACAACATACACAACCCTACTAGTTTAGTTTTACTCATTAGGTTAGGTAGAGTGGAACTCACATTTTGGGTTTATGACCTCACACAGCAAGAAGGAAATGAGTTGTCCTTGAGCTCTGCCCAAATTGGCCGCCTATTTCAACGCAGTTGTTGCATATTTTGCAACCTATTGATGGGGAAAATTAAAATTGTGCATATATAAAATTGGTAAGTATGAAACAATTATTGCAAGATTGACAAACCTTCATATCACATGTCTTCATTGTACCGATGATGAGTTGCATGTTGTGGCAAACATAGATTCCATATAAGCTAGTTCCCTTTGGCTGATGGTGACACTACAAAAATAAAATTGGTTAGTTCGAAAAGCGTTATTATGGAGTGTGATATAGGATTATTGTGTACTAGCGGGTACCAAAAACTTTGAATCATGGTTCAGCTGTGACCCTACCTTGGATGGCCCTCTACGAATTCTGTACACTTTGAATAGCCCACGTGATTCCAAAAAGTTAGCCTCAATCATTCCATGAGCAACGTACATCTTGAGTGACCTACATCAAAGTTATCTACGGAGGAAATGTGATTATCTTTTAAGTAATTATGCAACAGGCCTCAAGTCATGGGTACCGCCCTTTAAGGAATCAAGGTAGATTACCCAGTTCTTTCTTGATAAAAATTACAATAAGAATCCAGTGAAACCTATACAGGTATGTCGCCATAGTCATTCAACCTAACTTCGAGTTGTGTATAAAATACAAGTCAACAAGTATAGTAACTAGTACAGCATTTACCCCGGGTTGTGGGGTAAAAATATGTAGAATTTATTGCGTTGAGCCAGCAATGCAATTGCCACGTAATCCTCGACGACTTGTAAATTGTCGTTCATGCTTTACTTGGGGACCATGTATGGGTCGAGAAAACCTACCGGTTCATCCTTGATTTTGGCTTCAAGGATCATGTATCTATATATACAAAAGCAAATAGTTATATATAATATTTACAAAGCATGGTTTGTCAAATACAAAGTAAAGCATGGATGTTTTCTCGACCCATACATGGTCCCCAAATAAAGCATGGACGACAATTTACAAAGCATGGTTTGTCAAGAGTAAACCATCCATGTACCAATTATGCAATATAGTGCTTATTGGCTTATTGGCTTGTTCCATGTACCAATTATGCAATATAGTGCAAGCCATTCCAAGCATTTGTAGGAGCTCTTTGAAGATTCGGTAGGGGTCCATCCTTCGAATCGACCGCCGTGATGGTAGATTAGCCCTGCGGCCTTTTATTTACTCCTCTTGGACCGTGCCTCTATTTTACTATCGTCGGCTCATTAGATCTATTCGACGACAAAGAATGAGGGAACGGCATCTTCTTTTTAACTTCACTGTTTCAGGTCATAAAATATCAAGATGCATATTCATAGCTCACTTGTCTTTATTAATATTTTCTGGTGTGTGTGTATACAATGTGCTCCTATGTCCCTACTTACATACGGAAGAGGAGAGTACTTTTTTTGCAAGAGAAGAAAGATAAATCCTAGAGTAAGCTACTGGAACGTTGAGTCCTAATTAGAAACCTCATATGAGACTGTTTAGAAATGTGTCTACACATATAGAATATAATATTCCGCAGTGGATAATTTTGTGCATTGCTTACTTAGTTATTTTTTATCGATTACTTATTTACGAATGAATGAATTACGTTGGCAAACGACAACCGCTTGACACTTTGGGACACAAATAGCCAAATCCCAAAGCGCACCGCCGCACTACCTTCGCGATATATAACAAGCAGCTCCGTGCCCATGTCGTTGAGCATGTCATCCAGAACGCATCATGGGAGCAAAAATGGAAGATCAGGTGGTCAGCAAGGATGTCTCGATGACCGTGTGTCCCTGACCAAGACATCCTGTTCATTGTTCTTACATCTAGCATGGCTCACTAATTAAACATGTTGATCAAGAACATGTTTGATTGAAGCCAAGTTCTCGGAATCTCAGCAAGGTCAAATAGAACAAATTGAACACACTAGCTGTGGAGATGCATGTATGTTGATCTGTGGTGTTTTAGATCAAATAGAATACACTAGTCGTGGAGATGCCAAGTGCCCTTTTGGTTAGAACTTAGAAGATTGAAGTCAAGTTCTCAGCAAGGTCATGGATTAGCTTGAGTCGCTTCCTCTGTTCGCTTGGAGGCTGGAGCTACTGTCGTATTAAGATTTGGCTGAACCAGAACATGGAAATTTAGGGGGTCTTTGGTTGGTGCCACAAGTTGCCACTTATAAGATGGCCATGTTTGACTTTGTTAGGATACATACCCTTTTGACAAAATGGGAGCAGTGGACGGACTCCATATGACGAGGTCTTAATCTAGCAAAACACTTCAAATGCTAATACACGTCACTCATCAGAACAGATAAATACAAAGCATGGTTTGTCAAGAGTAAACCATTCAGTCATTGACTTCTTGTTAAGACAGTTCTGAAAAGAACACCAATGAACACCAGGTGGGATTGTCTCATCCTGTCTAGCCCTTTGGTTTGATGCTTCCCCGCACTCCCTGTAGCTTCTGTGTTGGACGATTGTTTGTTTCTTTTCCTCTCCTTAATTGAAGAGAAATTTTACGGTGGATTATACTTGTAGTATAAAATGTGTAGTAGAAATCACATCTAACCGTTGATTTGTTAAGGGTGTTTCTACTACTCTACTACCAGGTGTAGTATAAATAAACTCTAGTTAATCTAATCCATTGGATCGAAAAGAATGAACGGTTCATATTCAATTTAGTGTACAATAAAAAAGCTCTGATTGAATTGGCAGACTGTCGCTAATTTCGGGAAAAAAAGATTGTCTCGTCCTGTCTTCATAGTAGGCAAAGAATAATTGGCAATGACTGCAGTCGCATTAACACCAAAACAAAGGTTGAAGCTATTACAAAATTGGCCACCCCGTACATATATGGTCACCATGTGCCATCCAACAGGCCTTGAACAATGTTCCACTTGTCATACACCAAGTGCCTCTCAGCAACTTTGCAATTTGCTTCATTTGTCTACATATGATTGGTGAATAACCTACGCTATGAATTATGATATAGTACACCTACCTATCTGCCTGGGTGATAAATAACAAGCATCCTCTCTGTCCACGCTATGGAGATGTTAACATGTAAGCAAGCTAAACTCCTGCACAAAATGCTAGCAGCAAAAATGCAGCAAGATGAGAATGAAAACAATCGATGTCCAGTTGGTCAGCCCCAATGGGAAAAGGAGGCACTGGGAATTCAAGTACAAGCAGGCGAGAAAATTGTGGGAAAGAACACCAGTGAAGTTGAAGTAGCCGGCTTAAACTCTGAGAAAATTCTGGAAAAATTCTGAGGAAATTCTTGGAAAGAACATGGACTGAGGAGGCCGGCTGCGACCATGGCGCGAGGGAAGGGGCCGATGCTGTCCATTGTAGTATTCTCAGCGTCCTCAGTCAGATCCATATTGTCAGTGAGAAGAGTTTACTTCCTCAACAACGATGGTCATATCTCTCAAATAAGCCAACAGCAAAAAAAAAAAAAGTCTCATGGATGGTTTGAATGTGCCAATCAAGTGCCCTCTGTGATTGGCTCGTTTGTGTGGTCGTTCGTGTGGTGATTGTTGGAGTGGGAATCTTGTAACCTTTAAGCTAGGTTGCTGAACTAATTATTATATCGGATTTGCTGTCTGAGGTTGACACTTGTAATATTAATAGTTTCAGACATTATTTACGAGTTTAAGACTGTCCATGTGCCATCCCACATGCCCATTTAGCACCATTGTACTAGGAATATTATTAGGCGGGTCTCAGCGGAAAACATTTGAGTTCCAATTGGTTGGCAGATTACTTACATTGTCTAACTCATCACCATCTCAATTTCCAATGGTGGGCAGCTCCATATATACCCACAGCACACTGCCTCATTGGTACTGCATAACAAGCAGGTTACTTACGTTGTGAGCTATGATCTTGTACGGCTGCACACCTATGCATCACCACCTCAACAATATATGCTCCACTTGTCATATGCTTGCCTCCTTGGCCTTGATTTGCTGGTCAGGCCAAACTATCCAGCTTTTGTACCGTTTTTTTTTTCCCTTTGAAGTGAATCGGTAGAGCTCCTGCCTTGTTTCAAAAAAAAAAAAAACGTAACTCTCGGCGACTTTACATTCCATGTCAGTGTCGACAGATGGTTGGTGAATAGCTGTGTTGTATATGTTACGATAAATAGAAAGCCTCTCGCTCTCGGTGTGGACGTGCAAGCAAGCTAAACTCCTCGCAATGCTAGCTAGCAGCAAGAATGGAGGAGGGCGCGAGTGGAAACAATGGCTGTATATCCAGGTGATCGATCGGCACCAAATGGGGAAAGGAGGCACCGGAAACTCGAGTCCAAGCTTCGGAGCATGTCGACGGCCTGACGATGGCTTTGGCCACACAGACTGGCTGGACCAAGGGTTGGCACTTCCGGGTTCTGACGTCGATTGCATTAGCAATTCCGTTGTATTGCTCTTCGCAGCCCTCCTGCCTCCTGCAGGTTCTTGCGTCGCCACCGGAGGAGTTTGCTTCCGCAATGACGGTGATCATTAGGTTGATCATTAGGTTGACAAATTTGTTGTGAGAGCTTGACAGTGATAAGTGGTAATTTCCAGATAGCTAAGCAAATATACCAAGTAACAACACATTAATTGCCCAAAAAGGTTAAAAAAACATTACTTAAATAGTTCAAAGATGGCATGCGAAAAATATTTTCGTGATCCGTTTTTCCTCCGGAGCATCTCCATTTTGCCTGGGAAAAAATATTTTCATGATCAGTTTTTTCTCCAGACCATGGAAAAAATATTTTCGTTGGCCGTTTCCCTAAAAAAATAGAAATTCGTTTTTCGTTCGGCGTTTCTCCGTTTTTTCCCGCTTTTTGCTCATTTTTCACGGGAAAATAAGCGCATAGGGTGTTAAACTCGGCATATAAAATTCTTTTTGCGGTTCGATCTCTAATATTTTTTAAGACATATATTATTGCCCGTTGACCGCATAGGGTGTTAAACTCGGCGTCTATAGCTTTTTTTGGTGGTTTGGGATCTAATATTTCTCGAAACATGTATTATTCTTTTTTTTCCCAAAAAATGCCCGTTGTTTCACTGGTTCGTCAACGGTTCTTACCTAACGTCTTTTTTCCAAGAAATACCCAAGCGAACAAAAAAAAACTCGGATATTCCTGCCTTTTTTTAGAGATAAAAACTTGGATCAAATTTCGCACGGCGCGACGGAGCGCGCAGCTCTAGCTAGTAACTACTACTTTCTAAGCTACTCAACAAACTTGGCAGTAGACATGTCCTACGGACGACGACAGCGTACAAATTGTTGGCAGATTACTTATGTTTCGAGTTATGATCTAGTACACCTCCGTATCACCGCCTCAATGACAAAAATGATAGGCATTTCTGTGTCTAGCTAGCGACTCGACGATAAACAGCATGTTATCTCTATGTTGTAGAGTATGCCAAGTTGCCAACATCTATCTATCCTATGCTAAAATTACGGTCTAAAAATAGAGGATAGCCACTGAGAAGGACAAGTTTGATGGCCATTTTAAGTATTGGTATACTCCTTCCCGTCACAAATAGTTATCGTTTTGCTCATTGGTATGATTAAAATTTTGAAACTTTTATTGTAAGTATTTAAATTGGATACATTAAAATTATATATATATATTTAAAATATTGTCTCGAAAAGCACTTTTTATAATATTATAATATTATTAGGTTTTATAAATATATTGTCGATATATTATCCAAATTAAAAAGACTAAATCTGGTGGAGCGCAGCAGAACCGTCGCCGGGAGGCTAAGGTCCGGAGCGGAGTGCAGTCCTCCAGAGCCATTAACAAAGCTGCACTTGACCTTCAAAAAAAAAAGGCAAAGCTGCACTTGCGCACGGCAGTAGGCAAATACTATACGACTTTACACCCACAACTTACGAATGGTTGCTGCATTACTTATGTTGTGAGTTATGATCTAGTACACCTCCGTATCACCACCTCAGTAATGAAATGGCAAGCATCTCAGTGTCTAGCTAGTGCCTCAAATGACAAATAACATGTTGTCTCTCTGCTGAGGAGCAAGCCAACATCCATTCAGCTTAAGCTAGAATTTCGGCTGGGAAAATAGAGAAGGCTCAACAAGGGAAAAAATTGATAAAATACCACTCCTACCAAGTGGCTTCGCTAACAAGAGAAGGCTCAACAAGAAGGGCAAGTTCCACGATCAATCTTACGTTGATATACATGGGGGTGTTTGGCAGAGCTTCAGCTCCACCAAATTCGTGGAGTTGGTGGAGGTGGGTATTCCTAGTTTCACCAGATTCGTAGAGCTGGAGCTGTGGGTATATATTATGTCCTGTTTAGCAGAGCTCCAGATTCCAGCTCCACCTCATAGCTGAAACTTGTAGACTGAAATAAAGTGACTTAAGTTTATAATTTTATTTTAAAATGTAAACAAAATGATACACCTAAACACTTTTAATATATCCATAGCTCCAGCTCCACGAATTTCGTGAAACTAGGAATACCCAGCTCCACCAACTCCAAGAATTTGGTGGAGCTGGAGCTCTGCCAAACACCCATAAGAGTGTTTAGATGTGTCATTTTGTTTATATTTTAGAATAAAATTATAAACTTGTCACTTTATTTCAGTCTCTAAGATTCAGCTCCGAGGTGAAGCTAGGATCTGAAGCTCTGCCAAACAAGGATATAATAGGAACAGACAGCATCAGGAATTACTCATGGCATGCCCGTTAGCTATAGTAGCCTGGCCCCAAAGAGTAGCATGCTAGTCGAGCAAACTCGCGGCGAGGCCCTCGATGCTACAGGTTCAATGCGTTCGTAGCAACCGATGCCACGCTCAAGAGCTACAGGAGTTGCAGGTGCCATTTGGTTTGGAGTCCTGATATGCCATAATGCCATTGCCAAACCAAAATTAGGTAATGCCCTCAGAATTTGTCAGGTATTTGATTTGTTGCCAATATTTGGCGATACTCCCAAAATTTTGGCAACAGCAAGTAGCATTCTTGCCAAAAACACGGGCCACATCCGGCGTATCATGGAAAAACCAAACACAGGACGATGTGATGTCATTTTTTTTGTAGGCATGATAGCAGAGGGAGGTGATCTTAGAGTACAATCCTACAGGGAATATGGTGACGGATCTTCTTACTAAACCGATCTCTCGAGATCTATTTCCATGATATTTGCGTCCATTTCTTCTTATCTCAGAATTTCGTCTTTTTCATAATATCATACTTTCATAGTATTTACTTCATTCAGTTTCAGGAGCAATTTGTCTATCTCTAGACACGCACTTGGTAAAGGAGAAGAATAATGTTCTTTTTCGACAGCAGCAGCAGAAGAGCGGATTTTCATAACACTGATTTTTGGAGTGACATATATCCAAGAAAATCCCTTTGATCCTGCCATTTTGTCCCCTTCCTTTTTGCAAAATGAGCAGTGGCCAGATGACAAGTCCTCGAACTAGTGAATACCTCAACACTCTCTATGCAACAATCACTCAAAATAAAACGATAAAGACGTAGCATGGTCCGTTGGAGCTAACCAATCTGCCGCTGCTTTCTTGATGGGGCATGTCCGTCAAGAACACGCAATTCCTTAGAATAAGCGCGAGCGGCATGAGTCATATTTTTATACTGCAATAGAACCTATGCGTCGAGACGCAGGTTAAGAGATAGACACAATTTACTAGGTGCCATGATACAAAATTGATCACCGGGGTACATGTATGATGCCTACACGGTAGTATAACCTTATTTAGTCCTGTCATCAAAATTGATTCCTACGCCAATGGCACAAGCATCAGGTGCCTTCTCTATACCGCACAAATGTAAGGAGGCTAGGCGTCGCCATAGCGTCACTTCTATTGAAAGATGCTGCTCACGGAACCATTACGATGAACATGCCAGATTGTTTCTGCTACAAGGTTCGCCATGGAGAGCACCGTCAGCTGAGGGAAGCATTTGTCCTCTGGCAGCAGAATGGAGTTTGTCACTATAATTTCCTCAAAGATGCCTCCAGAAAGCCTTTCAATTGCTGGAGGGCTGCAAAGACAACGGCATTAATGGAAAAGGGTCAGGATAGTATAGTCCTCGCGAACTTTTCGCGGCTATGTTAGTTCATGAATCATGGAAGAATACAAAGACAGCCATTGTTGCGAATGGGATAACAGGCAGCATCCTGCTGCCTTTTGAAATCAAGCTGTACCATGTTCTAGACATCAGACATGTGCATTGGATTGTCAATAATGGCCAACTTTAGTCGAGCATGCTAGTGCAGATAACAATCAAGATTTCCCTGATATCCCTTCCTATGTCACAATACCCATGGTAACATCTACATGACTCAGATTAGACTATCAACAAAATGATGAACTCACTGAAAGCAAGTTCCACACAGCTAGAAACTTTGTGATCAAAGGCAATTGGCTACGCAAATGATACTTCTGACAAACTGCTTGTGCTGGTGTGCCCACAAGTAGAACCTATATATAACTAATGTGATATCATAAATATATTTTTAACAGAATCGAGCACAAATGCTTGGATTTCACTAGTCATTCCTCAGTTTGCAGGAACATTAATACTGTATCTGTATGTGTTCTTTCCAATAAGGCAGTAACATTAATACCAATGTAGATGCAGTAAAGCAACTATCGAACCTGAAGACAGCATGTGTGCTACAAGCATAGACAGCCTCTGCTCCCTCCTGTTTTAACAAAGCTGCTGCACTAGTAATTGTCCCTGAGTTTCATTAAAAGAAAAGGGTGAGACTAATATTTGAAAGAACACAGTAACAAAAACGTGTAACTTACCGACCAACGACGAAAAGAATGCTAACCTGCTGTGTCAATCATGTCATCAACCATGATAGCAACTTTCCCCTTCACGTCACCAATTAAGTGCATGACCTGCAGGTGGTCAGAGATGGGAAATTCAAAAGTGTAGCAGCCTCATAAGTTAAATTTGTGTACCATGAATTACATGTGGTTGACTAGATGTTGAGAAAAGCTTCCAGCTAGATTAATTAATCATCAGGTAATCAGAACAGTCATATATATTTCCGGTTTGTACTAGGATACATGGATAATGCTATGAGTAGAGTACAAGCCAAAATAAACCATACAACGTTCTAACTGACTTGTATAAATGAAAGTGCAAAATTAGAATTAATTCAATTCAAATAAATTCGTTCTTACCTCTGACATGTTGTGACCCTGTCTTCGTTTATCAACAATAGCTAACGGGGCGTCCGATAATTTCTTGGCAAATGCACGTGCTCTAACAACTCCACCCACATCAGGAGAAACAACCACAAGATCCTTAGATATTGTCTTGCTGGCAAGGTAATCAAGAATCACAGGCTACAGATAATAAAGATATGTTCATTAATTGGTTATCAACTCAAGTCTAGTGAAGAAACAGCTTCAAAGGCAAAGACAGTATTTAAACATTGCAAAGCAAGCACTTCATGTTTTGTTTAGTACCTGCCCATGTATATGATCAACAGGAATATCAAAGTATCCTAATGCCTGTGTAGAATGAATATCACACACAATGACACGGTCACTACCAGCTTCTGTAAGTAAATTTGCAGCAAGTTTGGCAGTAATGGCCTCACGTCCTTGAGCCTGCATTACCAAACAAAATACTCAGTTCATCAATCGAAAAGGTAAGTAGATCTTCGCACATTAGCATAAAGGGAGCAGCAACATTTTCCCCAAATTGAGGCTATGCACCTTCAACCCTCTCATTTAATATATGGAGGCCCTAACTGGTACCGATATTAGGTATGAACAAAAACTAGGGAGAAACAATGACGAGAGATTGCACACACTGGGTGGATTTAACAAAGGAAGAACTTGAGTTTGGAGGGCAAAATCCACAAGAAAGCTGGTCCACCAATCAAGTCACTGAAGTAGAAACAATGGCAAATGGCAGATAACAGGTGCTGGTAGCAAAGGAAACAGACAGTGGTAGAAGACTTGTACAAAATTGTGGTTGCTTTGGTTGTGTTTTGCCTGTCGGGATTTCTCAAACATAACCAACACTGTCACCACCAACCAATATGTGCACTTCCGATGTGCTTATTGGCTCCTGTAGCATCTTCGGAATTAAGGATCCTGGATCCTCACAAAAAGAACGTGAAAATCAGCACCAGCAGTGTGCAGAGCAACCAAAAAAAAAACACACCAACAGCAATCTTTGACAAGGAAAATCACAAGTGTTGAAGCTCATTTTACTGATCTTACCTTCACTTATATTGAAAAAGCTAACAAGTTGAAAAAATAAAATATATATCATGAGAAGCGAAGGGAAAATCCAGTTAAATGAATCTGAATGTTCACTTTTTGTGGAGAACTCGAAAGCCGCACTTGCTAGACTACAACAATACATCACTGACTTATTTCAGAAACAATACATCGCTTAATCATTTGGCCATACCTTTCTGTCTGCTCTGGCATACCCAAAGTATGGAATGACAACAGTAATAGACCGTGCGGATGCCCGCCGACATGCATCGATCATGATGAAGAGCTCCATGAGGTTCTCATTGACGGGAGAGCACGTGGGTTGCACCAAGAACACATCGCAGCCCCTCACACTCTCTTGCAGTTGCACGTAAATTTCTCCATCAGCAAAGCGCTTGATGAGGATCTTGCCCAGGTCTACTCCCAGGTAGGAAGCAATTTCCTGAAAGCAAAAACAGGAAAGGTGATATATTTTTTTAGAACTAAGATCAAAAAGGTTGCATTCATCACCACAGTGGATGATGAAACATACGGGCAGTAATCCAGAAAAGAAATAGTGCAGATATTTAATTAAATGCTGCAAGCCCATATTCTTCACATTGAGTGCATTATAACTGGAAGGGGCGCAAATTCCTTTCATCTAAAAAGTCAAATTCAATGCAATTATGAAATTTTCCTATCCAACCAGATACGAATCAAACCACCATAGAACTAGAAAATCGCATTAAAAAAACTCTAATTTTCGGTAACAGGGGGCAGCGGAGCGGGCAACGCACCTGTGCGAGCGGGCGGTTGGCGGTGCCGGAGAATATCTTCATCCTGGAGTCCCGCGCCTCCTGCGGCAGCGCGGCGAGCCTGGCCTCCTGCGCGGGCGCCCTGGGCGTCCACACCGCTGCTGCCCTCGGCTCTACCCTGCCCATCCGCTTCCCCTCCTCGACCACCGGCAGCTGCTCGCTCCCGAGCACGCACCTCTGCGCACACCAAAAACCAAAACCTCACCACCCCGCAACCAGCGTCACAAAACCCCACGCGCCAACGAGAAGAAAAAAACAAATGCTCACGGGCGAGCGGAAGCGGGAGGCGCCGGCGCGGAACGACGACGGGGAGAGGCCGCGGCGGCGGGAGAGGAGCGGGGTCCCCGCCGCCGCCGCCGTTGCCGCTGCCGCCATGGGGTAAGTGGGGGGCGCCGCTAGGGTTTTGGGGGTGGAAGGGAGGTGCGTCCAGAGAGAGAGAGCGCGCGCGCGCGCGGGGGAGGGGGGGCGTGTTCTTCTCGGAGTTCGGTCCCTCGGCTCGGCGGGCGGGGCGGCGGCGGTGTCTGCTTCGGGCTTCTTCTTCTACTGCCGCCTTTATGGGTGGATGGATTCCACGTATTCCCTCCCTGCGGTTTTGATTTTTGTTGGCCGCTAATCAGGGGTTAGGTGTACATAGAAGAGCTTTAATTCTTTCTTTTTCATGAACATAATGAAAACTTGCATTATCCTTCACAACAAGATAGTCGCAGATAAAAAAGAGATGATTAAAATTGAGCGAGACTAGGGAACGGATACCGTTCTTACGGTGTAGACATGAAACTTACGAAACTTATCAGTTTCAGTGTTGGTTTTATGAATTCTAGTATTTAGTTTCATGATTTTCATGTTTCATCAATTTTAGTACTAAGTTTCATGAGTTTCAGTGTAAAAATTTCACGAGTTTCATAAAGTTTCAGTACTATACCGTTGCAACGGTATACCGTTTAATAGTTTTTCTGTTAAAATTTCATTAGATTTGAATGAGAATCCGGGTGCAACGATCGTGCTACCACAGAAGTGTGTACTAGTGACAATTCTGACCCTTGTTTCGTGGAAGTGCTACGGAGAATTTCCGCTATCCGTACTCGCTCAACTCATACTCAACTCAAGAGTGATTTAGTTGAGCATATATGGCAACGATATGGAAACCACCAAAATTAGATCTACATTAAGTTATCGTGTTATGTACTAATTAGATCCTATTATGTCATGTCGTGTCATGTCGTGTCTTCAGAATAACAATTGGTATAAATATATATTATATTTATGCTCTTATAAAAAATCCATGTGCATTATTTGAGTACCAATTAACCATTTATTCTCTTCAACAAGCAACAAAATGGCTACAAAGATCATGTGTATATTTCATCACCATAGAGCAATAAAGGCCTTGTATGAAATAAATAATATACAGACAGTCAAATAGACAAGTCATTGTACGAGTTGTCTCTTCTGCTGTCTGTGTGTGATCTTTAAAGCTCTCGCAGACATCAGCCATCTGAACCATTATACACGCCCTCTCTGCGGTTTTGATTTTGTTGGCTGCTAATCAGGGGTTAGGTGTACATAGAAGAGCTTTAGTTCCTCCTTTTTCATGGCCATGTCCATTTCGTTTTCTGGCAATTGCTTAGAAGGCCCTAGGGGATATTGAGCTTTGAGCACGTGCATAAAATATTGGTTGAGCTGTCACAATTCGAGATTACCCGAAGGATGGTTTACAATTCTGACGTGTATCTGGTCGGGAATTATGTATTGTTTCGATAATCACTTTTTGCTTTTTCGACGCAATAACTGTTTTTAAGGAAATTTTGTCCAAACATAACGTTGCTAAAATTTAAGGCGTAACGTCCGTCTGTAGCATTTGATATGTAGGATTTTTGTAAAGAAGAGAGAGGGAAGGAGGAGAGAGTATAAATACTATTGTATGAGTTATTATTTATAATAAATATTTTCATGTTATAATTAAAAAGATTGTAAGATCAATATAGAGACAAACTTAAAAGACAGTTATAATTATAAATAATTATAGAAGTTGTATTTAATTTTGTCTATATGATAAGGAGTATATTGACAAAAGTCGCCTCTAATATCCTACATGCTATTAATTGGGTGGGAGTGAGCATGTGCAGTCGCACCCGTTCGATTTTTATTGGTGTGTCTCGACTCTCGAATTTAGACACCCTTTTCATGTTTTATTACTGAGACATATAGTTCCTGTGTATGCGCTTCACTTCTAAAAAAACCAGGATAGGCTTTTAAAACCCACCCAACAATCAACACCCAGCGCAAAGAAAGTCAAACTAATACACTCCAGTTAATAAAAATAAAATTCCAAAAAAAAAAAAAAAACTACTACACTCTCCAGCTGGTCTAAGAAGATGATTGACATACGGTGAGTCGTGACACATGGTGGCGTGAATCTTCTTGTTTTAGACTTAATCTCTACTATTCTAAAGCAGCACTTGGTGGCAGTGGTCCATTCTTCCCACATCATTAATTGCCGCTTAATTGCTCTGCTTAATTGCCCTACTTAATTGCCCTACGCAAGAAACGAAACGTTGCTTTAATTAGTCAGCTTTCGCAAGAAACGAAGCGTTAAAGATAGATGTTTGATTTTGTGAAATAATTTTTTTTATTTTTTAATCTTTATTTTTCGTTATCAATTTTGTTTTTCGTAGCAACGCACGGGCATGTAACTAGTTATATATATGGAGCTATGCACTCGTCATGGTCAACATGGCTATACGGAGGTACGAACTTGTCGTGGTCAACAAGGAGGGGTTCTACGAAACTTCGGAGGGGGCAAACGGTAATCTCCTATCAGAAAGCTTTTTAGAGGAAGAAGTAGTACTATATATGCAAATTGCACATGGACCCAGGAGTCAGGAGTACTACGAGGTAAAGCGCAACATGCCAACTTTGGAGGAGCTGTGGAGTTGTCACGCTACTTCCAAGCGCCAACGCGCGCGGTCCACCGCCGAGACCATCCATGTCGACGTGCCGTGTCCTACGCAGGCCGAGGCCGACTGGCACGTGGACCACGCCGCGCGAGGCCCCCCGCGTGCCAGAATCTGTAGCGCGAGGTCCCCGTCTGGTGGGCCGGACGGCTTGAGACGCCACGGCCGCCGCCGCCCCGTGGGGAATGACGCGACACGAAACCGAGCATGGCGAAATGGCAAAATATCCGGTCTGTGGCCGTTTCGTCTGGCGCTTCTTAAAAAAGTTACAAAATTACGAAAAAAATCATGGATGTACATCTCAACTTACCCCATCTACGTATAAAATTTCATGATCAAATACGTCATATGCTAGAAGTTACAAAAAAAAAAAAAAATTTGTGTTGTCTACTGTAGCAAGATTCCAAGCGAAAATTTGTTTTTTTTGTAACTTCTAGCATAGGACGTATTTGATCATGAAATTTTATACGTAGATGGGGTAAGTTGAGATGTACATCCATGATTTTTTTCAGAATCTTTTGGAACTTTTTTTAGTAGGGTTGCACGGTGGTTGCACGAAAACGATGGTTGCACCGGATATTTTGCCTGGCGAAATAGAAGCCAAGGATGTAACGGCGTTTCACAGGCGTCTCGAGAGGTCCTTGCAAACGTCACTGGGGAGTTGGGACATCATTTGAATTTGGCATAATTGATTATTTACTGTGAAATTAATAGTAATGGATAATTTACTACGTCTTTATTTCACTAACATCGGAATCCTAGGGTCATATATCTGTGAGACAGATGCTCAATTACCATCTTTGTGGCAAATAATCAAATAACCCTTTGAACTTCTGCCCGCACAATTCATAGTGGTTTCACCTGACCATAATAGTACTTGCAAAAAAGATATTACAAATATCATCTTGACACACCGTTAGCCATATTTCCCCCCTTTTCTCCCCACGCCCTCTCCTCTCCCCTTACTTTCCTCAACCTCCCTCAACGCTCATTCAACATTGTGCCACAATCCACTTTATCGATTTGTCACTACCCTCCATTCTTGACAGCGCCGCTCTTGCTCCCGCTTGCTTCTTGCGCCTTTGACCTCTGGAGTGACTCATTGCCACCGCTCCCCGACTCAAGCCCATCCAAACCCGGCTAAATCTTTTCTTCATCACCATTCTCAACCAAAGCAGATCGAGTGCGTCGATGTATCTGCTCTTGTTGTTGTCTTCCTCAATCAAAGTGAATTGGGCGTCGCCATCACAACCTGACCTCAGCAACATCAGTTCATCATCATCTCTATTGACATGGGGCAGATCGGATGCCACCACAAAAGACCATATGGAGGTCTAAGACCATCTTGATCATCAAAACCCCATGAGTAAGTACAAAATCAAGATTTTGTTTTTTGCTTCCCCTTAATGCACTTCACTTTTGATTTGCAAACGTCAGAACTTTGACAATAATCTTCACAGTTAAAGGTTGGAATAGGTTCTTGACATCCATAAGGAGGTGCATACCAAATTTCAAAAGCAAGTTTGTCTCGGTTGATTCTTTGAGTTTTTAGTAGGCAAATTATATCATCCACTCCGCTCTGATCGTCTTTCTTTTGTCTCTGAGCGGGGTTGCGATCCTTCACACAGTCACGGTATGGTGCTGTCGTCTGTGCCCCCTGCCTCTATTGTCCTCACCTGGTTCCAGTCATCGGATCAGGTGGGTCTCACCTCCCTTCCAAATCCTAATACCACCCCCATGCCATCAAATCCTCTACTACAAATCTCTCTACCACTATACAAAACCACAAGCCACCCATGGATCCAAATTCCGGCGAGATTTTGGATTTTGGACCCCTCCCCTAGAGATTCTAAATCTCGGTTGGATAAATTTTTTTTTAATAAATTCAAAATGCTACAGTGCCCACTCAAATCTCAGCGAGACCTAGGTGATTTCAACCAATTTTTTGATGTTTTTACCGGATTTTCATTTTTTGTTGGATTTGATTCATTTAGGGTCAAGATCATCCACAAAAAAGTTTAAAATTTTTTGGCTTGTTTTTGACCTTTTTCGGTCAAAACAAATTTCACCAAAATCTTCGCGATTTCGACCGAAATCTTGGATTTCCTGGTTGAAAAAAAAAACAGATTTAAAATTTATTTTTTGGATTTCATCCGAATTATTTAAAATTTTGAGATCTCGCCAAGATTTTGGATTTCGACCACCTTCGAGATTTCTACCAAAATGAAATTTTAAACCTTGAAGCAACCGCATTTTTTCCCTCTCTCCTCCACCGCTCCGCGATAACTCTAGTCTAAGACTAGGGGTGAAAACGGAACGGAAAGTTCCCGACCGTTCCGAAGAAAAACGGAAACGGAATCTCTTTTTCGGAAACGGAAACGGAAAATATCGGTACGGAAACGGAAACGGAAATTTTTTGTCGGAAACGGAAACGGAAACGGGAGAGCCAATTCCGGCGGAAACGGAAACGGAACGGAAATTCCGTATAAGTGAAACCGGAAACTAAAAACGGAAACGGGCCGGAAAGGGAAATGGGCTTGGCCCAAAAATGAGAAGAGAGTTTATATTTATTTTTGAATTAAAATAATTTCATAAATACAAATGGTTTTATATAAAATACTAAATAGAGTTAAAAAATTCCACAAAAATTCTCAAACATACTTTGGAATATTTTGAACCTAGAAAAAATATTTTCAGCATAATTTTTTTATAAATAAATTAATTTTATAAATCTAAAAAAAATGCAAAATAGTATTTATAAACTCCAGAAAATCCAAGATAAATCTCAAAAAATCATAAATGAACATCGAATAATAATATACAAATTTTAGGGTGCTAAACCTTTGTAGTTGGTGGAGCAATAGGATATCAATGATAATTATATAGATGAGGACATGATGATCTGATATGGGAGACAAATAATGTGCCATTAGCTGACAAACTTGAGAAAAATTTTCTAGTGATATCAGTGAACATAGCACTATTCTTGTGTCCACCTTAGATGTGGAATGGGCTATATTGTTCTTGTGGTCATGTATATTGTAATTCTCTACTATGTTCTTGTGGAATTTTTCGTTTTCGTTTCCGTATCCGTTCCGATTTCGTTTCCGTCACTATCCGTGTCCGTATCCATTTCCGGGGTTTCCGATTTCGTTTCCGTTACCGGTAAAAAATGTGGAAACGGAAACGGAACAGCCATTTACCGATCGTTTCCGTACCGTTTTCATCCCTATCTAAGACTATCTCCAGCAGCTTCCCTTCCCCTCCAAATCCCTTCGCGAACAGATCCCAAGTGCTCCAGCGGATTCCCTTCACGATTCCCTTCAGAAGGGATTCAAACAGTAAATCCCTTTAGAAAGGGATCACTATACGACGGTTCACTTACAGCGACCTACGGTTGGTTGCTATAAGCGGCTTCAGCGACCTACGGTTAGTCGCTAAAAACCATTAGCGACCCATAAGGATGGTCGCTGTAAGTGCCGTCGCTAAAGGCTTTAGCGACCGACATCTTTTTAGCGACCGAGCGTAGGTCATTTGAAGTTGTATATTTAGCGACTAAGCGTGGGTTGTTGTACTATAGATTTAGCGACCAACCGTGAGTCGTTATACTATACATTAGCAACCAACGAGAAAGTCGCCCTCTTCTGATTGTTATTAATAATAATATACGATTAATTATATATACAAAAGCACCACAAATCACAGATTTTTATACACATAATCACATAGACATACAAAGTATAATACCACAATCATAGATCCATCACATAAACACAAAAGCACCACAATTAGATATTCACAAAAGCACCACAGTTATATTACTCACAACTAGATCATTCACAAAAGCTCCAGAGCTGATCAGTCACAAAAGCACCACAGCTACATCACTCCAGCTTCAAGCAGTTCAAAAGCCCACAACTACATCAGTAACTTTGCCTCGTTCGTCTTGTTTAGTCTTTAGGAAATGTTTAGAGCTTTATGCCTCTGTACTTACCTTGTTCTTTGTAGAGATCTGAGGAAGAACGAATTCTTAGTTGTTTGGAGACTATCATTTAAAGTACATCTATATGGCGCATAGCTTAGAGCATAAGAAGATAGTAGCAATATTGAAAGGAAGAGCAATGAAAGCGATGTAAGCGGTAAAGTAGAGGAAAACGTAAACAAACATATGTAAGAAATAGGCGCTGTAGGTATTAGAAATAAATCTACTGATCACAAAAGAAATAGCCAAATTATGCATGGAGGAAGAATTACTTTATCTGGAAGCTCCTCTTTGATTGGCTTCAACTTGTCACGCGATCCAACCTTTGAAAGGGAGAAGGATTTGTGAGGCTACTCAAGTGGTTGTCTTACCTCCTCACAAAACATATTCCAATCCATCTCACATCCATATCGAGGCGAGAATCAAGTATGTATGAAATAACCGTTTGCTCTTTTATTTACTTGTTGCTCTATGGGAAATGGTAGAATACACTATCATGTCAAGCTATGAACTTCATAAAAGGTCAGAGGAAATATTAAAATGAAAACAACAACTCACTGCAATTTTCTTGAATGAGAGCTCCATTTTTTGCCACAATTCCCATTGAAGTATATTGTGCATCACCCAAGCACCTAGAAATATTATTGTGTATACGAGTTTGAACAATGATTATATCTTCTACGGTGATAGATTATCTACTTTGGAAGGTTCAATCTTTTGACAATTGTGTGATACTTTGATGAAAATGCCAGCTGTAACACGAGATGAAGTCTTTGAAAACAAGAGGTCACATGTTATTCTAGTACAAGAGGGAAATTATGATCACACATAGCATTTTTTTATTGGATGCATAGCAGAAATTCAGCAAATGCATGTCAGCGTGCTCATCATCATTACTTATCAAACTGATACCTGGTTAACACTATCGATATTAGCCAGTCTAGCTCCAGTAGGAGGCCTCATCGTTGCAAAGTTTCTTAGTGTCTTATCACTACAGGTAGCATATCTGAACTAATGGGATCAGAGACATTCGATTCAATTATTGTTGCAATAGCTAAACAACCTAGAGCCCAAAACTTATTGTTGTCATTAGAAAAATGAGGGTGCCACTAAAATGGGGTGCACTCGAGGATTTGCCACTACATTGTCTCATTGACATGTAGGCCAGGACCCACTTATCGCTGATGTATCGCAAATATTTGCAATGGCAAATCCTTGGTTTAAATCACTTAGCATTTAATTCACGGTGCTTGCTCATCACGATGTTCAAGAGCATTTGGTAGAGTTTCAATTTATCTTGAAAGAACTTTAATTGAGACACAGAACGACACTACAAAAATATCACGAATTAAGTATAAAAATAAGAAAAACAATATGCAGTGGAGATGGGGTACAAGGCCACATCAAGTTATTTAATAAATAAGTCCTATGAGAACCTTACCTCGAGAAAATCTTTCGATTCTAATGTGCTCAAAGGATTTAGGCCCCCTTCTTTATCTTTGTGAATTGCCATGCTCCTCTTGATCGAGTCATCTAAGCAATTCAATTTGTAAAACGATCGTGTTTCATCCATGTTATTAGTGGTTGAGATAAATTGGGTACCTATTGGACTAACATTGAATATAGACAAACAGGGTTTGTGATGGTGGTTGGTTTAAGCATTTGTACAGAGGTTACTAAGTCGATAAAATAGGAAAGTGCAAGTGAAAAAGAACACAGAGAATCACTAACATAAAACAGAGAAAGAAACACACTTGAAGGTGATGTTAGGTACCTACAAAATATTGACAATATAACTACAGAAAACCCAGCTGGCAGTACTAAACAGAACATTTAGAGAAGTTTGAGATTTATCAACAGCAGATTGCCATTTCAATTCGGTTTGCCATCTCTTTCCTTATAGTATCAAGAAAGCCGTCTTTTGCCTGAGTTAATATCGGCTAAACTGGCAAGCTTTTACCCTATGGATGAGGATGTACATACCATTAAATGGTACCTAAACAGCATGTATCAACCAATTAGCCATTTCAGTATATAAAATTGATCAAGGAATGGAGGACCCAATAGCCAGCAGCATAAACAAAACCAATTCTTGTACTCAAAACTAAATAAGACTATGATAATGATATAAATAAGGCCATTTCTCCCTAAGAACCAATGCATAAATAAGATCACCTCCTGACAGCAAGATCTAATTTTGTCGCATGAATCCCATTATTGTACTAAAAATTAACAGCAAAATTAACTCTTGCATACAATCCTAGTTCGTTTTATTTTAAAAAGAAATTCCAAAGAATGATTTCAAGCGGCTAGAAATAATAGATGTGAATGGTTTAATGATTAAGAAACTGCGCTTGTCAACAAAGGGAGAGATTCAGGAAACAATAAGAATGAGCAATGGAAAGCACATCTGAGTATCCGACCACAATTGCATCAGCTCAACTACCTACTCTGCTCCAACATGATTGGCAAAGCGAACAAGCACAAGATATCGAATCTTAATCTAAAGCCACCTGACCTGCGAGTACTCTGTAGTTCGTTTTATTTAAAAAAGAAATTCCAAAGAATGATTTCAAGCGGTTAGAAATAATAGATGTGAAACGTTTAATGATTAAGAAACTACGTTTGTCAACAAAGGGAGATTCAGAAACAATAAGAATGAGTAATGGAAAGCACATCCGAGTATCCGACCACAAGCGCATCAACTCAACTATCTACTCTGCTCCAACATGATTGGCAAAGCGAACAAGCACAAGATATCGAATGTTAATCTAAAGCCACGACTGCGAGTACTTAATTCACTGCGAAGTAGACCAAAAAGCTGTTATGTTAACATGAGAAAAAGCTTGAGATGCCAATCGTAATTAGAGGAAATGGAAGAAAATAGGTAAGTGGCCGAGCGCAAAGCGAGCTCGCTTCATGGCCTGAGCCTTTGAAATGAGCCGCGCCGTCGCCGCAGAGGAGCCGGGCATGGGAGAGGCCCCCTGCGATGTAGCCCTCCGCCTCTTGGTGCCGCTTGTTCTGAGGGACGGAGGAGGAGATGGGCCGGGCGGGTGCGTCCGGGAAGGCGGCGATCTCGGAGAGCGGCCGAACGCTGAAGGCGAGCTCAGCGCTTCACGGCCCGTGGCGCCGAGATGAGCCGCCGCCGCCTCTTGGCGTCGCTTGCTCTTGTGGGGACGGAGGAGGAGATGGGCGGGCCGGGTGCGGCCGGGAGGCGGGGATCTCGGAGATCGAGATCGAGGGAGTGGAGGCTGCGCGATTCGACATAGGGTTTGGAGACGACGGGACGAGAGCAGGCCGGTGGGCCGGCGATCGGGCGGGACAGCGGCGAAGCGGCGAGGGGACGGACAGCGGCGAAGCGGCAGGGACGGAGTGGCGGCTAGGGTTGGGGAGGGACTGGGGCACGGGACGGAGCGGCTAGGGTTGGGGAGGGGCGGGGCACGGACGAGCGGCGCCCTTGTGGCCCGGCGGTGAGTGGAGTCCACCGGTCCAGGGCTCCAAGTAGTGACCCCTTCTCTATAGCGACCCACCGTTGGTCCCTAACGACATCTATAGCGACCAACCATAAATTGTTAAATTTCTAGACTTTTAGCGACCGACTAACCGTCGCTAAAAACTCATTTAGCGACCAACCGTCGGTCCATAAGTTTTAGCGACCAACCATCGGTCCCTAATAAGGGTCGCTAAAGATCAACCGTCGTATAGTGGATTCTCTCTCCAATCCCTTCACAAAACCCTTGAGGGGATGCTGCTGGAGATGGTAGAAAATAAAGGGAATGAATATGGGGAAGGGAATAGGGAAGGGAATGGAATGAATGGAAATTGCTGGAGATAGTCTAACATGGGGCTGCGGGGTTACTACCCAAGCTGTCCATGCCCTTGCATCAACGTGCTAAACTTTTTGACCCATTTCAAATAAAAAACTTGAGTACTTATCTTACTAAAATTTGCATAATGATTGCATCTATTATCTATTACAACAGTTTGGTTGCAAATTAAAACCCAAGTAAATTTTTCATGAAATTACTATACAAATGTCTCATGCACTCTCTGTGCTCAGCATTAGGGAACACATTTTTCACAGCTGACTCTAACCCTTTACATGCACCACTAGATATCACTAAACCATCAGGCCTTCCTACAGCTTTATTCAACTGGTTCATGAACCATGTCCAGTTGTCCTCAATTTCAGAATAAAAAACACCATAAGCAACATAAAAAAGGTAGTTATGACCATCTACAGATGTTGCTGATGCTAGTTGTCCCTTATATGTACCATTTATGCTAGTGGAATCCACACCAATGTATGGCCTGCAGCCTCTCAAGAATCCAACTATGCAAGGTTTAAATGCTACAAAAATTCTGTGGAAACACATCTTATTGCCATACTTCTTCAGTTCTATTTCTACAATTGATCCTGGACTCCTATGTTCTATCTCAGCCTTCCAGTTGAAAAGCCTTTGGAAGCTATCCTCATATGCACCATGTATTTGTCTAAGTGCTATTTGCATACCTGCCCATGTCTTACCATAGCCCAACTTGATCTTGTATTCATCCTGCAGCTTCATCTGAGCCTCTCTTGCCCCCTTATTTGGTTTATTTCTCAACCAGTCCCTTAATCTGTCTACCACCCAATCTTGTGTAGCCATCTTCCCCTCCATCATCTTTGTACTAGGGTAAATGTGCTTTGAATTAAGAGTTTTGATCTACAAATACAAGAAACACATATGTTAGCACATTGCAACATATAATACAGACACACACACAGGAAGGTGATTTACCATAATGGCACATCCATCCTGCACTTTAGAAGCATGAACTCTCCAAGAACAGCCCACATTTCAAAGTCATTCAGTATTGCATAATGCCTAATAGCCTTTCTGAAATCAACTATATCAGGGAACATAACATTTTTGACAATAGTTGGGTTGCTAAGATCACGTGTAACTCTCAGCTCTTCAGGATCGTCATCTGCCATCTCTGCTTCAGCAGCCTCAAAGCTATTAGGTTCACCCATGTAAAAGGGTTCCTCCACAAAGTTTACAAGGCTTCCCCTGTACAAGTCTTCATCATCTACACCAACATACTCCTCCGCATTATCAAATGGATCTGGTCCTCCATCATCATGAACAAAACATATAAAAGTGATTTCCTTCTCAATGTTGTACATCTCAATCAAGCTCCTGACATCAAATCCTCAGTGAATTCAGCATCCTCACCGCACTGCCTGTCATAGTAGTACAAATGACACATTTGGTTGGGTCCCCATGTCACATGCCTATCAAAACCTTGCTTCAGTGACCACAAGCTAATATCCTTCTCATCGGTTAACCATGTCAGCTTCGTTGACCTAGTGTACACCTTCCTACCGCTTTCTTCTACTGTGGACACTACAACATGGTAAGCTTGCGGGGGCATTTATATTTGCCACGCTATGTTCCTAAATGCCCCGGATTATCTTTTCACGGCGCTTATCAGCCGTCAAGGAAAATGCCATCGGGGAAAACTAATCCCCGACGTTTAGTTTTCGCGGCATTTATTTTGCGCCAACTTTGATGAAATATGGCGCATATTAGGCGCCCCTGTTTCATCAGTATCGGCACATGTTAAATGCCCTAGTTAAATATTTACTGGCAAATGATAAACGCCTTGTTTGGTCCTAGTCCCAGGCGTTTGCCAAATGCCGGGTTTGGTCCTAGTCCCAGGCGTTTGCCAAATGCCGGGGTTGATCAATATGAGCCGACATTTATTAAATGCCAGGTTTGAACTAGTCCTAGGCATTTGCCAAATGCTGGGTTTGGACCTCCCAGGCGAGGCCAAATGCCGGGTTTGGTCATGGTGAGGCCAAAGGCCAGATCGGCACACAAACCTCCCGAGCGAGGCCAAATTCCATTGACAAAACCCATACAACACACATATCCAAAGACACATACAAAGCGAGGCCAATCAGCACACATACAACACAATATAACAAAGACATGCACATATTCCATTGACAAAACCTTATAACCATACAGCACACACATCCATTGCTATCCTCCAAAAATTGACAAAGACACAGAGATCTCAAATCATCTCAAAAGCACAATTGACAAAGACACAAACCTCTCAAATATAATTCGGTACACATAGATCAAAAGCTAGTCACTTTGCCGCCAAATCTATCCATCAGAAATTAATTGCCAACTTTACATGCCACATAACTTTCATATAGGTCAATAGGATGTTTCTTTCACATTGAAGAAGTTTAGGTAGCAAAAGGCACATAATTCACACACCTTCCTAGCTTCTACTTATCATTAGTCCCAAAATATAAGTTAATAGCTTTAGATTACATATTGTCTATCACAAAAATTTTGGCAGCACTACACCATTGCTATTACCCTCATGTAGCAAAGTACTAACTGCATCCATCGCTTAACATTTGCGGAAATCTACAAAACAAGAGCATGGAAGGCTTAGTGGTGTACTTTCAAATTTATAATTACTCTTAACTTTGTACATGGCCTTGTAACAATTACCTATTGCTCGCTTGGTCATATTTAGTGGTAAGCCATCTTTTTGAACAACCTATAGGTAATCAGAGAATTGTAAGCAAGAATTATGCACAGGAATTTTTTTTAAAGACATGCATAGGAAATTTAATTGTTGAGGATGGAAGAATCCATGAATGGCCTTGTAAAAGAGATAAACTATAGCAAGCCAAATAGCAAAGGGGAAAAAAAGAATTGACATCGAGCATAAGCACATCAGAAACTCGAATTTGCATCATCCATTTGCATCAGAAACCCATCATGAACCATAGCAAGAGCATAAGCATCTGGTGCGACTCACTTCAAAAAGATTAATACTATAGTTTGTAAGTATGAGAAATCTAGTAAATAAAAAGGCACATAGTAACTATACTCACCAATTGGTGAGATACCACGGCATAACTTCTTGATCCACATGTATGAAGTGCATTAACTTGGTTTTGACGTACGTCTTTATTCTTTTGAGCTTTAGCCTGTAATAAAAATGCATAGTTTTATTAGTAGCATATGATTATAATGCTTCCACATATATTTAAAGGTTTTCATTGTATATGAAAATATAGAAACCTTTGTCTCTTCATTGGACCAATGCTCCACAAGCCATGCCCATTCTGAACTAGGAATCCTATTCTTACAACCATTCGCAATATTCTCCTCTTCAGAAAGATCCTCATCAAAATATGTTTTCTTCAATGTATTTTTAAAGTCACGCCATTTTTTTGAAGCAGATGCCATCACCCACTCTTTGCAAATTGGATCAATTGTAAAATATTTCTGCAATTTACATAAAACTGTGGGAATAAGTACTTTAAAGTGAACATGCACCCAAACATGTACGTAATGTAAAAATAGAAGAGTTGGGAGAGACTACATTGACCAAAGTCCAAATCTTCTCCTTGTCTTCAACCGAACCATCCTCCAATCTTTGTGTTTTAAAGATATATCTCCTCCTTTGACTAGGACGGCAATGAAGTTCGTGAAATTGCATGTCTTTATTCCACATGGTTGACCATACCGATTGATTTTCACATACATTTTCACCTTTCCTTCAGTTGCAATGATTGATTTCATCTTTGTAGGGCCCCTTACATTTCTTTCCTTTGTTAGTTGTGCTACAAATGTTCAAAGCTTAGAGCATAAGCTAATTATAGTGAGGAAGATTTATTTCAAGTGGAGCTAAACAATTGAAACATACCATGTGTCTCTTCTACAGTTCATAGCACACTCCGACTTGCTCATGAATGCCATCACCCACATCTTCTTCATCATTCTCATCATCTGCTTTCTTCAATTTCCGCTACATAGTTTGGATTAGCAACATCATCCATATTAGGGACATATCTCTTAGGAAGGGACACCTGCATAAAAATTATTTACCAAATATAATCAAATAAGAATAAATTCGTTAGAGTTAGATGTGTAAATAAGCTCGATTTTTACCATGTTCAAGATTTCTGGATGCTGAGATGGGATTTCACCAGGAATAAGTGTAGTTATGAGGTTCAGTTTCTTAAGAAGGGTATTGTTATTTCTAATATTATTGTCACGCTTCAACTCATAAGGTGTTTTACTCTTGGTTTGTTCTTTTCCTTTGTCGCCATCTTTGCTCTGTAATATAAAAAGTATTACTTTAGAAATAACATGGTGCACTAAAATTAATGATAGGAAAAATTGTATAACTCAAAAAAGAAGAACATAGGCGTTATCAACAGAACTTATACCATTTTGAAGAACATAGGGCATCAACGGTTAGGCCATTAATATCTACCCTAGCACAATTATCATCATCACCGAAGTCAATTGGTATGCCATCAATTGAAGGCTCCCTAGGTCCGTTATAGAAGTACAATTCATTCGTCGCTATCCTTGTCAATTGAGTCCAAATCGTAGAACATCTCTTGGATGAGCAAATACTCTGACATGCCACGCTATGTCTATAGGATCTTGCACATAGTATACTTGGGCAGCTTGTCTTGCAAGAATAAATGGCTCATCATAAATGTTGTTGCCTTTGTTTAGTAAGTGGTTGAAGTTCACAAGTGTAACTCCATATTTATCCTTTTGAATACCTCTACCTCGAACTGTATCAACCCAATCACATTTGAATAACACAATTGATCCCCTGTCTGAGTAATTAAGTTCAATTATTTCTTGGATGATACCATAGTATGTAACTTCAGCTGTTACTGGGTTTTGATCTTTAGCACTAGAGAAACTTGATGTTTGTGCAACCACAGCAACACCAAAATTTTGGGTGGCCTTTTCCCCACCATAAGTCTTTGTATGAAACTTATGACCATTTATAGCATAGCTGCTATATTTGGTCACAATTGTATAAGGCTTGTTAGCTATGACTTGTAATTCTTCTGGAACTTTGTTACCTTCACATAGCAATAGATTGACCTATCATAACACAATAACATCACATTTCAACAAAATAAAATACCTCCTATATGTGTCATCAAGCTGAATTATACTTACATATTTAGCTAACCATGTGTGAAATGTTTCATGATGAATACGCTTTATATCTCGCTTTTTAAGATGTTTGTCTGCTGAGAGAGAATCAATGTGCTTGCTGCATATATTTTCAACAATTGAGCTAAAGCAAAAAATAATAATAGACATATAACTCAAATGAGAATAACATACTCGACATATGGCCCAATGTGTTGATAATTGATCAAAACATATCTATGGGCTTGAACCCATGATGTATTGTCCAAATTGGTACTATAACTACCAACCAGAGGACGACCTGCTCTTGTAAGATATGGTAGTTCAGATGTGCAACTGTTATTGTTTTCATCATGACGACCCCTACGAGTAAACTTGGTTTCACAACCATGTAGGTAACGTGAGCAAAATGTAATGCTCTCATCTAACACATAGCCTTCGGCTATAGATCATACAGGTGACTCCGTGTCCTAACCATTGATTTTAATTTCTTTAGGGACCTACAGTTTGAATTTACACCTTTAGTCTACCAAAATGATATATACATATACATATATGAGTATGATTCAGTGAACACACCTCTCAATAGGATACATATTTCGATAGTGTACAGGTCCAGCTACCTAGCTTACGTTGGAAGATGCACGCACAAATGAACCATGATGTCAAAAAATGATGGTGGAAAAATCTTCTCAAGGAGACAAAGTGTTTCAGCAACTTCTAACTCTAACTTCTCCATATCTCTCACATTGATAACTTTGGAGTATATTTGCTTGAAAAAGATACTTAAACGAATCAATCTTTGTGCAAACCTTTTGTGGCAAAATCCTTCTTATGGCTAGAGGAGCAAGTGTTGCATTATAACATGACAATCATGACTCTTAAGACCTACTAGTTTCCTTTGATCAACCAAAACCTTGTTATGTAGATTAGATGAATAGCCATCTGGAAATTTGACTTGCTTTAGTACTTGGCAGAACATTTTTTTCTCCGATGGTTTCATTGCGTAGATTGCTGGTGGTAAATAAGTCTTGTTTCCTTCTGCAATTGGATGGAGGTCCGATCTTATGCCCATTGCTTGGAGATCAAGACGAGAGCTTAAACTATCCTTTGACTTTTTATCAACATTTAAAAGAGTATTCACAATGTTGTCAAACACGTTTTTCTCGATATGCATTGCATCAAGGTTATGTCGAATTAAAAGAGTCTCCCAATAGGGCAACTGAAAGAAACAAGATCTCTTATGCCACTTAGGTTGTATCTCCTCATCCCCACGACGTCGCTTCTTTGCACGTTTCTTCTCTTCTAGCTTTCCAAATACTATGTGTAAATCTTTTGTTTCCTCAGATACATCGTACCCAGAAATCGGGATAGGGGCTTCTCTCAACTCTCTAGTACCATCAAATGATTTTGCATCATTCCTAAACTTGTGGTTCAAAGGTAGGAACCTACGGTGCCCCATGTAACATGCCTTGTGCCCATGTTTTAATTTTAATGAACAAGTTCCAGAGTGGCAAGTAGCACAGGCTACTTTTGTATTAGTTCTTCTTCCAGACAAGTATGCATTGCCTGGGTAATCACTAATGGTCCATATTAACGCAGCACGTAGCGTGAACCATTCTGAACAAGATGCATCAAAGGTCCGTACACCTTCATGAAAGAAATGATCAAGTTCTTCAACTAATAGTTGCAAATAAACATCTATATTATTTCCAGGGGATTTCGGCCCAGAGATCAGCAATGAGAGAATGAAATTTGATTGCTTCATGCATATCCATGGTGGGAAATTGTATGGAATCAAAATAACAGGCCATGTGCTATGGGACACACTACAAGTACCAAATGGATTGAAACCATCTGTAGCCAAAGCAAGACGAATATTACGACAGTCTGAACTGAACTCAGGATGGTTGAAATCGAAGTCCTTCCATGCAGTAGAGTCTGCCGGATGCCTCAATAAGCCATCCTTTGTACGACCTTCACTATGCCATCTTGCATCAATTGATGTCTTAGGAGACATGAATATTCTTTGAAGTCTTCTTTTAAGCGGAAAATGGCGAACAACTTTTACCGGAACTCTATGCACGCGCTTTCCATCTAGACCAACTTTTTCACTTTTCCATCTAGAAGCGCCGCATGTTGGGCATGAAGAGGCATTTGCATAATCTTTCCTATATAATATGCAATCATTTATGCATGCATCAATAGTGACATATCCAATACCAACATCTTTGACAAATTTTCTAGCCTCATGATAGTTTTTGGGCAAATTTTCACCTTCAGGAAGTGCTTCTTTTAACAGTGCAACAAGTTCATCAAAACAAGCATTACTTACTCCCCATAAATTTTTTATGTTAAGGAGCCTAACAATGAACTGCAGCTTTGAAAACCTTTCACAACCCGGGTATAACTCTTTGCTAGCTTCACTGGCCAACCTATAGTATGTTTGCGTGTCTACATCTTTCTCTCCCATGTCTTCATTATTGTTTACATCTTTATCACTGTCACCAAAAAACCCAAGTCCTTCTCTAAGCATGGCATCTATTTCATCATCCATATCAGTTTTTTCTTGCGGATCTGAGTTATGAACAGGTTGAGCACACAAATCCTCACCATGGAATATCCATTCAATGTACCCTCCCAAAAAACCATTGCAGATTAAGTGATTATAAACGTTGCTCTTGTCTAACCAATATAAATTAGCACAACTGCTACAGGGGCAACGGATGGTGTTAGATCTTTCTGACTTGGAAAACGCAAACTCTAAAAACCGATTGATGCCATTTTGGTACTCAATTGTGTGCCTAGGTAAATGCATCCATTTCTTGTCCATGTTTGTGCTGTAAGAAACAACAATTCGTGTGGACATTTCAAATAAAAGCTAGGCAATCGATTCAAAAGGTAACCACACACGCTGAAGTCTTAGCAAAGAATTACAATGATGGTTAAAGAAATAACTAATGCAAGTATACTGACCTCTTGAATACAAATTAATATAATTCAATGGTTTAGTGCTAGAAGTATTAAAAGTGTACAAATGTACACACAACAGTATGATAGTCATGCCTACTTTAGTTTAGTGCATTAAAGTTGGCATTTAGACATCAGGATAGCAAGGTGCCATCTCCCAAGGATGCTATTTTTCTTTATAAATGTTACAGTCATTTGCACAAGTTGAGTGCTTTGCATGAGAATATCATGTCCTATGACTGCAATGGATTTAATGATTGTCAGACAAACAAAGGGGAAAAAAGAACAGTGGGGCATTGTCCACAGTTTTACCCATTTGTGGAATTCCCACAACTCTTTCATTTTTTACACACTGATGGCTTGAATTGAGCTATCCATAGTATAGTTTCTTCACATCTGCTGCTTATTTTATTTTCAGACTTTGGGTCGTGGTGAAAAGTTGAGTGAACTTCAGGACAAGACTTCTAGGTAATTAGGTACTTGTTCAAACAATATTTTCTGTGTGCTGCTTGGACATGATATACAATATTCAAAGTGCATCTCATTTATCATTTATGTAATTCAGGCTCAGACTAGCATCCCACAAAAAAATATAGGCAAGGGAAATAGGACAACTACTATAGGGGCATTGAATAAAGGATAGAACAATAATCATCGAGCCACAATTATTGCATATATATATGTGACCGTGATATCAGTATCTAACACGAAACTTCAAATTGATTGTGATATCGGTATCCTGTGCCTAGGGATTACGGCGACTCAAGAGAAAAAGAGCACATCAAACACGCACATATAAATTCCATCAAGAAATCATCTAAAAATACAAGCTTAACCAAAATGTAGATTAATCTGAAGCGATATACTTATCATAGATCATTAAAGCCACCACAGGAGTTGAAATTTCAGACTATTTACATGAAATTGATTACAAGAAGACCTCCAACCGCTGTCCGCCTTCTTACTCCTGCAAAATGTCAAGAAAACATGAATCAAAACGAAATAAAAAGATGATAAATACTTGATGAAGAGCTAGGATAGGAACAAGCTGCGGAGGAGGAGCAGGGCATCGGCTGGATTGAGCAGGGAGAGCGCGTGTTAGGGATTTGAGGGAAGACAACATAAACGCAATATATAAGCTCAGAAGTCGATAATTTTACATGTTAACATTAGTTGGTAATGAAACATCCAGAAAGCAACAGAAAAAGGTTAAAATCTATAACACCTTCCCAACCATCTATCAGAGAGAGAGAACCACTTCCTATCACAGCTGGGATTAAGTTTTTTTCGATCAGAAAGGGCAACAGAATGCCCCGGTTTCATATAGAAACACATATATATTACAATGTTCAACATATCTCATAGAGAAGCAACAAAAAAACTTAAATCTTCAGTACAGTTATCAAGACATTAGAATTTAATACTCAACCCACAGAGCCAAAACAAACATTCAACTCAACAGGTCTCCAAGGAACTAGAAAAACAAAACTTTTGGAACTTCCTCAACTTCAACCCACAGAATGCTGGGATTAAGTTTAGATCCATGCCTCCTCATTTTGATAGCAGCAGGATCAATAAATGGTTTATACAGTTCAATCAAACCTTAGAATGCATCTACAAATTACCTGCCCATGATCCAAAACCAGATACGCATCATGACAAACTAACTCTATACCAATCCAGCAGCATCCAGTGGCCTCCCCTGATTAACTAAGTCTAAAGGTACAACTTACCAAGAGCAGGATGAAGAGGAGTAGGGCGCGGTGGCGGCCGGATGGAGAGGAGTGCTCGCGCGCGGTAGGGCGGCCGCCGGCCGGATGGAGTAGGGCGACGGTGGGCGACCGGATGAGTTGGGCGACGGTGGCCGGCCGGATGGAGTAGGGCGCGGCGGCGGCGGCGGCTGGATGGAGAGGAGTGCTCGCGCGCACGCGTTAGGGCGGCGACCGGACGGATGGAGTAGGGCGACGGTCGGCGACGGTGGTCGGCCGGATGGAGTAGGGTGCAGCGGCGGCCGGATGGAGAGGAGTGCTTATGCGGCGCGTTAAGCTGCCAGCCGGATGGAGTGGGGCGGCAGTGGTCGGCCGGATGGAGTAGGGAGATGGGGGCTGGCTGGTTGGATCAGTAAGGCGCGGCGGCCGGATGGAGAGGAGCGCTCGCACGCGCGTTAGGGCGGCAGCCAGATGGTGGAGTCCATGCTCGCGCGCATTAGGGATTTGGGGGAACCGGGAGAGAAGCAAAGGAACTGAGAGAAGCAAAAGGGGAAGATATGTTGATGACACGCTGCATCTAGGAGAGGAAGTGAAAAACTCGCGCCTTTACTATTTTGTTTCCCGCTCGTTATATAACCCGGCGTTTGTAATTTTTGACGCTTATAAACGTCGTGCTTAAGTAATCTCAACGTATACCATGCGCCCTTCTTTCTATAATAGCCGGCGTGTAGTAAGTGCCATCCAAAGTCTAAGCCGGCATTTATATTTGCCTTTTTTATTAACAATATGCTGACATTTATTTTATCTTGGCGTAACAATCTATTACGGCACTTTATATGTGCCATGCAAGTGAGCGCCCTTGAATTAAGATAAATGCCATGGAATTAATAATAGCTGGCATTTATGCTAAATGCCGAGCAAAATTAAATGCCATGTAATCCCTATCCGTGTTGTAGTGGGAGAAGGCCTCCACCTGAATAACTACTCTAAAGTTTTCCAGCGAATCATCGCTCCTATAGAAAACCCAAAAGAGTCAAAACTACATCTAATTTACCAAGCTAAATTACCACGCCAACATTCGAAACTACCATGCCAACAATCACTTACTTCTTTGAAGCACACGGTGCGGCGGCGGACTAGGTTCCACAACCGCATCCATTGTCGCCACGAACATTCGATTCGCCGTCGCTGGGTGGGGAATCACGGCGCCGCCATGGATTTGCTTGCCTAGGGTTCTTGGTGGCTTGGGTGGCGCGGGAGGGAGAGAATGGGGGAGGGCACACTGACCGGGTTCGACCGAGCCAGGGATGTGAGCACCGGTGCGGAGGGTAAAATCGTCCGACGAGACTGAGTGGTGCCCTCGGTTTGACCGGACAGGACACGTGTCGCTTGCGGTGGCATATTTCGGATAACCAGGGTTTCATAATGGCATCTTTCGAAAAAGCAAAGGAACGATGGCAAATCTCGAATAAGCGGTTCCTACAGTGACATATATCCAATTAACCCTTCTATATACGGTCCAAATTTTCAGAAAAATTCGTAGAAAATAACACAATTCTCATATGAACTCTATAGTATATTTGCATCAACATTCCAAACCGGACTTAGCTTTTATTTCGATGATAGTAGCTTTTATTTTTTTCCTTTGTATTTCAGATTTTGTCCCTATTAGATTGTGTCTTTTTTTTTTGTTTCTTAATGTGTAGATCAAATTTGGATTTGCAATTTTGTAGGATGCTAGGCTATATCATAACCATCTAAACTATTTTTCAAATAATAAGAGCACGTAAAGCCAACTATAATAAAGACGCGCGAAATCTTCTCTTAGCGCAGAGGATAAATTCCCAACCAGAAAAGGAATTGCGCTGAGGGCTGAGCATGCCAGGTAAATTCACCTTTCCTGTTTCAAGGTTTTGCATGGGTAAATGCACGTTTTGAGTTCTACCGCACAAAAGCGGTAAACGCAAAGTAAAAGCGGCGGCAAAATTTCGCTTTGGCAAACAATTTACCGCGACTGCGAGCGCCCGCTCTCAACACAACTGCAGCGGTAACAGCACCGATCCCTAAATAGAACAAGTTCACGAGCCTCGCTCCCGCTGACGGGTCGTCCATATCACAGGCCGCGCGATCCTGGCTCACCTAGACCGCTCCCACCCCGCGATCGCGCGCAATTCGCCCTCCGAAAGAGCCCCCAACCTTTTTTCAAAACCCGGATAAAAGCCTTTTCGTACTGGAAAACCTCCCACGGATTCCTTCTCATACCTGACTGACATGTGGCTCACGGAATCTCACCACTTTACGTGGACCCATATGTCAGGGAAATAGTTGGCGTTTCCTAAGTATTTCCGCCCGTGTAACGCAGCGCAGCGGTGGTTCCACTTCAAATACACGTCTCCTCCCCCTCGTCCGCTTCCTTCCCTTCTACACCACTCCCAAATTCCTCGACTCCTCCCCTCATCGAAACCCTAGCGCTCGAGGGGCGATCTCACGCCTTCACGATCCAGCGTTGGCAAGGGGATATTACAGGTTTGGATCGCGATGGCAGCGGCGGAAGCGCAGGCGGAGGGCCGCGGCGGGGAGCCGGCGACGCCGGCGCCGGACGGGAGCTTGCCGGTGGCGGACCGGCGCCTGCTGCGGTCGCGGTACCTCGCCGTGAAGAGCCTCATAAGCGGTAAGGGGTCCCCGCGTAGGCGATCGCGTTGGTTTTGCCTGGTGCATTGGGTTTCGAGGCTTGTGGTTGGGGTTAATGCCATTTGATTGCAGATGAGAAGGACGACATGGCGAGCGCGGATTCGGCCAAGTTCCGGTCCATCTTCACGCAGGTGGAGAACCTGCACCAGCTTGGTATGGATGATCACTCTTGCGGGAGCGCGATTTTCAATTTTTGCTTGGCGAATTCTCCGTATTTTTTTTTTGAAGCTGGAACTCCGTAATTGGATAAAAGTGCATGCTTATGCGTTTTTAGCCGATTGCGGGATCTCTTAATTACTAAGTTGAGTTTTAAGTGTACTGCTTCGTTAATGTTGTTGATCACATCCCCATGTTAATTTGTTGGGGCTGTACTGTTCAAAATTACTGTACTAACATGGCCGTATATTCTTTTTAAGAAACACAGTTGAAATTTGGGAGAGAAAAAAAGAATTTTTTTAAAAGATAATAGCTTTTTTATTCAAATTGCAAAATTATACTTTTATTTATAAAAATTACAAAAATATACCTCTGTTGCCATTTGAATTGGCAACGGGGCCTATCACCAATTCAAATGGTGACAGAGACCTCAACCTTGTCGACTAAATGAATATACGATAAAATAATCCGTCGGCCAAATTCAATCCGGGACAAAATAGTCTCTGTCGCTAATTGAAATGGCGATAGAAATATATTTTTGTATTTTTTTTGAATCGAGGTGTATTTTTGCAGTTTGAATAAAAAGGATATTATTTTAAAAGAAAATTCGAGAAAAAATAGATGATGCAGAGGAACTTGTTGTTTCATGGCCACATGTTGAATTACTTTTTTTGGTGCACTTTTGCTGGCTTTGACATCAGAGTTGCTATTCGCAATTTCACAACTGATCAGTGGTGTCGTTCTGCTGCAGTTCAGAGGCCCAAGGAGCAGATAGCTGACGCAGAAGCCTTGCTGGACATCACCACCAGTTTGGTAACATCAGTAAGGTCCCAGTCAGCTCTAGGAATCACGCCGTCTGATTTTGTTGCTGGACTGCTGAAGAAGTTTGGGAAGCAAGGGGGAGCCGACGATGAGGTTGCCTCATTGAGCTGGAGTCGTGTTGGGCTTGCCGCCTCTCATATCTTCATGGCTGTGCCTGGATGCTGCACCATGTAATGCGGATCCACTGTGTTTTATAATTTTTTTTTGCTTTCATGTCTGGTTTACAATTGCGCTGTTAGAGGACTAACAACGTATGAGTTTATGACTACTACCATGACAGGGTTGGTCCCATGAATACAGAAGTGAAGCCGCGGGGGGTTCGTACCAGTAGAAAGAGGAATGCAAGGCCTTGTGGAAGTGCTTGCCCTGAACAGGTACCCATATCGTCTAGAATCTCTAGATACTCTAATGAACAGAGTTGTGTTTACTGTTTGTTTGGTGCTTGAAACATCAGATTTATACTAGATAATATAGTCAGTAGAGACTAAATAACTGCCCTTAGTACATTTTCTTCGTGGTTATATGTTGATTAGTTGTAGAAATGTGCTTTGTGATAATGAGTTTTTGCATATATCCACATTGATGTAGAAGTGAATTGAAGAGTTAATTAGAGTTATTCGTACACTGCCTTCTAAAAGTATTTTGCTTTTCTTCTCTTTTTTCCTTGCATTGTGCAATCTCAATGCATCTGCATAAGGTAGAAAATAGTGGACCTTTATCAATTTTCATTTTTGATAAAATATAAGGTAGGTGCACACTCTACATTATTCCTTAATTATATTTTATTGTGAATATATATGCAAGCTACCAGTCAGTGCAAATACTGTCATTATAATCCTTACAATGTATATTGGGTTTTTGTAATGTAGAGCTGATGATATCTTATATCACAGCAGCACTATATTTCACAGTAAGAGTCTATTTAATGTGTTAGCATCAGTAGTAAATTTTCTATCATTATCAAATTCTTATGGCTCATCATTTGTACAATGGATGCTTAAAATTGGGGTACAATGTATCTTTTTGAGGTACATCTAGGAAGGTCCCTACCGCGGACTATGGTTAAATTTCAAATCGTATCCAACCTTTTCGCATGCTGCATTTTCACGTCTCAAGTAATATTCTGTTATTCCAGGATTTTTTTTGGTTCAATGTTAAGTTCTATGCTGTAAATATTTCTGGATACCACTAACCTATGAACTTCTAACAATATGTCGATTTGACCCCCCTCAATATGCAGCTCGCTGACCCATCAGAGACAGAAAAGACTGATACTGATCGAAACATGTCTGCTATATTTGATGTTCTGAGGAAGAAGAAAAATGCAAGGCTGGAAAACCTTATTTTAAACAGAATTTCCTTTGCCCAAACGGTGGAGAATACATTTGCCTTGTCGTTCCTAGTGAAAGATGGCAGAGTGGAAATCAATGTGAATGATGAGGGACATCACATTGTCTGTAAGGGCTTCGTTACTTGATCACTATTTTGTTGCTGTAATATCACGTATATTCTGTAGTGCATCTGATATCATTCTGTTGACCGGAACAGATCCAAGAAATGCACCTGCTGCTAGTGCCATTGCCTCAGGAGAGATCTCGTTCAAAAGTTTTGTATTCAGATTTGATTTCAAGGATTGGAAGGTACCATCTCGATCGTTAAATTGCCATTTTAGAATGAAAACTCCCACTCAGGCACTAAACAAGTACTATTGAATTGTCGTTTTAGAATGAAACCTTGCATACTCAGGCACTCAACATGTACTGTTGATGTCCTCTTTTAGTCAGCCTGTGGAAGATTCTTCAAGACGTACACAATCCACTCAGCACGGGCCAATATATTCGGTACAAAAGTGTTGTATGACAGTTTATTAAACACAGCCAAACTGGCATCGAAAGCAAAATTCATAGCAAGGTCACACTACTAAAAATGGTTCCTTTTTCTTTTCGGCCGTGTTTGCAATCCATAAAATGAAATATTAATTCTCTCCCCAGAGCTGGGTTCTTAGTAGGTTCAAAAAGGAACAGGTAGGTCAACAACATATCTAAATTTTGCAAATCAATCCGATTTGAAACAGAAGCTTGATCTCTCTTTTTGGCACCTGTTTCTAGCTCATGAAAGGGATTGTTGCGGACGGGGAAGAGCTGATGCGGCACAGGCCGTCTTCTCAGGGCGCGCTCTGCACTGCGCGGAATGACCCACCCGAGATGCCTCCACACAGCACACCAATCAGGAAGCTTTGCAGGAACCGAGGCCTGGTCATGCAGGATGAGATGGTCGCCACGGACACGCAGCAAGTCTTGGAGGATCAGAAGATGGTCAAGGACAGGCAAGAGGTAAACCGGCCGAACAAGCGCGGCCGCCTCTTCCAGGATGACCAGTAGTGGTCTGGGTCGTGGCCGACCGTGTTGATACACGTCGTTACCCTTCTGGGATTCATGTAGGTAGAGATGTCACCCAGCTTACTTATTAGCTTAGCTTTGAGAGGTATTCTGTTCTGTCAACAGTCAAGTGGCCGGGGGTTTTTGGAATCGTTGGGCATGCCGCTCAAAATGGAGGTTTGGTTTGCCCAATCGATGATGATCCTTGGTACTATCTTATTCTGTGCTAAATTAGGGTTTACTAGTCTCTTACAAAATTAGAGTTTACTAGTGTCTAAGTGCTCTTGTTTTGAGTAAGTGGTTCGCACTTTGTAGTACAAAAGTATCATGTTATTGTTGAGATGGCAGCGAAGCGACTCCCACAAGCACACAGTATCATAGACGTTTGCTTCGTACTTTGTATGACAAATTACCAAACCATACGAAGCCACTCTTTCGACTTTGTATGGCTTAGCCTTTTTTTTTTTTTTTTTTTTTTTTTTTTTTTTTGCAACACTGCCATCAGAGACCATCACCCCCAGAATTTAACCATCACAATTCACGACCTGAACACATGGGAACCAAGGATAATCGATCTCAAGATGACTACAGAACATCACATCAATCATCCAAACCATTCAAAGTTCGGTTTGAAAAGCCACACTTTGAATGGGCTTCCAAAAATGTGGAGACCCTTATTTCTACTAAGATCTCATATATATACTATATTAGTTCTATGATCACTAGTTAGTATACACATATATAATATTACCATGATATATATACACAAGTTTTTATTACATTAACGAAATATAGTTCATAACTTAAGGCCTAAGGGTCGAATTCAAAACGCAGCAGAAGATAGAAAGTTCAGCATTATGCTTTTGCCCAAAATACCACAACTATATTATTCTGCCACTCTACGACACGCATCATAGGAAACTTCTATCCCTATTGAAAGCCTTTTTCTAAATCAGAAAAACTAACCTACGGTATACCGTAGGAATGGTATACCTCTGAAACTCATGAAACTTGTGATTTTTTACACTGAAACTCATGAAACTTAGCACTAAAAACTGATGAAACATGAAACTGATGAAACTAAACACTGAAACTCATAAAACCAGCACTGAAACTGATAAGTTTTATAAGTTTCACGGCTATACCGTTGGAACGGTATACTGTTCCCTAGTCTCCCTCTTTCTAAATAGTATTTCTCTTTAAAACGAAGAGAATTGGAGAGTAACCAAAAAGGCCACGTGGTAGTTTTTTTCCTACGAAAAGATTCTCCGTAAATTTTAAAATTACGTTTATATTTTTTCACCGGTTATTTTGCAAAAAAAATCTCGTAGTTCCATATATTCATGACCAGGTTTTTCACAGTCGCAGATAGGTCCTTCCCCGTGGTTTTGCAAAATCGTCGACGGCTCATATCCAACCAATTAAAAAAAACACTACCGATAAAAACTTCTCTTTAAAGCGAAGATAATTGGAGAGCAACTAGAGAGGCCACGTGGCAGGTTTTTTCGCGAAAAAGACTCTCCACAAATTCTAAAATTACATTTAGGTCCTTCTACCGGTTATTTTATAAAAAACCTGTAGTTCCGTATATTCGCAACCAAGTATTCCACTAGTTTTTCACAGTCGCGGATAGGTCATTTCTCGTGGTTTCGCAAAATTGCCGACAGCTCATAGCCAGTTAAATTTTTTTTTAAAAAAAAACACCACTGAGAAAATCAAAAATGTGTTTTTTGCTTACACAAATTCACGAACAGATCCTCCAGCAGTTTTTTTTTGCACAAATGACCCCATGCTTACGTGACCACGTGTTTACGCAAATTCACTGATGACTCCTAGCCAACCAATTTTTTTTAAAAAAAACATCACCGAGAAAACCGAAATTACGCTTTTTATAAAAGAATCTCGGACCAAATTTTACACGACGTAGTATTGCCCTTGTGACTCGACCTAGTATGATTGAATTTGGATTGATGCAATCTATACTATAACATACGCCGCATGGGTTTGGAGATCGGAGAGCCATGCCCGTGGCATTTTTTTTTGTGAAATGACTCTTCGCAAATTTTAAAATTACAGTTAGGTCCTTCCATGTTTATTTTGAAAAAACAACTCCGTAGTCCCGTATATTCACGACCAAGTCTTCTACAAGTTTTTTAGTCACAAATAGGTCATTCCTCACGGTTCCGCAAAAAAGCCGATGGCTCATAGCCAGCCAGTTTTTAAAAACACATCACTGAGGAAGTCAAAATTGCATTTTTTAACAAGAATCTCGAATTAAATTTCATAAGAAGCGACATCACGCATTGCTCAACCTAGTATACATATTAGGCGAGACCATGAGAACGATGAAACGCAGTGATCAAGAAGTTTCTAGCACTTGCATAACTGTACCGCAGAGTGATGCATACAGTATAGCCATCTACAAGCGATAAAACCAGCATTGATATCTTTTTACTGTGAATTAAATTTAATACTAGTTACATGCCCATGCGTTGCTACGAAAAACAAAATTGATAACGAAAAATAAAGATTAAAAAATAATAAAAAATTATTTCACAAGATCAAACATCTATCTTTAACGCCTCGTTTCTTGCGAAAGCTGGCTAATTAAAGCAACGCTTCGTTTCTTGCGTAGGGCAATTAAGCAAGGCAATTAAGTAGGGCAATTAAGTAGGGCAATTAAGCGGCAATTAATGACGTGGGAAGAACGGACCACTGCCACCAAGTGCTGCTTTAGAATAGTAGAGAGAGATAAACAATTTATTCTCTTTGATTAAATGGATGAGATTAGCTATTATTTATTTATATTTACTTATATAGCAGAGTAAGATGAATGTCCTTAACAAATTGATAGATCTAATTTCTACTATCCATTATATAGTATAGTATAATACGCTGTAAAACTTATCAATACGAGATAGACAAGCGTGTCAAGGAAGTTGAGGCGCCAATGCGGCGGCCACGGACCTCGCCGAGAGGAGCCGCTCGTCGGCGGCGAGCCAGGAGCATGGAGGAACAGGAAGTGGTCGCGAGTGAGTGGAGCCAGCTTACAGATGGGGCCGGATAAGAGAAGGGCATCACGGGGGAATGTGATTCGCTTTCTCAATGGCGTGAACCGTCCGTGCACGGATGGATGGTCTGGATAGCGCATGTGTCCCACATTCTTAAGCTAACCTATCTATAACCATCCCGTTTCGGCCATGGCCCAACTCACCCGTCGGCCCGGCCCAGCCCATCTGCGTCCCCCCGCTGGTCCACTTCCACTTCCACGTGTCACGACTCCACCGCCTGCCTCCCTCCCTCCCCCTCGCCGTCTTCCCGATCTCCCCTCCTCTTCACCCACAGGCGGCGGCGGGAGGCTGGTGAGTGATGGCGCCGCCCGGGTCGCGCCGGTGGGCGTACGTGCGGATCATGGCCGGCACCATCCTCGGCGGCGTCCTCGGCTTCTACGTCATGCACCGCGTCGAGACCTCCTACAAGGCACGCACGCCGAATCCCGCCATTCCCTCTCCTACCCTGCTTCTCTCTCCTGCAACCTGTGAAGCCTTGGTCGAAGGCGCGCGGCTAACCTCGCTGCTCTTCTTCTTTGTTGTGTAACCGCGTGCTGGCTGCTCAGGCGAGGATGGAGGAGAGGCTGCGAAGGTACGAGGCGCAGATGCTAGCCAAGGCGAAGGAGGCGCAGCGCCTGCAGGACGAGGCGCAGAGCAAGGACCAGGCCCAGCTCCTGCCGGACTCTTGATCTCCTCTTCCTGCGAGCTAGCTCGCTTGCTTGAGTTGTTTGGTGAGTACTACCACTAGCTAGCTTGTCTCCCTGATAGCTCCATGGTATAAGGAAAATCATGGAGTTGGATGTCAAATTTCAGACGTTTTGATTCCTTTCTAGTATCTTAGATTAGATTGTTCGAATTTAAGCTTTAGTATTTTGACGTGCCTGTAGCTATCTGATCCTGCCGAAAACCGGATGTAAATGTATTCACGCCTTGCTAGCATCCAGCTACACCGGTAGTATCGTCGTTACAAGAACGAGGCTACTGTTTTGGTTCTCTTGGATTCAAGTATAAATGTAGAACGAACTGTTGAGGTCAGTCCTTAAACTTCGTTTAATGACTCAATCTACTAGTGTTGGCATTGCCATTACCATAATGGAGGAATGGGCATGGAGCAAATAAACAAATTTGGTTTAGCCTGCCTGGTAATGCTGATGGCCTTGGTGTTACTGAAAACAACAGATTTTTCGGGACATATTGGGAAGGGTGCAACATTTCACTAGGCATGGTAAAGCCGGGTGTTAGGACCTTTTTGGATCAAAGTAAGAAGAACAAATGAATGGTTCTAGTTAAGAAGTTTAGGCTGTATGGTACAGTCGATATTGTTGAAATTGGTAAAAAAAAACTCCAGGATTTGACCATAACCATTGAATGGTAATGACAATCATGTTGGGGTTGCCAAACTAAGGTTAACTCGAGCTGTTTGGTGTCCTCACAATACCATTTTCTCGTGTAACTTCGTAATATGTGATCTGATGGTTATATCGCTAAAGAACACAAATACAAACACGTTTGGAGCATCATATAAAAGATAATCAAATTTTTAACTGAAAATACTTTGTTACAGCATTCCGTTTGGATGTCTGGAACATCATATAAAAATCCGTTGTAACTATGCTTTGTTGCAACACACCCATTCAGGAACAGATCACTTCCTGTAAGACATAGTAATTATTTTTTTCATGTACGTCTGTAGTTAATTTACAGGAGTGGATGTGGTAATAAAGTAGAAAGTGAATTTCAGTCTTCCATCTATTGACAAGATAAGAACCACGGTTGTAACAGAGTCAACTTACGGAAGCTCTACTAACTGGTACTCCAACAGGTATGGTATCCATTTCTTGTGGTTAATCACCACATTTTGAGTCCCACTAATTACAAATTAGCTGGGCTTATTTGTGGCTTTTCCGGGATTCGATTCTATGACCTCTCGGCTGTTGAGCCTTAAGGATGACTATGATAACCATTTGCACCCCTTCACAAAAAAGAAAAAAAAAATACAGAAGCCCTTCCTTGGTGAATAACAAACCTTGCCTAGGTGCATTAAACTAGAAGGATGAATAGCTTTTCAGTCATGGTGCTTGATTAGCCTATGGGAGGTTGAGCTGTTGAAGAGGATTTACCTCTCCAACTCCTGCATTTTAAGTCACCAAATACTGTATTCAGCCAATACATTATACAGACAAAAAACACAAGATTTGAAAGTTATTTGAGATTTACAAAAATGTATTGTTGTGTAGCAAAATGTATTAGTTGTCCAACCTATGATGATTAACTTATGTTGTAAAATACCAGGTAATTAAATTGGCAATATATCCAGTGCAATTAAAGTTTTCGTGCAACCCTACTAAAAAAAGTTTCAAAAAATTCTAAATTTTTTTACTTCTAGCATAGGACGAATTTGATCATGAAATTTTATATGTAGATGAGGTAAGTTGAGAAGTACATCCATGATTTTTTTCAGAATTTTTTGAAACTTTTTTTAGTAGGGTTGCACGGTGGTTGCACGAAAACTTTAATTGCACTGGATATGTTGCCAATTAATTATCAACTGGATAAAGATTACAGATGCAGCATACTCAACAGTAAGAGGTAGGTAAAAGCCAAAGGCTTTGTAATAACAAAATACTTTAATCTAAACTTTCTGATGTCAAAATGCTCATGTAAGCAGACTGATACTCAAAAAGTTTTCAGTTAGGTTGTGATATATTGTTCCTCTTTCTATTTCCTCAATTCCTCCTGCTGTGCCTCACCCCAAATTTCCTGCAAAAGCCTTTCTCACTACATACATGCAGATCAATATAACTTATTCAGCTGTATTCGAACTGACTATTGTTCATGTCTTTTTGCAGAATAACATCAGCTAGCGGCACACAGGCATCCACACCCTTTCTTCAGTAGTAGAGGAGACATAACATCGGTCATGTGCTTCTAGCATGTCATGATCATTTTTTGAACATGAAAAGTGCATCATTTTTTTTAGAATGAGAAATGCATCATTGGAGGCTTATGGTTACTGTAATTTCATACTGTAAGATTCAGATCAACTGTATGAAGGTCGAATGTGTAATTGTACGAGTATGAATCGATGCCTATTTCAACCTACTGCTACAGACATTGTGAATTTGTGATCACTGGACAGGTCCTTTGACAAAACCCTGACTTTAAAAACCTATACATTCATGTACTCAAGATAGCAAGTCCTCGTGGACAGAAGGCTGGAATCTTGAATCTTTTGGCCAGGTTTCGCCGAGATGGCTCCATGCCATCACAGCCTAACCATTACCTGTTGTTGGCTCTGTTCCCATTGATCCAATATATTGTTGTGCTTTGCAAGGACGTGTTATACACTGGCAGAACAAGAACCACTGTTCCAGGCTTCCGGCAGCCTTTGGTTTGGTCAATGTCCAACTCCCAGCTCCACCTGCAAATCCAAATGCTGGTCACCTTGAGCCCAACAAAAATACATTGGCAGCTCAAGCAGGATGACAAACTGAAATATGCAACATGGACAGTGTGTGTGGGTGTTGTGTGTATGTGTGTGTGAAAGGATCGGTAAGGCCTAGAGGGGGGGTGAATAGGCAATTTTAAACAAATTAAACCAGACAGACTAAACAGTTTAAAGATAAGATCTAAGCAAACACACAGAATAAGCACCAACAGACTAAGAACAACTTAAGCAATAGTGAGAACAAGAAAAAGACAAACTATCACACAGAGACAAGAGATTTTTCACCGAGGTTCAGAGAGAAATCTCCTACGTCCCCGTTAGAGCACTTCCTCAGAAGTATTGCTCCTCCAGTAACTCACAGAGGCGATCTTTGGATTTTTCACTATTGTAACTCTTTTTACCACTTTGGTGAGGTGAGTCAAAACCTCTTCACAATAATAGTGGCCTTCCACAAACACAGTTGGACAGGTCGCACTAAAATCACCAGCAAAACCGTCTAGGAACAGCTAGTTCCAAGAGTAATAGACCATCCACAAGCCCTGTCTCTTGGTTCACTAGAAACAATCAAAACTAGACTTTCTTGGGAGCCGTAAGAGTGTAGGATTTTGTTTTTGAATGGAGCTTGATCTCTTTTTTTTTGGAATTTTGGCTTTCGGATGCTAGATGTCAAGAGATGGCAAAAGTTCTGTTTTGGAAGAGCCTCTGAACTGTTTAAATAGGCTACAGGAAGCAAATAGCCGTTATTTGCAACAGGTAGCCGCTTGCCAATGTCGATCAAGTGACAACACGAAATGATTGTATCGACAAGGTTTGACAAAAATATGCAAGAGGCTCAAAGAACTACGGACCCAAACCAAAAAAAGGCATTTACGTCGGACCAAGAAAGTTGGTCCGTCAGACACATGCTTTGAGCAAATCTTTGGTCCGTTGGGAGAGTTTTAAGAACAAGTTTACAACGGACCCAAAAACTTGGTCCGTCGCAGAAGGAGAGCTTCTTGGTTATACATCAACAAAGGAATTGGATTGAACACGAGAAACCGGTAAGTTTAATGTTTACAACGGACCCAAAAGGTGGTGCATTGTAAATGGAAGCTTTTGGTCCGTTGTAGCTTAAAAGCACTTGAGAGATTTTCAAGGAAAACACAACCGCAATGCACCCAAAAACTTGGTCCGTTGTAAAAGGGAAACGCTCGGTTTGAGTTCGATTAGAGTTTGATTTGAAAAGGATATGAACTCAAACAAGGTTTATTAAAGGAATGCAAATGATTTAACTTAAGCCCCAAATAGATTTTAAACAGAAATCCTAGGAACCAAGAATTGAACTTGTGCATAGTCCCTCTTTATAGTACTGATTGAAACCGAAAAGACTTATCTAAAAAGACTTGAAAAGACTTATGAGCTAAAGGACTAAGAATAATGAAACCTTAATCTTGATCCTCTTTTACGAAGAAATCGATAAGATCGATTTAGTTGATCATCAAGCACCAAAACCCAACAAATAATTTAAACAAATTATTAGGGGGCCTAGATGCTTTCAATCTCCTTTTTGGTGATTGATGACAACCTTCTTGATTTCAGATAAAAACTTTCCTTCTTCTCGCAAAAGAATGTTAGTCCTGAGAACAAAAGTATAATTTAAAGGAATGAGCTCCCCTAAAACCGTGCTTAAATTTAACAAGAACTATTTTTCAAAGATTTTAAGCACACACAATGGAGTAATTATGATTAAGAAAAACTCGGCAAGTAGTCTAAGCAGAAGAAGCAACATTCCAAAAATAAGCATAAAGAAGCAACAGACTTCAACAGACTTCATGAGACCAAAGTTAAGCAAACACAAGTTCACACATTTACTTCTACTACTCTCTAGACTAATTTCTCCCCTTTGGCATCAACTCTCCAAAAGAATATCACTTCTTGCGCTGGAGAAAGTTCTTTTGAACAAGGTCGAAGCTCTTTAGCGACACTATGCTTTGGAGAAGACTGAAATGGAGTAGTTTGTTACGATTGTTGTCTTTCTTTGAAACCATAATTTGATCATGCCAACTTGGATAATCTGGATCTCTGGCCGAGACTCAACTGTCGATTCGAAAGTTTTCTTGAAGATCATGAATCGAGTCAAGAATTGGATTTGTCTCGATCAAAGATGATGTCACCAATTGTTCTTGATTTGATACCAAATTTGTTATTGAAGCATCAAAGTGATCAATATAGCCTCGAAGAGTGTGTTCTACACCATGAATTGTGTCATCATTGGTCTTAAACATCCTTTCGAGAAATCAAGAACCGATGAAACTTGGTATCTTGAGTATTGACTTGGTATTGAGGTCATAAAGCCTGTCTTTGAGCAAGTTTTGATTGGTGTTTACTTGGGTGAGCCAAGTCCTCGGATCCCATTGATTGCTCTTTAGCATATCAAAATTCTTTGAAGTTTCATCCTTTAATCGCCTCGTTCTTGATATATCTTACTCAACAACTCATGAGTTTAGAACTTGATCATGATATTCTTTGAAGAGCTGACCATGTGCTCGATGTGCCTTAACGCGGCTAACCTCTCGTTCTTGACAAATTTTTCTTGGACATCCTTCAATTACGAATTGTATCTTGTTTCAAAAGGTTGAACCAAGCGGTGTTCCTCATTCCAAGCATGATGTTGTCTATCATCTGGATTTTCTCCTATATTTTCATGAGCAGAGTGATGGAAGTGTGGTCTTGAAAAATTTTGAGGAACTCTAGAGCCTCTGCTTCATGATCATGTGCCAGTCTGAATTCACGATCTTGAACAAACCTTGATGCAAAGACAAGCTCTCTTAGCTTATCAATTTCTCCAAGTTCATCTCCTTGACATTTTCATCATCTTTGAGAAGGAAAACCCATAGCTGAATGTTCTACTGGAGGTAGGGTGCGATGACTTGAAGCGGAGAAATGTGACTAGGACTGAAATGTCCACCTTGGTGAGTGCAACATCTGTTTCATGATTGGATTGAGAATCGAGGAAAATCTGAGTTGCTTCATCTTGTGCATCGATTGTTGCAAAGTTTTCTCGAGAACTTCCTCCAAGAATTTCTGTTTCCTCACGGTTTTGGTGAGGAGGTGCAAAATCTTGAGTAACAGGAGGATGGCTATGATAGCTAGGAGTATTGAGTCTTGGAGTATGATGACTAATCTTTGTGATGATCTGAATTGTGATGGCTTGAAACAGGTTGATCATCTCCATCATGAGCTTGTCATCACTGTCTCCCTCATGATCACTTGGATCATTTGATGCAGCAAGACTGGGTACTTGGGCAGCAACTTCAGTGGGTAGTTTAAGCAACCTGTATTTCTTTGGTTTACGGTAAAAGATCTACTACTTTCTTCTTTGTGAGATTATCCCTTGGGCTAGCAAAGATTCGGATATTCTTGAGCAAAAGGCGTTGGACTCCCCATTCTTCTATAGATTGCTTCTTCCATTTCTCCAAAAATGTAATCTATCAGATCAATGGGTTGCTTGGAGAGGATTAGGTGAAGCGACCAAGCTAACACCGGAGTGACACCTTCCTTATATCCAGCATTTTGGAAAAAGCGTGTGCCTTAAGATCAAGAGCGGTGTTTTAGCTTCTCGGACAAACAACTAGCTCGATTTGCATTGAAGTTTTCTTCTGTGATATCTCTATAAATATGAGTGAAAGCTGAAGATCGAGCATATCTCCAATTTGTCTCCATCTATTTCGAAACATTTTGTCATGAATCCTTGTTACATTAACTTGAGGTCCTGCGGCTCCAATTGATGATTCAAAGTGTGGTGCTCTTACTTTTCTGATTTTTCCATCGATTGAAAGCGAGAATATAGTGTCTTCTTTTGTTTACGACAAAGATGAATAGAATTCTAGGATTCTATCTTCATTCCATGAGGAAATGTTACTCGACACCATTTCCGGCAATCCTGGGTAGATCTAACACAATCAAGTATGTGGTATGATCTAGTTATGGAGCAAATTTGATTCCAATCAACAAGCGATGTTTGCTCAAGGCAGATATCTTCATTCCCTTTTGTCATGTCTATTCTTATATCCCAAAAGATGTTTTTAAGAAGTGTGATGAACTTCTCATCTAGTGGGGTTTATCAAAAGGAAACCAACTTTTTTCATTTACTAGCCTGATTGACCTCGGCCTTTTTCCTCCAAGTGTAGCTAGCTCATTTCCACTTAACATATCAATCTCGGGACTTAGGTTCTCTTCTTGAACTGAGATCCCTACTTGGCTCATAATCGGCATCATCAGATTCAGACTCATAAACTGGATCGAATCTGAGAGTTGCTTATCTTTTCTAGGAGGCTTTGATGTTGTGACCTTTGTAACCAAGCCGTGGTGCGAGTATCCTCTAGATGTACTTGTCCCTTGTGAAGACTGGGTGGATTTATGTTTCTTCTTTGACACTATCTCACCAAGTCTATCCATCAAACTTCTTTTATCTGTGTCTTTTCTCCTAGGCATTTAGTCAAACACCTAACAGACTCACTCTGTCTTTCGGACCTCGGATCGGCGCAAGAAGCGACGCCTTGAGACTAAGTCTACAGAGATAAGAGGAAAGACCTTAAGACAAAGATTTCTAGGACTAAGATTTGATCAAAGCAGAGAAAGCTTACCACTTCTGAACACACTTCTCCGAGCAAAGCTGAGCACCGTCGACAGGTTAGGGTTTGCTGATGGAGAAAGGAATGTTGCTCGGGAGAGGAAGTAGAGAGGGAGAGTGGTAATTTTCTGAGATGGATTTTGAGGACAAGGGAGTGTTGGGAGGAGATAGACCCAAAGTTACTATTCGAGTAATAGTAACTGCAGCGGAAGTGAGAGTGACTTTAAGAGTTTGGTTGACAGTGAAAAGACAACTTCCTCACTTAAGCGGCAATTGCAAGAGCACACAGGACTCATTTGAGGAAAACAAGAAGTTTTCTATTTACTGCGGACCAGTTTTGCAAGAAGGACATTTACAACGGATGACTTTCTTTAGTCTCGTGAATGTGTTACGAGCAAGAGTGGTCTGTCAGAGATGGAAAACCCACGTTGTCACTGAGTCCGTTGTGAACTTGCAAAAAGGAAATTGAAGAACTTTTAGAATTCTTAATTTGTATGAGTTCCACTCTTTTAAGCAGGATTATAGACAAATTCAAGCTTGATAAAGAGAACTCATGTGCTGAGAGGCTAGCTATTTTTTTTTTTAAGTAGTTGAAATAATAAATTTTTTATTTTTAAAAACAATTTACTTGCATCAGCACTACTTATTTTTGTTAACATAAGTAGGTGACAAGAGATGTATTGGGAAACATTCTTGACTCCCCCTTAATGTTAAAACTCCGAAAAACTTGCAAGGTAAATCAACAGGCAAATAGTTCAAATAAGAAGTCAAGCTTTAAACAACATTTGAAAGATCAATAATATTCAATTCATTTCTCAGTCTTGAAAATCTGGCTTCATCTAAAGGTTTGGTGAAAATATCAGCCAATTGGTCATCAGTTCTAACATAACTAAGCATAATGTCCTTTTTGCCAACATGATCTCTGATGAAGTGATGTCGGATCTCAATATGCTTAGTTCGTGAGTGCTGGACCGGATTGTTTGCTATTTTCACTGCACTTTCATTATCACAGAGAAGAGGTACATTTTCAAACTTAATGCCGTAATCAAGAAAGGTTTGTTTGATGAATAAAATCTGAGCACAACAACTACCAGACCACATATTCAGGCCTCGTGATGAAGCGATGCTACTGAGTTTTGCTTTTAGAGCACCAAGATACTAAAGACCTTCCAAGCGGTGACAACCTCCAGAGGTGCTTTGATCTATTTTGCATCCAAAGATAATCGTAACTGAGTAGCCAATTAGATTGAAAGAAGCACCCTTAGGGTACCACAAGCCTATAGTTGAAGTGTGCTTTAAATATCTAAAAATTCTTTTACGGCACTAAGATGTACTTCTTTAGGAGCAGACTGAAATCTAGCACACATCTGAGACACTAAACATGATATCAGGCCTAGATCTTTGTCAAGTAGAGTAAAGATCCAATCATGGATCTAAAGAGTTTTTGGTCAACAGACTTACCTCCTCTATCTTGATCAAGATGTGTGTTTGTTGCCATAGGTGTCTTGAGTGGCTTGCATTCATCCCATTTGAAGCGTTTAAGGAGATCCTTGATGTATTTTTCTTGTGATATGAAAGTTCCCTTTTAATTGCTTGATTTGAAATCCAAGGAAGAATGTAAGTTCCCCTATCATTGACATCTCGAATTCCTTTGCCATCAAATCACCGAATTCCTTGCAAAGAGAGTGATTAGTACAACCAAAGATTATATCATCAACATAGATTTGGCAAATCATTAATGCACCATTGAAGTCTTTTAAAAGAGTGTTGGGTCAACTTTCCCAATTTTGAAATTCTTTTCTAGTAGAAATTTCCTAAGTCTCTCATACCATGCCCTTGGGGCTTGTTTTAAACCATAGAGAGCCTTAGATAACTTAAATACATGATTTGGATATTTTAAGTCTTCAAAACCAGGAGGTTGCTCAACAAAAGCAGTTTCTTCAATGATTCCATTAAGAAAAGCACTCTTTACATCCATTTGAAATAAAGTTATATTAAAATGACATGCAAAAGCTAGAAGGAACCGTATAGCTTCAAGTCGAGCAACAGGAGCATAAGTTTCTCCATAATCCAGTCCTTCTACTTGAGTAAAACCTTGTGCCACTCATCTTGCTGTGTTTGAGTGACAATTCCATTTTCATCTTGCTTGTTTCTGAAAACCCACTTTGTTCCTATAACATTTTGATCTTTTGGACGTTCCACCAAATCCCATACTTTATTTCTCTTGAAGCTATTAAGCTCTTCTTCCATGGCAATAATCGATCGACATCATCCAAAGCTTCATCTATAGTTCCGGGTTCAACACAAGAAACAAAAGAGTAATGTTCACAAAGGAAGCTTGTCTAGATCGAGTTTGAACACCCTTCTTGAAATCCCCAATTATGTGAGCCACGGGGTGGTCTTTGGCAATAGTATGATGACTCTTAATCAAGTTTAATCCTTCTTGATTCTTCTCATCTTCTTCTTGTAGTGATCCATTTTGAGGCATCATGGAAGTTGTTGGTTTCTCATCATTATCTTCTCTAGGTTTTACTTCACCAACTTCCATTTTCTTCATTGCTTACATCAAGGCATCTTCACTGCATCGCCTAAATTCTCATGCTCACCTTGTGAGCCATTAGATTCATCGAATTTTACATCATAGGTTTCTTCAACCAAACCAGTTGAATTATTAAAAACTCTATAGGCTTTAGATTTGGAAGAATAACCTAGCATAATACCTGAGTCACACCTTTTCTGAAATTTACCTAGGTGTGTTCTCTTTTTGTAGATGTAGACCTTGCACCGAACACACGAAAGTAAGTAACATTTGGTTTTCTTCCAACCAAAGACTCGTAAGAGGTTTTCTTGAGTAGTCGATGTAGATAGAGTCTATTGATTGCATGACAAGTTGTGTTGATTGCTTCAGCCCAAAAGCGTCTGGTGTTCCATATTCATCCAACATGGTTCTTGCCATTTCAATAAGTGTTCTGTTTTTTCTTTCTACTACACCATTTTGTTGAGGAGTATAAGTAGCTGACAGCTCATGTTTTATTCCATTTCCCTTTACCTTTCTTCTACTATTATCACCAAAAGTAATTTTGTGACTTGAATTACTTTCTTTTTCAACTGAGGTGAACATTCTTGATGAGCCGGTCATGTGTTGAGTGCATCCACTGTCAATTACCCAGTGATGACCACCACTCTTGTAGTTCACTGAATAAGCAGAATCATTTCTTGATTTTAGGTACCCTAATGCTTTTGGGTCCATGGTTGTTAGTTTCAACAATTTTGGGGCCAAAAGGATTAATAAGCAAAGATTTGGGCACCCAAACAGCTTTAAGCTTTCTATCAAGATTAGAGGGGCCGACAAATTTCACATTCATTTTTCCCCTGAAATCTTTAAACAACATGTAGTGAGCATCAACCATGCAGTTTCTTTTGGCCTTTGTTTAGCGTGCTTGCATACATGCATACATTTGAACTGTGGTCAAATCTATGACGATAGCAGCACTTAGTGCTTTTCTTGACAAAATTTATCTTGGATTTTGGCAAATAATCCTTTGGGCATATTATCTGTTTTCTATCCAATGCCTCTTTTGCCCAAGGTGACTTTTTGCTCTCCAAGAATTTTATCAAGAGTGACACTTCCGAGAAAGCATTTTTCAAGACCTTTGTCAAATTTAGCAACTTTTGACCTTAGTTCTTGATTTTCCAACATGAGACTTTCAAGACACAAGTCATTTCTATGATTGTCATTAAGCATGCAGGAAGAGCTAGCAATATGAATTTCATCACAAGTCAAATCACGGGTAATAGATTTATCATGAGTGGAAACATTCTTTGATTTGCTTGTAGTTAATTCCTTACTCATTTCTAGTTCACAATGTTTGACAAGCAAGTCATCATGAGTCTTAATAAGTAATACATGAGTTGCATTCAAGAAATCATGAGCGGTGTAAGTAAATCATGATTGATGACAAGATCATTATGAGTAAGAGTGAGATTATCATGAACAACATTGAGCTCATTATGACTAGTCTCTAAACAGTAAAACTTGTTTTTCACTTCTTCATACTTAGATTCAAGAATCTTGACCTTAGAGACAAGCAAGTCATTATCATCATTTAAAGCGGCAATAGTTTTCTTAAGAGATTTATCCTTAGAAGTTTTAGCACACAAGGCATCATTAAGCTCTTTAATGATCTCCACTAGCTCATCATAAGAAGGAGAATCATTTACCTTGTCCTCATCACCTCTTGCCATAAGACAAACAGACAGAGAAGGTGAGGGTGGAGTAGATTCATCCAACGCCAGTCCAGCCAACCCCTTAGACCTTGAACCATCTTCATCATCAGAGGAGGAAGAAGAGGATTCATCACTTGAACTTTCTTCATCCGAGACCCATTCACCAATATGTGCCTCCTTCTTTCCCTTTCTCCAATGTTTCTTGGAGAACTTCTTTCTGTGATGAAACTTTTTGTATTTATTGTAGGCATTTTCTTCGGTTTCTTCATTTTTGCCCTTGCCCTTGCCCTTCTTCTTGCTCTTGTTTGGACATCGTGCGGCTATGTGTCCCTTTTCATTGCATTCAAAAGCAGGTAATATTCGAAAAGGGTTTTTCTTTGAAAAATGATTATATACCTTCCCTCTGTCTCTGGCATTAACTCTTCTCATGATTTTGTTTGCAGATCTCATAAGCAAGGCCAGTTTCCTGACATCTTCGTCTTCATTACAGCTTGAAGCATCATCTTCTTCACTCGATGACTCTTCCACCTTATCCTTGGCTTTGAGAGCAATAGATTTCTTCTTGGGTGCATCTTCTTCACCAAAGTAAGTTCGTGTAGAAATCTTTCCTAGTAACTCAAGAGGTGTCAATTTTTAGATCTCCACTGTTTGATAGATAAGTTATCAAGCTGTGATAAGCACGTGGCAGACACCCTTATCATTTTCCTGCAAACTTCCACATCATCAACCTTAGTACCAAGACCTTTAAGTTCATTGACAATAGGATTAAGTCTAGAAAACATATCATTGGCATTTTCCTGAGGAAGCATTTTGAACTGATCAAACTTTTCTCTAACAACAAAATATTTTTCTTCTTTCACATCAGAGGTACCTTCATGAATTTCTTGTAGAGTGGTCCAAATATCATAAGCGAGACAAATTACTCACTCTATCAAAAACTTCTATGCTAAGACAGGAGAATATAGCATTTCTAGCCTGAGCATCATATTGCATGTTTTTAATTTCTCCAGGAGTGGGTTCTGAGGAAGAGGACTGTTCATCAGGTATGACGCGTGGAGGTAAAGGTTTTTCTGTCACTCTCCAAACGTCATAGCCGAGACCTCAAGATAACATCTCATGCGAATTTTCCAATAAGCATAATTTGAGCCATCGAAAACAGGAACCCTTCCTACACTAACAAGAGCAGACCCATTTCCCTCGGCCATTACCCAAGTGATTAAGCTTGAACAGGGTAAAACCTGCTCTGATACCACTTGAAAGGATCGGTAAGGCCTAGAGGGGGGGTGAATAGGCAATTTTAAACAAATTAAACCAGACAGACTAAACAGTTTAAAGATAAGATCTAAGCAAACACACAGAATAAGCACCAACAGACTAAGAACAACTTAAGCAATAGTGAGAACAAGAAAAAGACAAACTATCACACAGAGACAAGAGATTTTTCACCGAGGTTCAGAGAGAAATCTCCTACGTCCCCGTTAGAGCACTTCCTCAGAAGTATTGCTCCTCCAAAGAACTCACAGAGGCAGAGATCGGATTTTTCACTATTGTAACTCTTTTTACCACTTTGGTGAGGTGAGTCAAAACCTCTTCACAATAATAGTGGCCTTCCACAAACACAGTTGGACAGGTCGCACTAAAATCACCAGCAAACCGTCTAGGAACAGCTAGTTCCAAGAGTAATAGACCATCCACAAGCCCTGTCTCTTGGTTCACTAGAAACAAGCGAAACTAGACTTTCTTGAGCTGTAAGAGTGTAGGATTTTGTTTTTCAGAATGGAGCTTGATCTCTTTTTGGAATTTTGGCTTTCGGATGCTAGATGTCAAGAGATGGCAAAAGTTCTATTTTGGAAGAGCCTCTGAACTGTTTAAATAGGCTACAGGAAGCAAATAGCCGTTATTTGCAACAGGTAGCCGTTTGCCAATGTCAGACTGAAGTGACAACACGAAATGATTGTATCTGACAAGGGTTGACAAAAATATGCAAGAGGCTCAAAGAACTACGGACCAAACCAGCGTAAAAAGGCATTTACGTCGGACCAAGAAAGTTGGTCCGTCTGCACACATGCTGAGCAAATCTTTGGTCCGTTGGGAGAGTTTTAAGAACAAGTTTACAACGGACCCAAAAACTTGGTCCGTCGCAGAAGGAGAGCTTACTGGTTATACATCAACAAAGGAATTGGATTGAACACCAGAAACCAGTAAGTTTAATGTTTACAACGGACCCAAAAAGGTGGTCTGTTGTAAATGGAAGCTTTTTGGTCCGTTGTAGCTTAAAAGCACTTGAGAGATTTTCAAGGAAAACACAACTGCAACAGACCCAAAAACTTGGTCCGTTGTAAAAGGGAAACGCTCGGTTTGAGTTCAGTTAGAGTTTGATTTGAAAAGGATATGAACTCAAACAAGGTTTATTAAAGGAATCTGAAATGATTTAACTTAAGCCCCAAATAGATTTTAAACAGAAATCCTAGGAACCAAGAATTGAACTTGTGCATAGTCCCTCTTTATAGTACAGTTGAAACCCGAAAAGACTTATCTAAAAAGACTTGAAAAGACTTATGAGCTAAAGGACTAAGAATAATGAAACCTTAATCTTGATCCTCTTTTCTGAAGAAATCTGATAAGACTGATTTAGTTGATCATCAAGCACCAAAACCCAACAAATAATTTAAACAAATTATTAGGGGGCCTAGATGCTTTCAGTGTGGAACGAGAGATATCGGGGTAATAATTCACATATGAAATTCAGTAGCTCATTACAGGTGGTTGGAATCAGTATATTTCACACATTTCAACATTACACAAATTATTCCTTTAAATTGCAAGTTTCACAGAGCTGTGATACAGTCGTGCAACTTCGTCGAGCTCCAATGCAATTTTCTCTTCTTACAGAATACATATGATTTTCCCTTCCATTTGTTCCTTTCTTATTTGTCATTTGAGGTTATCAGAATCTCGATTCTAATCATACGATACGATCCTACGTTTCTACTATCCTGATTGACTAGATCGATCGGATCATCGGATCCTACGGTTTTCTTAATTTGGTTCAATCGTAGTGTTATTATGATTCTAACAAAAATATTTGTAGGATCATAGTCAAAATTTTCGTACAATTCTATTTGATTCTACCGATTATAGTGTGAGGAGCCGTCCAGACTGTCCTCGAGCTATTGGAACACCCAGTTGATCTCATTGGATTTGGAGGCTAGCAACGATTCGCCGATGGCGCTCGCGATGCTAGCATCCAAGCCCAAATGAGATAACAGTGGGACCCTTCGAATAACTCGACAACGATCCAGATTCCCCGGTATGCGACCCGAACTCGCCCAGGATCGCCCCGCATACCGGTTTCCACCGTTATCACAACTCAATTTGCATAAAGGGGGCAACGAACTCAAAACCCCACAACCGGACACGCAACGCGGAAGCACAAAAAAAAAACGACTAAACCAAAGCACAAAGACAAACCTGACAACCACACAACTAAAACAACTCAACTAGCATACTAGGACTTAAGATGATACAACCTAAACCAAGATAGCACAAAAAAATTCAAAAAACCGGCATGACCTTTCTAGATTCTAGGACATCCACTCAGCAGACAAGAAAAGCAGTTGATATAGCATGATAATATGGAAAGGATAAAAGCAACAAACAAGCATGGTAAGGACATCACAACACAACCACGATCAACAGGAGGAATACCAAGTCTTTAAGCCTCACAGGACAGGGAATACACAGCTAGCTATACAACAAAAGCGAGTTAACCAACATATTAGCAAAATACGGCATCTCCGGAAGTGTTCTGCCCCTGAACACTTCCGGGCGTGAGCAGCATCGCAAGTAACCTCTACTCGGTGTCCCGCCCGGGCACCGAGAGGCAGTAGGGACAGAACTCGCAGCCCTCCTGATCCTCACCTGAAAACCACAAAGCAGAAGCATGAGTACGAATGTACTCGCAAGACTTACCCGTGGTCCATATATGACCGACTCCAAAGGGTTATGCATTTGGGTACAGAAAGGAATAAAGCTGAAGGTAATAGTGCGGAAAAGCATTAACATTTGTAGTATGAGTATGACAGCTAAACCGATTACAAATTTAAAGCAGTTATTGACCGCACCTACTTCTATCATGAAGTTGAAAGGTAACAACACTAAAGTAAAGCATTTACAACCATTTTAAAGCTCAAGTACAACGACGAGCCAGGAATTTAAGTTATTACTACGTTGAGTGTCGGATGACGTGGCGTGCTCATATCCGAGGCGCGGCAATTCGAATCGCTTAATTAACCCTGCAGGGAAGCATTGATCGCACGACATGTGCCACAAAGTACCTCATGTCAACCCCCCTCCCATCCATACCCATTCGTTGAACCATCTTCATGCGGTCCGAGCACCTAGCACCCCCTCGAGCGACCCAAGCCCGGCTTGGCCCTCGAGGGTCGGCCTAAGCCTCGCCCTCAACCACGTCCAACCGCATGAGGGCATGATCCATCGAACGGCATGTGATGAAAGAGTGGCTTACCCTCCATAATCAGGCATGCGATCAACCTAATGGTGCTCGATCAACATGGCACACAAACGGATCGGTCCTTAATTGACACAGGCGGGACTACGCCAATTGAGTCTCCATACCCAATTGATCCTACTCTCCCGCCCGGTCGCCATTTATTAATATTTATCCAAGTAACATGACCGAACCCATTCCCAACATAGCTCACATGTGTAGTATTTAGTACTCTCAAGTGATGGAACCGCCTACCACTTGGCCCAACCCCATTTTCTAAGCAAACTAAGCATGGACTCAGTTATATTACCCGTAATCTAGTTCCAAAGGATGTGTTCAACAAATACCAAGGAGTGTATGTGCAGCAATTAGGATCTAGCCCTATCCCACCATTTAATTCCTTATGCAAGACGTAATCGATCAATTAAGCAGTTTATTCACTAAAATAATATCATATAAAGGTTGAATATGCTTAGGTGCTTGCCTGATGCTTCTGTCGGATCCTCAACAACAACCTGCTCACTGTGATCACCCTCGACCACAGCCGCGTCACCCTCCGCGGGATCGTTCTCTACACGAGCACAATGCATGCGAAAATGAGATGCATGCTATGCCAAAGACATGTAATGAGAATTGAAGACAATATGCAAGCATCCGATAACCAAAAGGAAATACAATGCGAAAGTCCACCAACGGATAAGCAATAAATTTTGAAATGCCCAACACTACTTTAACATCTAATCTTTACAAATGGGAGACGACTAACAACAACATTCATTCATCGAGTCACCGCATAGAACTATCTATTATTGGTTAGCTCAACCCAAAGGTCTACTAATAGCATTTCCAAGAATAGGCCATGCAGAAACACGAGAGCATTTGGTGTTGCATAGAAGAGTGATCTTGTGTTCATTTACCTTAAGTCGTTTGCAAACAAGCGTATAATGCTATGCTAAAAGGAGGCAAAATGGTAAAAGGCATACTGTGCACCTTAGCCTTTACATATGAACATCAAAGCACATAGTACTACTTAATTATCATGGCTACTGCAATAGATCTTAAGACTTATGAGGGGACGTAATAATGTCAAGAGGGGATGACATCTTGATTAATGACATAATATGGTTAGAGTAGAGAGGGCTAGACACAAAGTCCATATAGCATTCTTAAATTAGATACTAAACCAACGATTTACATGCCAATGCTAAAAGGAAATGTTATATGTAATAACTGAAACCAAGCCCACATCCCCAGCGATTCATTCGGCCATTCACATACCATATAACTACAACTGTCGTGTTTTCACTTACCACATATATAGTACAATTTAACTCATCATTCCTTTACGACTCACAGAATCCGTAAATTCGTGAAGCAATTGTTGGTTCATGGCACTTGACACATAAAGCTATCAAATTTGATATGGAAATAAATCCCGTCCCTAATACTATACTTCTACATCCCACATGTAACAATGTGTATTGAAAAACACAGTCGGTTACGGAGCTCCAACTAGTACTTTAATAGCAAAGAACAACGCAAGTATCTCATCGGCGATTAATCAACAACAACAAAAATTGCAATTTCACCAACTAGCCAAACTTGGAGCACACTTTGACGTTACACATATGGAGACACATCACAACAATCATGTGTTCTTCAGAGCCATATCAAAAGGGATGATTGGGTAAACGCAACGACATAAAAATTCTCACAGATTAATACTCAAAACAGTGTGACACCCTATGGTGAGCCTTCTAGACATTTCATCAAACACCTAGGGAGCAAGAAGCATCCACCTCCTAGCCATTTCCTCAAACACCTTGCATGCAATGGCTAGAGAGAGGGGGAGAGGGAGAGAGAGAGTACTGGAAAGGGGGGGGCTGCTGCCATACCAAGAGGAGGAGGGCGCCGGCCGGCGGCTGGCTGGAGCAGGTGCAGCCGGCTGGGGAGCAGGGAGATGGCGGCGTCGCCGGTGGGAGGAGGTGGCGCGAGGCAGGGTCGACCAGCCGGGTGGAGGCGGCGCCAGGCGCAGGGCCAGCGAGCCGAGCCAGGCGCAGGAGGGGCAGGAGGCGCCGGCGTGGAGAACGAGAGGGGGAAAAGGGCAGGGAGGCGTTCGGCTGGGGAAATGGGGAACCGGCTGGGGAGGAAAGAAAATGAAGTTGGGGAAAAATTGACTGGGATATTACCTTTCTACCCCCCCCATGACCACTCACCAGAAAAATACCAGGACCATGACAAATCCTTCCCCCTTAGGGGAATCTCGCCCCGAGATTCAAAACAAGTACATAGTTGGAAAGGAAAGGATACCGACAAAAACTGCGAAGGGACAGAATCGAAGCACTTACATAGTTGGGAAGAATTCGGGATATTCACTTTTCAAATGATCCTCCCGCTCCCAAGTGGCTTCATCTTCAGTGTGATTGCTCCACTGAATCTTATAGAACTTGAGAGCCTTCCTACGAGTCTTGCGTTCAGCTTCATTTAAAACCCGGATAGGATGCTCTTTGTAGGACAGATCGGGTTCAGGCTGAACCCCGAGTTCACCCACCTCCAGAGATTCAAAGGGAGTACGGAGGCACTTCTTCAATTGTGAGACATGGAAGACATTGTGGACCATCTCAAGTGAAGGAGGAAGCTCCAACTGATATGCCACCTGACCACGCCTTCCAAGGATCCGGAATGGACCTATGTAGCGAGGCGCCAACTTTCCCTTAACTCCAAAACGACGGGTGCCCCGGAGAGGAGATACCTTCAAATAGACAAAGTCGCCAATGTCGAAGAAGAGAGGTCTCCTACGGTGATCAGCATAACTCTTCTGTCGCGATTGAGCTACTCTCAGATTCTCTTGGATGGTTTTCACCTTATCTTCTGCCTCCATGACTAGTTCAGGCCCAAGGAATGAACGTTCCCCGCTCTCGGACCAATTCAGAGGTGCTCGACAACTACGACCATAAAGTGCTTCGAAGGGGGACATTTTGATGCTGGTTTGGTAGCTGTTGTTGTAGGCAAACTCAGCATACGGAAGACACTCATCCTACTTCTTCCCATAAGATAGAACACAAGACCTCAACATATCCTCAAGTATCTGATTGACCCTCTCAGTTTGGCCGTCAGTTTGTGGGTGATATGCTGAGCTGTGAAGTAACTTAGTGCCCAACGCTTCATGCAAGCTTTTCGAATCAGAAACAAGCGAGAGCCTCGATGCGAAACTATCCGCTTTGGTACTCCATGAAGACATACAATCCGAGAGATGTACAACTCCGCATACCTCTTGAATTGATAAGGTATGCGAACGGCTAGAAAATGTCTTGACTTGGTCAACCTGGCCGACAATAACCCAAATGGAATCATGACCGAAGAAGTCGTGGGTAGGCCGGTAATGAAATCCATGCTAATATCCTCCCATTTCCAGTTTGGGACGGGCAATGGTGAAGAGTGCCGGTGGCTTGAGATGTTCCGCTTTCACCCTTTTGCAAACATCACATTCGGACACATAACGAGCAATCTCGTGCTTCATGCGGAGTCCACCAAAGCTGCCGTTTCAAGTCTTGGTACATCTTATTGCTACCGGATGAATGGTGAGCAAAGAGTTGTGTGCCTCATCAAGGATCGCCCGCTTCAACTCTTGGGCATCCGGGACAACTATCTTGTTGGTCGAACCACAAGGTTCCTTGCTCATCCAGCGAAAACCAAGGGCTTGGCGAGAACTCACCTTGTCGCGAATTTGGGAGACACCCCATCACCCTTCTCGAGCCTCCCGAATCCGATCAAGCAATGTGGACTTCAATTCCACATTAGACAAGGTCCCTTCTTCTATCATTTCCAGGTTGAGCTTACGGAACTCAAAGACAAAGGGTGGCGCCGTGGTGGAAGAGCAAGGCAATGGCATTGTACCTTGCGGTTCAATGCGTCGACCACCACATTGGCCTTCCCGAGGTGGTAATGGACTTCCAAATTGTAGTCCTTTATCAATTCAAGCCACCGTCTTTGCCTCATATTCAGGTCTGCCTGCGTGAAGATGTACTTGAGGCTTTTGTGATCGGTGTAGACATTGCACTTGTTCCCCAAGAGATAATGGCGCCAAATCTTCAATGCATGGACCACTGCTGCAAGCTCCAAATCATGGGTGGGGTAGTGCTCTTCATGACATTTTAGCTGCCGAGACGCATAAGCGACAACTCGGCTGTCCTGCATAAGTACAATGAGTCCGATGCGGATGCATCGCGATGAGACGTCGAGCGGCTCGTGAATATTGGGTGGTGAGGACCGGAGCTGTAGTGAGGCGCTGCTTCAGAGTCTGGAATGCCCGCTCACAGCCCACGGACCACTTGAACTCGATGCCCTTCTTCAGTAACTCCGTCATAGGCTTGGCTATCTTGGAGAAGTCCTGAATGAAACGGCGATAATAGCCAGCCAGCCCAAGGAAACTACGGATCTCGGTGACAGACTTAGGCTGTTCCCATTTGAGCACGTCCTGTACTTTGCTTGGGTCGACAGCGACACCTTGCTCGGAGAGGACGTGCCCCAAGAACGATACCTCCTTCAGCCAAAATTCGCACTTGCTGAACTTGGCATAAAGGCGATGTTCTCGAAGCCTCCACGAGAACAATGTGAAGATGCTTGGCATGGTCTTCTTCATTCGCCGAATAGATAAGGATGTCATCAATGAAGATGACCACAAAGGAATCAAGCTCTTCCATGAAGATGGAATTCATCATGTACATGAAGTATGCCGGCGCATTCGTCAACCCGAACGACATGACGGTGTACTCGTCTGACCCATACCGAGTGGAGAAGGCTGTCTTGGAATATCCTCGGCCGGATCTTAATCGATGGTACCCGAGCCTCGTGTCAATCTTGGAGAATACCGTGCACCAAAGAAGCTGATCGAACAGGATATCAATCCGCGGCAGAGGGTATTTGTTCTTGATAGTAACTGCATTCAAAGGACGATAATCCACACATAGACGAAGAGAACCGTCCTTCTTAGTCACGAAAAGAGCCGAGCAGCCCCAAGGTGAGGAGCTTGGGCGAATGAACCCCTTGTCCATCAGTTCCTTTAACTGCTTCTTCAATTCCGCCAATTCATTTGGCGGCATCCTATATGGCCGCTTGGACACGGGAGGCGATCCGGGTTGGAGTTCAACCACGAACTCAATGTCACGATCGGCGGCATCCTGGCGATTCCGTGGGGAACACATCCGGGTACTCCGAAACCACGGGAATGGACTCTAACTCCTCAATTTCAGCACCATTCAAGGAGCAAAGAGTGGCATTGCCACCATCGAGAAGCAGAGTCAACTGGTCGCCCTTCGGCCCCTTGAGCGAGATGGAGCGACGAGAACAATACAGGATGGCCTGCTGTCGGGTTAGCCAATTCATGCCCAAGATAACATCTATTCTACGAAGGTCAAGGAGTAGCAAGTTGACAAGGAATGGAACCCCTTGGATCAGAACAGTCGCTTCTTGGACTACTTGATTAGCAACAATCTTTGAACCCGGTGCTTCAATGAGGAAGGGGGTGCTACTGTAACTCACTCTCATTTGATGATGCATAGCAAAATCCTTGCGAATAAATGAATGAGAAGCCCCTGAATCAAACAGAACTCTAGCAGCATGCCCATCAATGCATAACATACCCGTCAACACATGGTTGCCTTCTGGAATTGCCTCGGCGTCGGTGTAGTGGACCGGCCATGCTTGGCGCTTGAGGTGCCTTCCGTAGGGACGTGGAGGCGGTGCGCCTGAGGCCTTGGAGCATCGAGTTGTTGCCCCGCTTGGAAAAGGGCAATCTCGATGAAGTGTCCCGCGCGCCTGATTGTAGCATGGGCCGGAACCTGAACTTGCCCCGCTCGCTCACTCCGGCGGTGGCGGTGGAGGCCGGGGAGCACAAGATGAGCAGGACGGGGCATCCCGGTAGTGGAAGTGTAGGAGCAGTGCCCTCGGTAAAGGAAAAACGATCCGAAACGCCGCGAACCGCCGCCGGTGGAAAATGTGTCGTCCTCTTCCGTTTCTTCTCTTCTTGGTGATTCTTCATCTTATGCTCAACAGTGATCGCCCGACTCACCAAGTTATTGAAGTCTGGGAAATCACACACAGAGAGCTTGTCTTGCATCTTTGCTGACAGCCCACCCATGAAGCGGTCCTGCTTCTTCTGATCATTGTTCACTTCTTCTGGCGCATATTGGGCCAAATAGTTGAACTCTCGGGAATAGTCCATCACAGACTTGTTCCACTGCTTGAGAGAGAGGAACTCCTGCCTCTTAATGTCCATGAGCCCCTTCGGGATGTGATACGCCCGAAAGGCCTCACGGAACTCCGCCCAAGTCACCTGGTGACCGGCGGGCTGCATGACCAGGAAATTAGCCCACCAAGCACCAGCAGGGCCCTGGAGTTGTTGAGCAGCAAACAGTGCCTTTTCATGATCTTCGCATCGAATGAGAGCAAACTTCTGCTCAATTGTGCGCAACCAATCATCTGCCTCAAGCGGCTCGCTGGCGCGAGAGAAGGTGGGTGGCTGTGTATGCAAGAAATCCAGATAGCCATTGGGGCGGTCTCGCCCATCACGGCCACCTCGAGGAGCTTGATTCTGGACAAGCATCTCCAGAATTCGGTTGGTTGTCTGCTGATTTTGTTCCGACCTCAAGAAAGACATCCAAGAGGTTGGGAGGAGGAGGCGGATCGCCATCGTGAGGCTGCGATCGCCCGCACCCTCATCACCTCCCATATCCCGTGGGTCCTCATTCGCGTCAACCAAAAGTAGACGACACGAGTTAGACACCACAAGGAAGGAATAAGCTCTTACACTCGGCCAAAATTCTAATTTAAACATGAGCTAGACAGTAGCACAATCTAACATACATAAAAGCATAGATCAAGATGCAAAATGACATGGCAAGGCATATGCATGCATGGTATGACATGAAATGCACGATTCCAACGTGATCGCTTCTCCCACACTCATTATTCAACCCACGCAACCGAATTATAAACATAGGGCGGGTAATATAGCGTTAATTTCTACTAGAAGGCTAGTAAACCACAATCAATCACCTAAGTGGTTGTCAAGTTTAGAGTTCGTCTTTATGCACCTTGCTCTGATACCAGCCTTGTGAGGAGCCGTCCAGACTGTCCTCGAGCTATTGGAACACCCAGTTGACCTCATTGGATTTGGAGGCTAGCAACGATTCGCCGATGGCGCTCGCGATGCTAGCATCCAAGCCCAAATGAGATAACAGTGGGACCCTTCGAATAACTCGACAACAGCCCCGGTATTCCCCCGGTATGCGACCCGAACTCGCCTAGGATCGCCCCGCATACCGGTTTCCACCGTTATCACAACTCAATTTGCATAAAGGGGGCAACGAACTCAAAACCCCACAACCAGGACACATAGCGAAGCACAAAAAAACGACTAAACCAAAGCACAAAGACAAACCTGACAACCACACAACTAAAACAACTCAACTAGCATACTAGGACTTAAGATGATACAACCTAAACCAAGATAGCACAAAAAATTTCAAAAAACCGGCATGACCTTTCTAGATTCTAGGACATCCACTCAGCAGACAAGAAAAGCAGTTGATATAGCATGATAATATGGAAAGGATAAAAGCAACAAACAAGCATGGTAAGGACATCACAACACAACCACGATCAACATGAGGAATACCAAGTCTTTAAGCCTCACAGGACAGGGAATACACAGCTAGCTATACAACAAAAGCGAGTTAACCAACATATTAGCAAAATACGGCATCTCCGGAAGTGTTACGCCCTGAACACTTCCGCGTGAGCAACATCGCAAGTAACCTCTACTCGGTGTCCCGCGGCACCGAGGCGAGAGGGACAGAACTTCATGACCCTCCTGATCCTCACCTGAAAACCACAAAGCAGAAGCATGAGTACGAATGTACTCGCAAGACTTACCCGTGGTCCATATATGACCGACTCCAAAGGGTTATGCATTTGGGTACAGAAAGGAATAAAGCTGAAGGTAATAGTGCGGAAAAGCATTAACATTTGTAGTATGAGTATGACAGCTAAACCGATTACAAATTTAAAGCAGTTATTGACCGCACCTACTTCTATCATGAAGTTGAAAGGTAACAACACTAAAGTAAAGCATTTACAACCATTTTAAAGCTCAAGTACAACGACGAGCCAGGAATTTAAGTTATTACTACGTTGAGTGTCGGATGACGCGAGCGTGCTCATATCCGAGAGCGCGGCAATTCGAATCGCTTAATTAACCTGTGAGGAAGCATTGATCGCACGACATGTGCCACAAAGTACCTCATGTCAACCCCCCTCCCATCCATACCCATTCGTTGAACCATCTTCATGCGGTCCGAGCACCTAGCACCCCCTCGAGCGACCCAAGCCCGGCTTGGCCCTCGAGGGTCGGCCTAAGCCTCGCCCTCAACCACGTCCAACCGCATGAGGGCATGATCCATCGAACGGCATGTGATGAAAGAGTGGCTTACCCTCCATAATCAGGCATGCGATCAACCTAATGGTGCTCGATCAACATGGCACACAAACGGATCGGTCCTTAATTGACACAGGCGGGACTACGCCAATTGAGTCTCCATACCCAATTGATCCTACTCTCCCGCCCGGTCGCCATTTATTAATATTTATCCAAGTAACATGACCGAACCCATTCCCAACATAGCTCACATGTGTAGTATTTAGTACTCTCAAGTGATGGAACCGCCCACCACTTGGCCCAACCCCATTTTCTAAGCAAACTAAGCATGGACTCAGTTATATTACCCGTAATCTAGTTCCAAAGGATGTGTTCAACAAATACCAAGGAGTGTATGTGCAGCAATTAGGATCTAGCCCTATCCCACCATTTAATTCCTTATGCAAGACGTAATCGATCAATTAAGCAGTTTATTCACTAAAATAATATCATATAAAGGTTGAATATGCTTAGGTGCTTGCCTGATGCTTCTGTCGGATCCTCAACAACAACCTGCTCACTGTGATCACCCTCGACCACAGCCGCGTCACCCTCCGCGGGATCGTTCTCTACACGAGCACAATGCATGCGAAAATGAGATGCATGCTATGCCAAAGACATGTAATGAGAATTGAAGACAATATGCAAGCATCCGATAACCAAAAGGAAATACAATGCGAAAGTCCACCAACGGATAAGCAATAAATTTTGAAATGCCCAACACTACTTTAACATCTAATCTTTACAAATGGGAGACGACTAACAACAACATTCATTCATCGAGTCACCGCATAGAACTATCTATTATTGGTTAGCTCAACCCAAAGGTCTACTAATAGCATTTCCAAGAATAGGCCATGCAGAAACACGAGAGCATTTGGTGTTGCATAGAAGAGTGATCTTGTGTTCATTTACCTTAAGTCGTTTGCAAACAAGCGTATAATGCTATGCTAAAAGGAGGCAAAATGGTAAAAGGCATACTGTGCACCTTAGCCTTTACATATGAACATCAAAGCACATAGTACTACTTAATTATCATAGCTACCTGCAATAGATCTTAAGACTTATGAGGGGACCCGTAATAATGTCAAGAGGGGATGACATACTGATTAATGACATAATATGGTTAGAGTAGAGAGGGCTAGACACAAAGTCCATATAGCATTCTTAAATTAGATACTAAACCAACGACGACATGCCAATGCTAAAAGGAAATGTTATATGTAATAACTGAAACCAAGCCCACATCCCCCACTGATTCATTCGGCCATTCACATACCATATAACTACAACCTGTCGTGTTTTCACTTACCACATATATAGTACAATTTAACTCATCATTCCTTTACGGCTACAGAATTCCGTAAATTCTGTAAGCACTGTTGGTTCATGGCACTTGACACATAAAGCTATCAAATTTGATATGGAAATAAATCCCGTCCCTAATACTATACTTCTACATCCCACATGTAACAATGTGTATTGAAAAACACAGTCGGTTACGGAGCTCCAACTAGTACTTTAATAGCAAAGAACAACGCAAGTATCTCATCGGCGATTAATCAACAACAACAAAAATTGCAATTTCACCAACTAGCCAAACTTGGAGCACACTTTGACGTTACACATATGGAGACACATCACAACAATCATGTGTTCTTCAGAGCCATATCAAAAGGGATGATTGGGTAAGCATAGCGACATAAAAATTCTCTAAGATTATTACTCACAACCGTGTGACACCCTATGGTGAGCCTTCTAGACATTTCATCAAACACCTAGGGAGCAAGAAGCATCCACCTCCTAGCCATTTCCTCAAATACCTTGCATGCAATGGCTAGAGAGAGGGGGAGAGGGAGAGAGAGTACTGGAAAGGGGGGGGGTGCTGCCATACCAAGAGGAGGAGGCGCCACGGCCGTGGCCAGGCTGAGCAGTCTGGTGAGGAGCGAGGAGATGGCGGCGTCGCGGTGGGAGGAGGTGGCGCGAGGCGTGGTCGACCAGTAGGGTGGAGGCGGCGCCAGGTAGCGAGCAATGGCCGAGAAGGCAGCAGGAGGGGCAGAGGCGGCGTGGAGAACGAGAGGGGGAAAAGGGCAGGGAGGCGTTCGGCTGGGGAAATGGGGAACCGGCTGGGGAGGAAAGAAAATGAAGTTGGGGAAAAATTGACTGGGATATTACCTTTCTACCCCCCCCATGACCACTCACCAGAAAAATACCAGGACCATGACATTTATTATAAATAATTACTTAGAGCATCTCCAAGAGGGGTCCTAAATATGGTCATAACTTGAATTATAGGGCTTTTAGGGAAAAGATTAACTCCAGCAAGAGCCCTAAATTGTTAAAATTTAGCAAATTGTTTTAGGGCCCCTAGGAGAGTAGTTATATTTAGCAACTCTGTGATTGAGCCCTATCTTTGTTGGGTTTTAGGGCCTAATTGCTGGAGTGAATATTTCGTTGGAGTCCTAAATCTAATTAGTTGGGTCCTAAATTAAAGTTTAAGGCTCATTTTTAGGACTCTCTCTTGGAGATGCTCTTACATATGTACTTTGCATTGTAAATTTATAGTTTTATTTATTTGCGTCCATTATAATTTGCACAAATAACTAATGACATTTCCTTTGTACCGGTAGAACAAGAACCACTGCTCCAGCAACCTTGGTTTGGTCACTGTCCAACTTACAGGGCCGCCTGCAGATCCAAATGTCTAGTTTTGAAAAGGTAGAAGTGTTAAAATACAGGTAGATTTTTTTAAATGTTTCTTTGGTAGAATCGAATAGAATCTTAGATTGTACGTCAATACTACGATTTGCAATCTTACTGAAGAACCTTCGATTTAATTCAGGGTTGTGATTCTGACAACCTTTCAATTAAGAGAGAACGAAACTTGGCCTGTGGTCAAATGCACCCAGCCCACTAGGATTTAAGTCCTAGACTTGGCGCTGAGTACAAATATGTTCGCATTCAATGAAAAAGCCTGTGCATACGCTCTGTGAGGCCTTTGATGCCTCGCATTATAACCCTATCCTACCGGATATAAGGATCGGAGAAAGCGCACGCAGAGAGAATGGCCACGCGTCCCACCCCCCCTCTCTCCTCTTTTTGCAAAAAAAACCCTCCAGTTCTTGAAATTACGGATAGGTCCTTTGCAATTTTTTGTGAGAGGGAGATTTTTTTCCCGGTTCGCGTTTAGGTCCCTCCTTCGCCGTTTTACATAAAGAACCTCCCGTTAAATACGAATCGTAAACGAGCCCTTTTATAGTTTTTCAAAATAGCGAACAGGTCCAAAATCATAACAAATAGGTCCGTACACTTTTCGTTCAGGTCCTTTCTCCGTTTTGCCCCAAAAAATGTTTTTGTGATCCGTTTTTCCTCCGAGCATTGAAAAAATGTTTTCGTTTCTCCGCTTTGCAGAAAAAAATGTTTTTGTGGTCCGCTTTCCCTCGGAGCATGGAAAAATATTTTTGTTGGCCGCTTTTCCTATAAAAACCGAAAAAGTTTTTGTGGTCCGCTTTTCCTCCGGAGCATGGAAAAATGTTTTCATTTCTCCGTTTTGCGGAAAAATGTTTTTGTGGTCCGTTTTCCTACGGAGCATGCAAAAATGTTTTCGTTTCTCCGTTTTCCTAAAAACGAAAAAGTTTTGTGGTCCGTTTTTCCTCCGGAGTATGGAAAAAATATTTTCGTTTCTCCGTTTTTCCTAAAAAAAAACAAAAAATGTTTTCGTGGTCCGTTTTTCCTTCGGAGCATGGAAAAAATGTTTTCGTTTCTCCGTTTTACCCGAAAAAAAGTTTTTGTAGTCCGTTTTTCCTTCGGAGCATGGAAAATTTTTTTTTAAAGTGTTCTCGTGGTCCGCTTTTTCTACGAAAATATTTTCTCGGTTTTTAATGCAAATTTCTAAAAGATTATGTGTTTCAAATGATCGGAGTGTCTAACTTCTCATATGTTATATCGGAGAAAGCGCACGCAGAGAGAATGGCCACGCGTCCCACCCCCCCTCTCTCCTCTTTTTGCAAAAAAAACCCTCCAGTTCTTGAAATTACGGATAGGTCCTTTGCAATTTTTTGTGAGAGGGAGATTTTTTCCTGCTCGCGTTAGGTCCCTCCTTCGCTTTTTTACATAAAGAACCTCCCGTTAAATACGAATCGTGAACGAGCCCTTTTATAGTTTTTCAAAATAGCGAATGTGTCCAAAATCATAACAAATAGGTCCGTACACTTTCGCTCGTGTCCTTTCTCCGCTTTGCCCCAAAAAATGTTTTTGTGATCCGTTTTTCCTCGGAGCATTGAAAAAATGTTTTCGCTTTCTCCGCTTTTGCCCGAAAAAATGTTTTTGTGGTCCGCTTTTCCCTCCGAGCATGGAAAAAATATTTTTGTTGGCCGCTTTTCCTATAAAACCGAAAAAAGTTTTTGTGGTCCGCTTTTCCTCCGAGCATGGAAAAATGTTTTCGTTTCTCCGCTTTGCGGAAAAATGTTTTTGTGGTCCGCTTTTCCTACTGAGCATGCAAAAATGTTTTCGTTTCTCCGCTTTTCCTAAAAAAGCGAAAAAGTTTTGTGGTCCGCTTTTCCTCCGAGTATGGAAAAATATTTTCGTTTCTCCGTTTTTCCTAAAAAAACAAAAATGTTTTCGTGGTCCGCTTTTCCTTCGGAGCATGGAAAAATGTTTTCGTTTCTCCGTTTTACGAAAAAAGTTTTTGTAGTCCGCTTTTTCCTTCTGAGCATGGAAAATTTTTTTAAAGTGTTCTCGTGGTCCGCTTTTTCTACGAAAATATTTTCTCGGTTTTAATGCAAATTTCTAAAAGATTATGTGTTTCAAATGATCGGAGTGTCTAACTTCTCATATGTTATACTAGGAAATTAAGCGGCAAGACGCCACGCACGTGAACGAAAAAGTTTTGTGGTCCGTTTTCCTCAGGAGTATGGAAAAAATATTTTCGCTTCTCCGCTTTTTCCTAAAAAAAAACAAAAATATTTTCGTGGTCCGCTTTTCCTTGGAGCATGGAAAAATGTTTTCGTTTCTCCGTTTTACGAAAAAAGTTTTTGTAGTCCGTTTTTCCTTCGGAGCATGGAAATTTTTTTTTAAAGTGTTCTCGTGGCCCGCTTTTTCTACGAAAATATTTTCTCGGTTTTTTTTGTATTAAAAATATTTTTTTTCGTTCACGTGCGCTGCGTGCCGCCGCGCTTAATTTCCTAGTTATTATTATATCTGGGAGGTTTGGAGCTCCCTCAAGCATCCACCTCACCTCCACCTTCTCTCTCCTCTATTTCGCTAAAAGGTCATCCGCTTTCTTGAAATTACGTATAGGTCCCTATGTGATTTTCTGTGAGAGGAAAAATAATTTTCCCGCTTCGCGTTTAGGTCCCTCATTTGGTATTTTACACAGAGAGCCCCCATTAAATGCGAATAGCGAACGAGCCCTTTTCTAATTTTTCAAAATAGCGTATAGGTCCAAAATTATAACAAATAGGTCCCTGTGCTTTACGTTCGGGTCCTTTCTCTGTTTTGCTCGGAAAAAATGTTTTCGTGATCCGTTTTTCCTCCGGAGCATGGGAAAAATGTTTTCGTTTACCGTTTTCTCTAAGAAAAAAATTGAAAATCCGTTTTTCGTCCGGCGTTTATCCGTTTTTGTTGGAAAAAAATGGTTTCGTTATTCGTTTTTCCTCCAAAGCATGGGAAAAAATGTTTTACGTCGTTTTTCCTCGTTTTTCGTTTCCTCTTAAAAAAAATGAAAAGATCATTTCATTTTTTGCCCGTCATTTATCCGTTTTTGTTGGAAAAAATGGTTTCGTTTTTCGTTTTTCCTCCAGAGCATGGGAAAAATTGTTTTACGTCGTTTCTCCTCGTTTTCCTACGAAAAAATGTTCCATGGTCCGTTTTTTCTCCGGAAAAAAACACAAATCCGTTTCCCGTTCACGCGCGCGGCGTGCGCCGCGCGTACCATCCTAGTTATTATTATCCCTTTATTACATATGAGAGATTTGAGCGCTCCTGAAGGTATTTACATGTTATCCTGCTATTTTTGCAAAAAGTCCCTCTATTCTTTTAAATTACGGATAGGTCTCTGCAAAATTATGAAAAGGTCCTTTGTGATTTTTTGTGAGGGCAAGAAAAACTTTTCCGAATCGCATTTGGGCCCCTCACTCGTTACTTTACGGAAAAAACCTCGTGTTAAATACAAATCGCGAACAAGCCCTTTTCTACTTTTTCGGGATATCGGTTAGGTCTAAAACTATAACAAACAAGCCCCCGGTTTTTACATCCAGGTCCTTTCCCCGTTTTCTTCGGAAAAAATATTTTCGTCAACAGAAATATGTGTACTTTTTTCAACGCGATTTCTAATATTTCTCGAGCCTCTAAAATTTTTGAAAATACATCTTGGTCTATTTTTTCTCTGGAAAAAAACGCAAAATCATTTTTTGTTCACGCGCACCTTGCGCTTATTGGCCTAGTAAATCCTAAGTGTGTATATTTGCAAGGGGTAATATGAGTGTGTATTTCTGTATTGGCATCAAATGACCATTGTACATTCTGGATCTTGCCTGTTCACATATACAAGAGTGGCGCCGAATCTCCTCACCTCTACACATTGAAGTGGCACTGGGCTCCTCAAGAAAACCCTACCAACGGAGGCAGTAGGCAACAGCCAACAGGTAGTAATAGGCATTCCGTATTAGTCTATTACCTTATCCTTCTGATTACTTGATTCTATATTCAACTGTCAGTATACTTTATCCTTTGTTGTTAAAAACACACAGTGTAGCACTTCTTTTGCAATCCAGCTTTACTCGCTCATTACAAAATACCCTTCAAAATTCCAGTGAGGATTTTTCTTCGGAATAAAACTTATTCCGGCCAAGGTTCAAAATCCTAGCGAAAATTTGGAAATCTCAGCCGAGATCTCGGATTTTGGCCCCCCAATTGTAAATCTCGACCGGATAAAAAAATTTGAAAAAAAAAAAATTCAAAATGCTACTGTACCTCAGAAATCTCGGCGAGATTTAGAGTATTTTGATTGGATTTCAAGTTTTTTGGGCCGAATTTGATTGGATTTGGGGTGAAGACCATCCACAAAATTTTTATATTTTTTAACGTGGTTTGAACTATTTTTTCGCTCGGTTGAAATTTATATAGCAAGGCATATAGCTCGTACTATTGTTAATTTATTATACCTCTTCTTGTAAAATATGTTCGTACTTCTTCTTTTAATTATTTTTTTCATCTTTTTGCAATATATACTGAATTGTCTACATGCATGCATTTCATTATGTGCCAATTTCATTTCGTTATCTGCAATATACTCATTTTAGTTATGTGTTAATTTTATTTTATGTCTATAATATGTGATGATAATATATATTGATTGTTGCCAATTGTAACTCTTATGATCCGAAAATCAGTCGAAATGTTGCCGGAATTTCTAACTTTTATCATGAAAGTGGCACTATAAGAATTTTTAAAATTTCTTGGGCTTGATCATCATCTAAAAAATTCATGGGAACATTACTGATGCGTCAGGATCATCCATAAAAATTTTCAAAAATTTTCAACATATTTTAAACCATTTTTCATTCGATTGAAATTTGTTGAGATCTCGGCAAGTTCGGTCGAGATCACAGAAATCTCGGTAAAAAATAAGATTTAAATTTTGCCTTTTGGATTTCAATCAAAGTTTGTTGAAATTTCGGATTTCATTCTCTTCCAAAATTTCATTTGAAATCGAGATTTGAAACGTTGATTCCGGCTGAGATTCAGGATTGTTTTATCGACTTTTAGGAGGTGGTGAATAAGTGATTGATCATCTTCACAAGAACGCACGTGCCGCAGCCTGCAGCACGCCTGCATCTCTCCCCGTTCCATTGTTGACTTATTACCAGGGTTCACAAAACCGAAACTGTCCAAATCGCTCGAAATTGCAACTGCGAAAACCGAACAAAAATCATTCAAAACTGAATGGTTTGAAAGTTAAACAAATTTGAAATTTGATCAAACCACAAGCAATTTTTGCAGTTTTTGGACGAAAACCGCTCAAAAAGCGAGCAATTTTTGGCGAAAATCGACGACAGTTGAAAAAACGTCTTCATCAAACTTCGGTTTTTGAAAAAAATATTTTAAAAGTCGTAAAAAATCTTATTAAATCCCAATTAATCTATAAAGCACCTGAAAGAAATTTTAGCAATTTTTTTGGTTCATTTAATGCTTCTCTATATTCAAAAACAACAATTAATGAAAAGGAGTATATCCACTGTCAGATTTTTATAAAAATTTATATGCTTGATTATGCTATGAAATTTTAATTTCACAATGAATACTTCCCAAGGATCATGCATTAATTTTTTTTATAAATATTAGACTTCATTTAGTGCCCCTAAAAAATTAAAAACTGAAGATTGTATACAAAGATAGTAGCACTGTCAGAATTTTTAAAAGTATATATGTATGATCATCATCTGAAAATTTTACATAATCATTATAATTTCTTCAGCAACTCACAATTTTTTCCCCAAAAATATTAGACTTCATTTATTGCCCTAAAAAGTGAAAAAGCAGAAGAGCATAAATTCTGACAATAGCATTGTCAGAATTTTTAAAAATATATAGATATGATAATTATCTGAAAATTTTACAGCATCATTAAAACTTCCTTGGTACCTTACACAAAAAATTTCAAAATTTTTAACACTTTGTACTATTTTTTCTTTGAATTTCACTGATTTGCCGAACCGGAGCGATGAGGTTAAAACGGTTTTGGACGGTTTTGTGTGAGCCTGCTTATTACCATACTGCCCCTCCAACCTCATCTCCCGGCAGGCTTCTTCTCGTCCAGCCTCCCAACATCCGAAGCGGACGAGTCCTCAATCTTCGCCGGCGCCGCCGGACACTCCAAGATCCACCCGGACTGATCTCTTTTCTTGGTTACGGGGCTGAGAGCGGCGGCGACCGCGACGGCGACAGCGACGAAGAGAAGCGACGGTGGCAGCAATAGCAACAACAAGAAGCAATGACGGGGCCTAAGGTCAGGTCTCCCTCTCCTCCTCCTCTCCTCTCGTCCCCCTCCCTTTCGATCTGTGACCCCGCGGCGTTCGGATCGCTGGCGACACTCGATTTGGGACGCCTGTCGCCTAGCCGGGGTCGTGAATTGCGGCGCCGACATGCGATCCCGGTGACTATGTGCTGCATCTTCAGTTCTTCCATCCCGGTGACTATGTAATCTATCCATGCATATGGTTCGGTTCTTGTTCTTCAGGGCGTGCAAGATCTCAGTTGGTGGGTGGGGGTGGTCGGTAGGGGTATTTGGTATCGTAATTGTCTGTCATTTTGCATGTCGGGACAATGCACAATATACATGAAATGCAGAAGTTTATTTGACTTGTTAGAGATATAGTAGTTTGGTGTTGTTTTTTCCATTTACTGTGTGCTATGAGTTACACAATATGTTCATGTTATAATTTGATGCTATTAATCCTAAATAATAATAATAATAATAGGTTGATGATGAATCTGCAGGCGAACTGTATCATCGGTGATTAATCACACCTTTAGAGGATCACCTTTGTGGATCATTCTTTTTAGATGCGGTGGCGGAAATTTGTTGAATTGGGGAGAGTTACCAGTCTGACGAGATGTCGCTGAAACTTTCACTTCCGCAAGGGCTCTCCTTTTTTAAGAGTGTTGGGTTGTTTGAGGACAAGAAAGTCGATTCAGCTACAAAGCAGCAGTTGTCCCCAACATTGAAGCTTCAGGCAGATAAGGAGGTGTACAGACCTGGTGATTTGGTCACTGCAACTATAGAAATTTGTGCCCCCGCCAGTTTGAAGGATGATGCGAGGCCAACAGTGTTGGGTGAAAATCCCCCCTCGCTCTTGGTAGATGTGATCTCATTCGAGATTAAAGGGATTGAGAAATTGGATAGCCAGTGGTTCTCTGTACCTAAGCCCTTACCAGGGTCTAAGCAAAGGAGAGGTACACTCTAGCTATCATGTAGTTGTGAAAAACATTTTTTGGCAGTCTTTTACTTCCATATCAGCATTGATTGTCTCATCCACGATAGGTACTTTATATCTGTTGATTATCTCTTCATTTATCATTTTGCATTTGCTAGGTTTAATAGCGTGTAGGTTGCTATAGCAATTATTCGTGCGTGTCTGTATTCTACAGATTGGATATTAAAACATTATATATGGGGTTCCACAGCTTAATTTGTAGCTTTTCTCACTTTGTTTCATGCTTGTGCAATTCTTAATGCACCCCTTTAAGCTGCTGTTGTTTCTTCTGTTGTGGCATGGAAATAATTGATCAATGTCTATTTTGTTTTTCTTCATGATTATGTTCTTTTATATTGTGATTGAAAACGTAGGTGAACATTTGTTCCTGGACTGTTCGGCACCCTCACTAATCTCTCAAGTAATAATTGCTTCGGGGCAAACAAAAACTTGTAAGTTATCTATCCTTTTGGAGGATTAATTGAGTTTATAGATTTTTTGCGCAAAATGTAGAATTTAACTATATGTACTATATTAAGAATTTCAACTCAGCTGAAAAATCCTCTGCACTCTGCAGACATTGTACGTGTGGAGCTCCCGAAGATTGTACCACCATCATATAGGGGCATCAATATTCGCTATATTTATTATGTTAGGAGTACATTGTTCGGAAGATCGATTGTATTGGGTGATGGAGATCAAAATAAAGACATTGTAAATAGTGCGGTTCAATTGGTGAGTTGTATGCTTGTTTTTCTACTTCCAATTAAGACATAAAATTGTACTTCTTAAATTCGAATTATCTCAGCTTAAATTTTGGAAGTTTTGATCTGGTTATCCATCATTTCATAGTCAATTTGTATTTTAGTTTGAGTGTCGAGTGTGAATCATGTTGAAGAACTTGTCGATGGCATGCCTGGTAGATATGCTTGTTAGACATCAAGATCGATCTACAATTCTAAATGTCCTAGATAGAGAAGAAACAATACCTAAAGCATATTCTTTCAATATATTTAATAAGATAGATAAAACAAAGTATAGACCGTACCAAACTGCTGGATATTTGCCTACTTATTTTTTGTAGAATGATATTTTATTAATAAACAGTTTTGATTGTTGAAAATACGACTCATAATCAAGTGTGTGCTTGGGGATTCAAGGCATGTGGCCCTGACTTAATATGTGAAAATTGAAATATATGTCCACATATAACTTTTTTCTGCTGGGATATGGTGGTAGTAATGTTATTAAGTCATAAAGTCGACTCGAGTCGCCAGAGGGGTAACTTGTGGCGACTAGTCCCCAGACTAGGAAGTATGTTAGTAGGACATATCACATACTAAGTTGTAGCAACAATTAAACACACATACATATTGTAAAGCATGAAATGAAGGGAAGAATAACATAAGCATGATGATGAGTTGATGACTTGTTTTGATCCCAATATATCTTTCTTGATGAATGCCTTTCTTTGAAATTGAGAAGCAACACCCTGGAAGTTAAAGAACAAAATAATGAGCTACCAGGTAGAACCATGGTTGTCAAGGTGAGAAGGCGAGGCGAGGCACCAGCCGAGCACTTGGACGCCTAGACGAGGATTAGATGACCAACAGTAGTCTAGCATTTATCAAATTATCACCAATACATATACAACCAATATCAGTATATCACCAAAAAAAAATCTGGCTCCATCCTTTTTCTCTTTTCTTCTTCTTTCCTTTTCCCCCCCTTTTTCTTTCTTTTCCTTCCCTTTTCCTTTCCTTTTTTCCTTTCCTTCCTTCCTTTTATCGGCTCCCCCGTCTCAGCTCCCTGTGCCTCCTCCCCTGTTTTGGCTCGTCCGCGCCTCCTCCCCTGTCTCGGCTCGTCCGCGCCTCCTCCCCCGTCGCCTCTCCTCCCCCAGCGCCTCTCCTCTCCCCACGGCTGGAGCAGACGGCGCTGGGGCGACCGGGCGACGCAGACCAGAGCCCGCGGAGGCGGGGGAGGGAGGATTGGGCGGCGGACTTACCGATTTGCAGTAGCCGGCGTTGGAGACGACGGAGGTGGTGGCGGCGCCGCGCGGCGGATCCCCATGTCCTCAGCAGACGGAGGTATGCGCAAACCCTAACCTAGCAGTAACGTTATCCCTCTGCCTCCGCTCCTCCTGTACCCTAGTCGCCCGCTGCGAGCTCGCCCGGCGACGCCTAGAACGTCCAGGCATCCGCCTTGCTCCGGCCAGGCGAGGCAAGCAGGGATGGCGAGCTTCCTCTGGCGCCGGGACGCCTAGACGGCGCCTTGGCATCAATGAGTAGAACAACATAAGTACCGGACAACAAGTAAAATAACGATTTACATGACATCATCGCATTCACACTTCACTGTTCACACTTCACATCAAGAAAAAATATTAAAATTCAAGATGATCATCAATAGGGCACTTGCCAGCCGCCAGCCAGCCAGCCATTAAGCAATAGCATAAGTGCATAACCTAATAAGAAACAAGTTCTGAACGACAACGATAATTGATAGATAAGTTCTAAGTTTGATAGTAGCAAAAGTAACAAAGGCATTTATGCTTTGAATCAGCCATCCAATTCAAATTCATCCCCTTGACGACTTGCTCCACCTCACGAGAGCAGTATTTGCCAGGCGACTCCGCCCAATTAGCTCCCTGTAATTAGCAACACCACATTACCTGTGTTAATTGTTAATCTTGATAGTGGCTAACAGAATAAGGCCCTGCATTTTTATTAGCTACTATACCGTGTTCGTAGTGTTGCAACAAACAATAATTAGAGATCGAATATAAATATATTACAAGCCAAGCCAGGCTACAAGTTCGATACATAATTAGACAGATCCAAGTACAACATAAGCATAAGACATAACTACTAGTTACACAAAAGACCGACGCAGTTGTAATACATACTCAAAGACTTTATTCTCCCTCGTAGTCCTCCGCTTAGGTTTGGTTCTTCGCGGTGACCTCTCACTCCAAGTCTCATGGCTCTGACCAATTGGGATCCACGCCCCAACTGTAAGCTTGACCTCGTAACAAATATCAGCAGGGGAGAGTTAGCGTGAGTACACAGAGTACCTCAAAGAAGTAATAGTATAGAATGCAATACATGAGTTTTTCCTCCCTTTTTCCAAATCCAGCACCTCCTTCCCAAAATCGATTTTTATTGGAAATAGGTTTTGATTTTCTTTAAGAGTTGCACATTTTAATTAAAGAGACTACTAACACCCTATATGAGGCGAGGCATTTAGCTCTGTAGCCTCCAATCCAGAGACAGCATGAATTCATGATTTGACCTGCAGTGTTTGTACCATTTTTACCCATAGTGACCCAGCAGCATGAGAGGCCCTGCACGTTTATCACTAGTCCAAGATTAGATCTCCAACCTCGTTACTCCGAGTCGCGATTCCTTCACTAGGCAATCCCGCCGGCCAGCACAGCTAAAGCTTATCAGATTATCCAAAGTGCCACCGTGAAAGACAACTGACATACTCAACCAAAGGCTTTATTCATATATAGCCAAAGAATCAACTGCAATTGATATTCGCATGGTCCTCACTCGGCCTTCCAAGATACCCACTTCACACGCTGTATTTATCTACTCTTACCCAATGTGGAGATCATAATACCTTCCTAGGACAACCTTTCTCAGTCGCTCCACACACTATGGTTGATAATCGAAAATACGGCTCATTGCCCGAGTGTAGCTGGTTATTCTATCATATATCCCATGTAGAGGGTCCCACTGCCACATCTCCAAGTACCTTGGCCTCTACCCACCATATTAACACCACACCAACATAATAAACACAAGCCACCGCTTCCATCACCGACTTGCCAACACACTCCACACCTCATCATCCATACTTTCGCTTCACCACACCACATTTCCACCCATATTCAATCGGTGCACTTTCAAATTATATATAAAGTGTGCAATGCATGAATGATACTCGAATAATACCAAATCAAGTTGAAAACATTTAATGAAATTTGCTCAAAAGAAATCTTGCCTGGCGTAGGATTTGCAAATACCGCTCGCCGAATACGTAGGTTGGTAATGATCGTTCGGCTCGACTGACAAATACAACGATCAACTCTACGAATTAACCCATAGCAACTTTACTGTATCTCAATCTACCGACAACGCTTAATCAACTAAACCCATTAACTTAACCCGATTCTTAATATTCTAGCAAAGAATGAACATGGCAATTCAATTAATACAACAATTAACATCTACACATTTATTAACTACTAACTCACATATTTTAGAAATTTAAATACGCTGATCTAGTCTACGATCTAGTAAAGTGATTTAACCTACGTTAAAAGCACGTAAGAATGAGAATAACCTATTTTTCTTAATCTCCTATTTTCTTTTCTTCTTCTTCTTTCCTTTTCTTTTCTTTCTTTCCTTTCTCTCCTTCTCTATTTTTCCTTCTATTCTTTCTTTTCCTCTTTTTTCTTTCTCTTCTTCTTTTCCTTTTCTTTCTTTCTTCTCTCCTCGCTTTCTTTCTTTTCTTTACGCCCCTCTTTCTTTCTCCGTAGATATGCTCCCAGCTCCCTTGGTTCCTTCTCCGCTGAGCCCGACGGCCGGCCTCCTCTCGCCGACCACAAGGCAGAACTGCCGCCGCCGCGACCTCCTCCTCTGCCGCCTCCCGCGGCTCTCCTACCTCTCTCTCTCTCTCTCTCTCTCTCTCTCTCTATCTCACACGCCTCCGACTCCCTCCTCCACCTTCTCTCTCTCTTCTCCTAATCGCCTCCACCGCCTCCACGCCATGGTCATCGAGCTCCCTGGGCCACACTCTCTCTTTCCTCTCCTCTACTCCTCTCATCCGAACCCTCTTCTCCACTTCTCTAATGGAGATAAAAACAGATGCTACCTCGCTATTCGATGCCTCTATTTACCTGGGCTGCTTTACTTTTGATTTGGCATTTTGGGTGAATGATAAGAACAGATGCTACTAGATTTGTTTCGTGATCTTCTAGTTGGTTAATCATTTGATTGCAAGTTTTGGGGGTCAATGATGTGGTTCTAGCTGACGGCATGGCCAACGGCTAAGCAACCCTAGAACCTCAACCGAGACCATAACTACCGATCTACTCATTAATCGAGGAGTAGCTAGCTACCATCGCTACTACTAGGATTGGCGGCACCGAGATTGCTGGGTTCTTGGGGATCCTCTTTGTCATGCCTTTGTTCTCGTGGATCACTGTGTTCGTTCCTGGCTTGTGGTTCCTCCGCTGGTTCCGATGCCGATCCTTCTGCTTCTGGGGAACCTCCCTGGTTCGGCTTCTTGTGGATCTCCTTATGCCGGGCCAGGGTTCCTCCCGGTTCTACCTGGCCTGGGGATCCTCCTTGCCTCCACTTGGGGCTTCCTTCTTCTTACTCCTCCCCGGCTTCTTGCTCTCTGGCGTCCCTCTCTCGGACTCGAGTGTGTTTGCTTTGCTCTGTTCTTGGTTCTACTGAGCCGAGGAAGGAAGAATGCTTGTTATAAAGGTGAAAGGATTCGGTGGCAAACCGTGTCTCTCCCTTGTTGCCATTTGAGTGCTGGTCATAGTCGGGGGCATGCATCTTAGTGTCGCCGCGAGGTTGCATTTGGGTTGGCTGAGTCAGCCGTTGAAAGCATGGAATGGTCAAAGTTACTGAAGTTACCTCTTGGCTTTTTTACTCATTTACTATATGGGCAGCACTACTAACTTATCTACACTGGCCACGGATACCGCAATCCAAGGCACAGGATTAAGCCGAAAGGATGAACCTGGCCTAGCGAGAGGTACCGATACGGCCCCAACAGGTCTCGTATCTCGGTGATCAATACCGTGATGTCACGGGTCTGACGGCAATCCTCTTTTCTATTTCTATTCGCTCTATTCGCATTTTTAAATTTTACACTAACAAAGAACACTAATTAATAACCTCATTAACCACTAATACTATTATTTAACTAGTTAATATAGTGGGTCCTTACAACGGTGGAGTCTCATCATCATCCAATTCTGCATTATCATCGACAGCATAATCTTGATCATTTCCAGCACCATCTTCACTCTCATTCTCCAGCTTATCAACATTACCACCAACTTCTGACTTTAAATGCTGAGCATAAGTGATATGGGAGTCTATAGGCCGGTCACTAGACTTGCTAGCAACAACATCACTATGAGCATTCCTAGGATAATTGCGACCTCTTTTATTGTGTGAAGCACTAATGGCTTCATCAACATGAGCCCAAGTTAGATGATCACCGCCACCGGTACCGCCTTCATGAACCGGTTCATCATTGATGTTGACGCATTCATTATCCCATTGATATTCTTATATGATCAACGGGTTGGATTTCTTTCCTTTAGAGCCTTGCTCACGCAAGTTTTGCAACCTAGTTGCCATCTTTCGGTTGTATGAAATGTACACCAACATATTCAATCTCTTGTGTTCTAAACAGCGGCGCAAGAGTGGAAATCGATCCGGACTGGAGGCGTCTAAGGTTCAGCCACTCCATTCCTGGTATATATGTCTCATCTGATCATCTCTCTGAATGTGGACCGTCAGTCGCCCGGCTAAGCAAGCGCGATTTGTCGCGGCTAGTCGCCAATTAGTCGTCCAGCCGCCCAACTAGTCGCTCTAGTCGAGTCGAGCACCCTAGTTGTCCTCCATATACCTACTAGACGACTAATCGTGGACTAGTCGACGACTTAATAACATTGGGGTTAGTGGGTGTCAGTGTGGACTGTGGTTATCTTTTTAGGCCTTAAATGCATAAAACCTAGCTCATTATCATTCTCATGTCTTGGTGGTTATGATGACATGGAGAAGATAATGTCATTACATGTTAGTATTTGACATCAACTGCAAATAATTAGCATCCTTTTTGTATTGTCTACGCTGAAGTTATTAGTTCCAATCACATGCCTCATTCCTGTACTGAGACCAGTTCAATCTTTATTCTTGTTTTTGTTAAGTTGCCTTGCATTTTTTATTTGATCGGACAAATCATAGTAATATCCATATGATTTATAATTATGAAACGTGTTGCTTATTGGAAACAAGGTGAGATCAAATCCGCAATGTTGATGTGCGTGATAGGATTGGAGTAGCATCGATTGAAGAAAAGCTTGCCCAACATCGTTTAAGATGGTTTGAACATCTCCAACGGGGACCTCTTGAGATACCATTGTGTAGTGGAATTTTAAGCCGTCTCGAAAATATAAGAGGCAGATGCTAATCGAGACTGAAGTGGGAAGAAGCAGTTAAAAGGGACTTGAGAGGGACTTGAGGGATTGGAATTTACCCAAAGAGTTGGCATTGGATAGGAGTACCATGACCTAAGACCGAAGGTTTAGGTTTTTTTTTTACTTTGACCGGGTTTCATTTCTAGCCTACCCCAACTTGTTTCGGACAAAAGGCTTGGTTGTTGTTGTTGTTGCTACTTATTGGAAACTAACACTTATAGGCCATACTTCTGCCATAATTGAGTGTTTAGCGTAAGTGGTGGATCCATGTTACATGTTCTGGGTTTTGCAAAAGCAAACATTATATATTGAATTTTAAGTAGAAAAATTCTAGCATAATAATTTTAGAAGAGTAGACTGTAAAACCCCAGCACTCCAAGTGCTCATAATGCTACCACATCTAAATTTTCACTAAGATTAACAACCTTTGTACCAACAATTTCAGCAACATTCCTATAATCAATTACCATGGACGATGGACAGCCATACTAGAGACATCATCATAATATGACCAGAATTAAGAACAATAATAAACTTGGAACCACATGCCCACGAACACCCGAGACCACGCGCTTGGGAACGCCCTGAACCATGCGTCCGGGAACATGCTTACCTTTTTGTGATGTCGACAAGAGAAACTTCGAAACAAGATAAATAAGCATTTAACGTCTCACAATAAAATATAACTCAACGAAGTTTCACACGACTATTATTATACTATAATAATTCAACAGCTAATTCTAACTAAATAGTTTGTGACTCCATGATTGAATAAATATTGCTAATTATATTTGGTGTATGATGAAGCAAGTGAAGTGGATGTGCTACTCCCATCTCATGCATGTCGTCTTCGTTGGTCACCTAAAAACAATAAATAAGCAAGAGTGAGTCTATGACTCAACAAATACATAATAAAACATAACAAATTATCACATTGTCTCATTAGCATATTTTATCTTTAGCAATGCAATGTATTCTTCTCTACATGCTCACTTGCACATCACATAGCTTATGCTGGTATAGCTGAGTGCACACCTGTCGATGTCGCACCCTCTCGATTCATCTCCTGTGGAGGTGCCTACCGAAGAGGTCTTTCATGCCTACACAAAGTAGGTCACAGAGGCTCACATAGGACACCTCTTTCCATCATGAATGCATAATATGCAAATGCAACGGTTTATCTACATTTAACATATGTCATCATCCCCATTAAGTTCATCATCATATAAACACCATAGTAAGTAAAAGTGAGCATGTAAATCAACATAATAGGAAATTTACAAATATAAACATCAATGGCTAACAACCTAATTACCGTTCTACTATGCACTTGCTTTTTTGCCCCCGTGAGACAGATGACGCACGATTGATGCCAAATTTGAAGTCACACCTTCTACAGTAGATAACCCTACTCAACATGTCACAACAGTATATAGCATCAAACATAACAATACCACTCATACGCACAACCCCGTTCTTAACCTCCCATTGGCCGTCACCGGACAACTTAACTGTCCCGACGGTCAGACGACCATACCTCCTAGCACAGGAGCCCGAACATAGTAAACCATATATGTTTTAGAAACTACACAAAATTTCCTTTTAACCTCCTAGTTGGCCAAAAGTTCATATTAATTCGTTCAACCCCTTGTTTTTAACACCAAAAACTACTCTATTATTTTACTGGACAACAGGCTTAACAATTTCGTATCTATTTTTATACAGCACCAAATGTAGCAAACCATCTATGAAATCTATGTAAAATTTTCTAGCTTTCTCTAGTTTTGGACACAATTTAATTCGGCCAACATCTTAGACCTAATAAGCAGATTAACACAGGTTTGTCCAGCAGCAACTATTTTCTGGTCAACAGCCTTCTCCTAGCTATAACTTTCTAACTGCTCACCCAGTTTCAAAGTTCTTGTACTTTATAGAAATTTTATGCAGTTAGCTATAGTTTTCATAATTTGGTCAAGCCATGAAATAGACCATAGATGTCCCAAAACTAACCCCGAAAACATATACCACAATTTATCGAACCCAACCACTACCAAACACCTTCCCGTTGCTACCCAACTACCACATCTACAGCCATTACAGCCACACGATCGCTCCACTACAGCACCAACATGAGGAACATTGTCCTAGGGCTTATTGCCCCGCTTGTATGGCCGGGTGGCAGAATCCGGCTCGGGCACGCATGCCGAGCCCAACTTGATGGGCAGGCCCTTTTTTTGGAATATCACGTAGATCCCATAACCCCATAGAAATACATAGTTGTATTCCCGACTCCCGACAGTTATAAAGTTCTGGCTCTGCTAGTGTTTAGCGTCTAAAATATGAAATGATATATTTTTTTGCATTCATGTGTTTTGCTCTCTTTATCTGCAGGTTTCCTTGTACCTTATTTTTGCATTGCATGGGCCATCTGTTTCCTTCATTACACAAGAAACACTGCTAATATTACCTTTCTTAGCTCTTTCAAGAGAGCTTTGTTGTTAATGTTAAACCACTGCTTATGGTAGGCACATTTCCATGCTTCTTAAGCTAGCCTTGAGCTGATGAGTGCTTCTGCATAATTGCAGCTTAACCACCGTATTGGAAGCTACTTGATGCCACCTTGTTTTCTTGTTTCTAGCATCATGCTCTACTTCTTACCCAATATGTAATGTGTTTATCCAAGTATCTGGCATGGCATATAACGGTATTAATACTATATATTGGAACAACACTAAAATCGATTTGGGGCTTCTGCAGGAAGTTCGAGTTCCATTGCAGATACGTGTTTCCCAGAAAAGCAGCAACCTACTAAATGAAGAAGGTCAGTCATGTTAATTCACTAATTTAAGGTGCTCACAATTTAATCATTGTTATTGCTACCCCTCTGTTTTTTAAGAATATTTTATCGATAAAACTATTTGACTATTCAAAAGTAGATTGACTTAGTCACTGAAGGATGTGGTACATCGTCTGATACAGATATACTCAATTTGCCAATTTATTTTTGCATGTGCACTCTCTTCTCTGCATTCATGAAGCATGTAGTCTGCATTGCTATAATCACTCGCAGCTCTTGCTGTAATTGTTAGACATGTTGATCCCTTCCAAGTTTCCATGCACCTTCATATATTTGTGCACTTGGCAGTTGGCACAGCCTTTTGTGTCTCGTGTAAAAAAATGATGTCATATTGCACACTACTACATCTTAGCCTCAGCGGTGGATGAAGGAATTTAGTTCAATATGACCACTTTATAAACCAGTTTCCATTTTCAGTGCGGTTCCTATGAGAGGCCAAATTTCAATGGGGCCCCTCCTTTACTAAAATACAAATAGCTTCCAGATTTTCATGAAAGCTTATGTAATACATATATAAGAGCCTTCTTGAAAATTCCAGTGGGGACTGTGACAATGACACCATTGGACCCTCTATGCCTCTACGTCTGCTTATTCTGTTTAGACTGGTGACGCAACAAGAGAATACTGCAGAGTTGTTGGTGAATGTGTAATGACTGACAGAATTTCTAATCTTACAACTTTTAGTATTTAGTTCTCAGTGGTGCTGAGTTCACTCCGGTTTTGTTTAGAATACTCATTTGGATATTTTTGTATTGGCACAAGTAGCTGATCATGTTGTGCCTGTCTCAGGGAGTTTTCCACTCTCAGTTCAACCGCTGGGTATATTTTGGAGGGAAAAGGATGAAGATTCAGAATGGGTGAGTCCTTGTTTAAGCTTTTTAATACCTCCCAGGTTTCATGGCGCTCCATTATTCTAGATCCTTTTCTTACACATTTTCTTGCATGAACTGGCAATAGTTATTTTGATTACTCAGATGATAAACAGAACAGCACTCAGGAAAGCAATAGTTTATAGTTTTGTCAACTAATGAAAATATTATGTATTGTTTACGGTTTTGTCAACTAATGAAAATATTATGAACTGAATTTTCCAACGAATTGTATTTTGCATTTATGTGCTGACAGTAATTCTACTAATTCTCAACTAAATCTTGTAACTCAACAATTAACATTCAACAGCATACGCATATGTCCTTGATTGCTCTTTGGACTTATGTTGACATATAATATTGTTATTGCAGACCAAAGCACATGATAGTACTGATCTAGAAGAAGGATATGATAGTTCAAAAGACGAAGTTTCATCTGTTTCCTCATACAACCCTTCCAAAGCAAATACAGAATTATCCCTCAGGAACTCACTGTCGATGCAGTCCTTGTCATCACGTCTCTCCACAAGTGAACCATTGTATTCTCAAGGAGAACGCCCCAGTTTCCCATCATATAGTCCAATTCCTCGATTGTCAGTGTCAGAAATTTCAGATGATCATGGTGGAGGTAAAGAGTGAACCTTATAGTTAGTTTTGAGCTGTGTGAGAACTACAATATTCATAACTCATAAGGAAATACCAAGTTCACAACAATCCCATGTTTTCAGTCTTCATTTTACTTCTTAAACTCTGTCATACTTTTCAAATGTTGTTTGCAGCTCTCTCTCTTTTCTTTTACTGTGCAAGGTTTTTTTCATCTTAACGTTTGTTGACTTCTCCTTACTTTTGCAAATGGAGCATGTTTGTGGCGCATCTTCTTACTACTACAAAGCTAAAAGCAAATGGATTTGTGTTTCTTTTATTTACCTTGCATGAGATGATGAGAATGCCACCTTTATTTGGTTCTTCCTCAAAAGAATGGGGGTTCTGTATGAGCAAACTTTTGATATGCATGTGCTGTGTGTAAATGTTGAATGCTTAATGTGCATTTACAACAGATATCCTTGTAATTTCACCGTGGGTGTTTAATTAAATAAATGGCACAAACAGGCGTGGTCTCACCTCAAAGGAAGCTAAATCATTTGCTGTCAAATCATCATTCATCAAACGGGCAAAGATTTTCCCTAGATACTGATCCCTCAAAAGACGATGTTGGACTCCCTCTCACACCAAAACATGTTGAACCAGCTGGATGTAAGCCATCGTGTTTCATTTCTGGAGTTGTCATATTTCATTATTTCACTTTGTTGTATGTTTACATGCCGTTTGGCCCGCAATACTAAATTGCCTTGACAATGTTTTGCAGCAGAAGGCTTCATGAGAGGAAGATCTTATAATATAAGAATAGATGATCAAGTCTTGCTTCGTTTCTCACCAAAGAATTCCGATTCAACTTATTATTTTGGTGATATGGTACTCTAATTAATTTTATTATATGTGTTAGTGCTTTATCATTGTTAGAATTGATTATCTCAGTTCTTCCAATCGCAGATCGGTGGAGCACTCACCTTTTTTCATGGAACTGGGACACGGAGATGCCTAGAGGTAAAAGGCTCAGTTGAGTAAAAGAAGTATCGAAGTGGAATTTCAAATTTAGAATGTTTTGGTACTTCACAGGTATCTATAACCTTGGAAACAACAGAAACGATTAATCCTCGTATAATACATCCTTCAAGAAGGGGCTCACCCACAACAACCAAGGTATCTTTTCTGAAGTTAGTATTGTGAACCATTACGGTGTTTCTGTCCTAATATCTGGTGTCAATGACTAATTGTGTGACCTGAGCAATTCTTTAGTCTGAAGCTCTGAATACCTTTACCACTGTACAGGTTTCAATAACATTTTGTTCATTTTATAGCTGAAACATTTGTATTCCACCTACAAAATGGGATGACTAATTGTGTGACCTGAGCAATTCTTTAGTCTGAAGCTCTGAATACCTTTACCACTGTACAGGTTTCAATAACATTTTGTTCATTTTATAGCTGAAACATTTGTATTCCACCTACAAAATGGGATTTACTTCATTTCCAAACGATGTAGTTATACTTCTAAAGTTTCAACTATTTGCGTACTAATGCCACCTGACTGGTTACACCGCGCCCCGGCGAGGTGAGTTGCCTCCATGGCGCTTGGACGCCTAGACGCCCGCCTAGGCGACAATTAGGTGACCAACATAAATGCTCAGTCCTCTGTTCCTCACTCAGCCCTCAGTCCTCACTCGGTGCCACCACCAGCCAAGCATCAAAGCCACCAGCCAAAACTCCTATGTTCCTCACTCAGCCCTCACTCCGTGCAGCCAAGCCACCAGCCAAGTAGCAGCAGCAAGCTAGCAGTCAGTAGCAGCAATCGCTGCCACTTCACCTCCAGGCCCTCCACCTCCATCGCCTCCACCACCGTCGGTGCTGCTGCGGGGGCTGGCGACAGCAGCACCAGAGGTGGAGGGAGGGAGGGGGAGGCGGAGGGGGATTACCTGTCACCGGTTGCCTGTTGGTGGAGGCGCAGTCCAATCGACCTGTGACTCCTCTGTCCAGCCCTCCAAATACATGGCCTCCAGCCTAGTCGGCCGTCGCGTCGACTAGCTGGACGCCTAGTCGCCGCCTCCACAACGCCTGAACGTCCAGGCGGCCGCCTGGCTCTCTCTAGGCGAGGTGCCGGGCCATGGCGCCCCCCTCTGGCAGCCTGGACGCCTAGTCGGCGACTAGGCGTCGCCTAGGCAATGCCATAATAATAGTGCACCTGACCTACTCTTGAGTCTTCATGAGTTCATGAAACTGGTTCAAGCTTATGTTTAATGGTTTAGCTACATGAATATGTCTATGAAGCAGGTGCCACTTGTTCATGGAGTTTAATTATGAGTTTATGTCATTATACTTGGTGAGTTTTTAATGATTGAGAAAAGGAAATATGCTGATGCCCTCAAACGTTCTGCACAACAATCCATGATCATCAAGAAGCAATCTAAATATCTCTATAGGCATAGTCTTTGTTACCTGCTAATGGCAAGTTATGATCAAATTCCTGCAATAGATGTCAATATGTCGTGTTCTGGCTAGGCTTTCATTCAAATATACTGTAAAGCTTGTGAGGTGATTTTAATGATTCACCCCTTTCCATTCTGGATTCCGTGGGCAGGTACACAGTGAACATCATGAAGTAGTTGCGGATCTTCATCAGACAAGCTTTCTATTTTCAATTCCTATTGACGGACCCATGTCATTTTCTACCTCAAAGGTTTCTGTACAGTGGTCTCTTCGATTTGAGTTCTTCACAACTCCTCAAGGAATGGACCCATCTAGGTGTGAAACAATGTTAGCTATTTTAAGCGCTGTAACATTATCTTATGCCTTACATCTCTTAAGGTTCTGGGGTGGGATCACCGAGAAGGCCGTGAGTTATTTAATACCTTCTCTACTGTTTTCACAAAGAATTTAATTGTCAATTTCTGCATTGCTCTTACATGTGCATATGGGTACCACAAGTTATTCAAGAACAGGCCTCTGAACATGTTAATCATCACTGTCATAAGCAGTTTCTTGAGGGCTATGTTACCTCTTTGTGCTAGTAATTTTGTTTAAAACGTTGGCTTGTACTGGGAAAGTGTGAATTTTTATAGTCTGCTGCTGCAAGTTTTGAATTGGTAATTCTGGTTTCTCCCTTTGGCAGGTACGAACACCCACTTCTTGTTGAGAAAAGAGAGAAGGGGGACTGGGTCCTCCCAATAACTGTTTATGCACCTCCGTTTCGTAGACGAGCTACTCACGGAAGAAGTGATATATCTGTCTTACCTGGAAACCTTTTCAACTCTTGAAGGTATGCAGTTTTCTTGCTATCTGTACCTGCTTTGTCACCTATCCCGCCTTTGTTTAGCAAGGTATCATTTCATGAAGTTGGAAATGAATACGGAAGTATTTTTACTATTGCGAATTGCGATAAAATCAAGAGCAGTCGCTCACTATAAGTTAAAAGATATGAAAATTTATAATACCAACTGAAGTTTTTTTTCTTCCTGGGTTGAAATCTGCTTTCTGCTTGGTGTTGAGATCTAATTTAACTTAATTTTTTTTATTCCATCTGTTTTCTTTGCAACTATATTCAACCAACTACTTGGCATTTTTCTGTAGTTGATCTAAGTAGATATCTGAATATCTGACCCTCTCGTATTTAACCTCAGATGTGCACACAAGTTGCGGCTTTTCTTTGAAAATTGCTGCAAGGTTGGTATTGCTGAGCATCTAGGAATTATCTATAATTCAACATACACAAATATGGTGAGAAGGAGCATGTGTTACATCAAATAGTCTGCATTTTCTTGATGTATTTCAGTTCATCACCTGACAATAGGCATTAGCACTTGATTTTCTTGATGCTATATTATTAGTGCACGATAGCAACCATAAGTTCGCAATAGATATTCTGTTTGATAGATGGAGTGAGCTCTTGGGGTGTTGATTGGCTGCTACACCCTTTCGGTTGTGTATACTGGATATATCTGCCTTTTAGTTCCATTGTTTTGTGGAAACCAAACATTATTGTGCATTGCTTGTCAGGATTACACAGACCCTTTTTATTGAGGTTGAGGGTGTTGTTGCTGAGCTGCAGTAATCGATTGTTACAATTACCCTTTTGTAAACAGATTCTTTTCAATCAAAATTCTGTTGCCAATTGCCATCAGCTGTAGACAGTCAGAGGCTAGGCTCTGTATAAATATATAAGTAGGGTTGAAAACGGAACGGAATGTTTCTGACCGTTTTAGAGAAAAACAGAAACGGAAACGGAAAATACCAGTACGAAAATGGAAACAGAATTTTTTTTTTCCCAAAATGGAAACGAGAGTGTCAGTTCTGATAGAAACAGAACGAAAATTCTATATAAATGAAACTAGAAATTCCGGCCCACTTGCTAGCTTGGCCTGGCCAAGTGGGGAGGGGAAAGTGGTGGTGTGGCCGGCTGGGTCGGAGGGTGGAGCTGGTTGGGGACTCGACTCGAAAAGTAGAAGGAAGAATTTACATTTATTTTTAAATTAAAATAATTTAAAAAATACAAATGGTTTTATAGAAAATATCAAATAAAGTTCAAAGTTTTTGAAAGAATTCTTAAAAATACTTTGGAACATTTTAAACTTAGAAACATTATTTCTAGCATAATTTTAGTTTTATTTTCCATGAATAAATTAATTTTATAAAACTAAAAATAGCAAAAATGATATTTACAAACTCCACAAAATCTAGGATAAATCTTAGAAAATCATAAATGAACATTGAACAATAATATGCAAATTTTAGGGTGTTGCATCTTTATAGTTGGAGGAGCAAGAGGATATCGATAATAATGATATGGAGAACATGATGATCTGATCTGGGGGACAACTAGCGAGCATTAGGGATAGCAATCGATCGGGTACCTTCGGGTACAACTGTCACCCACCCGAACCCGAAACTGTACCGCCCACTCGAACCCACAGGACTTCTCGGGTACGGATGTGTGTCCACACCCGAACCTGAACCCTGATCTTCAGAACTAGGTGCATTTGTGAACCGATGGGTACCGAACCCGAACCCGAACCTGTTGAGCTTTTTCAATTACGGAAGTACAGAGCATGTTCCATTATAGTAGTACAAACTACAAACAACAAAATAGGTAGTTACAGAATTACAGAGCTTGTTCCATTATAGTAGTACAAACTACAAACAACAAAATAGGCAGTACCAAGAGGAATCACAATCTAGTACAAGCATAGATAACTCAGTTTAATAAAAAAATACTGCCACAACCCACAAGCTAACAAGCACTACCAAATTAAGAAGGCTGAACCAATGATGAGTTGGGTTCATACCATGTACATACTGACTAAATGATTTAGAAAGAGCAAAAGCAACTATAACTAGGAATGCAGTTGTCTTCCTTCACTTAATATGGCAGGTTCTGTAGTCTCTGTCCGCCCCCACTTGTCCATTGCAACAAGTCAACTGCACAAGAGGGTATATTGTCAATCCATGATTCATACATTTTCAAAGAGATCATGAATTTAAACAGAATAGATTGAAGCTACTATGACAAACAAATAAAAACAACTAATGGAAAGATGACACAAAATAGTAAGGGTATCAGTTCACAAACTCGGTGACAATGGATTGATCTTCCATCATTTCTTCTTCATCCTCTAGAACAGTTTGAACTGCAAAGAGATTGGAAGCAATATCGCCTAATAGAAAGATTAACCAACAATTAGCTATGAAATAGAGTAAAAGAAATAGAATGCAATATTAAAACATTAGCCAACAATTACCTAACATATCCACACGAGACCAAGTTTGCATACACATAAGAGCTTCAACCATATTAGGTGCAAGTCGACTTTGTTGTGGACTAAGTACCCTACCACTAGTACTAAATGCAGATTCAGGTGCCACAGTTGTTACAGGAATAGGCAATATATCATTAGCAATTTTTTGCAAGGTTGGATACTTAATGCCCCCAAATTTCCACCAAGTGATGATGTCTTGCTCTTGTGTTCTAGGGAGAGGGCCTCTTCCAAGTATAAGTCCAATTCTGTGCGCACCTGGGTAGCACAAACAGCAGGCTGGGAAGACATATATTGATCAAATATATCAAAAACTTCATCTACTCCAACATGGATAGCAGCTGTGCTTGTGCTAGTACCATCTGATGTATCCACAACCTCACAAGAATCTTGATATTCTAACAACAAGTCAACCATGAGTTTCTTTATGTCACCAACTTCCTTAGTTGCATGTTCATAACCATATATAGATCCATATAAAGCCTGCAACATATGTGTCTTATATCTTGGGTCAATAACTGTTGCAATAGCCATAAGACTATGTACATCTGTCCAATACTTATCAAACTTCGTTGTCATTTTCTCGTACATCTTTTGCATAAGTTCATTATCACTAGCATATCATTTCCTTATTGCCAAACGAATGCCACATATTTTGGGAAAGGAGATTAGCGGTAACATACTTAGTGCCCGATAACAACTCAGTGATATCATAGAATATTTTCAGCCTATCACATACATCCTTTGCAAACTTCCAATCTTCTTCAGTTGGACAAAAAGTAAATAATTTTACTTGTAGCCTTAGATGATGAAAAATCTCTTGGTATTGTAATGCAGTGGTAAGCATTAAATAGGTTGAATTCCATCTAGTTTTACAATCAAGAGACAACCTTTTCTTATATGGAATGTTCAAAGTGTGTGCCATCTTTTCAAATTTCTCATGCCTTTTAGGTGTTGCTGACCAAAATGCAACACTATCACGTACCCTCTCAATACCTTTTTCTATAACACTCATTCCATGTTGCACAATCAGATTCAATATGTGGGCACAACAACACAATGGATCAATTTACCAACATAAGAGAGTTAGAATCCAACTTATCTGCCATTTCTCCAATAGCTTTGTCATTTGAAGAGCAATTTGTCCAAAGTCACTGTGGATATCTTCCTCTCAAGGTGCCATTCAACAAGACAATCATGTAGGGCTTCACATATAACCTCAGCCGTATGTGGGCATGGCACATACATGAACCTAATACATAAGGAAACATGAAGTAAACAATCACTTTAGATTGTCAAGAACTAAGTTAGCATTTCACATTGACAATAACTAAATAAACATTAACCTAATACCTCAGCAGGAAGCTCTTTAGTTTCCAATTCGCATCAATATAATGTGCAGTAACTGCAATATAGCCTCTCTTTTGATGGCCTACGGTCCACATGTCCGTAGTGATGGCGACTAGATGTTTAAAATTTGCAAATTACTTCACCATCAAGTTCTTGTGGAGTTCATACAGATCCAATATATCCTTCCTAATAGTATTTCTGGACACCATCTGGAACATTGGTTGTAAGGAAGAACAGAACTTTCAAAAACCTTCATAGTCAACTATAGACAAAGGGTACTCATGAATACATATCATCAATAACAGTTCTTTTCTAGCAACCTTTTGGTCAAAAATATAATTCTCTATATTCACTCTCCCTTCCTCTCCCTTTGTCAACCTCAATTTTTGTTGTTTCGGACCTATTGCATTCCTAACAGGACAAGATTTCAGATGAGTCTGTAAGTGTGAAGTGCCATGAGTTGTTTCTCCACTAAGCTTAGTGTGACAATACTGACATACAGCTTTTCGTTTCCCATCTATCTGTACTTACTCAAACTCATTCTATACTACAGATCTAAGCTTTCTCTTACTACCAGTTTGAGCATGTGCATCCAAAGTCTGAGTATGATCTTGTGATTGTGATACTTGATCTTCAGTGTGAGATTGACCTATGGGCATGGCTGAGTTCTGCGCTGCCTGTGAGAAACGGTTACTCAGAGACGCCATTCAAAGAATGGCCAAAAAATCATGAGAAACATATATGAATCATGGTTTCGGCAAGATTGATGGACGGAGATGTTAGGAGTAGACATAAAAAATTATAGTATTGACACGTACACCATGGAGCTAAGATAGCATGTATTTTACTATAACAAGGTGAATATACTAGTGTGACCAGTACTACTACTACACTACTTATAGTACTCAGCAACTGAGAATAAAAGTAACTGAATAACGGCAGAGATAACTGAATTTTGTCTTGTTGATACCTAGAGCTACTGCTGAATTGACTGACTGCTTGCAAAGACAATTGCAGGTAAAAACAACAAAATTTATCCAAACTTCAAGCTTTCCCCCGTCTCTCGCCAGTCCATGTTCTTTCTATCCACATAGGGCATGTACATCAGTACTTCAAAGTTCAAACATCTGTAAGAATCTGTACAGTTTTTCTTATCTCAAGAGAGATGATTCCACATCTTTCTAATTGATGGACAGAATGTAACTAATTTGGACAGTTTTCAAGGTGAGGGGCCAATTTGTTCATCTAAGCAGAGGGCCAAAAGTGCCATTAATCATACATAGTTAGGAGAAGCTGGAAATTCTACTAATACATCCAACACCTTTCCTGACATCTGGGCTCAGCAAGCGTACGATGTGAACTTGATGCTGGCTATAACCCAAGTCCACTTCTACCGTAACAATGTCTGCACAAGCTCAGACAGAATCACAAGTTCACAACTATCTGAAGTTCATAACACAAGCTCAGACAGCTCAACCAAGAAACTAAGAATCGTACCAGATCTGCGCTGCCTTTCCTGATAGCTGGATCTGAGATGACGAGCCTTGGGGTTGACGGCGGACGGTCGCAGCAGGAGCGGGAGGAGCTCGGGGGGCGGCGGCCGCCGGGTCGCTGGGGGAGCGGAGGAGCTCGGGGGGCGCCAGGGGCTGACGGGTCGCTGGGGAGCGGGAGGAGCTTGGGGGGTGGTGACCGGCGAGCGCAGCAGTAGGAGCCCGGAGGGTGCCGGGGGTACCTATGACAAGTGGGTCCATATGTCATAGGAAACCCATTGGGTACCCATGAGTATAAATTGGCACCCACGCCCATCCTATAACCTTATCGGGTACTGAATCCGAAAACCCATGGGTCTGAGATGCTACCCATACCCATCCTTATTGGGTAGGGTACCCACGGATATCCAAATCCATGGGTAAAACTGCCACACCACCGAGCATTCAGTTAACAAACTTAGAAAAAACTTTCTAGTGGTACTAGTGAATATAATATTATTCTTGTGTCCGTCTTAAAGGTTGAATAACTTACATTGTTTTTATGGTCATGTATATTGTGACTATGTACTATATTTTTGTGAAATTTTTCGTTTTTATTTCCATATCCGCTCCGCTCCATTCCAAGTCCATTTCCATATTTATTCCTGGAGTTTCTAATTTTGTTTTCGTTACCAATAAAAAAATATGAAAACAAAAACAAAACAATCATCTACCGACAGTTTTCAGTTTCATTTTCAACCCTATATATACAAGCATTCGTTTCATTCTCTCCGTGACAGTGATCAACAAAATTGCGGGAGATATCGTATTCAGCTATGACAAAGTGTGCAATGCTGTACGCTGTGATTTGTTCACTTCAACCGTCCAATCCATCTTGTTCAGTCACATAAATCAGAAAGTATGGCTCCATTTGGGCAACCAATAGTGTCATTCTGACCAGTAGCGCTGATTGCTGTGTTTCTCTGCCATCGTGTTGACATATGAGCCATCTATATTGAGTCTCTTGACACAACTTAGGTGGCATCAAATAGGCCAAGCATTGTCACTTTAGCAGTTCAGCTATACTATTCAGCTGCGGTATTGCGGTAAGCAGATTTGTCTTTGGACTGCAGTAAATCCATACGAAACTAGTCTCTCTCCCTCTGCTTAGGGCTGATGGCTTTCTGGCATTTTGAGGCGTATTTTATAAGGAATAATTGATAATTTATCTTTATTTATTTATATCATTGATTATTTATTCAATAAGATATCACAGATATGTGGGCTCTAAAACCATATATTACCGATATACGGGACAAATGATTAATTGCATCAATTAAAACGGGGCGGATGATCAATTCTCCTATTTCATAAATACCATTATATATGTACCTAAAAACAAATATGTCTATAAAAATATACATAACACTTTGAAAAAATATGCATACCACTTAGATAGTCTTATATACTTGTACATTACACGTACATACCTCTGTTACACAAGATACTCTCTACGTTGTGAGATATGACATAAGGAGTAACTACTTCTTGGAGTAGAAAAGAAGCTTTCTGAAAAATACCTTATATTCTCAGGTGTAGTTACTTCCACCACTGATATACCACCTAAATGAACTTTAAATACTCCTTTATCACTTTAGATACACTCATATGCTAATTATAAGATACTCTAATGTGGTACACATGAAAAAAATTGCAAGGGGGACTATAGTTTTTAGTGTATTTTGTAAATACCTTCATATTCGTATATAAAAATGAGGATATCTAAAAAATATACATACCTCCTATATGATCATATACTACACGTACATACTCTCCGTTGCGAAAGATATTCACTATGTTGTGACATACAACGTAAAGAGTAACTACTCTTGAAAATATAAAAGAGGCTATATCTATTTCCACACACACACACACATCAGCACATACCTACAATCAAACTATTATAAAAAAAGAAACTCGTTTAAATTTCAGGTCAAAGTTGTATGAACTAGTTAGTAAACTAGTTAAACTCAACATCCTTAATTTTTTTTTTCATATTTGATACATAAAGGAATATCTATTTTAAATTATGGTGCCTAAACACTATGGTGTCCCAGGTAATTATAATATATATGGTATTTCAGATGTGGGAGTAACTACTGCACGAAGTAGATTGTGTGTGTGTGTGTCTATATATAGTACAATTACTTGGGGCACTATGGTGCCCGGGCATCATGGTCCAAAACAGGTATTTTTCCTATGTATTTACATTCGATTTTTTTTGAAATTTTTAGGATATTGAGTTTAACTAGTTCAAACAAGTTTGAACTGAAATTTAAACTAGAGTTTTCTTTTTTTTTCTTTTGGTTATGATAGTTTGATTGTAGGTATGTGCTTATTTTATATATAAATCAGCAAAGTATGTGATCTAAATTCATTCAAATCTTTGAATTTGGGTATATTTTTTCAAAAGTATGTATTTCATTTGAATTGTTACAGATAGATATATATCTTAAAACTGAAAGTTTTAAAAAAATATACCCAAATTTGACCTGAATTAACATATTTAAAATTATAGTGACGGTGCCCAATGGTGCCCCATTTATATACTTTTTGGTTCAGAAGAAAAATACGGTACAAGCCACGTGCTCCAGTGACAACTATTGCCTGCATCTAGCTTATGGCTACGTACACCATCCTATGTTTGGTAGCCTGCCACACAGGTGACTGATCATTTCGTGGCCAATCTGCGAAACTACCGGTTTTTTTACAAAAAAAAAACCCGATAAAAGGATCTAAATGCAATTTTGATTTTTTTGGAAAAACCTCGCGAGGGCAGCTGACGTGGCGCTGATGGGAGGGCTCCAATTCCTTGGCGTATGATATAAGTATACATAGATTGTATCACGTCTCTGATTGGACCGCAGAGACAAGGAACCGAAACAGCCGCCGCCACCCTCACCGTCACCACTGGCTGCCGGAAGCAGCCTAGTGGAAAGCGGTTTGAAATGGGAGGAATCCAAGAGGATGTTTCAGAAGGGTTGCATCTATCACTGTCCTAGTGCCAAAAACTTGTTGTTTAGTACTTCTCATGTTTGCATCTTTAATTGGGAGTTGACATTTGGGTCAAGCAGATAGGCATCAACCCAATTCACCATGGCAACTTCTTTTTCATTAATTCCCTAGGAAATTAAAACAGGTTTATTCAATAGTCTGGTATTTTGTCTTGTTTTGACTTTTGGTTGGTAGTGATTTCCTTCCTTGATTTATAAACAAGTTTGTTTTTCATTATGTGGAGGGCATTTTAAGTAGGACATCGAGGGGATGAAGCAGGCAGGGTAAGATGGAATTTCTTTATAAAATAATATGATTTTTTAAAGAAAAATAGGTCAAGGAAAAAAATTATAGAAATATACCTTTGTCATAATTTCAAATGGCGATAGACGGTCTGTCACTATTTAGAATAACAAAATGTTGATGTGGTGTCCAGGTAGATTATCTGTGGCAAATTAAAATGACGATAAAGATTAGTCACCAATTAAAACGGTGACAGAGAACAACCGGTATTTTGGATGGCAACAGAGGCTCAGTGGTTGGTGCTTGTGATCCAAGTTTTGGCAAAAAAAAAAAAAACAGACATAGTTAGGTGTGGAAATAGATAAATATATTCATGTAGTGAAGGAGAGGAAAATTGGGTCTTTTCTTTCGCTTAATGATGGAATTTGTTGTAAGCATGTAATGAGGTCAAGTGATGTTTGTTGTTTTCACAAATCGGACGATGCCGGGCATAACTTTTCGTAATATAGGTGCGAAATACATGGTGCATACAGTTCGGTTCGGTGTCCGTGTTCACCTTGCTACTTCTATGGTACAAATAGCGACACAGACAAATCATGACCATAAACTACAGCTAAGATACATGTAGGCCTTTTGGAATTGAAAACACAGGGGATGGATTCTGCATTATGGGTGCATGCCCTTAATGCTCAAATGTTAGGATGGCATGGACACGGCTGGTTGTCAGAGTAGTGGCTAGTGCAATTGCAGCTCATATTGGCACAGTAGTAGTAAGTATGGTAGTTGCTGCCAAGGTGGACCACCTTCCTATTGTTCCTCTCCCTAATTCTTTGCCTCCGGAGGTTATCGTTCTGCCTCTGGAGCTTGTCGTCGTTGTTATCCTTATAGAGCTCCTCTTGCATTTTGGCAAGGCTTATTAGCATAGTGTGGATGTAAACTTGGGCAGGTATGTGATATGGTGGGTCCAACCATTTAGTGAATTTGCAATCTGTGATCTAAAAGGAAGAGTAGGTGTTAGTGAGCGATACAGCGATACATGCGTGGAATCATAGGTAAGTAATGAAATAGTTACTATGAATAGAAGGTATCGAAAAAAAATGACATCTTGGGTTCAAATTATCATCGCAAACCTGGACTACCACGTCGATGTTGTGCTTCATTTTGGCCAATGCTTGGGAAGGTGTGCGTAGTTACGTAGTGGATTTCTACTTGTGTAGGATTCTCGTGTTTTGAGAGGAAAATCGGGGATGGGGAATCGGGTTTAGGGGACCGTATATGTGTGTCCCCTCAAGTAAAGGGCCATGGCCTCAAAATGTCTCTCCCTGCTACCCCTCCCACGCCTTGAGCTACCTGCTCTGTCTGTCATTTGATACGCACGAAATAGTTAGTTCAAGGTGCATGAGGTATTTATAGGCCGTGTGTAGGGATGTGATCGGATCGGATACGGTCGAATATCGTCCTATTCATATCCGTATCCATATTTTTATCGAATACAGAATCGAATACGAATAGTATCAAATACGAATTATACAGGATAATATCGGTTACGAATACAGATCGAATACGGATCGGAATCAACATGGATACGAATAATATTAGTCGGATATTTTAAAATCCAATTTCAGTTTTTTTCCAAAATCGATCCAAATTTAAATTCAAAATTCCAAAAGAAATATATTTGTATGTCTTTTTTTTTGCCTTTTTATCCCTAGCTTGTCATACATGTGACTCTGTGAGTAACAATGTACCCCATTGCAATAATTGAACCAAATGATTTGCAGCTGGCATATGCTGCTGAATCCTAAGTAGCCCTCCTGAAACATCACTTGCCAATTTCTGTACCACCTTTACCCAAATATCTCATAATTAGCATCTAGCACACATGAACACATTATATCTTGTCATCCAATGCAGACCTCAGTCTCTGAAATAGTGAAACATGTTAAATTGTTAATGTGTTATTCTGAAACGTGTTATTCAGATAATATCCGTATGTCATATTCGGATATTATCCGAACAAAAACTCGGATATTCCGTATCCATCGGATAATCAGTGTTCCATATCCGTATCCGTATCCATGTAAATTATCTGTATCCATATCCTTATCCGAGAAATCAACTGGATATCTGTGAAACTATCCAAATCATCATCCAAATCAATTCGGTCGGTCGGTCGGTCGGAAAATATCCGTACCAGTTCCATCCCTAGCCGTGTGGGATGTGGGTGGTGAACTTGGTGCACATAAATTATGCTACCGAGAAGGTGGGGTCATGTCCATGTTAAACGCATATGGCAGTGTGGTGTCACAATTGCCGAAAAGCAGGTGGCAGTGCCTTGTCACCGAATGTGCAATAAGTGGCAGTGTTCTTCTACACCGGTTAGAAAAACCAAGTGGCAGTTGTTGCGATGCGTACTATGAAGTCACTGAGGAAAGGTGGTGGGAGTTGTCAAGTCACATGCGTGGGAGTTTTCATGTCCGTTGGAGATGCAGGTGGGACTGTGTTATCCATGATGGATAGTACTTGGCACTGTGCTGTCACAACCATGTCGTCATTCGAACCAAGTTATGTGGATTGCGTAAGAAAATTTTCTTTCGATTTTGTTGTCAGTAGTACGGTTTGGTGTAGTGATTCGTATCAAATTGTTAGCACGATGGAATGAAAAGATAAACGAGGAAGAAATAAGTAGAACACATGCATGTAAACAAAGTTGTCCATACATGAGTACAATAATGAATAAAGTAAAAACCCTACGCACGGTTCCTCCACGGTGCAACACCTCGTGTGGTCCTAGGCCTGGCCCGACATTGTACATGTCCAAATGGATACGTCAAGTGGTCAGGTGGAACACCTCGAGTGCTCCTTGTTGCTCGAATCGATGCTGGTAGAGTAACAAATACAGGTTCCACTGACTGGCTCGGTCCCAATGCACTCTAAAGCTAAGATGCACCAAGTATTATTCCTGTCGACTGCTACGGCGGCTCAACAAACCAGTCATTGACGATGGCATCATCATTGGCCTCGGGCTTCGTCTCCATAGTGAAGCACATTGTCCTTGTCTTGTGCCTCGTGGGTTGCAAACAAAATACATGGTGCCATTCAAATGACTTCATAAATTCATGACGAGAATGTTATGTATAAAATAGTAGTGCAAGGTTTACTTGGAAATATATCGGCATAAAGAGCGGGACGCTACCAACTGGAGCCCCCTGAGCACGTCTAGAGGAGGTGGGGGTGTGCGCGTGCACTGTCCCATATGTGCTATGGTGGTCATTTACCATCGAGAAACATACTTAACCCTATAGCCTCCTGCACAACGTATGCTGGATGATGCACCTTGTCATGTCTCGCACATGGTCAACCATGGCTATGAGCTGATACATGGTGAGCTGCAACGTGTCCCTAAAGCTGATGCGAGACCTAAGAAAGGTAGCCTCCTCATAAGCCTCCCTAGCAAGGTCGCTCTACGTACAAAGTGAAACATGTTGTAATGAAAGCAAACATATACACTATATAAATTGTAAATTCGAAGACATATTCAGTGTTTTGCTAACCAAGTGATGTAAGGCGGAGTACGGTTGGGTGGGGTATGTGTTTACTATCGTAGGAACGTGCCTCAAAGGATCATCCATGACATGCACGACTCGAATACATGCGCTATACCAGTCGATGTAGGCATTGTATATCCCGTGGTCGTAGGGGACAACCTCCTTGTGGACATTCTCCAATGCACGTGACCACTGTTGAGCGTGGAAGGTAACTGGCGTGAAAGTCGGCTGCAAAAGTAGTGGTGCACACGAAAATTAGTACATAAATAGGGAATTGTAGCATGAATCACGGTGAAAGTAGGGTATTAACCCGTCAATGACACCACAATATCCTTGTTGGAGGAAAACTCACCAACTCCCAGAGGGGAGGTTTCATGCCCCGCAGGAGGTCTCCTCATGCCCAGCGGGCATACCTCGTTGGCATACCCCGTGGGAGGTCTACGCCCACCCCGCGAGCATACCTCATGGGCGTACCCTGCGGGGAGGTCTACGCCCACCCCGCGGGTATACCTGTGGGCATACCCCGTGGGAGGTCTCCTCATGCCCCGCAGGTCTATGCCCACCCTGTACCTTATGGGCGTACCTCGCGGGAGGTCTACGCCCACCCCGCGGGCGTACCTCGCAGGAGATCTCCTCATGCCCCGCGGGAGGTCTACGCCCATCCTGCGGGCATACCTCGTAGGCATACCCCGCGGGTGGTCTTCTCATGCCCCACAGGAAGTCTACACCCACCCTGCGGGTATACCTCGTTGGCATACCTCGTGGGAGGTCTCCTCATGCCCTGTGGGAGGTCTATGCCCACCCCGCGGGCATACCCCGTGGATGTACCATGCGGGAGGTCTCCTCATATGGGACTTGAGTGGGGTCTCCAATTCCCTTATGGAACCCCAGAGTTAGAGGTTTACTCCTTTGAGACGATGACGTGGGGTCCACTACCTCCCCGCTGGAATGACCAAAATGCCCCCACTTAGGCTGCTCCAGTAGGGGTAGGATGATATTTTGCATAACAGGCTAAGCGCCTATAAAAACTCACTATAACCCATACATGTAACTTGAACTCTCATTGAATACAAGTACCATAACTGATGTGTCCCTCGGGGAGCCTAGACGAGGAGACATCCCTCTACTCGCCCCTGGGGAACACACCAATAGGAGTAGGGCGTTTGCTTAGCACCCAAACCTGTATAAACCCTCGTGTCACTCTCTCCCGTGGACGACGGCCCATGAAACGGCTGGCGTCCGCCGTCACTCCGTGTCTCTTTTCCGAACATACGACAATCCCTATGGTAGGACGGTCCATGTCATCCCCAAGTGCCCCATAGAAGGCAGGCCCGTATGGTGTCAACTCCATATATTATCGTCCTATCTAGAAATACTCAAACAACCTCATCTATAGAAGGAGAGGGCATCTGGAGAGAGTTGAGATATCCCCCATGTGTCGATACCTGTTGCAAAGGATACGATACGTGGTGTACAATACCGCAGGGCCCCAAGGTAGCTATGAGATGCCCCCCACGTCTGCATCTACTATCGTTCTCGCGTATTGGATTATGTGTTTGTCCACACTATTCCCATGGGACAAGCATAATATGATCCAACTGAAGAACCATAGCAGATATGCCTCAAAGTGCTGGCACATCATGTACTTCCCTGCACCGTCGACCATCCTCTACGGCTGCAAAACAAGATCTTGTGTTGGATGATACAAATGCAAAACAAAATAGATGTCATAACATGAAATAACACTTATGTAGAACTGTGTGAACCACTTATTCGTCGGTTCGTGGGTGTTGTAAAAGTCCCTGTAACCTACATCAGTGGGTAGCATGCCCTGGAACCTCGCGAGTAGCTAAGGTCGCCAATCCAGGTCCACGTCCTGAGGCACAACCGTGTCCCCGATGCAGGGAATACCATTGAGGTAACTCACGTCCTCAAGTGTTAGCGTCATCTCCCTGCACGGGAGGTGAAAGGTGTGTGTCTTCGGTCACCACCGATCAACATGAGCCGTGACTAGGCTCCTGTCATGGAGGAACCTCTGGGAGGCACCACGCCTGTCCTTAGTGTCAACGACTATGACCTACACCATTCTAACTAGAGGGAGCAATTCAGAGGTCCTCAAGATGCGTGGACACATTTTAAGAATGCGAATATAAAATGAGAGTACCCTGCAATCAAAATACTTAAAGCACTCCACTTACGTGGGAATCCAATGCTTCTTGATCCATCATGCCCTCATCAGGGTGCACAACCGGAGCGAGCCAAGCTTCATGAGTGCCTGGCCGTCGGGAGGGGGTAGTATGCCTAAGCGGCTACGGTGCGACACCTCTATTACAGGGTTGAGAAGCTCGTAGTGCTACTCTGCACCTGCTACGTCGTCCTTCATGCCTGTCACAAAAAAATCAATGTTAGTATGACCTAAAGTAACTTAAACCTTAAACATGCAAGTTCAATTACAATTAGCCATGCATGTTCAATTACAATTAGCACGGAATAAAATAATGACCCCAATAATTGTACTAAGTGGTCCACAGTTCTTGCCATACAGCAATTTTACATACATTGTACATAATAGCAATGTTTACATCAACAGACATGATGAATAGCATAGATAATATATGACAATAATTTTGATATAGTTCCCACATCTCAATAAGTGTTATATCACCACACAAAACAAGTGCACTTCTAGTTCGACACACTTCTTACAATACACCATTTCACATGTGCTTCAGTGTTGGGCAATATTTGAAAGTGTCTCCTTGCAAATGGAACATTTCTTAATACAATGGTCATATTCTGCTGCGTCCATGTCATTCCTGATATGCTTGCTTTAGAAGCATCCTACTCCCTTCATCCTGTCAAGGTATGGAACCCAATGTGTCTTATCCCAGCTCCGATGATCGATGAATGATCCAACCACACCGAAACCATATAGTTCTCTGCTCCATGTTGCCATCACCGCTTCCTTCAATAAACATTCAGACATGAATATGCCAGGATCCTAATGATTTGCCGAACAGGCATCCACCACGTATGCGTATGGCCTGTGTAGCAGATAGGGCTTGTTGCATGTGCAGGAATAACCTCATCTCCCAAGGGTGCACTCCTGAACTAAATGTATTATTATTTCTATAATTTTTTCATATTATTTCTATAATTTTTTTTGTATTATTTTAAAAATATTCAAGTAAGATGCATGTATGATTCTATTCTACATTGCTAATATTAGGTTTTCTTTTATTCTTCTCTCTTCTTTTTGCTGCTAAATATTTCTGTATTCACTATTATATCCGTTGCTGTGAGGAAACAAACAACTAGAATACTAGTTCATCTGATCTGACAACCTTTTGTTCTAAATTTTTTTGTTGTTCATATCGCTGGTACGAAGCAGACAAAAAAAAAATGTATCAGTCACAAGAATTAAAAAAAAAATCACTCTCCACTGGCTGGATGCGAAAGCGTCACCCTAGCTTGCTGATGTCCACCGCATGACATCACAACTCGAGAGCACGAGGGTTGAACAATTGTTTTTCTTATAAAAAAAAGTTCCTCGTTGATAGGCTTGGATCCAACCAATACAGAGAACATTAACAAGAAAGAAACAAAGCAGCCATTAGCTCCAATGATAGTTTATTAGCGCATCTCTTTCCATAATACAGTTGACGAGGACACGGTGCAGTGCTTGGCTGTTGGTACAGCCTCAAAGGTCGGCAACTTGGGGCGCTCCAATTAGTACTTTCCAACTACAATGAATTAAAAAGCTTTAAAATACCATCCTGTTAGTTTACTGAGCATAAACGTTTTTCATTTTTTTTTAGGTTGCATCTTGCCGAAATGAGTGATTTAATTATCGACTAGTCCCCGCGATCGCCTTTTTTTTTTAATCTCGTAGTTCATGAACCCAAAAGGCAAAAAAGAAAAAAGATAGAGAGAAAAGAAACCATCAAAACAAGAGGTGGAATGTGGATAAGCACATAATAGAGCATTTGATGTGCAATTGTTAAATACTAAGGTGGCAAGGCCTATGTATGCTCTCATACCATTGTAAGGAAATGATTGCTCCCAAAGTTCCTAGCAACCATCAGGAAAATTCTACTTTTGTCAATGGGGATAACTGCCTTTTGGCATCCTCTGTATCTGACCTATGAAACAGCCAAGAGAAAACCCTACTTGTACAATTTTCTAAAGCCAACCTTTTTGTTTGGTTGTTGGGTGGAGACAACTGTACTAAAGGAAACAAAGAAACACCACCACCCAAAAGTTCTTTTTTGGACAGATAGTTGATACTTTCTTTTTCTGAGACAAGTAACAGGTCAATTGGTGCTTGATACTTGCATTGGAATTTGGACAGGACTTTCTTATGAGGTAAATGGAGATGGAGTTTCAACATCTTGGAGGGACATGGATAATGGAGTAGATACAAAGTACTTCCCCAGTTGAAGACCCAGATAAATATATATGCTGTTCTTTAGTGTGGATGGAGGGGATGCATGCATAAATCTAGCACCTGTCAACCGAGAGAAGAGTTAAAGCCAAGAAAGTGCCAGGTAGATGAGAGGTACCATGTTATGCAGTGAAAGGTGATGAGTGCTAGACTTTCAGAGATGTAAGGTGGGAACCGATCTAGTTAATGCAGATAGCAATTTCTTCCCATTCAATTGAAGGCAGAAAGTGAGATAAAAGGTTTTTCATTGCACATAACATCCCAATATTTTTCTCTCTAGGGATATAAGATGCATCATAATGGTGTGGAGAATTTTGTGAGTCTTTGGTATTTGGTAAGGAGCTCAATGGAAACTACATGTCAGCTAAATTTGTTAATCCATAACTAGGTCTGATTTATTTGTTACCCTTCAGCACGGCTAATCTATATGTTTGTTCCGAAGTACATCTTAGAACAGTACTATTATACGATTCTTCCAAATTGAGGAACCACGACATTGAAGCAACTGCGACGAGAGTAAAAAGATTTAGTGAAACTGATTGCAAATTCTTTAAACACAACTTTAAAAGAGCATAAGGGATTGTTGCTCTCACACAATATCTGGAATCTTTTACGACCTTTGGTTCCTTGCTAGAGATGGCAATGAGGACCCGAAACCCGATGGGTATTTACTCCATTAGGGGTGAGTATTAATTTTTTTTATACATGCGGGTCTATTAATGTGTAAAAGTTACTACCCAGCGGGTAGAATGGGTACGGATCCGTTCTATTATTACCCGTACGCGTTCACCCGCGGGTCTAGTCCACTAATAATTTGGCCCAACTCCCGAGGCCTAACTGTGCAACCCATCAAAATTACTACTATGCACTATTGCTTCTGCAATACTTCCCCCCCTCCACTATCTGTCATGTAATAGTTTAATGTTTGATGATTGTGAAGACCTGAGCAAAGCTTCTGTATTGCTGGTCCCTTGGCGAAAGGAGTTGGAAATGATGAGTGTTATGACATAGGATCTAGTTTTTGTGGTACAAGTTGTGCAGGTAATTCCCTGTCCTTTGCTGAATATTTCACAGGTAAATCCCTGTCTTTTGCTGAATATTTCTTTCATCTGCGTTGTTTTATATTTCTTATTTCAACTTTCCCTAGTGTTAACTCGAGGGCCATGTGAATTCACCAGTCCTTCACTTTGACCTTCGCGTCGACACTAGTGAATTTGCACATGAATATTTGACTGCATTAGTTTAGTCTTTAGTGTTAGTGTTTGGAAGCAATGATACTATCTTTCTCTATTAATCTTAAGCACGAGTGCTGGTTACCCGTCGGGTCCCCGTTACCCACACGGGTACGGGCACGGATAAATTTTGTACCCGTGTGCGGGTATGGGTATTGTAGTAGGTAAATTTTACTAACACGGGTACGGGTATGGGATGGTGGCACCTGCCGGGTACAGACCCGTTGCCATCTCTAATCCTTGCCCTATACAAGAATCTAATGCTAAAGAATAACCTAACCTCTAGTTCTCTCGTACACCTCTTGCTTTGGATACGTTGATTTGTAATTTCTCTGGTTGCCTAGGTTCTCCATGATCACCCCTAGGTTTATATAGCCTCCTAGTTCTCCTTTAAAGAAGTAGTAATCCTACTTTGAAATAGAGTAGAAATCCTATTCCTGTTATGATTCATCTACCACACCTTTCCAAATCCTAAAAGACTATATGAGTCACCATGCTTAGCAATCTCCACCGTGACTTATCCGTTGAAGTTACTTTGCTCCCCTAAGAACTCACTCTAAGTCTCTAAGTGAGCTCCAATTTTTTTTTCATTTTTCTTTTCACCTTTGGGAGTGCCCCCACTATAGGGGCTTATGCACATCACCTCAACGCACGTTTTGGTGTTTAAACTTGGCCATCCGAACCCTCCTCCTGAGAGCCCTTTCTTTATGTAGTTTGGCTAACCACACATCTTGTTCCTACAGCCCTCTATACCATAAGTTTGTACCGCATCTGAGCTCCACCTGCTCATCAGTACCATGTGATTTGTCCTGCCATGTCTTCCTTATTCTAATAGATTGCACCTTCACTTTTATGTCCGCTAGATTTTATAACCGTCTTTGAAGTTTCGCACATAACTGCATTTAAGATCTGAGTACCTATCGTTGACAACACGGTTTCCTTCTCCTAACCACGATATTTTCCAGAACTCCCATTGGTTACCCTTCCTTTAGTTTTACACATCAACCAGTATTCTCTATTGCTCTAGATACTTTTCATTATTACCTGCCCTTTGTAACTAACTCGCATGACTCCAACTTGAAGTGATACCTCTCAATTTTCGATTTCAAGTGACCTCACATATATTAGATTCGTATTTAAGTTGGGAACATAATGAACTCTCATTAATGTGCGATGTGCTATATCATATATCTCTAATGTAATTATTCCCACCTCAGTAATTGCATACTCCTTGCAATCATCCAAGCGAACGGTTCGATGTGTCGGGCGTAGAGATCCTTCGTCAAACATCCCCTTTGTAGAATATATGTGGTAATGACAACCTAGATCTAATATCTATTTATGAGAAGTACCTGATTGACCGATGATAAGTACGTTTGGATCATCTTTTACTACTGTCATTGAGCATGCACCCTTCATTTGCTTCAAACTCGAACAATCCTTATCATACAACCTTCCCTGTCACATATATATAGCATACACATGTGACCTTACTCTTGCCCTTATTCTTCATGTGACTTTTGCTGCTGCATGTAATACCTACTGCAACTGATGCTTGATCACCTAAGGATAAATATTGTAATGATTTTTTTAAGGACTCGGCCTCCAACAAATGCGACTGCCTCTGTGAAGTTGAGAGTGTTTTTTCTGATAAGAATACGCATCACCAATTGCTCCCAAGATAGTGGTAGAGATTAAACCAGTACGACGACTTTATCGTTCTCCTCAATTTTTCCATCCACACTAATCAGCTGTGTGATAAGCTTGTTAAAGACACTGAGATGTTCAACGATCCGTGTACCTTTCTCCACATGCAACCTATACAATTATCGCTTTAGCACCCACCAGTTTGTTAGCGATATTGCCATATACAATTCCTCTATGTCATTCCATAATTTCTTCGATGAATTCTCCTTGATCACCAAGTACTTTACCTCATCGAGGAGACATAGACAGATCATACTGACAGCCTTCCGCTCCATCACATTCCAGTCTTCAGCGGATGTCTTTTCCAGTTTATCCCCTTCAAGGGCAGCGATGAACTCTTGTTGGATAAGGACATCCTTCATCATACATTGCCACACGCTGAAATTTTCTCCCTCGTTAAATTTCTCTACTTGATTCCACATCGTCGACATCGATCTTGACTTGAGCCACCTGACTCTTTACCAATCTTCTAACAAATCAGATTAATCCGGCTTTGGCTCTAATACCACTTGTTACACTCTAATACCTGTTCTTATACCTAGCAACCCCTCTATCGGATTATAGTTTTGTGAGATACATCACTAGCGTGAATGGTAACGAAGAAGATGAATCTCGTAGAGAGAACAAAAATAACGATATTGAAGCTACTACAATAAAAGAGAAAATATTTGATGATATTGAAGCTACTACAATAAAAGAGAAAAGATTTGATGAGACCAACCACAAATTTTGTAAGCACAATTTCATAAGAGAAGAAGTGATTGCTTCTCTCTCATAACCTTTGAAATCTTTTAGGACCTTTGGATCCTTACCCTATATACAGAATATAGTGCTAAAGAATAACATAGATTCTAATCCTCTCATGCACCTCTTGCTTTAGATGAGTTACTTTGTGGCGTCTTGGTTGCTTGGATCCTTCATGACCACCTCTAAGTTTATATAGGCTCTCTAGTTCTTCAAAATACGTAGGAATTCTACTTCGAAAGAAAATAAGAAACCTAATTCTATTAGGTATAAATCCTAAACAAATTAAATATAAGTCACTATACTTTAACATTATTAAAAGAAAACCAATGGATCTTGTTTAAGATAGCACAACAGAGAATACTTATTAAACAAGTGAGCTAGGGCATTTGCCTATGTAATTGTCGTTTTCTGTAAGCTTGCTTACACCTCTGTATATAGCTAGTGGCAACACATCTCCGGACTAAAAAAGACTTCACAAAGAAGAATGGTACAAACAAATTAAAATTATTCCCATCAAGGTAATTTCCAGCTGCGCATGGTCATAGACACACCTGTTTGTTCACACCCTTTGCCATTCGTAAACTGAGACAAACACTTGATCAGAGAGCATCCTTTGGCAGGTCCACCGAATAGGGCATTTGCTCTCAAAGACTTCACAAAGAAGATTGGTGGCCAAATTAATGGAATCGTGGAGCGTAATCCTGTGCAACTGCAGCTGCAATGTGAAAATAAAAGTTCGCTGATCTCGATTCAGTTGCAAATTAATATCACCTGTTCTGATTTTCCCCATATGGTGCTTCCAAGAGAGAGCAAAGAACAATTATTTACATTTGGAACATAGACACCGAAACCAATTTAAGCATCGAAATTGATCATTAACTCCTTCTATGATCCCGCCGGTGACCTTACATACACATCATTATTTGCAATTGCAACCGAGGGTGCAACACCACTGTGTTCATCAAAGGGAAGAGAAAAGATCGAGGAATTAACCAATCCTCGCAACCGAAGTGCAAAAATCATCACAACGAAAAAGGAAAAGAAAAGAAAAAGAAAAAGTCTATCCTACTTAAGATGCGTACATTTCACCAACCAAATCCATCCTTGACGAGCCGAGATGCTGCAAGAAGTCGGTAGCCATCCCGAGGAAGACGTCCTCCTCCAAGAAGCCCAGGAAACCTCCAGGGTTCAGATCCATCCACAGCTCCTTGTGATCAAGGCCGCCGCCGAATCCCCCGTCCTCCTTCGCCTCGCACTTGATCTTCTTATTGCTCCCCTGCTGCACCATGGATCCGCCGCCCCTCTCGGCGGCCGGCGCCGGCCTCTTCTTGCTCGCCTCCTCCCTCCGTTCCTCCCCTACCGGCGGCGGAGGCGGCGCCACGTCCGCCGTGCCGGCGGCCGGCTTCCCGGTGAGCCGCTGCACGAGCGCCCGGAAGTCGGCGACGTCGGCCTTGATGATCTCCGGTGCCGTGATGTGGACGATCTTTATCCTGGGCCGCGCCTTGGACATCGTGTGCGAGGAGCCCTTGTGCGCCGGCTGTGTCCATGACGGGGCCATGCCGTGGTGCTGGTACTCCCCCATTAGCGTGCAGACAGAGAGAGAGAGATGGAGAGATGGGAGTGCGAGGAGGAGGACGGAGAGGAGGGGGGCAATGGAGAAGGGATTATATAGAGAACGACAACGAGGTGATGTTGTTGTTCGAGGGAGCAGCCAGATCTCTACCGTTCGATGGTAAAAAAAATTCAACGGCTCAGATCCCTACAGCGCACCATTAATAGTAGTCTGGGTAGTACTAGCAGCTGGACGTCTGATTTTAAAAAAAATTTTGGACACCCGTGCAACATTTTTTTTCAATTTGCAACATTGTTTTTGCTTTTGAAACATTTACTGTTTATCGAAGGAAAATGTTGCATGCGTAGAAAAAAATATTGCGGTAAAAAACAAACGTTCGAACTGTAGCATTACCGTAGTAGTATTTGTTATGGTAACCACGAACGGTGTTTGTTTGTTACGGTAAACAGGAACAGTGCATGGTACAAGGCGTGCGCTGCATTAGCTCTACAGCCCCATGAAACAGTGCTAGTGGAGCATATCCGAGCCGTTGATTTTTTTATCTAACGGTTGATGGTATGACCGCCAAAGTTACATTCATGTTAGGGACTGTAGTGGGTCCCTATTGTGTGGAAGGAGGGGGGATGACTTGCAAGGATATGGTCATCGGCGGAGCCAGGGACCGGCGGGCTTGGGCTATTGCCTAGGCTTAAAGTCTAATGATCATACATTAGGACTAGCAAATGGGTCGCTTAGTGGTTCATCCAGCAAAGTTCAGGTCTAGGTTACATGGCAACTGGCAACTGGCACTCAGGTTCAGCTCAGACCGTAATTAAATTCGCTCAGGTTCTGAACTTTTTCTGGCTCCGCCACCGAGGATGGTCAGGAAGAATTAAAATCAGTTTTCTGGGTTTGAAATGGAAGGACCGAGCATCATTCCAAGTGTGCCACCAAGGGGATACATACAAAGTACTACGTATAGTGCGTGTGTGTATATATATATTACAAAAATGGTTCAAGAAAGGGTTGTCACAATTACATGTATAGAAAGGTGGCACAGTTGTATATGCGTGTTTTTTTTGCCAGGTGTACCACAGTTACGTAATGTACAGGTCGAAAGGGTAGCATAGCTATTCTTAATTTCAAGTATGGAAGCGGAGAATAGTTCACGATAGCGTAAATTTTATAAAACTACAAAAAAAAAAAAACTACATGTTTTAGTTCAATTTTATGAAACTGTTTTTATAACATATATGACTGTGGATTTATATGGCAAGCCTTATGCACCAGTGAAACGGAAAATGAAGGCGCATAAAGGCTGGTATGTGGGGCTATATTGTTAGACCTGTTATAAGAAACGATCAATTCTAAAACATGTAATTTTGTGACACAAGTTCTCTTAAAATCTGTAATTTTATGAAATACAAGCTAAAACATATTATTTTCTTATAGTTTGTAAAAAAAAACTTATGATTATATGAAATTTACTCTCTACGAGAAGACGTTGGTCTAGCTTTGCACTAGCATGTACCTAGCTGACTGCCATGTGCATAAGTGCATTTTAGTTGTTTTAGGTGATTGATTGCCTTGCAACACATGCTACCATACGTAGGCAGTGCATATTTTACAGCATCGACCGATCTGTATATCTTTGCCTTAGTTGTCTACTACGTAGCATAAACATGCCCACTGCGTCAGCATGCATACACATCTTTTGGCCTTTCATCCCGCGAACAGATCGACGGTGTACTAGAGCTGTTTCTTTCGGCGGCGAAGAGGCATACAAGAGGCGTATCCTGTATGCACTAAACAGCGCGGTGAATTCGGAGCGTTGGATCCGAAACGAAGAGTCCAGATTCAGCGGTACAGTATCTCTCCCCCTTTTTTTACCGCCCCTTTCTCGGGTCTTTTTACTGTTTTAACTGTGCGCCTCCGTCTTTTTTCTTCACCACAGCAGCAGCCAGAGAGGGCGTGCTTCCACTTACTCCGTCTGTCTCACAAAGAGTACATCTTTAGTCCGTAGGATCCAGCTGTAAATGTATGTATGCTCATTTAAGTACCTAGGGAAACCAAAGCACCAGCATGCTTATGTATAAAGTAATGAATGTCACATTAGTTATTTATCATGCACACTAATCTGTCTTAAAAAAACCTAAAAATACACTCTCTGTAGGATAGAGAGAGTAGTACAAGCTCGTGGAAGCACGCACGGTAAATATCTCGATTTGCGGTAAGGTTATGTAGCTCTCCAACGTCACCTTTCCCGAGCCGGTCCGGCAGGCCCACGCGGAAACGAAACCGGCGAGGATTAGATTTTCCAAGGAAGCTAGCGCGCTGATACGATATGCGTCCCGATCGATTCTGTCGTCACGGCTTGTTTAATCGCCTCGCCGTCTCCTCGGTCTTCCACGGCGATGACACGGGCGGCGCGCGCGGAGGTAACAACGTCTTGTCGTGCACACGCCACCGCACGGCACGCGCGGCGACTCTCCTGAGTCAAATTTTGTTTTCGATTAGCATCTTATTGCCTTTCGAGATTTAAAATTTTAATAAAATCTCATTATTTTGGATGAGATCCAAACGAAATTCAAATTCAGAATTTTTTTGAACTGAAAAAACCGATATTTCGGTAAAAAAAAAAATGAGATCTTGTTCAAAATTATCGAAATCTCGATAAATTTCAACCGAACGAAAAATAGTTCAAGTGATGTTGGAAAATTTTGAAAATTATTGTGAATGGTCCTGACGCATCGCTAATATTTCTATAAAATTTTCAGATGATGATCAGTCCTGAAGAATTTTTAAAAATTTTTACAGTGCTGCTGCCCTGATAAAACCTGTACATGTATTGCTTTCTGAGACTAGAAAAGACTAACCAAATTGCCTTGCCAGGAAAGTTTACATGGCCGAGTTGGTCTTATTGTAAAATGTAGTTGTTCACCCACGCCAATAAATAACACGAATAAGAACAGTGAACACACACAACGTAGGGGGCAATGTTATCTCTTTATTAGATTAATTATCTTTGTACAAGGGGTGCCTAATATATAGCAAAATCAATAGGAGATAGATTTGGATTCGCCCACCAATAGATAGAGTACTTCCAAATTTGAACTATGATTCTATCTATATCATAACACTCCCCTTGGACGAATATCAATTTTTTGATATTCTGAATGTCCAACGGCTATCTAACTAACGGCTATATTCTTTTTGTTGGCTATATAAGCCGTACCAGGGCAGCGTTGAATGAGAGCTTTTGGTATCTACTTGATATTTTAGCATTCTAGAGTTGGTGTTGCTTGAGTTGATGCACTTTAGAGTGTGTTTGAGCTAGTGTAAGTTCTTGAGACAGTGTTGCATGTGTTGCACACCTTAATTTAGTTTTTGAGCTCAAGAGTGAGGCTAGGTAGCATGTGTTGCACCTAGAATGTGATTGAGAAGATCTTAGTGCATGTGTTGCACTTATGTGATCACCGGAAACGCATGTGTTGCGCTAAGTGAAGTTCAAGCGAAGTGTTTGACCTACTACTCTTAGTGGTTGCTGCCATCTAGATGGTGTAGGAGCGTCGTGCGCAGAAGCTCTCAAGATTTGTGAGACGCCTCGGCGAAGTTTGTAAAGGTTCTAGTTGAGTCTACTCGAAAGAGTGAAAAACTACCGAGTGGATTTGAGGCGAAAGGCTCAAGTGAGTGATCCGGTCCAAAGTGAGTTGGACTTCCTCAATGTGGACTAGGGGAGACCGACAAGTCTCCGAACACCACAATAAAAAGTCGGTGTGTCACTTGTCTCTTTACCTTCAAGTATTTACATTATCATATTTAGAATTGCTTAGTCTCGCTTGTTAGATCAACATAACAATTATTGGGTAGAGACATAATTTAGTTAGTGCACTATTGAGCCTATTTGATTTAGGTCTTAATTATCAAAACCGTAGTTTACGATTCCGCAATTTATTTAGGTTTTGACATAGGGTTGATTAAAGCGTAATCCCCGAGTAGAGAATCCTTATAATCGCCTATTCACCCCCCTCTAGGCACATCCTCGACCCTACAACACCCCGAAACAAACCCGATGTTTGCGTGTGTTGGTTAAGATCAACCCATAGTCAAGTTTTTGGTGCCAACACGCTCATAAGATGTATACTTCTAGAAGCCCCCTGTATAAACGTCAGGAACAAATAAAAGAAGTTGAAGGAGTAAGTCAAGGAGGCTTTCTAGGAGGAACCGAAGATCGCCCCTGAAGACTATTATTGAGTGGATATGTACGGGCCTAATTGGAAGAAAGCCAAGGCCAATAGCCTCGCCAAATCAAAGGGGAAGGCACTAATGAATCCTTCCGTGTAAGGTCTACGTTAAGTAGCATGACTTCTTTACATTTCCATAAGACGCACATGTATCATACTTGTACTTTTCGTTCATCATTCATCCGTATCGCCGTTTGTACCGTACAAGTACGATGGTGTTAGCACCCAAATTTGACCGACCGAGACAGGTACGGTCTTGATATGAGTTAGGGAAAAGTGGCGTGAACCGGGCCAGCAACGGGTGATGGAACAAGACAAAATCAAGAAGATACGATCGTGTGAAGATTAGAAGGAAAGGCCAGAGCCAATACGACCCAGACCCCATACGGTTACGATCAAGATGGAAGGCCGAACATGAGGCTGATACGGTTATGAAGAAACCATGACGGATACGATCGAAGCCACCGGACTACAAAGAGAGGATGGCGCGCTACGTCGAAAAGGACATCAAAACCACAACCAATCTATCAATTATTCTACTTTACTCTCGTCGCATTAGGAGTAGCCACCGTAGTTCTGTAATCTTTCTTCTGTAATACACTTTGATCAATACAAGTTGCGCATCGCTAATTGTTGATCTTTGCTCCGTTATGCCCTACCAAGCCCTAGTTTCTTCCCGGTCTTGTTACGCATCGCCTTTTTTGGGGGAAGTGGGCTTTTACCATGTCTGATCAACTCGCAAGGGTTGATTAGATCTATTAAGTCACCTTGATCTATGTTGGTTCGCCCTGAACCGGTTAGGATCGTCTTGCTACCAAGTCTCGGATCGTTCTTCTGAACGATCGCATCGGGAGATACGTCTCTTGCCAATTGCGTGATAAAATTGGCTGGCACGCTCGCAAACCTGAACCCGGTGTTCTCGTGTGTTGGCGGCGATCGACCCGACGTCAAGTTTTTTGACGCCAACACACTTTTGGCATGCCCTGTGTGATCCGAAAGCCATTATGAAATCATCAGGAAAGACCGTCGCTTCCGTCGACGTCAATCTTGACGCGATAATCGCGCCAACTTTGGCCGATTTGACGCCAGAACAGTACAAGAAGATCGAAGATCAAAAGGCGGCGTTCGAGCAGATGATGTTGAGCTGCTACCAGAAGACGCGGCGTGGCATTACTCAGAAGACGGCACTGCCAACGATCAACCCCTTCAGGACGGTGGCCCCCAACGCTGGCGATGAAGCCACGGTAAGCCGATACTTGCCTGCGCAAGCAGAATTATTGGATATGATCAATCAATCTATAAACCATGCGCTACTAAACTAATCATCGGCCTTGGTCACCACGCTGAGGCCATTGATATCAAATAGTGTAAAAGAGATGACACAGGAGCTCGTGATAGCCGGGTCTCTTTTCGAACCACCACAGGTCCTCCCCACGTATCCGGTCTTTTCAATTGGACTAGGTGCTCAGGGGGCGAGGTCGATGGTCGAAAGTAAGCCATCGACCGCAGTCATGACACCCACGCCGCCATAGCCGACCATCACCTTGCCCAAGGACCTTGGGACAAGTGAGGTCAGGCAGTACCATGCTTATACAGATGGTGCCAAAACGGGTGTCGCACCTAACTCGCTCCCGAGTACACAATACCCCTACCGGGTGATCGCGTACTCGAAATCCTTCATACCGCTGCCGGAACCCGTAAGACACCAAGTCGTCAACCAAGAGGCCATGCAAAACCACCGGCAACTCAGGCCAGTGAACCAACCCGAGTTTGCACTCGGGGGGCAGGGCCGCGATCAGCCCAAGCTCCCACTCGGGGGACATTACCATGAACCGCCCGAGTTTGCACTTGGGGGCATCGGCATGGTTTAGGCTGACCAGTACCTCCACTACAGACCGCGCCGCTCAGAGGGGTCGACTGGACAGACGCGATCACTACCGTCCTACGAGATCAGTTCGGCATCCAGCCGAAAGGACGAACTCTCGGCTACAGAAAGCCCTACCCTGATCATATTGATAGAATCCCATATCCCAATGGGTATCGGGTGCCAGATTTCGCTAAATTTTCAGGGGATGATGCGACCACCACTATGGAGCACGTTGGACGCTTCGTAGTGTAATGCGGGGAAGCAGCGCATTCTGACGGGCTCCGGGTAAAACTTTTCCCACTATCTCTGTCTGGGGCAGCCTTCACTTGGTTCACCACTCTGCCCCCAAATTCGGTTAATACTTGAACTGATTTGGAAAGCCGATTCCATGAATACTTCTTTTGTGGGAGTTTAGAATTACGGATCTCCGATATAAACTCTGTGCGGCAGAGATTCGGGGAATCGGTGGCAGAGTACATTAAGAGATTCAGGGAGGTACGGAACCGATGCTTTAGCGTCACTCTGCCCAACAACTAACTCGCTGATCTGGCTTTCCAGGGCTTTATTCCTCCTCTACAGGAGAAATTCGACGATCAAGAGTATACCGACCTAAGCCACCTCCTGCACAGGGTATCGGCCCCTTATTTTCATAGAATCGGCCCAAGAAGGCCGATTATATGAAAATAAGGGGTTTAAAGAAAAATTTAAAAGTAATAAAGAAAAGAAAAGGCCAAAAGTCAACCTCGTGGAGTACGAGTCAGAAGACTTGGCTGACGACAAGGAAACAGTCATTAATATAGCCGAATGGGTTAAAGGAAACAAGAAACCTTTAATATGTTCCTAGTTAAAGCCGAATAAGGCCAAGCCGGAGGTCAAATACTCGTTTGATATGACCAAATGCGACCACATCTTTGACTTGCTCTTACAAAAGAAGTTGGTATGGATCCTAGAGGGGCACGTCATACCATCGGTCGAGGAGTTAAAAAGACGCATGTATTGCAAGTGGCATAATTCCTTCTCGCACAATACTAACGATCATAGCGGAGGCCCCGGTGGGGCTGGGTGGGGCTGAAGCCCACCCAGTAGCCCAGTGCAAAGACCCCCCGCAAGCATACGCCAGGAGTCAGGATATTCATCGAAGCCTATGGCCCATATGCATACGGCCATACCGCGTACTCGCGTAGACAGGCATGTCAAGTAATTGAAAGATTTATTGCTGTTGAGCATGTTACGGATACATTTCTGCTTCACTGAAAACAGTTTTGGACTTGTTATTTGCTCGCTTTGGTTTGTCTCTATCTAAACTCAGAGGACAAGGCTATGATGGTGCATCAAACATGCGAGATCAATTTAATAGTTTAAATGCACTAATTTCAAATGAGAACCCGCATGCTCACTATGTGCATTGCTTTACACATCAGCTACAATTGGTAGTAGTTTCTGTTGCCAAGCCCCCCTCTTTGAAACTTTCTGGCTCCGCCACTGCTAACGATTGCAATATCTTTCATCAACAGATACAGTCGGTCATAGAAGACGGACGGCTGAAGTTCGCGGAAGAACAAGCCCTACAGATCAACACCGATCCCTTTCGGATCAACATGGTCAGCTGTACGTCCAAAGGAAAGGAAATAAATTGATCCTACGTGCTATATGCATGACAGGAAACGGCAGGATGGATGGATTGAAGGACACCGCCAATGATTTCTACATATTTAATATCTTTCTTGCGCTTTCGTTGGAGGATCAAGTATCAACTGCACCCACGACGTTTCCAAGCAAGTTGGGCTTTTGTTACTGGCGTAAGAGTCGACATCCAGGAAAGGAAAGACTACCGGTTTTGCTAGTATTTTACGTCCACTCGCTGCTAGTACCATTGAGGAGGAAATATCTTAATATCCTCTGCCACCTCCTCCTATGGTACTATATTTGTGTTACGTGTCCACAAATAAAAGTTTTTGAAAACTCCTAAAAAATTTAAAGATATGCAGGGGATGATATATTTTATAGCCATACAAAATTTCACCGTCAAACCTGATCCTATTTGAAAGATGTGAAAACCAGGAGCAGCGAAGCTGAGTAGTGAAAATTACTATTTAGGGTTTTGATAAGTTTCATCCGGATATTTTCTTTAGCAATCATCATTCAAATTCTTGGCCATTGGATTTGCTTTCAGATCGATGCACGCCCCCCCTAAATTCAAGGTGGGTTGATCCTACGGATGTGTGTTTTGATCGTACGGTCCAAAGTTTGGATGTTTTCTAGGACAAAAACATCCAGATGATGCCTATACACTCCCTACTATTTATACACAATTTACATTTTCCATATCGTCCAAGTGCAAATTGGTTGGTGAAAAAGGAGAAGCGATCGAAGCGCGCGTATACACCTAAGTTGACGTTACGAGTACGACATGCGCGCCTGATTGGAGGCAGCGTCAATTTGCAGATGTGTCTTTATTTCTTTTAGAGTAAACGCACGTGTTTCTTTATTACGCCGCTTGACTACTAGAGCTTATCATCGCCACTTGTTTTGTGTTATACAGTGTGAAAACCAGATGCAAGCCAGACTTGGGGGTCTTCCGTCTAACGGGGCTATCGTCAACGAGAGCAAAAAATAAAAAATGATATAACGATTTATACAGTTTCAAGGATTCGATAGAACTATTTCTACTTCTGTCGGCGAGCCAACAAGGTTACCTCTAAAGAGCATATCTCCTAAGGCTCATCTATTTGAATATGCTTTTTTTATCGTTCAACGATGCTCAAGTTATAAACAATGGATACATAGGGTATTTACAAGCTATTAGCCCTGTACAAATGACCAGGATACCCTTCGTAGAGATAGCTAGTCTGGAAGTACAAATAAGAGATAATATTATCTTTTTCAGGTACAACGGTAGTGCCTTGACCTGCACATTAACTAATCATTCATTGGTGGTGATCGAATGACGAGTAGACCCCATGCCTTGGGGGGTCCGTGGGGCCCACTTGCCTCGAGAGATCAACCGTGGATGGATACATTCTCCGTTAGCTCCGACCCTTGATGATAAGCCCTTTAACATCTACAGAGGTTGCGAGAGGTGTAGAATAGTTACAAGACATAGCATTCGAGAAATAATGCTTCGATGAGAGCCCTCGTAGCTTCATCCTTGAGACCGGGGAACAAAAACCCATAAAAGGACTTCACAAACTGTATTTAGGGAAGGGAGATATATAGTAGTAGTTATTTTTCGGAGGCCGATGATGTGACTGGGCTGAGCAGGCGACAATCCTAAGTTTATAGATTACTCCGAACAGTTTAGGTTTTCAATCCAACCCTTTACCCCTGTTGCTTCACAAGCTGCTGGAAAAGTGACGCCCAGGATGGGAACGTGATCGATCGATAGACGCGAGACGGATGCCAAAAAGGTCTGGTTTTTTTTCCCCTTCTTTTGAGAGGGAAAAATGTCAGACAGCATGCATCGCATAACGATGTTGCTTACAGCCTTACACACTGGACCTGAGCTGCTGAGCACTGATAGAATCGTTGCGACTACTATCTGAATTGCTGAACAGGCTGATTAATTTTAGGCTATAACTAAACTAGGCCCGAGTCTTGCTTGCTCGGATGGCACCAGAGTCGTAGAACTCTTGGCCGGTACGAGTTCGAATCGCGAAATGGAGTTTCACGTACCTCATGTTGAATAATTAAAATAGATACACATGTATACGCGTTAGTTTCAAATCAGTTTATTAATTTGTGTAACAGATACGTATATGTGTATAATACGTAAATATAATGTGCATAGATTGTGTGCGTTTGCCTCGTAAAAAAAACTAGATCTAGAGCCAGTTTAGGCCCATGCCCCGGACCAACCCGCACCTTCTTTAAGTCAAGTTATAATTTTACTGATTTTTTTAACACAATTTGCATGAATCCATAGCCTCATGTCTGCCTTCGCCCCTATCTTGAGCTAATCTTACAAGCCTACTGCGCCAAGGCATGACCCGGCCTACTTCAAACCGCCAATTTTTTTAATTCCTTCTAAAATGTCGAAACTTGCACTGGGTTATTACTTGTTAATGACTTTTTTGGGGCCAATAGAAGCACTGCTCATATATAATACGAGTTATACAAATTTTAAAGTAAGCAAAGAGGTAAATAATCAGCATCTACCTTTCATTCTTGCTTTAATATTCGTACAACTTTCAAAAAGAAAAACATAAAAGCACCCCCCTCTCTATCTATCTATCTATCTATCTATCTATCTATATATTAATGCCCAGACGCCATATTTTAAATGCATGAATTCAAGTCAAATTTGGGTATTTTTTTTGAAACTTTCAGTTTTAAAGTATATATCCATCTATAACAATTCAAATGAAATACATACCTTTGAAAAAAATATACTCGAATTCAAATATTTGAATGAATTTAGATTACATGCTTTGCAGATACATATATATATATATATATATATATATATGTACATATATATATACTCATCACATACCTACAATCAAACTATCATTAAAAAAAGAAACTCTAGTTCGAATTTCAGTTCAAACTTGTTTGAACTAGTTAGTAAACTGATTGAACTAACATCATGAAATTTTCAAAAAAATTCGAATGCAAATAAATAGAAAAAAAAATACTTGTTTTAGATCATGATACTCAGGCACCATAGTATCCTAGGTAATTGTACTAGGGGAGCCCAGGTGGCCGACGGCCATCTCGTCGCTATGGCAAGAAAATAGAAAAGATGTCCGCTCGAATCAAAATTATTTTAATTATAGTAGTTGTTATTAGATTTAAAATTAAAAAAGTTCATTTTGAGAAAAAAAATATTAACGAGATTTGGTTTGATAATATCTTGTTAGTTTGAATTTAAAATAACCATTTAAATGGTAAATAAACTATATTTTTGTAAATTATATTAATTTTAAAAGAAACTCGATAATAACATATTAAAGCTCGATATCTAGCTCTACCGATCACCTTCACCCGCCTGCCAGCCGCCACATTCTTCTACTCCCTTCCCTTTCTCGTAAATTTCCAATCTCCCTCTTTCCTCCGAACATTTTGATCCATCCGCTGTTCGTCGCGCCTTGCCGGCTCGTAAGCGTCGTGTTTTCCTTGGAAACAGAGGGCCAAGCCCCAGTCCCATTTTGTTCAAATGAAACCACGGCGTTTTGCTGCCTGGAAGGCAAGCACAGTTTCAGCCTTTCAAGCGCATTGCAGTTTACATCCATGTCGTCTCAACAATTTAACAACGCTTCCTTTCTAAGCCAAAAAAGCATTCTACTACTACTGATTCTCCATTGATGTATTGTCCATCCCGTCATCAACCAAGCACAGGTTCTGTTTCTTCCTCTTAGCCTCCTTGCGTCTTCGTCTCCCGATATCCAGTTATCAGTCTTCTTTCTCTTCATCGCCAGCCGATCAGTGGAGCTGTCCTCGCCATGGCCTCCAAAGTTGATATGAAGAGCATTGTCCTCGCCATGGCCTCCAAAGTTGATACGAAGAGCACTGTTCTGCGGCCATCTAGTTCATCTAGACGCTAGGTCTCTCTCTCACGCCTACCTGCATAGACCGTTTTCCCCGTCTAAGCGGCCTTCTAACCAGTCTAAGCGGTGATTAGACGCTAGGCTACACGCCGATCTACCGTCCGCCTAGCACCTAAGCTTAGAAAAACGCTGACGAAGAGATCCATCTGCTCCAAAACTTATGCAGAGCACGTCGGCCTCCAGTTCCTGAGATATTGACCAACCCGGCGCCATAGCACGTTCATCCCTGTCCACTGTAATCTCTGAAAACAGATGTCATTTCTTAGTTTCCACAGAGCCTACATAGTTGCAGCAAAAAGACAATTTCCAGCTTTCCACTGAAATGGCGATCAGAAGAGGATGAATGACCTTAAATAAAATTTTTCTCACCTACTGGATAAATAGAGACCAACCAAAAATCAAACACCAACCAAAATCTAAAAAATTAGGAAATTTGTTGCTGGGGCGGCACTATCGGCGTCAGTGGGCGGTAGTGCCGAAAGTTGGTACTATCGGCCTTTTGGAGCGGTGGTGCCGTTTTCACAAGAACATCAGAGACAACAGCACAATCTGAAACCAATTTCGATGCATTTTTGATCGGTTGGTCCAACGCCCATGAAATTTTGTATACATCTTCTTATGGAGGTCAGGAACTCATTCTAACCTTCAATAATTAGGATTGAGATAAAAGTTTCGATCTTTTTCCAATTGAAGGAAGAGTGCACCAAAATCAAGCAAAAACCAAAATCTTGATCTTGAACCTTCTCATGAGATTTTGATGATCAAGATGAGCTTGAGTAACCTCCCATACATCAAAGCACGCAAGAACACAAGAGAAGAACCGCAAAAACACGATCTACAAGAATTCTTCATTCCAAGCAAAAAGATCAGTTTCTTGCAAAATTCAAGACAAATATTGCCTAGATGAGGATATGATTTGAAGTAGATTCATCCATCAATCATGCATCCTTGGCATAAAATCCACAAGCATTTAGAAGGAGGGGGAGGTAAATCCAAATATGTGAAAAGTAAATTGCGAGAATGTAAATTGCAAGAATTTAGATTGTAGAATTTAAATTTAGAAGTAAGGAAATGAATTTTATTTCTTTCGATGAAAGGTCTACAAAGAGTCACAACAAGGTGGTCCAACTCAAAGGAGCAACAAAACCTTCAAAAGGAGAGACACTCCTCTCCCCCTCTATTTATAGTCTCAAAGAATCATTCTACACCTTTGGATGAGTTGTTTCAATCCTAAGCAATTTCTCCAATAGCTAGGATTGACTCAACCATTCATACATGGATTGACTCAAAACCCACTAAAATAACGGGTTTTACACACTCCTCAAAGCTAGCTAACTTGACCGCTACTATATCATCTAAATCGTAATCCAACGGTTCTCCTTGATTCGAGAAGCTCCAAGCTAGCATCTTAGCCATTTCCTTGACCCCTTGGCTTGCAGCGACTCTGTCTCCGGTCACCGGTCATCATCCGGCGATCCCTAACCGTCTGGACCTCCGGTGCACCTTGTCTAGTCCCGGTCCTCCTCTGCCTCACCATGACCTATCATCGTCATCCTACGTCCATCAAAGACAAGGAAACATATCACATAGCAATGTCCAATTGATATACAATAATTATGACAAAGCCACAAATTAAATCACGTCTCATTCAAAAAGTCGACACTACTGCCAGGCAAAGGTCGGTAGTATCGCAAGTCTAGTACTACCTGAAAGTGCATCTAGGCCCCCAAATTTGGTTTTGGTTGATTAATGACAAGCGATTAAAGAAACTAATGTCTTCAATGAGCTTATGAGCAGGTAAAAGGTTCATTTGAGATCGTCTACATGCGATGGATACCCTCAAACAAGATTACGCGAGTAAATCGGCATTACGCCTGTATTTTCTATGTTTTGTGTCGTAGAAATGCCGTACTATTAAGAGGGATGCATCTTGAATGATCTAGGATAGTCTCAATGCTCAGATGAATGTCACTTTAATGTTTGTTGAGACCCTAAGTCACTGCGCATGCACCGGAATGGGTTTCTTTCAAAGTTCAAGTCGGACATTCCGATATTACATCGGAAGTTCCGATGTGACCGGACATTTCGATGTGCATGCTTGCTTCAGTCCGGTGTGTGGTAAATGCATCGGAAGTTCCGATATTTTCGATCGGAAGTTCCGATGCGTTGTTGATGTTTTCTAGGGTGCTCTCTGGAAATATCGGAAGTTCCGATATTTGACATCGGAAGTTCCGATATGTTCAAACCGGAAATAGGAGCTCTGGAATTATCGGACACTCCGATATAGTGGATCGGACATTCCGATGTTAAGTCGGAAGTTCCGATGATTATATCGGACAGTCCGATATGGACTTAGAAGCATTTTGTCAAGGGCTTTTCTTGGAACATCGGAAGTTCCGATGCACCTTTTTCGGCAGTTGGAGTGAGCTCGAGTTCTGATCATTTGTACATATCGGACATTCCGATGTTGAGATCGGAAGTTCCGATATGCAGCTGAGTGGGTGTATAACGGCTAGTTTTTGCAAGAAACTATAAATACCCCACCCCTCTCTCATGTGAGGGTTACACACTCTATTTGGCAGAACTCTAGTGCACCTTGAGCCCTCTCTAGTCTACTTTTGAGCCCTCCCCTTTGATCTTAGGGATCATCCAAGGAGTGAGGACTAGAAGTGAGATTTGGAGCTAGAGTGAAAAGCAAGTGTCATTCATTTCGAGCTTAAGAGTGTTCCTCCAAGATTGTTCAACCGTGCATTTGTTTCTCTTGGAGGTTGAAGGACTCCTAGACGGCTAGGTGTCGATCACGAGCTCCCAAGGATTGTGGGGCCGTGATAAGTTTGTGAAGGCCGGCTCCGCCTCGAAAGGAAAGGAACCAATAGTGGAACCAAGCCTAAAGTGTGACCGAGGTTTGGGAGGAAAGGGTTGGAAAAGACCGGCTCTTTGGAGCCTCCTCAACGGAGACGTAGGATTCCCTCAAGAATCAGAACTCCGGTTCAAATCCGTGTCTTTACTTTACTTTGCTTTAGCTTGTCTCCTTATTAAGTTGATTAAACGTTCTTATACTGCTTCCTAAGTTCGTTGCTCTTAGTTGTAAATTGTCCGTATCCAAAGTCGATCGGACATTCCGATCTGGAATCGGAAGTTCCGATTATATCGGAAGTTCCGATCCAATACCGGAAGTTCCGATACTCTTTCCGCTGCGACAAATTTAGTTTAAATTTTAAATTGCCTATTCACCCCCCCTCTAGGCAACTTTCTCATCTTTTCAATTGGTATCAGAGCCGTACCTTCTCGAAGGCTTAACCGCTTGAAGGAACGTGATGGCCAACACTGGATTGAAGGTTGTCGTGTCAGGGGAAGAAGGTAGTCCAAAGGCCGGACATGGAACTCCCGCGAGGACCAAGGAAGGTGACACCTCCACGTTATCGCAGGGAGCTCAAATTCCTTTTAATTACGAAAAATTAAATACTTCCTCTTCGCATTCCTATATTACTGTGCCCTCCGGGCGTGCACCATTCTTCGATGGCACGTACTATTCCGCTTGGAGGCACAAAATGAAAATGCATTTGATGTCTCTCCATCCTAGTGTTTGGAAGATTGTATGTACAGGTTTAGACATAGGAAGAGGACATGGAGCTTACACCGCAACAAGAACAGTAACATCCACCGAAATGCTCAAGCCAAGCGTGTTACTTGGAGCATTGAGTCCCGAGGAGTTCAACAAAGTTGATGGCTTAGAAGAAGCCAAAGAGATATGGGACACACTCCAAGTAGCTCACGAAGGAACATCAAGTGTGAGAGAATCAAGGATTGAGTTGCTTGAAGGAAAGTTGGGGAGGTTTGTCATGAACGATGATGAAACTCCGCAACAAATGTATGATCGCTTGATGATCCTTGTGAACAAGATCCGAGGGCTTGGAAGCAAGGATATGACGGACCACGTGGTGGTGAAGAGGATGTTGAGAGCCTTTGCTCCAAGGAATTCGACTCGTAACACTTATACGAGAGCGAAAAGACTTCAAAAGGCTTACTCCTAATGATGTGCTAGGAAGAATTCTATCACATGAGCTTATGGAGGAAGAAGCAAAAGAAGTGAAGAACCTTGCCAAGCAAAGCTCAAGCTCAAGACCGAAGCAAATAGCTTTGAAAGCAAGCAAAAAGGAAGAATCAACATCAAGTGATGAAGAGGAAGATGAGAGCGAAGACGAAGAAGATTTGGCTCTATTTGTGAGGAAATTCAAAAAGTTCCTCAAATACGACGGGTCAAGCAAATACAAGAAGAACTTCAATGATAAATCAAGAGGAAGAAGAAACACCAAGAGGGCTTGCTATGAGTGCGGTGAAGTTGGACACTTCATCGCCGATTGTCCAAAGAAGAACAACCAAAATGAGACCAAAAAGAATGAGCCGCTCAAGAAGAACAATACGTACAAGAAGAAGTACTCGGGGCGAGCTCACATTGGAGAAGAATGGGATTCAAACGACTCCGACTCCGACACCGATGATGAAGGAGTCGCCACCCTCGCCATTGAAGCCGCTCCACCAACAACGTCACTATTCGGGGATTTGAGCGATAACGACTCCGACCACGACGCGCCTATTTGTCTTATGGCCAAAGGGCGCAAGGTAATGGTTAAAACAAAACTCCCTAGTAGTGATAGTGAATTAGAGAGTGATGATGATGATGATGATGATGCTTTATTTTGCAACTTAAACAAATCTACCATTGCAAAAATCAATAAACTATTGAAAAGAATAGATAGCCAAGAGGAAACTCTTGAAAAGCAAGAAGAATTGCTAATCTGTGAAAAGAAGAGAAATCTTGCTTTTGAAAAGCTCCTCACAACGGAAAAGGAGAAAATTGAATTGCTAACCAAAGATCTTGACTTGGCTAACAATTCAATCACGATCCTTAAGAGTTCAAATGAATCGCTTCAAGAGAATGTTATTAGCTTGAAAAACAATCTTCAAGCTCTTGAAGTGCAAATTGAGTCTCTTAATGACCTCAACTCTCCAATCATTAATTCTTCAATGGCTTCTATTCCTTCCACTAGTAATGGTTGCTCTCGTTGTTTTAATATTGATATTAATGCTTGCTCTACTAATTCCCAACTTGTGCAAGTATTAAAAGGAGAAAACGAGAGATTGAATGCTTTGGTAAAGTATGGTTGCATCAAGACTTATCAATCCAAGGATGCCCTCTACAAAACAATCAACACTCGTGGAAACAAAAATAAAGAAGGGCTAGGATATGATAAGTACGATTGCAAGGGAAATGATCGTGTGGTGGTAAAAGGTAAGGATTGCATCAAGTTTGTCAAAGGAAACGACAAGCAACCATTGACCACCACACAAGTCATTAAGACCGGGCAAGAATCAAAGAAGTATCCTCAACATCATACAACTCATCCCATTCACTATGCATCATATATGTTGAAGAGAAATCACAGTGGTAAAGTGATCGCTCATTTTGTCGGTGCCCACAACTCTAGTGAAAAGAGTAAAAAGAAGGTGTGGGTACCGAAGGTTTTAATCACTAACATGCAAGGACCCAAAAGGATTTGGGTACCTAAAACCAAGGTCTAATGTGCTCTTGTAGGATTATACCTCCGGTGGATCAAGTTGGGTGCTTGATAGTGGTTGCACCAACCACATGACCGGAGAAAAGAAAATGTTTTCATCTTTTGATGAAAAGGGTCTAATATGAAAATATTGTGTTTGGAGATAATGGTAAATGTGAGGTAATGGGATTAGGTAAAATTGCTATTTCTAATGATCATTCAATATCAAATGTTCTTCTAGTTAAATCCTTAAATTACAATTTGCTATCCGTGTCGCAACTTTGCGAGATGGGTTATAATTGTCTTTTTACTAATGTGGATGTAACCGTTTTGAGAAGAGATGATTCCTCAATTGCGTTCAAATGATATTTGAAAGGGAAGCTCTATTTGGTTGATTTCAATGCAAATAGTGCTAAACTTCAAACATGCCTTATGGCAAAGTCTAGCATGGGTTGGTTGTGGCATCGCCGGCTAGCCCATGTTGGCATGAGAAATCTTGACAAACTTCTCAAAGGGGATCACATCATTGGACTAACCAATGTTGAGTTTGAGAAAAATAGAATTTGTAGCGCGTGCCAAGCCGGAAAGCAAGTTGGAAGCGCGTCATCCCGCCGAAGAACATCATGTGACGACAAAACCATTGGAGCTTCTACATATGGACCTCTTCGGACCGTTGCTTATATAAGCATCGGAGGTAACAAGTATGGTTTAGTCATTGTTGATGATTTTTCTCGCTTCACGTGGGTATTCTTTTTGCAAGAGAAAAGTGAAACACAAGGGATAATCAAGAAGTTTGCAAGAAGAGCTCAAAATGAATTCGAGTTGAAGATCAAGAAGATTCGAAGTGATAATGGAAGTGAATTCAAGAATACTCAAGTCGAAGAATTTCTTGATGAAGAAGGAATTAAGCACGAGTTCTCCGCTCCATACTCCCCTCAACAAAATGGAGTGGTAGAAAGAAAGAATCGGACTTTGATCGAGATGGCTAGAACAATGCTTGATGAGTACAGGATCTCCGACCATTTTTGGGCGGAAGCCGTCAACACTGCTTGCCATGCCATCAATCGATTATATCTCCACAAGATATTGAAGAAAACGGCATATGAATTCCTCACCGGTAACAAACCAAACATTTCATATTTTATAGTTTTTGGTAGTAAATGCTTTATCCTAAACAAGAAGCCCAAGAACTCAAAATTCGCTCCAAAGATCGATGAAGGTTTCTTGCTAGGATACGGATCGAATGCTTACGCCTATCGCGTTTTCAACAAAACTTCGGGTTGTGTTGAAATAGCGAGAGACGTGACATTTGATGAATCTAACGGCTCTCAAGTAGAGCAAATTGATTTAAATGTGCTAGAAAATGAGGAAGAGCCAAGCATTGCAATCAAGAAGATGGAAATAGGTGAAGTGAGGCCGCAAGAAAAGGTACAACAAGACAATTCATCTACACAAGTCGAGCCTCCTACTTCAAGCCGAAGTCAAGACATTCCTCTAGGGAGTACAAGCAAACTCGTGGAGGATGTTCAAGATGAAAACCTTGAACCAATCCAACATGTCTCTCAAATGCCACATCCAAGGGTGCATCAAAGTATCCAAAGAGATCACCCCGTCGATAATATCCTTGGTGATATCCAAAAAGGGGTAACTACACGCTCTAGAGTAGCTAATTTTTGTGAATTTTACTCCTTTGTGTCTACTTTGGAACCTTTGAAGGTTGAAGATGCACTAAGAGATCCGGATTGGATAATGGCTATGCATGAAGAGCTTAACAACTTTGTTAGAAACAAAGTATGATCACTAGTGGAAAGGCCTAATCAAAACGTGATTGGAACCAAATGGGTCTTCCGCAACAAACAAGACGAGAACGGAGTTGTCACAAGAAATAAAGCTCGGTTGGTAGCTGAAGGATTCACTCAAATTGAAGGTTTGGATTTTGCTTTATCAAATGGACGTCAAGAGTGCTTTCCTAAATGGTCCAATCGCCGAATTGGTCTACGTTGAGCAACCGCCGGGAATGGAGGATCATAAGAACCCTACTCATGTCTACAAACTCCATAAGGCGCTCTACGGGCTTAAGTAAGCACCTAGAGCATGGTATGAATGCCTTAAGGATTTTCTTATTAAAAAGGGTTTCGAAATTGGTAAAGTCGATCCTACTCTCTTCACAAAATATGTTGATAATGATTTATTTGTGTGCCAAATATATGTCGATGACATTATATTTGGATCCACTAATAAAAACTTTTGTGAGGAATTTAGTAGGTTGATGACGAAGAGATTTGAGATGTCAATGATGGGTGAATTGAAGTTCTTTGTTGGATTTCAAATCAAACAACTCAAGGAAGGGACGTTCCTATGTCAAACAAAGTACATCAAAGATATGCTCAAGAAGTTTGACATGGAGAACGCCAAGCCAATTCATACACCAATGACAACCAACGGTCATCTTGGTCTAAATGAAGAAGGTAACCCTGTGGATCAAAAGGTATATCGATCCATGATAGGTTCATTGCTTTACCTTTGTGCATCTAGACCTGATATTATGCTTAGTGTGTGTATGTGTGCAAGATTTCAAGCCGCTCCGAGAGAGTGCCACCTAGTAGCCGTGAAAAGAATTCTTAGATATTTAGTTCACACACCTAGTTTAGGGCTTTGGTATCCTAAAGGATCAAAATTCGATTTGATTGGTTATTCGGATGCTGATTATGCGGGTTGCAAAGTGGATAGAAAAAGCACTTGAGGACTTGTCAATTTCTAGGTAGATCACTAGTGTCTTGGTCCTCAAAGAAACAAAATTCAGTTGCTCTATCCATCATGAAGCGGAATACATTGCCGCGGGAAGTTGTTGTGCACAATTGTTATGGATGAGGCAAACCTTGAAGGATTTTGGTTTTTGTATGGAAAAGGTCCCACTCTTATGTGACAATGAGAGTGCGATCAAAATAGCCAACAATCCCGTTCAACACTCTCGGACCAAGCACATAGATATCCGACACCACTTCCTTAGAGATCACTCTCTTAAGGGAGACATAGATATTACCTATGTGAGAACCGAAAAACAATTGGCCGATATCTTTACCAAACCTCTAGATGAGAAGCGCTTTTGTGAGCTAAGAAGTGAGCTAAACGTCCTAGACTATCGGAATGTGTCTTGAAAGATTGCACTCATTGATCACGATAGTTAGCTCAATTTCAAAACAAAACGATTGAAAAACCTATTGAGTGAATTTCAAAATGTTTTTGTTGGATCTTAATCTTGGATCAATCCACTTGTAATCATAGTTTTGATTGCTTGAATGCCTGCTGATGACAAGTGGAGTGATCCTCCTTAAGTTCACATGACTCAGAGTTTTCAGACTTCTCTCAAAATTCCTGTTTCTTTCTCTGTTGGCTGGAAAACTCAACACATCGGAACATCCGATCAAATCATCGGAATATCCGATGTGCAGCGATTTTCCACATCGGAACTTCCGATGTAAAGTCGAACTTCCGATGTGTCCTCCGCACTTAAAAAGTGCCCGTACCCTTTCACTTTCTTTTGTCCTTTTCCTCGTGTCTCTTTAGCCTCTCCTTCCCGTTTTCATCTTTGTGCCGTTATCGGAGATTCCGACCTCTCGGAACTTCCGATCTTCGCTTGGGAAGGACTCCATCTTGAAGAGGACCCTCCTCTCCGCGCGATTTCTCCTCGTTCTTCGTGAGGTAAACCCTAGGGCTCAATCCTTTCCTTTTAGATCTAGGGCGTCTTTTCGAGAAATCGTTTCGGTGAACTTGTTCATCTATTCCTTTGGTTCAATTCTGTCAAATATCAATTCTTTCCATCGGTTGGTTTGGGAGAAACATTGTGTTGGTTTAGATCCGTAAACATCGGACATTCCGATCGAAATTATCGGAACTTCCGATCTCATGTCGGAACTTCCGATATTTAATCGGAACTTCCGATGTCTACAGAAACCAAACCAAAGCAGGATTGTTCCTCTCGTAAGCTTAACTGATTCCGCTCTTGTCCTTAGATCAATGGATCCCAGTCAAGGTGGCTCTCAGCCCCCAGCAGACCCAGCAGTGGTAGGTGCCAAAAGGCCAAGACAGACTCCAACAGGAACAAGAACCAAAAGGGCTGCGGGTAGAGGAAGAGGTGGAGGCAGTGGAGGCCCAGGGATTCATATCAGTGACCCTCCGCCTGATCCTCCTGCTCAGACCGTGAATGTTCCTCGAGGAGCGCCCTTGCCTTCCAGGAAGGGCAAAGCTGTGGCAAGAGCTTCTCAATCTCAACCTGTCCCAGACCCAGCAGTTCCAAGGCTCAGGCAGGCAGAAAGGAATCCTCGTCTAAAGAGGAAGCCCATGAGCTACAAAGGGAAAGCCGCCAAAGTGCGCGGCAGAGAGCGTAACCTCAGGCGGTTGCTCGGTTCTCTCGGCCCGACTATCGCTTCTGGAATTTCTTTCAGCAGGACCTCTACGAGTCTATCATCTTGACTAGGAAGAATCCAGTCATTCTGATGCAGTGGGTCGACTGGGACTATATGGCCGCAGCTGATGATGCTACCTTCACTGAGGTCATAGCAGCGTGTGAGAGAACTGGGACAAAGAGGATTATGAGTTTTCAGCATGACTGGAACATTGAGATCATTGCTCAGTTCTACTCCACCCTGTACATCTCCAAGGACAGAGTCTCCACCTTGCATTGGATGACTGAAGGAGCTTGGTATGAGATTTCCTATGTGAACTTTGCTCGCTGTCTTGGATTCACCGAAGCTGACTGTCGCGACAAGGATCAAATTCACAATGAAGCCTCGCTCGGTGCCTCCAACCTGAACTTTCTTTATGATGAAGCTGCAGACTTTGAGGAAGGAAGCACAAAAGGCATGAAGCCTTTCTTTGCCTGTCTCAACAGGCTTTTCAGGAAGACGCTAGCTCCCAAGGAAGGTGACGCCTCTCATATTCTGTCCTATACAAGAAATCTGCTGAGTAGGATGAGAGAGGGACAGCGTCCTTTTGATGTCTTCGATTTCATTTGGAATGAAATCCGCCTGACTGCTCAAGAGCCGAAGAGAAGCTGTGGCTATGCCCCTTTCATTATGCATATGATTGAGCACATCACTCATCAGCACTTTGAGTATGATGCTAAGCACGCTGGATTACAGATCAGGGCGATCAAGGCCCGGCTCGGCCACGCTAGGCGTGCCGACTAGAGGTGCTACCTCCTCCTCCACTTTGCTCCTCTGCCGCGGCGCTTGGTGGATCATCCTCTCCGATTCTCCGTGCTTTGAAGTCAATCTTTGTCTTGTGCAAGGGCAATGCAGCAGCGCACAAAAAGAACACCAAGAGACTCAAGGACATTCAGAGGCATTTAAATCTAGAGTGTTCAGAGGATGAGAGCAGTGAAGAAGAAGTTGAGGATCTGTTTGCTCCAGCGACCGCAGCTTCAGATGAGTCCGAGGATGATGATGAGTCTGGCTCTGATGCTGCTTCCGAGGAGTCGGACTAGTTTTCTCTCTCTCTCCTTCTCTCCTTTCTGGTGCTTGATGCCAAAGGGGGAGAAGAGAAAGAAAGCTTACCCTCGTTTTATCATCCTTCGTTTAAGTTTCGTTTCCAAACTTTGTTTTCATGTGAACTCGGGACTTATTTCTTAGCAATGTTGGTTGATTGCTACTCGTATTCGTTTTATGGATGTTTTAATATTAATGATCATTAAATTGTTAGCATTCATATTGTCTCTGTATATGCTCAGTTCTAGAGGGAGCTCCTGCAAAATTCATTTCAAATTGTGCATTTGCGATCGTTTCCTATTCAATGCACATCTTCAGGGGGAGCTAAACCTAGACTAATCGCTCATTATATCTTTTTAATATCTTTTTAATTGTAAGCTTTAATCGAGTTGTCATCAATCACCAAAAAGGGGGAGATTGAAAGTGCATCTAGGCCCCCAAATTTGGTTTTGGTTGATTAATGACAAGCGATTAAAGAAACTAATATCTTCAATGAGCTTATGAGCAGGTAAAAGGTTCATTTGAGATCGTCTACATGCGATGGATACCCTCAAACAAGATTACGCGAGTAAATCGGCATTACGCCTGTATTTTCTATGTTTTGTGTCGTAGAAATGCCGTACTATTAAGAGGGATGCATCTTGAATGATCTAGGATAGTCTCAATGCTCAGATGAATGTCACTTTAATGTTTGTTGAGACCCTAAGTCACTGCGCATGCACCGGAATGGGTTTCTTTCAAAGTTCAAGTCGGACATTCCGATATTACATCGGAAGTTCCGATGTGACCGGACATTCCGATGTGCATGCTTGCTTCAGTCGGTGTGTGGTAAATGCATCGGAAGTTCCGATATTTTCGATCGGAAGTTCCGATGCGTTGTTGATGCTTTCTAGGTGCTCTCTGGAAATATCGGAAGTTAGATATTTGACATCGGAAGTTCGATATGTTCAAACCGAAATAGGGAGCTCTGGAATTATCGAACACTCCGATATAGTGGATCGGACATTCCGATGTTAAGTCGGAAGTTCCGATGAATATATCGGACAGTCCGATATGGACTTAGAAGCATTTTGTCAAGGGCTTTTCTGGGAACATCGGAAGTTCCGATGCACCTTTTCGGCGGTTGGAGTGAGCTCGAGTTACGATCATTTGTACATATCGGACATTAGATGTTGAGATCGGAAGTTCCGATATGCATTGAGTGGGTGTATAACGGCTAGTTTTTGCAAGAAACTATAAATACCCCACCCTCTCTCATGTGAGGGTTACACACTCTATTTGGCGTAACTCTAGTGCACCTTGAGCCCTCTCTAGTCTACTTTTGAGCCCTCCCTTTGATCTTAGGGATCATCCAAGGAGTGAGGACTAGAAGTGAGATTTGGAGCTAGAGTGAAAAGCAAGTGTCATTCATTTCGAGCTTAAGAGTGTTCCTCCAAGATTGTTCAACCGTGCATTTGTTTCTCTTGGAGGTTGAAGGACTCCTAGACGGCTAGGTGTCGATCACGAGCTCCCAAGGATTGTGGGACGCCGTGATAAGTTTGTGAAGGCCGGCTCCGCCTCCGAAAGGAAAGGAACCAATAGTGGAACCAAGCCTCAAGTGTGACCGAGGTTTGGGAGGAAAGGGTTGGAAAAGACCCGGCTCTTTGGAGCCTCCTCAACGGAGACGTAGGATTCCCTCAAGAATCCGAACTCCGGGATCAAATCCGTGTCTTTACTTTACTTTGCTTTAGCTTGTCTCCTTATTAAGTTGATTAAACGTTCTTATACTGCTTCCTAAGTTCGTTGCTCTTAGTTGTAAATTGTCCGTATCCAAAGTCGATCGGACATTCCGATCTGGAATCGGAAGTTCCGATTATATCGGAAGTTCCGATCCAATACCGGAAGTTCCGATACTCTTTCCGCTGCGACAAATTTAGTTTAAATTTTAAATTGCCTATTCACCCCCCCTCTAGGCAACTTTCTCATCTTTTCACTACCCCACTTTGACCATCGGTAGTGACAGCCGCACTGAGCCCCCTAAGACAACTCTCTCTGAAAAATAGCTACCACCATCTTCAGACCGGTAGTACCGCTACCCCGGTACTATCGCTCTAAAGACCGATAGTGCCGCTCAACACAAAACCCAAAGAAGATGTTCACTGAAAAAGAACTACCACTCGACTGGCCGATAGCTCCGACAGGCCGGCATTACCGCCCATCCTAGACCAGTAGTGCCGCCCTATATAGACAACACCTCAAATTACTTCAAATTGAAAATCCAATTCAAATCAAACTCAAACCTGAGCACTACATGGTCAAATATTGTTGATAACTCATCACAAATAAGGATAGACCTCCACATGGTCTTTCACCACTTACTACCACAAATCCACTATTTTGTTATAGATTCAAAATCAATACTCACAGCAAACTTAATAACAACAGAGATTTCAGTTCACACAAATTTAGCAGTGTCACAGTTGAAGAATAAATGATTGATAGATTCAGCTTCTGAACATAAAACACATGTTTTGTTATCAATAATTTGTCTTCTACAAAGATTATCTCTAGTGAGCAATTTATTATGAGACAAAAGCCAAAGGAAAATAAGGATCTTGCGTGGCACGGAAATCTTCCACACAGATTGAATACAAACATGAGACACAACTCTGAAATTTATAATAGCATAAAGAGACTAAACCCTATAAACCACTTAAAATTAAACTTCCAAATTAGAGCATCTTCATCGTCAATGAAAACTCAGCAATACTAATGTTGGGATCCAAATATGCAAATCCAGACCCTTTGTGTATAATGCGCTAGTCCAGGATTATGCTAGTATACACGGTGATAATATTGATGAAATACCATTCCATATGCACAATAAATAAGAAAGAAACATTTAACGTTAAATATCATAGTAGTGATCTTATTATCAAAGCTTACAATTAATGCATCAGAAGGCAAAAAAACTCAAATAAACTGCAGCGGAAGGAAATGGAACATCTTCGAGTGAAGCCCATCTATATGCTTATAGGCAATCAACTGGTTAACGCAACTTAGCTCTCAACGATCTTCAAAATATTCCTCATTGACCAAAGACATCCTGATGAATGTCTTCATCGATCAAGTATCATTGTTTATAGCTAGGGTGAGTACATACAGTATTCAGCAAGTTATATAACATAATTTGAATCTATTTAACTAAGAAAGAAACATTTATCATTAAATAGCATGCTTGAGAAGCTTTAGCATGTGGTGGTAAAAAAATGATCGGTAAGGTTGTAAAACGTAAAAGTAGTGTAACTGACTTAGGTTGGGAAAATAGGAAGTGTTTACTGTAGTGGTCTCATCCGCCTTTCTTTCTACAAAACTAGCCCTCATGTGACAAAATTTCTAAAATAGCCCCCTCCCCCTCCGCAGAAGACCTGGCAGGTGACACATGTCACATACCGCGATCTGGTAGAGCAGGAGGTGCCTAGCTCCACGGCTATGCTGGTGAGCGCTGGAGCAAGGCACGACCCACTGTGGCAGGGCTGCTTTTGCTCTAGCTCGTGTAAGTTCAAGCTCCGTTTGGTTTTGGTGATTGGTTTTGGCTTAATGCTTAATCATTATTTAATGACAAATCTAATCATTATGGTACTAATGATTTTATTGAGCTTTATTTTTATTAGTCCCATTTGGATGAAAAATAGAAAACTCAAGGTATGCACTCGTTTTTATTATCCTATTTTAATGCATATTTAGGATTCAAGTTAAAGGGTTAACTCCACCATCACTTCAACCTTAAAGATGTGCATGTTATGTCCAATTCCACATATACATGAATGCACACATCAAGGGGGAGTTCATGCTTTACCTTAAGGTTTCGATGGTATTGATCTAATTTGTCTTGCCATATAAATTAAGGATCATTACTTTGAAATAAATGCTCGAGTATATAAAACTTGTGTAGCTGTATTATACTCATGCCAATATAGGATGAAGTCCATTGATTTCTCAAATTGAATATGTGCATATTGATTCAAAGTCAATTATATACATGTACACATTTAATGGAGTTTATTTTATAGTTGATGGTCACAAGAGTATTTATCCCTTTCCACCACTGCATGCATATTAGATCATTACAATGAAATCCATTGAATTGAGCATATTAAACTTGTGTAGTTGAAATATACTCATGACAATTTAAATTCAATTTAATTTGTATTCGGTTGTCTTTTAATCATCAAAGAACTCTTCATCATGTGTTAATGATGTTCCTTTGATTGATTAAGGACAATCGGAAGTTCTTGAGTATATGAAGTATTAGTTGTGTCAGTATACTCAAGATACAAACAATTGATTTGGGTTGTGGTCAATCATCAAAGGGAAGATCAAAGGATCTTGGGGGCATCCATTATGTGTTAATGGAATGCATTAATGATTGGGACAACCATGTTTGTTGGACTAACATTCTTCTATGAGTTGTGAAGTAGGTTGAGTCCAACGGTAATGAATATTTTGATGGTATCATGTGTTGATAGCCATCAAGTTGACGATCGGGACAAAGGACATCATCGTGTATTGATGAGCGTCAAGAGGAGATCACGAAGTGAAGAGCAATGGAGCTCATCATGTGTTAATGAACAAGACGAGACGGACTTGGAGAGAGGATGATAGACATCATTAAGCTCTAAGTAGTTTCTAGAGGCAAGAGTATAACTAGCTAGGACTAAGGATGTGTTCCTAGTCTTTTACTAATCTCGGTGTTTGGTTGGGAGACCATATTGCTAGTTATGTTGCTGTACTATTAAGAGGGGTCAAGTCATATAGCTTGAGCTTCATCATGTGTTGATGAACTCAATTCGGTTCGCTCTAGCTCACTCTCTTAAGTTGGTTTTTGCATTAAGCTTATGTTTATATGTGTTGCAAATAGTTGTAGTTCATGCTTGCTTCTTCATTTGAATCTTAATTGATTTGGATTTTGCATAGAGCTAAGTATTTGCATGTGTTATAAAAAGGAAAAAGCTCATGTATTTGGTTTAGTTGGTATTTGCATGAAGCTAAGTGTTTGCATGTGTTGTAAATAGAGATAGCTCATGCATTTGGACTCTTGCTCCAATGATCATGCAACTTGGTAGGCAACTTTTCAAAGAGGTCAGAAACTCATTCCACCCATCAACCCATAAGATTGACGTCCAAGTTTAGACCTTTCTTGAATTGAAGCAAATATGCACCAGGTTTGGTCTAAAATCAAAACTCTTGATTCTGAGCTTGCTCGTGGGTTTTGATGATCAAGATTATCTTGTGTTACTTCCCACACATCAAGGCAAGCTAGAGATCAAGAAGAACTCAACAAAAGCACAACAAATGATTTCTCAAAAACAAGGAAGAGAGTCAGATTGATAGAGAAATCAAAAAGTATAGCCTAGATGATTGGGATATGGTGTCACAGAAGTCTTATCCATCAATCTTCATCCTTGACTCACAGAAAAAATAACCACAAGCATTTAGAAGGAGGGGAGGCAAATATGTGGAATGTAAATGATTGAAGGAAAGATTGAATTTAAATTGCGTAATGTAAATACATAAAGAAAGTGCAGAATTTAAATTCAGAATTGAGACAATATTTTTATATTTTCTGGATTGAAGTTTTACAAAGCCTCACAACATGTGGGCAAAGCTCATGAGAGCAACCAAAACTTCCCTCAAACTTCTCTAGAGGAAGGCTACCCCTACCCCTCTATTTATAATGTTTTAGGATCAATTCCCATCCTTCGATGTGTTGATTCAATCCTAAGCTAACATCCAAGAGCCATGATTTGATCCCACACTTTCACTTATTTGGGCTAACCCGAAACCCACTAACAACCGGGTTTTGACCAACTAGCTAACTTGACCACTGCTCCAACTCTAAAAACCAATAATCCAATGGTTTCAAGACCCTGTAGCTCCAAGACAGCACCCACAAGGTTCTTTGCCTCCTTGGACTGCACCCGCTTCGTCTCCGGCCAACCTCCGGTGAACTTCCGACCAACTTGAACCTTCGGCCATCCCGTGCATAGTTCCAGCCATCATCCGCCTCACCACAACCACCAAACGAAGCCCTACATCCACAAAGACAAGAAAAACCCTTTTTGGTTCCACCACAAACCCAGCGTATTAATTCGATCACGAATTGGGGTTAGAACGGCCCGAAATAGACCAAAACAATTCAACCGAGTACAAACGCCTTGTTTCCAATACAACAGAAATCTTTTTCGATTGTCTATGATTTTTTTTGTTGCTCAAATGAAAAAGTTGTCAACACAAAAAAGATGTGTCTCGAAATTCTCTACAACTTTGAGGTAGAACACATAATTTTTCAAGCACAGGAAGACCTCAAAAAAAGCAAATTATTGCAAGCTGTTAAGGAAGATCCAGCGCAAAATGCAAGGTCCGGCGCAAATACAATTTTTTTCACCCTTTGGTCCGGCACAAACGTGAAATCCTCTGTTTGCAACAACCCTTGGTCCGGCGCTAAAGAAAAAACTTTGTTTAAAAAACTCCCTTAACCCAGACTGGTCCGGCGCAAACACAAAATCAATTACCCTCGTTCCGACGCATACACAAGTCATTTCTAACGCGGTCCGGTGCAAAAGCAAAACCAGTTACCCTTGGTCTGCCGCATACAATTCACGCCAGACGTAAGGTCCGCCGCAAATCAAAATGCTTTCAATATGAAATCTATTTCAAATCCAAACTCAAATCTGAGCAAACATAGCTCAAAAGGAATCAAATACTCATCACAAACAATTATGGACCGCCACAAGGTCCTTCACATTGTAGTTATCCTTGCAGCAAGAGGTCACATTTATAACGAGCTAACTCGAGTTGTTAACGAGTCGAGGCGAGCTGACATGTCGAGTCGAGCTGACTCGTTACCTTGACGAGTTTAACCTAGCCAAATCGAGTCGAGTTGGCTCGTCATCCACCCTTAGTCGCGTGCCAAGGCTGTAGGGTGCCTTGAAGTAGTCTTCGAGGTTTGGATCAAAATCTACATTAAATTAGTATCAAAAGATTTTAAAAATATTTTTAAAATATTTTGGTACTAATTTAATATAAATTTTGATACTTCCCAAGAGTACTAAAAAGCCGCTCGCTTATTTGGAACACCTTCGAGGAAAGATGGAAAATGACCCCTGAGCGAGTCGATGTTCTAAGCCACTATAGATATAGTTCCCGTAGATGTTCTTTCTTTTCCATTGGTCTTTTCAAGTGCTTCACCTTGTAAACTCGGGCCTTCATCCGTAGGGCAAGAATCGGTTTTGCTGGTCTATAAACCAGATCAAGGGCGAATGTAAAATTCCATTCCGTCAACATTGGAAAGCTCGGAAGGAATTGGGTCAGCTCACGACGGTGCAAAACCAAAGAGATCACGCGCGAACTGGATTCACTTATCGCTACGGTTGAGCAATATATACAAGCCATGCGGGCGGCGGCCGTGGTCCGTGAGGCAGTACGAGGCTACGAGCTTAATAAGCTCAGATTGAGATCGCGTTTGGATCCTGAGCGTAACTGCTCCCAGTCACTGGCTCCCACGCAGCTCGTCTCAAGCCTGCGTCAAGAGCCCAATCCGTAGGCAGGCAATAGCACGAGGAGAGAAATCAATCGAGGTCAAGGACACAGCCCAAGTAAAGCTACCCGAGGACGAGCAGTAGCTTTGGTCGGAGCCAAGTGTGCTCACGGCCGGACCAGGGATTTTTTTTTTTTTTTTTTGGTAGTTGATACAACATTCGACTCGTATTTGTAAAATGGTACAACACTTTTACGTATCTACAGAAAACCCACTTATATCTGGAATTTGAAATTCTATTTTTAAATAATCGAAATTTCAAAACCCGTTTTTTACGTATTTAGAAACTGAAAAACCGAGTATACCATACCCGGTTTTTGAATCGTCAAGTATGCCTGCCATACCCGGAACCTCAAAAACCGGGTATGGCATGTATTCGTTAAATGGCATGTTTGTGAGGGTGCAAGAGCAAAAGACATTCTCGCGAGTCCGTCCCTGAAAGGGAAGCCTCCGAGGCTGCTGCTGCAGCCTGCTGCTGCCACTACCGCAAATCCCAATAAAGTGAGAGCAGAAAGGAGGAACGAGGAAAAGCAGGCTCCCCTTCTACTACTACTCCCCAGCGCTCCCGTCTTTGACTCACCCCGTTTCAGTCCAAGAAACACACTCCCAGAACAACACACCAAAGCCAACTCCAGAGTTGAGACCTGAGATTCCTTCCAATTCATCTCAACCACTCCTGTTTCCTCCGAAAGAGACACCGGTCACCAAAGGTTGGGAGCGCGATGAGGTCTCTGCTCCTGTTTTTGCTGCTGCTGCTGCTGCTTTCTGGAGTGGGCTTCATCGGCTGCATAAGGCTAGGCAATGGCGGCTATGAGGAGTGGAGGCTGGGCACGGCAACTTACATCAAGGAGTCCCAGGGGCACCCGCTTAATGATGGTATGTGTTGTACTTTAGCTTCTTAATCTTTCTCGTTTGGATGGAACCAAGAACAGCAGCAATGTCGTGTCTCTCTCTCTTTTCTTTCTTTCTTTCTTTCTTTCTGCGTTTTCTTTCTTTGTATGGAGATGGTGGATGTAGTTTGAAAAAGATGGATAAATGGCAAGCAGATGGTGTAATATTTGACAGATCCGGCATAGTGGGCAAGGAAGTGCTACTAGGAAGCCGCAATAGAAAGCAGAGGGAAAAGATTCGCTGGCGAAACTTCTTCCCTTTCCTTTCTTCAGATAGACTGACTCTTGGAACTGAACATTCTCTGTATGTTCTGTAGATGATAGGAGTGTTCTATTGTGATTTGTGAGAGGGTTATAAAAAAATATTGATGGTAGTGCTAATGTTGTTCTTATCACCAGCATTTTCTTTTTGATCATCAAAGAAACCTTTTATGTTTGCATGATTGCACTAATGCTGTCCTAATCCTAAAAAAACTAATGCTGTCCTAATCAGCCGAAAGAAAAGAAAAGAAAAAAAGGAGTTGTAGAGTGGAGTACATTTTTTGACTAAATAGACTTTAAATTTTTCATCCTTTGGGTAAGTTGTGGAAATAATGAGGCACATTGAATGTTTTGACAATCCTAATTATGAGAGTCAAGCTGGTACAACATGAGCTTTTCTTGCTGTTACTGTCTGTACCGAAGTCATGCAGTGTACCTTTACAGTAATTGCTCCACAGAACTAGACTCTGAGGTCTGAAGGTCATATTGGCTGAATAGCTCATGCCAGCTACACATTGTTTCTTCAAAGAATGGCATTTAGATCCAACTTGGAATCCAGGATTCAAGGATTCATGAGAAAACAAACTTCTTCTAAATCTAAGTAAGAATCCTGGATTCAAGGACATCTGTGTTCTATGTTCCCAAAGAAGTGATCACGTGAAGTATGATTTTGTATAACGCAATGAGAAAAATTAACGATTTCGTTTTCTGCTTGATGCAATGGTTGTTTAGGTGGCGGTGCCTGCGGGTACGGCGACCTGGACATCTTCAGATACGGGAGGTACACGGCCGGCCTGAGCAGCGCCCTGTTCGTCAGGGGCAGCGCGTGCGGCGGCTGCTACGAGCTCCGCTGCGTGAACAACATCCTCTGGTGCTTGCGGGGCAGCCCGACGGTCGTCGCGACGGCGACCGACTTCTGCGCCCCCAACTTCGGCCTCCCCGACGACTTCGGCGGCTGGTGCAACTTCCCCAGGGAGCATTTCGAGATGTCGGAGGCCGCGTTCCTCCGGGTTGCCAAGGCGAAGGCTGACATCGTCCCGGTGCAGTTCAGAAGGTAACAGCGATCCACCTGTTCTTGGATCGCTCATTGCTCTCTCTAGTCTTAGCTTATCATTCTGCAGCTAGCTAATGCGTGAATTCATACGCAAAGGTATTGACACTGTCATCTCTACTATTCTAAAGTAGTACTTGGTGGCAGTGGTCCGTTCTTCCCACATCATTAATTACCGCTTAATTGCTCTGTTTAATTGTCCTGCTTAATTGCCCTATGCAAGAAACGAAGCGATGCTTTAATTAGCCAGCTTTCGCAAGAAACGAAGCGTTAAAGATAGATGTTTAATCTTGTGAAATATTTTTTTTATTTTTTAATCTTTATTTTTCGTTATCAATTTTGTTTTTCGTAGCAACGCACGGGCATGTAACTAGTTCTTTAGCCTGTCGCAGTGCTGCTTTTGCAAAAGCTCAGGATGGTGTTTGATCATTGGAAACGGAACATAGAATACGTGAAACCTGCATGTTTCAAGCCACTCTGCGCTGCTGGCTGCTGGGTAGAAAGCATCGGGCTGGGACGGTGTAGAGAGAAAGAGCGGCTTTAATCAGTGCTGCTGCTTTCTTCTTTTTTAATTCTGACTTTTGGTTGTTAATTATGAGCACTTCCCCAGTTTCAGACAAATGCTATGAGTGTGTCCCAACTGGTGCAGGAGTGTACAACAAGCACTACACTTTATACAAGATTAAGTTACTGGCATCTACTCGATACTCATCTCTGCAAAAGAGGCCATTCCACTTCGATCAGCGCCGTGCATAAATCAAGCAGCATTTGGTTCTGGGTTTGATGTAAATGGCCGATGATGATGATGATGATGATGATGCATTGCAGGGTCAGCTGTGACAGAGCCGGCGGAATGCGGTTCACGATCACAGGCAGCGCCAACTTCCTGCAGGTCCTGATCACAAACGTGGCCGCCGACGGCGAGGTCGTCGCCGTCAAGGTGAAAGGGTCGAGGACCGGGTGGATACCGATGGGGAGGAACTGGGGGCAGAACTGGCAGTGCGACGCCGACCTCCGCGGCCAGCCGCTGTCGTTTGAGGTCACCGGCGGGAAGGGGAGGACGATCACCTCGTACAGCGTCGCGCCGTCGGACTGGATGTTTGCGCAAACGTTTGAAGGCAAACAGTTCGCCGAATAGATGAAAAGGGTAGCAAGCTCGGATGATTGTAATTAGTACTACAGGGGGAAAGAATGTTGGGTTTCGTCGTTGTGAGTTGTGACCCAAGAACGCAAAGTGTGTTTGCTCTGCTCGCCATGTGCAACAGAAAATCACTTCAGGCTTCTCACAATGTTTGGCTCGAGCACGGCATTCCTATCAGCTAAGATCCAGAGGCAGTGATAGCACTGGAGTAGTGGTGCAATATGTTCGGATTCGATCGGGTATCGCTCGTTCTGTATTCTAAACTATTTTTTTTTGTCGGACTCGGATACGAATAGCGTCAGATATAAATATGGTGCGGATAATATTGGTCACCGATTCGAAGCGAATAAGGATCGAAATCGATACGATTCGAAGCGAATACGGATCGAAATCGATACTATAGACGATGGCGGGGGTGGGAGTGGTGTGCGAACTGGGGTCAAGAGACTGGGCGGTGGCGTGCGAACTTAGGGTTTGTCAGGTTCAGTTGGAGTGGAGGGTCTAGAGGCTAATTGCCTAATTGGTGGGTTCGCTATTAGTCGTGTTGGGCCAAGAGCTAGCTCGAAAATTTCGGATACCCAATAAGAGTATTTTTGGAAATATTCGAGAGTACTCTTGAAAAATCACGAGCGGATAGATAGTACTCTCCCGAATTCAAATCCGATAGCTATCCGATATGATGAACTGAATGCAAGCCGAACGTATCCGATCAGTCGATTTGCATATATCTGATCCGATTGCACTCATACACTGGAGTATGGTAAAGGCACAGGTACACAAATTACAGGGGAAAAAAGGGAAGCCAAAAGCAATTATATCCAGCTGAATATGTCAAGCACTTATGTGGTATATCAAAGTCAGGCTTGTAACCTTGCATACCATGTGTAAACCAGAAGCTTTGCGCCTGAGCCCAGCCGTTCGTGAGCGCTGGAGCCCATCATTGCATTTGCATAAACATGCAAATGGCAATGCGATACGGAGTTTTACACGACAATGCAAGACGGAGAGCGCGCACACAAGTGCTGTGAAATGCTCTTTCCTCTGGTCAAAAGCGCACAACAAAATCTGATTTGTTTCCGAGCATCAGTTCCAACTTTTGGTGTAGATTTGCTATACACAATTCCCCACCTGAGTAGGGTCGGTCCTGGGGCGGGAGGGGCGGCCGCCCCGGGCCTCCAAATAATCGGGGCCTCCAAATATACCTGGGCCGGCCTGGCTGCAATCTGAAAGTGCATATAAATCCCTAAGCATGTTTTGAATGATTAATGACAAGCGATTAAGGGATTAATGAGTTCAATGAGTTAATGAACAGGTGAGAGACCTAAAGCAAAAAGGATTTGCGGACGTTGACAACCCTCAAAAAGCGAAGGAAAGAAACACGACGTCATATTGATGTAATTTGCATTTTTGTTTGGTCATAGATATGATGTACTATTAAGAGGGATGCAACTTAGTCAATCTAGGACAAGTCTCTATGCTCAGATGAATGCCTACTCAATTTTTGTCGAGAGACACGAGTCGTAACACGCACACCGAGTAGTTTCATGTTCTGTCCATATCGGAAGTTCCAATGTATCGTTTGTCCGGTGTGAGTGTTTTGTGCACTCTCTGTACACATCGGACATTCCCATGTATACTTCGGAAGTTCCGATATGTGTGTTTTAAACACTTAGGGTACTCTCTGGACACTTCGGAAGTTCCGATGCTTTTGATCGGATGTTCCGATCCATATAGAATCTGAAAATGGGTACTCTCTGGATAGATCGGAAGTTCCGATATGTGCATCGGACATTCCGATGTTGACTTAGAATCATGTTGAAATTGCTTTTCAAAAGTAGCTCTATAGACACATCGGACATTCCGATCGTCAATATCGGAAGTTCCGATGTGTGGTTTTCGACCATTTAGACCAGTTGATTGTCTGGAAAATTAGACATATCGGATGTTCCGATTTTCGCATCGGAAGTTCCGATTTTCGCATCGGAAGTTCCGATATGTGGCTGAGTGGAGGGATAACGGCTAGTTTTCGCACATTCCTATATATATCCCTCCACCCCATTAAATGGTCTAGCTTTTTGGCTATGATTTCTCTTAAGCATTTAACACACTTCTTGAGTTGCTCTTTCTTCCTCTCCTCTTTGATCTTAGTGATCAAATTAAAGAGTGAGGGTTGAACAAGATCTAGAGCTTAGAGCACGAGAGAAACATTCTTGAGCATTAGAGATCATCTCCAAGATTGGTTTCAAGTTGCATTCATTACTCTTGGAGGTTGAAGGACTCCTAGACGGCTATGCGTCACTCACGAGCTCCCGAAGATTGTGGGTTGCCGTGAGAAGTTTGTGAAGGCCAATTTCGCCTCCGGAAAGAAAGAAATCAAAAGTGAAACCAAATCTCAAGTGTGACCGAGGTTTGGGAGGAAAGGGTTGGAATAGACCCAACTCTTTGTAAGCTTCCTCAACAGAGACGTAGGATCCCTTCAAGGATCCGAACTCTGGGAACAAATACTCTTGTCTACTAGTTTGATTTGCTTCTTGCTCGTTGTGAATCTTGTTCTACTCTCTCCATTAAAGTTCTAATCAGTTACTAGTTGATCCTAGATCCTTCACGTTATTTTGCATCAAATTGGAGTAGAAGTAATTCGTAGTTAGCTAGATTTTGTTACTCATTCTCAAATATCAGAACTGATCGGATATTCCGATACTTGGTCGGAAGTTCTGATTATATCGGAAGTTCCAATCCCTTTTTCTGATGCAGTAAATTTCGTTTAAAATTTTAAATAGCCTATTCACCCCCCTCTAGGCAATTGTCACATCTTTCACAATCTGCATGCATGCATGCAATTTAGCTGCAATCTGCATGCATGCAATCTGCAAGTGTGTAACAAACTTATCTAGTCATCTACTCATCTCTCGAAGCGACGAAGTCTTTGATATTTTGATACCTGTAAGCCGTGACGTCGGGGGTGCTGGCGTTAGGTCTTCTTGCGCCAGCGGCGGACTTCCACACAGAGCTGTGAGAAACAGTCTCGTCAACAATCTTTGGTGTTGCAAAGCTGAAGCTTTCAACTGGTATGTGAATATGCGATCTTTGTACTCTGGAATCTGGATTTGCCTTGATAAACTTTTCCACATCCCTAGTGCACTCTCGTGAATTCGTCATTTGTGATGACGTGATCTCGTCTCGTGAGCGTCCCTAGTGCACTTTTTAGGACCGGCCCTACACTCTGCCATCGTTGATCGATCGGTGGATCGGAGGCTACAAGGCTTAGGCAGTTAGGCTTAAGGTTTACATCGACTCATCGCCACGGTTACGGTCGAAGTCGATTGGCCGATTGTCCGAACAGGTATATAATCATGTATTTATGTTGATCGCAGTATCGCACGTATTTGCCATTCCTTAATCCTATGTAAAATCTTTCATCTCTACTAGTCAGGACACAAGAGAGCAAAGGAACCAAAATCGAAGGCGACGACAAGGTGTTCATCGGCGATATTGTACACGTGCGATCGCGATCATCGGGACGGTTGGACGGATTCCAGGTGATGCACTGATGCCCTTGATCGGTTGATGTATTCTAATATTCTATGTATTTTATTTTTTTATACCTAATACCTTCACACTTAGATACATCTGTTAATGTATTTTATGTCCAAATTTGTTACTTGCAGCACGTTGACTATTGACATCATGCCGCCTAGGAAATATGCATCTGGTGGTGAAAAAAGGAAAAAAAAAAGGAAACAAACAGAGGATTTGATACGATCACAGAAAGGAGCCATTAATAATTTTTTTTAAGAGCAATACAGGAGATTCGAGAAACACAAATGAATTGGCAACAGTAGCTGTGGAGCCAATGGAGGAACAAGTTGATGGGAATTCAGAAGAACAAGGCCCTGCAGAAGACAATGTAAGTGATCATAAAAACATATTTCATTCATCTGCTACAGATATTTAATGAACCACTGGTAGTGACTACAAATATTTATGATCCAAGAATAATCTTGATAACAAAGCAAGTGATGTATTAGTCGAGAAGGGACCTATTAGAGAAGAAAATAGTGTGTTCCCTTCGGATGGTAACTCTAGACATTTTTCTTATTCTTATTATTCTAGAAAATTGAGCAATGGTGAGGTACATGATAGGAAGTGGTTAGTTTACTCAAAGCATGTTGACAAAGTGTTTTTGCTTCTGTTGTAAGGTTTTCAAATCTGATAATTGCACTAGTGCTTTAGCGCATGATGGATATAGAGATTGGAGACATATTAATGAGAGGCTGAAAGAACATGAAAAAAGTGTCGAGCATATTACTAGCATGAACACTTGGAATGAACTGAGAACTAGGCTGAGTAAACAGCAAACAATTGATAAAAATTTGTAATGACAAATCACAAAGGAGAAAGAATGCTTGAGACAAGTTTTATTCAAAATAGTTGCCGTTGTGAAATATCTTCGTAAACAAAATTTGGCTTTTGGAGGATCTAGCGAGCAGCTTTACAATGAACAGAATGGTAATTTCTTAGCTTGTGTTGAGATGATTGCAGAATTTGACTTGGTAATTGATATGGATGCGCTCTGTCAAAGGCGCGAGTTCCAGGGCGGAGCCCAGATTGCGTTGAGGAAGAAGGTGCCCCAGCTGCACGCCGGCGACCTATGGTGGCGGCTGTACGGAACCAACGGCCGTTTATCATCGGCGACGCCTAAGACACGAGTATTGGTAATCAGGAAAAGGTGCCGTGCCCTCTCCTCTGTTTCCCTTTTTATTGCTCTCGTTTTCCTCCATAAGGTAAGTAACAAAAGGTGGAAATTGCTAACCGAATAGGAATTAGAATAGGAGTCCTAAACATAGTAACTAGTGAATAAGGAAAGTTCATTAAATAAGATATGCGGCTAAGCCAAAACCCTGATCTCCCACGATCCTATTCTTGGAGAAGACGTGCGCTGCCCTGTGCCTGTTGTCTCATGTTGGCTTGCTCCTTGTTCCTTCTGAAGAATACCCGATCAGGGTTGTGCATATCAATACTCCCTCCCTCAAAAACAAGCTTGTCCTCAAGCTTGAAGTCTGGATGTGAACGTCGAAATTCCAAGGCATCCACCCAAGTGGCTGCTTCCCTGTCTTCTCCCGCCCATTGGACCAAGAATTGACGATGTCCCTTAAGAAAACGTTGGGACAATATCCTGTAGGGGGAGGGTTGTACGGAAGCTGGTGAGGGGTAGGAAATGTCGTGAGGCAAGGCTGGAGTATCTTCGGGAGGAGTCCCTTTAAATGGCTTCAACATGGAGACGTGAAAGACATCATGAATTTTAGCTGTGGTTGGTAAAGCAAGGCGATATGCAACTTCCCCAATGCGAGTAACCACCTGGAAAGGACCAAAGAATTTGGGTGCAAGCTTATGTTGATGGTCTGGCCGGACAGACAATTGTCGATGACTTTGTAATTTCAGCCATACCCAATCTCCTACTGAGAAGGTCACTTCACGATGGTGGAGATCATAACGCTGTTTCATCCTATTTTGGGCAGTCAAAAGATGAGTGCGCGCTTGGTTGAGCAGATCATCTCGGTCGACTAGCTGACAATCAACAGCATCCACCAAGGTTGTGCCTTGACTGTATGGTATCAACGGCGGAGGTGTACGGCCATAGACCAATTCAAACGGTGTCATACGGAGTGCGGAATGATATGAAGAATTGTAACAAAATTCCGCCCAAGGTAACCAGTGAACCCAAGTAGAAGGCCTTTCTGCTGCCAAACAACGAAGATACATCTCAATAGTGCGGTTGACGACTTCTGTTTGGCCATCCGTTTGAGGGTGGTATGAAGAGGATGTAAGGAGTCTTGTACCACAGCGCTTGAAGAGATCCTGCCAGAAGGTGCTAGTGAAGATAGGGTCACCTTAGATGTATTGAAAACAAAGAGATCCATTACTATTATCTCGGTCATAAAATTCAGAATGAGTTTATTTCTCTTTTGGCTTCTGATATTACCAATACTATCATAAAGAATATTAAAGAGGCCAAATATGTTTCCATTATCCTTGATTGTACTCCAGATATGAGTCATGAAGAACAAATGTCTTTAATAGTTCGATGTGTCAATATGTCTAGCAGCAAAATAAAGATTGAGGAGTACTTTCTGGGTTTCTTAAAGGTGGATGACACATCTGGTTTGGGGCTTTTCAATGTATTGCTTGATTCCATAAAGTCATTTGGTCTTAATATTGATGATATAGTGGGTCAATGTTATGACAATGGTTCTAATATGAAAAGAAAATAGCAGGGGGTACAAAAACGGTTGCTTCATAAGAATCCAAGAGCTTTGTATATGCCATGTGCTTGTCACAGTCTTAATCTTACTCTTTGTGATATGGCAAAATCTTATAGTAAAACTGTTTCATTTTTTGGAATTGTGCAACGAATATGTACATTATTTTTGGGTTCTACCAAAAGATGGAAGTTTTACTTGACCATGTGCCAAGTTTAACTATGAAATCATTGTGCAATACTCGTTGAGAGAGTCGTATCAAAAGTGTTACAACAATTAGATATCAAGCTCCTTAGCTAAGGTCAGCTTTGTTTTAGTTACATCAAGCTTCTGATACCGATCCCATGGCAAAGAGTGATGCAAAGAATTTGTATGACTTGCTTGGTACCTTTGAGTTTATACTTGGTATGGTTATTTGGCATGATATTTTATTTGTTGTAAATGTTGTGAGCAAGAAGTTGCAATCACCATCCATGTGCCTCGACTCTAGCTTGGAGCAAATAGAAGGTATAATGAGTTACTTTGACAAGTACAGAAATGAAGGGTTAGGGTTTGCTTCTAGTATGATCATTGCCAAGGGTATTGTGTTCGAAATAGGTGTGGAGGCATCATTTCCAGTAAAGCGTCGTGCTCTTAAAAAGAAACATTTTGATGAAAATGATTGCAATAGTAAAGCAAGTCTACAAGGTGAGAAAGATTTTGAAGTTAATTACTTTTTGGTTATGGTTGATATGGCAAACAATTCATTGAAAAACAGATTTGAAGAACTCCAAGTATTCAATGGTATATTTGGGCCTCTTATGAGCTCAACAACTTTGAAGTCATTGGATCATATTGAACTTAAATATTATTGTACTAAGTTGGTAAAAACTTTCTTTGTTGATGATTCATCTGATTTTGAGTTAAATAATTTGATTTCTGAGTTAAGAATACTGCAAATGACTTTGCCAGATAGACCAATGTCTGCTATGGAGATTTTTGAGTTTGTCAGGGAAGTGGATTGCTATGCTAATATTTCTGTTGCTTATTGGATGTTATTTACTGTGCCGGTAACTGTGGCATCAGCTAAAAGAAGTTTTTCAAAGTTGAAATTATTGAAGAACTATTTGAGATCTACAATATCTCAAGAAAGGTTAAATGGTCTGGCAACTTTATGTATTGAGAAGAAGTTATTGGATGACATTAATGTTGAGGCCATAATTGATGATTTTGCATCAAGAAATGTTAGAAGATATTTCCTAAGATGATCTCTACAAAAGGTTTGAGGTAAATAATCTCACTTTGTACTTCCACTTATTTATCGGTAACAATTTTTATAATACACTGAATATTATCTTTTCAGTTGATACATGGTAGTATAAAAATATTTTGATGCTTATGTTAGAGCGGGCTCTGTTTATAATTTCGCCCCGGGCCCAAAAAAACTCAGGACCAGCCTTGGTCTAAGTTAGCACTTCGCTTTTTGCTGAAGCGTCCATGCGAAAGAAAAGAACAAAGCGCAACCAAACAGAAACTAAAAAAATCACTGAAAAACCGAAATTCAAAAATAAAAAATATCAAGTGAAAAATCGCTCCAAAATCATCAAAAATGGAGGAGTTACGAATTCAAAAAAAAATAAAAAAAAAATAAAAAAAAATCGATTGGTTTTTACTAAAAAACCGACATGTTTTGATCGGTTTTGATTACATACTAAAGACTGACGCACTACCACACGATTTTCGACACAAAATCAATAGGTTTTGATTGAAAACTGGTCGATTTTACGTTGCATAAATTTTCCAAATTTTTGAATTTTTTTATTTTTTGAATTTAGCCGGATTACCGATCAGTTTTATACGTCGAATCAGCTCGATGCATCGAAAACCATAAAAATCAACCGATTTTTTACGATATTGTGTACCCTGCGAAGCACTGGCCTCCTCCACAACAAGAAGCGCAACAGGCGATTTGTATGCAAATCTTGTACACCGTGGCAATATCAAGTAGGCATTCCGTCCAAACATATGGTACAAATATTGCATTGTACATGGCCTAAGGGAACAAGTTGAAAGAGATTGTGGGAGCAATTGCAAGAGAAGATCATGCGAGGCTACAGCCGTTTCGGGAGAGTAGCCGACCCACCTGTCAGCTACTCTCCGTCGAGGGGGAGATGGGCTGGGGCGATGATGGCTCTGGCCGAGAGGGAGAAACAAAGCAGCAGAAACAGCGGCTCTGACTAAGCTCGACGCCGGCATTGAAGGCAACGGCGGTGGCCAGCGGATAGCAAATGGATCCCCTTGCCTCAGCGACCACATGGGTGGCAGCAACACGTGATGCGGTCTACGGCGGCAGCACAATCACGTATGGTGACGGCAACGACACAGCTATCACGGCGACGACTAAACGGCGACTAATCCCAAAACCTAAGCGTGCCACGAGCATGTACAGGTCGAGGGAAGCTCATAAGTGTGGACGGGATGAGCTTGGACGGCAAGGACAGAAATGGATTGGGGCGGTCCGGTGACATGAGCCGAGGGCGACACGGTGAGCTCATCGTGGCGGTTGCGACCTGAGGGGAGATGGCCCGGATTAGTGGTGGGGTGAGGTTGAGAGAGGTGCGGGGATGCCGTTAGAGGGAGGAATCGAGCTGAATATCACCTAGCGGATGTGACGGCCCGCTTTTTTAGGGGTAGAACCGTACGCCTCGACAGCTACCCAGGATGATTAGCTGTCGGGAACCAAGCAAAATCATTGCCAGGCAAAGAGTTAACTCCAAACATTTTTATTGAATATAGGGCCTAACGGCCAAGGTTTTACAAAAGAGGGCGCAGCAGGGCCCGAATATCTTACAAGCAAAACACCGCACATGCAGGCCTGAGCAAAAGACTAAGACCTCAAAACCAACTCAAATCGCCATCTACGAAACCCTGGTACGCTCCAGCTTCTTCAAACTCTGAAAGGGTCGGGGGTTTGCAAAGGTGAGTACGGAAGTACTCAACAAGTCGTACAAGGATTTTACTGAATACTACATGTATGGGATAACAAAGGAAGGCAATAGGGTTTAAATATCTGGATGCAGTTTTATTTTTCAACTCATTTTACATTTGAAGCACAAACCATAAATATTTAGTAACAGGGGGTTTCCAAAGTTCAACCACATTAACCAACTTATCCAAATTCCAAAACATAACTTGAGCTTGGTTACGGGTATCACCCCAGTTCAAACTTAACTTTATTAACCGGAAGTACGGCGTATTCGAATACCATCAAGATTATCTCTGCAGAGGTGCTCAGCTTTACCCACAAGATATCTACGACCGTAAATGCCAAGCGCTAACATACATGCAACTTAAATGCATGTGGTCGGGTCGAGATCATCACAGCATTTCGTTAATCATTCCTGTCGTTTAGTTGTTAACCGATAGGCTCGCACTATCCTGGACCTGGTCATTCCAACTATAGCACCTACTGTTGTGAGAACCAGGGTATGACACTTAAGGACCATTCCTGTTCCACCGCTTCAGTATACTTCCCTGCCGGGAAGGCCGATCCCTATTCTCCTCAGAGAATAGTACTACCAATTTAATCCAATTTTAGTTCAGAAATGATTAATTTACGGAGCTATGTCAGAGACAGACCCACTGACCAGTCCGACCTGTGGTTGAGCGAAAACTTAAGTTATTTACTTTGCTCAAGGGGGGTTATTAACCTTACACTGCCAAAGACCAAGCCTTTCTATCCACAAACCCATTCCGGTACTCACAGTACCGGCCACCAGACAACCAAGGCATAATCATCAGTCGGAGATTGGAATCTCATCCGCTCCGAGATTTATCCAATACTGTCCCCCAGACTGTAGCATTTTCACAAATTTTCGAACCAACGGTTCGACAGCATTTTCTTACATTTTCCAAGATTCTTGAGATTACACTAACCTAAATTAATATCTAATTTAACCAGGTATAGTTACTTCCTAGGGTTACAAAGGTTTAACAAGGTTCAATATTTTTCAAGGAAGTTCCATGAGCAAATTCGACATTATCTAGGTACATATCATTCTAAAATAGCGGATTTCAGCATTTTCTTACATTTTCCAAGATTCTTGAGATTACACTAACCTAAATTAATATCTAATTTAACCAGGTATAGTTACTTCCTAGGGTTACAAAGGTTTAACAAGGTTCAATATTTTTCAAGGAAGTTCCATGAGCAAATTCGACATTATCTAGGTACATATCATTCTAAAATAGCGGATTTCAGCATTTTCTTACATTTTCCAAGATTCTTGAGATTACACTAACCTAAATTAATATCTAATTTAACCAGGTATAGTTACTTCCTAGGGTTACAAAGGTTTAACAAGGTTCAATATTTTTCAAGGAAGTTCCATGAGCAAATTCGACATTATCTAGGTACATATCATTCTAAAATAGCGGATTTCAATAATTCAACATACAGCAAAATAATACGGTATAAAATAATTACTAAGTATAACATGGCATAATTTGGTTCAACATGATCAATGGTGTACGGCTTGCCTTGCTCGGCGATCGGATCGACTGAACTGTTGTCGACGTAGTCGTTCTGAACGGTTGCTCCTCGAACTGGTCGACTACTGGACCTAGCGCAAAAGAGGCGAACAACAATAAACAAACGAAAAACGAAACGGAACAGGAAACGAAAACGAAAACAAAAATCGGAACTAGGCTGAGAGAGAGAACGGAGGGCAATTTGGGCATTTTGGAATTTTGGGAGTTTCGGATTGAGGAACGGAGGGCATTTTTCGACTCAGTGGCACGAGACGGTTCGGAAAATGTATTTGTGGAGTTTCTAGGGTTTTTTTTGGAATTTTCGGGGTTTTTCTGGGTATTTTTCTGGAATTAATACGGATTTTCGGAGTTTATAAATGGATTATAAATCCGAAACAAAAAGAAAACGGCCGTGGGCCGAACAGTGTCGGGCCGCACGGCCCAGGCGCGCGTGGGGTTGGGCGAGGGAAACCGGCTAGGCCGACCCAACTCACTTCTTGGCGCGCCGCGCGACAGTGGCGGGCAAGCTTAAGCGGTGGAGGGTGGGGCCCGGCCCGGCAAAGCGGCAGATCGATCGATCGATCGAGGAGAGGGGAGGGTTAGGTTAGGGTTTGCACGGGGCTGGGACGGCGGCTGAGCGGCGGCGGCGGCCATGGATGATGGAGACGGAGGCGGGGAAGGAGGGGGGCTCACCACGGGGAGTGGAGCGGGCGAGTTCGAAGGGGAGCTCGGGACCTCGGGCGGCTTTTATAGGGCTCGGGCGGCAGCAAGGTGACGTGCGGGCGCGCGCGAGCGGCGGCGGCGGGAGGGGCGTCGTGCGGTGACAGGCGAGCAAGGCGACGTGGCTGCAGGAGCGCGACGACGTGCGCGATGCGACCGTGACGGGACGTCGATGAGGCGCGGGCGGAGAGGGGCGACAGGATGGCGGCATGGAGGTGACGGAACGGGGTACGGCGGGGGATGGCGGCAAGGGCGTGTGACGACGTGCGGCGGCGACCGGGCGCGAGGATGGAGCGGGCGGAGGACCGGGCAACGCGAAGAACCACTGGTCCAAGCTAGGCTTCAAGGTACGAACCAATTCCCCCAACCCTGATTTGGCTTAAGAACGAAATCCGGATCAAGAACTCCAAATCCAAATCAAGGAGCGATTAAACTCGAATTAGGGTTTTCTGAAATTTCAATTTGAAATTTTGGGGATGTTTCAGCGGAGGATTGCAATGGTGGGGCGGTGGAAGCTTCTCGAGCGCTCCGATTTTTTCGTGAGGCAGGGTCGGGATTCGGGTGCGCGCGGACGGCGCGATCTAAACCGATATGGAAGATGGACCGCCGTGGACTATCGGGAGATGCATGACACAATTACGGAGAGCATAACGGCCTTTTTGCAAACAAGATGACATGGATGCCTCCAGAGCTCTTCAAACCTCCGGGCTATAATAAAGTTAGTATTAGTATTACATCTCACCAGACAGACACTGTGGCAACTCATTGTAGCTAATTTTCAAGTTATGGGGGGAAAGAGTAAGAAAACCGATTGATGTGTTGATGCAAATCACCATACGTAAAAACGTTGGGTGAGATCCACAGGTTCAAAATCTCACTGACATTTCTAAAATCTCAGTTTTCAGTAGGAGCTAAGATTCTAAATTTCGACGGGCTAGAAAGAATAAAAATTTTCACAGAGCTACAGTGATTTCAGAATTTTTTCATTGATACTTTGGGATTTTTTTTTACCGATTTTATGTTTGTAGGACTAGATTTAGCACCAATTTTTTTTAGCAAATTGTAATACCTTTTTTCTGAGAAATACATGTGATTATTTTGCAAAAAAATATATGTACAAATTATGATCATATTGGCTGAATTTTTTTTAAAAAAAAATGGCCAAGAGCTCTGTCATTTAGAAGAAGAGAACAACAACCGGACTACAAACGCACACACACCTAACACACACACACACCACCACACACGCGCATGCCTCCGGCCCCTTGCGAGCACGCGGGTCGAGCGAAGCTCGAACTCGGGTGGGTGAGACGCACAAACGCACCTCCAATCAACTAAGCTAAGCTTAGTTCTCTATTGGCTGAAATTTTCACATGGGGTTGAATAGAACCGAAATTTCGGTTTTACTAGCCACTAAAATACCGGATTTAAAATTTGATTTTTCTATTTTGGCCGAAATCCCCTGAGACATTGTCCAAAAATGAAATTTGTAACTTGATCCACCAGTTGAAATAGATCGTACCCGATCATTTCCATGTTCATTTAGATCAACAGGTACACACATTACAACATGGGGACGTAAACTCAAGTTCTCCAGAAATTGCCTATTGCTGTCGAATTCTTCTTCAAACATTTCTTAATGATGTCTGGTTAGCAGCCAGCAACCATAAAGACTAGCAGACCAGTATGGCAACAGAACGAAAGGTTACACTTTGCTCGCATGTAAAGCCATACGCAAATTTCATTACTTGCCTCCACACTACTTACAATGGAACGAGGCTGCCTCGTCCAAGCATCCTTCCGCCTTCTCCACAGCTTTTGACTTGTACTGAAATGCTTCCACCTTGAATATGACACTAGAAAAGCAAGCCGATGTGATTCGCGATCTGCTTGAATCAGCCAGATCTCATCCTCCGATAATTTTCATTGTTTGTCAATGATTTCTTTTGGTCGTCTGACAATTGTACAATGATACAGGCCTCATTGCTAACACTCAACTTGTACATCTAAATAACTGCAGATGCTGTGCTTATGCTCTCGGTTTACAGGTTACAACTGATGCTACAAAACTGGATGGTTAATGGTACACTAACGCCCCAAGCGGATCCACGGGAGCAGCAAATTCTGATTCAGGATGGTGTGCTTTCTTCATTGAATCTCCGAGTTCCCTCGGAAAGCACAAGCAGGCCAGAACTCGGAAAGCACACGCGGGGCATCTAAATCCGGCCGAACGTCCATTCCTCAATTTGTGCCGTAGGGCGAACTTAAATGTCGTCGTCCATCAGTTCATCCGGAAGGTGTACCTTTTCCATTGCAGACTGCCAAACATCAGACAGACATGTAACTCAGCTATTCAAACACAAATGAATTCCAACCAATGAGGCCAGCACGGTAATGGCAAGAAATTAAAACTTAGTGCAACAATTTTACTAGCAACGATACTGAGACACAGACATAAGCTTTTAAGAAAGTATAGTGCAGGAATCAAAAAAGGGGTGAGGGGACAGCGGGCAGGTGGAAGGAAAATAGGATAGTGCAATACCTTAATTATAGCAAGGTCAGCAGCGGGAGGTTTTAAATCCAAGGCAATGCCAAAGCAAAATACAGCCTTGTCAAGGATATTAAGTTGCTTGTATATCTTTCCCATTAGTGCATACATACTACTCTCATGAGGTGCAATCTCCCTTAGCCGCTCCAACTCATCCAGAGCCTCTGGATATTTTTGAAGGCCCACAAGGATTAAAGCCTTCTGATACTTGGGAAGTGGATTCTTCTTATCAGCAAATATAGCTTTCTCCATCATTTCCAATGCATCCTCATTCCTCTGATAAGTTTGAATTCAGAAAGAACGTTCATAGTTAAGCACTGTCCAGAAGATGATGAAACTTCTAGTTTGGAGGGAAAGTGGAAACCAGATATCAACCTTTAGAGCATGCAAGGCCATCCCAAGATAGCACATAAGAACAGAAGAGCAAGGATTTATCTGAAATGCCCTTCTGAAATGATGCTCAGCAAATTCAAACTTTTCCTGGCGAAGGTACACCACTCCAAGGCCATACCAGGCATTGTAATGCCTTTCATCTACCTGAAGTGCACATCGGTAGAATTTAATACTATTCTCGTGATCCTCCAATGCAGAATACCTATACTTCCAAGGAATGGCAGTAGGATTAGAAAATTTCGCAGGTGGCCTCAAACATGAATACTGGATGAAAAAGAAAGAGAAAAGTGTGCCATAGGTCCTTAAACTTGAGAATTGCACATTTAGATCCCGAAACATGTATAAGTGGGTCGACAAAGATCCAAATCCTACTTTATTGGTAACTAGAGATGACATGGCACCTTAGCTCAATCAAAGTCACAATTTGACTATGTGATCACATTTGTAATCATTACAGAATTGCTTTTTTCGACTCGAAGGAAGCTTTCACATGTTATTGGACAACTATTACAAGCTTCTGATCGATATTAGTTCGCAATCGTATGGTCAAACTTTGGCTTAAATAGGATCAAACTGCCGCATGATCACTAGTTGCTAATTAAGTGCGGTTCAGACCTCTATTGGCACACACATACAAGTTTAGGCACCCAAGTGACATGTTCGTGCAAGTTTAGGGACCAAAATGTGCATGCCTAAAGTTCAAGGACCCAAGTTACATGCCTGTACACGTTTAGAGACCTATGGCACACTTTACTCAGACAGGCATATAAAATAAATATTTATAGGAGCCAAAACATACTCGTGGCCGCACAGAGTGTGAGCGTATGCAACTCTTGGGTCAAGCTGTACAGCACGTTGGAAGTTCTTCAAAGCAGTCTCGTGATCTTTCCGTAAGGCAAAGCAATTTCCCACGGCACACCTGTTTCATATTCAAAACAGATACATTAGGAAATGTAACATTATATTATGTAACAAGGGTTCAGTTTGAAAGCATTTCCACTAAAGAATTGCAATTGTCTCCTAGACTCATCCAGCTGTTTTACACTGCATTGAGACCAAGACTGTATGTAAGGTTCAACATGGTTAAACCAAGACTGGATCAACCAGAAATTTTCTTTTCATAATCCTGTTCACACAAAAAGGAACCATTGCAAGATGGAAGAGAGGAAAAAGGCAAAAGGGAAATGTTGGGAAAAGAAAAGGACGCAACATGAATATTCGCATTAAGGGGATAAAAGACATACCATGCTTGAGGAGATAGTCGATCAATAGAAATAAGCTCTTGAGCAAGGTAGCTTAGCCTCATTTCCTCATTCAAATGCTGCAAAAGAAGCAAGTGAGCCTGATCTAAAGGTGGCAATAAAGTAGGCAAGCCCAACAGCAGTGAGTTCGCTTACATAAAGAACAGTGGAGTAGATGTCCATTCCCTCCAACGTGCATGGTGATAGTCGATGTGCTAACTCAAAGAAATGATCGGCTTCTAAATAATCAACCAATTCAAAATATGCCTTACCAACCTGCATAATTGAGCAAAATGAAAATGAGCTTTTCTTGCCAACGAAATAAATTTACAGACTGTTGTTTATATCTATACATATATAGTACAAAATATGTTATGATATAGTTTTTTTAAAAGTTGAGACGATCTTTTATTAAAGTGGCAATTAAATATCTGCAATTAAGGGACCCATGTCCGCATCTATATTAACATGTAGTCAGACTTAACAATCAGTTTTCAAGGTTGAGACCCGAGATGTAAGCTTGCAAATTTCGATCCTCAAATTGATTCAAACAACAGATCAACAAGAAGCACAGACTATAATCTTACCCTCCCAATAAATAGTACGTCATGAGTTCATTACATCATCGGGATGATTTAAGTCATTTTAAAGTTGTCATCCAAGTCACCCCTCAATAATCGTTGATTTTTATAAGGCGTGGTTTGACTTGGCACAGTCTCCTAAATTGATTTTTTTTTTTGGACCTTTAATTTCTTTATGATATATTTGCTAATAACTACGAAATCATGATCATACGAAAGTATTCAAATACGAATGTAATAGTACCACTTTAGTGTCATTAAACCTATATATTGTTGGACTACTTGTTGGTCAAACATTATAAGGTTTGAATCTTGAAAATGTGGGCACCTTGTAAAAATAAACGGAGGGCGTACTATGCAGACCCTATGTATCATAACATAGAAATACAAAATTCAAAATTTTCATTACAAGAATCAAAAGCATTTAGGGGAATCTCCAACCATCTTGCATGGATTGTACCTGGCACAGAACCCATCCAGTATTGAATTGTGCTTCTGGGAGTTTTCTGTAGACTTCCAATGCTTCCTGACCATTAAGTGAATGAAATTAGCCACATCACTGGATAGAAGGTTAACATTTGTAACACAAACATCTTTAACAACCTGGCTCTTAAACAAGCAAGAAAGCCTATAGCCTTCCCCAAGTGTTCGTAGAAGTCCCAATAGCTCCCTGATACCAATCGCCAATTTGGAGTCTTGTGACAGAATTCGTTCAGCTTTATCTTGCTCAAAGCACCTTCCATCAACTATATTTACAGAGCATGAAGTTGCTGCTACATTATCAGTCCACATTTCATCCACAGATTCATACCTGCCTCCTGAGATTCAAAAAAACCACTTCCATCATTCGTGAAGATAGTTGAGTAGAACATGCAGCACCATCCATATAGTGCAACCTAATGTAAAAATTATCCCTAGAAAGTACAATATTAATTCCACAAAACTATTTAAATATACTAAGGTGAAAGAATGGTGATGGTCCAGTAAAGGAGAAACATATGGATTCATTTAGTAGTCTACATGGCACGGTTCTTGAAACAGGACTTCATGGAGATAAATTGCTCTCAATATTTGATCTCAATGATTAAAGAGAATTTCCATATACGAGTGAGGAGTCCAAAATAGCATAGAATCAGAAAAATATATGAATTTGGCGGTCACTTTATTTATGTTCGGAGATATGTTTTCTAAAAATCAAACAAAGCAGCATGCCAAAGAAAAGGGACAAGCAGTCCTGCTGTCTTGTGCTATGTCAAAAAAGAAACTGAAAGTAGATAAACACAGGCATACACTCGAAGAGAGAACAGATAATGTTCTGGTAGTATTATAGACGCTTACAATTTTGAACCAACATTAGGAGATGTATGGACAGAAGAAAAAACATAACAATAGCAATTTGATGACTTAATATAACTAATGTAGACTCATAAAAGGAACATAAACATCTAGGAAAATATGCAGATAGATCCATATAGCACAAGTACATAACAACATATCAACCAAATTTTGCTAGATTTATATAATTTGATGAATCATCCGCATTGAAATGATAATCACCTTCATCAAAATTTTCTGTAGCCCGTGGTTTTCCTTTCCTAACTTGCATGGAACGTATGGCTGTTGAACACAATTTTGATGACGTGGACGAGTTTACTCGCAATTTACCTGATAAGTGATCTGTTCCATTCCCTCCAAACTGCGAGATATTTGAATTCGAATTTAGTGTTGTATCTCTAGAAAGTCTTGCACTTCTTCGAGGTACTGAATCACTACTCTGATTAAACAGCCTTCCAGAAACCTGAAAAGTGTCTTCAGTTTAATATCAGCATAAGCAAAAATTAAAGTATGAACTGAAAAGAATATGCTAATTATCAAAAGAAAGAATATGCTAACTATCAACAACCAGACCTCAAAGTAACAGAACAATAAAGACATATAGATCCTCATCCTATATTAAATTACAGGGGCCACCAACAAAAGGTGCTAACAAAAGAAAGATCACAAAGGAACCAAACTGAAGATTAACCAGTTTCACCTCCCGAGAATTGAATCATTGACGAACTTGTGACAAGAAGATGAGAATGCTACAGAAAATATGCAGCGTATAGCAATCTTTTCAGTTCCTAGTATCCCACAATTATTCTAGACAGCACTACTGGAATGTGAAGAGGATAAAAAAAAGGCAAATAGAAAATGAGGCAACAATCTAGCAGTTAGATAAAGATCATCAGAATAATACTGCAAGGTGTTAGCAAACCAGCTAGAATCAAGCATACTATATCATGACAGTGTAGTTACATGTTGGTACTTGGTACACAATTAATGAACAATACAAATCAACATGTAATAGCAAATAAACTAAAAGACATGACTGCAGTCCTCATACTGTGGACCAGTAGGTAGTAGCATGGAACCGATATCCTGAATTCTAATATAAAGGACCATGACTGGAATTTTAGACTCAAACAGCCAGAAAGTTAAAGACTACATCCACAATCGATACTGAAGCATTAGCAAGCAGCACTAGTACGAGCAAATGGAAAATATCGAACCAATGTGCATTTGACTCCAATCACTGTATCCTTTTCAGAGAGTATTTAAGTAAAATACTAAAAAGAGTATCCGGTATGCACTACAATGACTTGACAAAAAGAGAAACCCCTAGAATCTCCAAAGATAAGGCAATACGTAGAAAAATGTGGAAGTTACAAGAGAGCAGGTTTCGATTGATGAAAGAATAACCTTCTTTAGCCTTGCTTCATCCAGGTATTTTCTCCTAAGTGGTTGGTTTGCTCCATTAACCTTCGGTTTGGCAGGAGCATCACCACTTGTTGTATTCTGATAAGCATGGACATTCCTATAGAGTGGTGGTGGAACAATACCAGATGTCTGCAAAATAAATTAAATTAAGCAAAATGCAACTCTGTTATAGAGACAAGTCGGACAAGTTACAAACTAAATATTGTAAATGAAGAAATGAGGTCTCCAGGCACTACTGACTTCAAATTCTTATAATGTTTCACTAATACTCTCTCTTTGTCCAAAAAAACCAAACAATAGAAAATCAACTGCTACGAAAAATAATTATGAGATGCCAAGCCTCACAGCTCTTTATCTTCAGAGTCTTGTTAACAAGATAGACAGAGGTTATATCTTCCAAAGAAAAAAAATGTTTCAAAAAATCAGGATAGATCAAACATGCAGTTTCTGGGGAATGCCTGCTTGCTTAACATAAGTTATCTCCGCCAGTGCCACAAAATGTCAAACACGAGACATCCCTGGCTGCTTAACATGCTTCTAGCAACTGTTGATTATATCTAGTCCTTCAAATTTACACCAAAGACACAGGGTCTTATTTTCATATAAAAAATAATAATAATTATCATACAGAGCCAAGAATCAAATAGGTGCTACTAACCTGTGTTACGGTTGGTGATGGGGTGTCAAACTGTGCTACATTAGATGGTACACTGTTCTGCACATGCAATGCAGTTGCTCTTACATGAGGATAACCAGGTACTTCTGCTGTGTTGTTAGAATGCAGCTGTTTGATCTGCTTAGGGCTAATATCCCCAAGGCTTGCTGACATACTGGAAGATAGAACTCGGTTATCATTGACAAAGTTCAGCCTTTCTGGATTTGATGTGGATGTGTGTTCCTGCTGGAGACGTAAAGCAGTTGATTCACAAAAACACTCACTTGCATCTTCGGCAACACCTACAAGATGGTGACAAGCTTTTAGAGTAAAGTTCCCACATCTTCAAAGTGTGATTTTAGATTTTTAGCGAGGATGAGTCCATCCATGCAAGGAATATTCCAAATCTTAAGTTAGAAGCAAGACAAGCCACCTACAATGCAAAGCACATGAAGAACATATTAACGATGCACTGTAATCACATATTCCGGAAGGTTCATCCTGCAAAATCTGCATTGTATATTTCATTGTCTACAAAAACTTTGATGTGAAGTAACACTTGATGCAGGTACTTCTAATGTATCAAAATTAAGTATAAACCTACTAGAAACATTCAATTATGGGTTTATAATGCACCAACCTAGTATACACAATTCCTCATATGCTGTCCATAAAAGAGGATCTAGAGCCAAAGCCTGTATAAATTGCTCAGCTGCTGCTGACACTCTGCCAGTGTACCTACAGGCAGATGAGGTAGATATTATGAACTATGTGCCACAAATGAAAATATGCTGCAAACACAGATTCAGTTATGCCATAAATAATGAACCTGTAAATTAGTCCAAGAAGGTAATGTCCTATTGCACCACTTGGAACCTGCACAAAGGATGACAAACAACAGAAGTAACAAGCTGCCAAAAAAATAGTAAAGCAGGCAAAGATGTAATTGATTTTTTTTTCTTTTAACTTCACTACTTCAACCCTGTATAATCAAATAGTTGGTGGACAATCTCAGAAGAATGTCATGCTCCAGACAAGAAAAATAAAAAAGAATGTCACATCATTTTTCATGCAGTGCCAAGTATTAATCTCATAGTGTCAATGTTTTCAGGTACATCACTTATCATAAATCCACAGTTTCCAAGAACTGAAGGGAATGTAACACATCTGCTATGCTGGTTTTCACTTTTATAACATAGTTGGTACAATTGCCTCAACAGTCAACAGGCAAGGAACATCAACAGTGTCTAATATTTTTCAACTAGCACTTTGGAATGTGCTCGTTGCTCCAGCTTCGGAATTTAGTTCAAAAATCATCAACCATGCCGTACATCCGCTTTTCTACTTTTATTTTTGGAAACCACAAGACTTCACAGAACAACTGCTCTTTCTTGGAACAAATGATGTTTTATGGAACCACTTATCCACAGCAAAACTCAAGTTTTTACACACTCGCAAGTGACCAAATCTAATACCACTGATGAGATATTTTAAGAAACATAGAAAACAAATCGCTGCAGCTCCGGAATTTAGTTCATAAATCATCAACCACGCTGTACATACTCTTTTCTACTTCTAATTTTGAAAACCACAAGACATCACAGAACCAATGTTATTAAGTTGTAAAGTCGAGTCGAATCGCCAAAGGGACGACTTGTGGACTTGGTCGACTAGTCGCAACTAGTCTCGACTAATCCCTAGACTAGGAAGTATATTAGTAGGACATGTCACATACTAAGTTGTAGCAACAATTAAGCACATATACATATTGTAAAGCATGAAATGAAGAGAAGAAGAACATAAGCATGATGATGAGTTGATGACTTGTTTGGATACCAACATGTCTTTCTTGATTAATGCCTTTCTTTGAAATTGAGAAGCGACACCCTGGCAGTACCATAAGGTCTTGCTTTTAACAAACAGTATGGCAGCTAAAATTCAATGACCTATGCATCTACGAGTACAATAGACTTTACCATTAACATACGTTAGCAATATCATCTGCAAGCAGATGATAACTTATCAATGCTAAGGATGTCGATCAATGCTAACAATCATGGTTATGCAAGTTATACGGCTTCCAAGAATAGGGTAACCTCTTTCCTTGCACTTTCCTTTGACAGGGCAGCGAAGAAGCATTACTAGAACAGAGAAATGCAAGTCAGCAGAGCAGCGAAGACAGATACTAGTACTAGAACAGAGCAGCAAACTGGTAGCCCGGCTAGGCAAGCGTGATTAGTAGCGGCTAGTCGCCGTCTCGCCGATTAGTCGTCCAGCTGCCCGACTAGTCACTCCAGTTGAGTCGAGAACCCTAGTCGTCCTCCATATACTGACTGGACGACTAATTGTGGATTAATCGACGACTTAATTAACATTACAGAACAACTGCTCTTTCTTACAACAAATGATGTTTTATGGAACCCCTTATCCACAGCAAAACTCGAGTTTTACACACTCGCTAATGACAAAATCCAATACCATTGATGAGATATTTTAAGAAAAATAGAAAACAAATCGTGTTTACAAACATGTGATATACCTCCATGTTTGGTTCATTGACTGGACACAGAGTTTCTTCTGCTTCCTGCAAGAGGTTCATTCGAAAGCATGACATAGCAAACAAGTACCGGGATTCTGGCAGCTTCTTCCCTTCATAGCATATAGGAAACAAAATCATAAATCACTCAGAACCACTTTCATACCCCAAAACCAAAACAATAATTAAAATTGCAAAACAGGAAAGAGAAATATGTCCAAAACAATGGACAAATATTGTGTTCACATTCATTTTATTTTCAAACCATGCCATAGCATATAGGGAGTGGTCAAAATGGTGAGCAGATGCTATTACCTTTCAAAATGTGGTATGCAGCATAGGGCTGATTGTTGTGGAGGTAGCAAGTCGCTAGCAACTGCACATTAATCTGTTGCACATGATAAAAGGCAAGAACATTCAGTATAGCATACAACGGTGGTCAGAACCAATTAAGAAAAAATAAACTAAGTGCTCTCTGCAATTAAACCTAAAATGGCTGCAGCTATGGCTATCCAGAGATTTAAATAAGGAAAATACCATGTAGGACAGAACGCATCGCCGTAGCCATTGCTCGCTAGAATCACTAAAATAAGCTGTGAAACTGTCTCCCGTTTTAGGCTGTAAAGCCCTGTCTCAACCTAAATTCCCCATAAACTCTAGAGAAATCATACGCACTATTCTAATTCCCTACAAACTCAAAACCATTTCCGGAAATAGATAGAGGAAACAGTTGCGGTTCAAATTCCCTTTAAACCCTACCCCCAAATCCCACCGCTCAAGCTCCAAACGCGCCCCTAAACACTAAAAAAATCACAACATAGGCACTTAATCGAACCCCGCAGCCGCAGGTGAGCACTGGCATCCGAATCGCCACCCCACGAAGGCCGAACGCCCGATCTAACCCCCACCGAATTATTCTCATGGATAGGCGCACCAAATCGAGCCATCCTAGCCTAGCTTCGTCGGGAAGCGGGGGGTGGGGGGCTGGTACCTCGCCGGGGAACTGGGCGCAGAGGCGCTCGCAGAGGAAGACGGCGTTGCGGAGCATGAAGAGGCGGAGGCTGCTGTGGACGCGGTCCACCATTAGGGTTTCCATCGCCGCCGCCCCGACGGCGAGGAGGAGGCGAGCGCGATGCGAATGCGGAGGAGGATTGTTTGAATCGCGACGGGTGGGATTGGATTCGAGGCTTTTTTGGGTGCGATTTGGGTCGGCGATTCGAACGAATCGGATTGTATCTGGAGTTTGGAGGCAGCGGGCGTGGGTGTGTCAGCGTGGAGCCCCCGGCGTTTGAAATGGGAGTTTTCGGCTTCTGTTTTTTGGCCGTTGGCCCGATTCTGCTTCGCGACGTTGGTCATGTCGGAGCTAAATTGCAAATCTGCCTCTCTTCTCCACCATGGAGCATATAAAAAGATAATACATGTTACCCACTAAGAAGTAGGTGTCTATCATGAAATACCCCAAAATTTTCAAAAAAGTTCAAATTAGACTTTATTTACTTTTTCTGATTTTTCCTGATTTATTTGGATTTTTTTCGAATTTATTTGGATTTATTTGAGCTGATTTTGGGTTTTTGCTGTTTTGGGAAAGTTTCGGAGCTTTGACGCTTTCCTCTTCCGGCTTTTACGCCTCCCTCCTCCCTTTGCGCCTCGCCCCGCTTGCCGCCTCCCGCCTTCGCCGCCGCGCGAACCGCGTTCGCCTCGCGCCGCGCGCGCGTAATCGCGTGCGCTGTAACTCTTTCGCCGCGTGAGCCGCCATGGCGGCTTCTGCCGGCTAACGCTGCGCCGCGTCGTCCGTCGCCGTCGCCGCCCTAGCCCCGTAGGGTACTCCGCGTGCCCTACCTCTGCCTGCCGCCATTGCCGTCGAATCCCATCACCGCTGCGCGCGCTCGTTCTGTCGCCGCGCGTGACGCTTCCCTCGGCTCCCTCTCTCTCCGCTGGCTATTTAAGCCCACCTCCGTAGCCATTCGTGGCCCACTGAGCTCGCCGCCCTTCCTCTCTCGATTCCCTCTCTCGCTCCTCTCGTACCCTCAGTGGCTGCGCAGCCTTCCTTCCGCCAAACCTTCTCCGTCGCCCGGCCAGCTCGCCGCTCGCCTTCCCGAATCGTGCCTAGCACCGAGGTGACCCTCTTGCTTTTTCCCAAAGCCCCGAGCCCAGGTGCCCTCAATCGCTTCCACCTTCTTCTCGCCTCCGGCGCCAGTATGCCGCTCAGCCGCTAGGCCTCGCCTCCTCGCTCATTCTGCCCGTCCAGCATGGCCGCACCAGACCTGCGCTGACCAAGCCAGCCCCTCTCTTTGCTTGCAGTGGCCCACTTTGCTGGCCAGCTGGCGGCCGACACTTTGTCGACCCACGGCGCATTTGGGCGGCCAGTGAAGCCTCCCTCAAGGCGTGATCTTGGGCGAACAGGTTTTGGTGCGGCCCAGCGTGAACAGTACCCCCTTTTTCTTTTTCTTATTTGATTTTCAATTTCCAAAATCCATTTTAAATCATTTTAATATCCAAAAATACCCCCAAAAATACCCAAAATTATCCGAGAGTCCAAAAATGCCCCAAAAATACTTTTCCGAACCGTTTCGAGCCACTGAGTCCAAAAATGCCCTCCGTTCCTCAATCCGAGACTCCGAAAATTCCAAAAATGCCCAAATCGCCCTTCCTTTCTCTCTCGGCGATTAGATTTAGTTTAGTTTCGTTTGATTTCTTTTAGTTTTTCGTTTCTTTATTGTCTTTCATCCTCTTCGCGTTAGATCCGGACGTTGGACGATTCCAGAGCCGCCAGCGATTCGAGCAGACCGGACCCGACAAAGAGCCGATTTCGACCGCATCAACGACACTTCGTCCGATCCGATCACCGGCAAGGCAAGCCGTACACCTTTGAACATGTTGAACCTATTCATGTCTTATTTTAGTTAATTACTATTTTCTACCGCATTACTTTACTGTATATTGAAATAATGCAAATCTGTTTAGTTTAGAATGACATGATACTTAGTTAATGCCGATTTGCTCATAAGACTTCCTTGAAAATTATTGAACCTAATTATATCCTTGTAACCTTAGGTTACTTAATATTCATGTATAAATTATTATTATCCTAATAGTCTAGTCAAATGCTTTTTAAGAATGGAAATGAAAATTTGCAGAACCTTGGTTCGATTACATTTGGAAAAGTGCTACGGTTTGGGGGCGAATTGGATAAATCCGGAGTGGATGAGTTCCAATCCCTACCGATGATTAATGCCATGGTTGATTGTGGTGGTCGGTACGATTGGTACCGGATTGGTTTGTGGATCGGAAAAAGGCTTGGTCTTTGGCAATGTAAGGATAATAATCCCCTTGAGCAAAGTAAATAACTTACAAACTCGTTCAACCACAGGTTGGGCCGGTCAACTTCGTTGGCTTGACTCAACATAGCTCGGTACATTGTACTTTCCCTCGGAATACCTATAGGAGCAGGGTTACCTTCCCAGGTGTGGGAGATGGTCCAATGATTGTGGGAGTGAAACGAAAGTGTGCACGAGGAAACTGTGGCATTTCGGGTTCTAGCGGTAGGTGTCCACAATAAACGGGACCCGGCCTCCACACCGGCCCGTGGGGACCGGGTTAATGTGGACCAAACACTCTGGGATAGGGACTAAAGAGGGAAAGATCCAACGAAAGCTATGATAACCTCGATCCGCACGCATTTAAGTTGCGTGTTAAACTCGAGTTGGCATTAACGATCGTGGAATCTTGTGGGTAAAGTGAACACCTCTGCATAGTGAATAAATGGTATTCGAATACGCCAGTGCTTAGGTAAATGAAGCTAAGTTTAATTGGGGTGAATCCCGTAACCTAGCTCAAGTAGATCTTGGTGCATGTTTGAGAATGTGGTTTAATGGTGATGACTTTGTGAATGGAACCCCCCCTGGATTACTATTATTATGGATTGTGTTTTAAATGTAAAATGATGCTACAAATAAAACTGCATCCACAAATACTTTAACCTTGTACCAATATTGTGCTACACCCTTGCATGTAATATTCAGTGTTTTCCGTACGACTTGTTGAGTACTCCTGTACTCACCCTTGCAACCCTGACCCCCCCTCTCAAAGTTTGAAGAAGTTGGAGCGTTCCAGGAGTGCGTAGATGGCAATTTGGTTTTGAGGTCTTAGTCTTTTGCTCAGGCCTGCCTGTGCGGTGTTTTGCTTGTAAGTTATTCGGGCCCTGCTGCGCCCTCTTCTGTAAAAACCCTGGCCGTTAGGCCTTATATTGAATAAAAATGTTGGAATTTGACTTTTGCCTGGCAATAATATGCTTGGTTCCTGGCAGCTAATCATCCTGGGTAGCTGTCGAGGCGTACGGATCTGCCCCTAAAAAGGCGGGCCGTCACAAGTGGTATCAGTGCTTTGGCTTGACCATAGATTAAGACCTTAGGTTGGTTTAGGAAAAATCTTTATAAAATTATTTTGATCTATAAACAAAATGAGTTTCAAAAATATAAGTATTATTGATGTCTCCTTCTTCCCCTGCTACCTTGTCTTCTTTAAAGCTTCTTATCCCTCCCGGTCTTGTTTTTTTTAAAGTTTTGCCTGCCCGTCTAAAATTCAAAATCCTCGCGGATCTTCGCCAGCGGCTTGGAGATGATGCCGTCAGCAGTAGTTAGACCGTTAGTCGTAGAAGTTGTACCCTTCTTTGTTTTAGGCTTTTGTAATGTAAAATGGGTTATGCCGAACCTTAAAATGGTTTTGTGCATGATCCATATCTTATAAAAATTGCTAAGTTCTCTATCTCTGTGATTTTGATTGCTTAAACTATCTATATACCCCCGTCTAATTCAAAGGTTCCCTCAATTCATCTGAGCCCCATCTATTCTTGCTATTCTCACCCCATGCCCTAAATTCTTACTCGTCTTTTTCGCTTTCCTCAAAACACTGCTGCTGAGGCCAGAAAGAAAGTCGATTGAGACCATGGCGATTTTGGATCAAAATTCCTGCATGACACTCGAGCGAGAAATGAAGAGTCAAGAAATCACCCGATCAACCTAGCTCACCATCGCCATAATGGAAAGAAAGCAGACAACAAGCGGAAAGGCACCATACGTGATTATTGGAAAGAATTTTGAACGGCTAGTTGAGAAACCTCAAGAACACACCCAAGGAAATCGATGAGACAAGAGGAAAGTACAAATGATAGGATGTCTGCATGAATCCGACTACTTTACGTGATATTCCCAAGGAGATGGACCCTCAGGCTAGTAGGATAAAAGAATCTTTGGAAGAATTACAGAGGAGCCTGAAGTTCCACACCTCAGCTATAAAAGACATGTCGTCAGAAATGGACCAACGGATAGCAATCGAAGAAGCCCGGAATGAATTAAAAATGAGGAACAAGAGAACGAGAGAAATTCAACAGACATGGATACCGACTCCCACCCGGATCGGAGGAAAGACCCGATCCTCACCCAAGGATTCCCTAACAAAAAGCATTCAAAAGAAAAGAGCAACCAACACTGCGAAACCTCATTAAATCAGTTAAGTGCTACAAGCGCAATGGAGACCACTTCGTCCGCAATTGTCCCACGAGGTGGGATAAATGCTATCATTGCAGACAGAAGGGACATTTCAGACGCAATTGCCCAAAGAAAAGTCTACCGACCGTAGCCAGGCAGCGAGTGATAGACCCTCACTCCTCCACCAACCGACAAGCCTAGTGAACTGGCCCACCGCAATGACAGGCAGAGATACCCAAGGAATAAGATACAAGATGGGACAAAAGAAAGACACCAGCCGAAGATATCCAATCATGTCACGTCCAAAGGAACAACAATCGCAACCAGTACCGTTAATAAGGAATTGCTGGAAATTCCAAGCAACCGAGGTAGACTAATAGCTAGATTTGAATGTGGTAACTTGGATATGGAGATCCAAGGGATAAAGATTTGGATCAACTTGTACTATCAAGAATGTAAGGTCTGAACAATATATTGGTAATAAAGCAGTTGTTTTTTTTATACATGAACTGTGCGAATGATGAACAAAATAGTGACTACTGAGTTAAATAAGATTTCTTCCCATGACACATCACCACTGAGAAGTGGAATAGAAATGGATCTCAACAACCAAGTAATGATGGAATGAAAGCAACCCATGTCGGTGGCGAGAGTCGAAGTTTTACGAGAATAATAGGACAAGGAATTAGCCAAAGAATTATTCCAGAAATAACCAACCTTTAGCTCAGCACCCCTAGAATGGCAGCCCTACAGATGAACACAACAGAGTCCGAATAGGCAATAAAGGAAAATAATTGGACTTGAGTTTCAACCTCAAAATCGGAATCACCCAGAGGAAAAGTAAACATGATGGCTAAGGTTTGCACAAAAGGAGCGCCATTAAATGATTTAAGAAAAAGGACACGTTCCCAGCTAGAATGCGAGTTATGCATAGCTTAGACCGCCAGATAGTGTCAGAAAGGCCAGAAGGCTTCCTTGAAAGACAGACTGGTTTATTGAGACAAGGATATAAGAGGATTGATTTTGACAAAATTCACCCACCCAAATGGTCGACGCTCTACGGAACGCAAGAATATACCAGTATTGAAGAAAGGAATACTGACAGAAAGTAATGAATAAACACGTGGTTGGGTTTGGATGTAAAGTATGTCAGAAAGATAAGATGGACCACCAAAATAATAGCCAGACTGCCACCACCACTTACAGTTCCCGTATAGAAATAGGAGAGAAAACAAAAGACTTTGCCGCCAGGTTACCTAAAGAATCAGCAAGGATTGACGACAGAAGTAACATCACTAATGGATTGACCTACCAGGGAGATCTTTTGGAAAGAACCAGTTAGTAGAATTAGATTCAACCCAGATTGACGGACCACAAAGAATCCCCTGAGTCAGATTGTGAGCTAGTTTAGCTCAATGTTCAGGGAAAGTCTGAATAAGACTACAAAGGACATATTTGAACTCTGACATAGTACCCCACCCTCCGCCAGGTAGACAAGCAGAGAAGAAACGACCAAAGTCTGAAGAAAATGTCGAAAACCTACGCTCTAAACACTTGGGACCCAATCAGGCCACCTATTGCTGTCCACAAAAGCCTCCACACCACCTCGGTTACCAAGACAGCCCAGACATCACGGAAGGAAATATTAAACCCTTGGGATAGAATAAAAGACTAAGATTAAACAGCAGTGGAAACCAGCTCGTTTAGGATACAAAAGTCCATGAAAGGATCACCACCAATGAATTGAGTGCAAGCTCCAATGTAACAGAAAGATTACATTGGCTCCAAAAGGGAATTATATCAGAAAAATATCAACCATCAAAACCCGCGCCATTTTGGATGAAAAATAAGGAGCTAAGACCGGATAGATGGGCCGTCTGAAGATTCTCGAGAATCAGAGGAATGGCATGCAAGTTACAGTTGGTTCGGGATTTGTCTGGAAATTCACATTATGCCTCAGAGAGGACAGTTCCATCAGCAGTCAGGACAAGTGCTACCCAAAGGATTTAGATTCCCAGTACGATTCTCCATAAGAGACAGGTCAGGATCTCGGAAATCATGGAAAGCAGCTTTGGAATTTAAGACTGTCGAATTTACCAAGTACGATGGAAGAATCATGTACTCAAGGAAACCTTGGAAAAAGGAATCGGGTTAGCAGTGATGGTTTCGCAACCTTTCGCCAGAGGAATGAATCTCGGGGCGAGATTTATTTTAAGTAGGAGTAGGTTGAAATACCCCAAAATTTTCAAAAAGTTCAAATTAGACTTTATTTACTTTTTCTGATTTTTCTGATTTATTTGGATTTTTTGAATTTATTTGGATTTATTTGAGTGATTTTGGGTTTCTTTGTTTTGGGAAAGTTTCGAGCTTTGACGCTTTCCTCTTCCGCTTTTACGCCTCCTCCTCCCTTTGCGCCTCGCCCGCTTGCCGCCTCCCGCTCGCGCCGCGCTTCGAACCAGCGTTCGCCTCGCGCCCACGCGAGTACGCTGGCGTGCATCAGTAGCTCTTCCTCGCGTGAGCTCGCCATGGCGGCTTTGCTTGCTAACGCGCTGCCGCGTCGCCGTCGCCGCCCTAGCCCCCGTAGGGCACTCCGTGCCTTACCTCTGCGCGCGCCGCTGCCCCGTCCCGTCCCATCACCGCTGCGCCGCGCTCGTTCTGTCGCCGCGCCCGTGACGCTCCCCTCGCCGCTCCCTCTCTCTCCCGCGGCTATTTAAGCCCACCTCCGGCCGCCATTCGTGGCCCACTGAGCTCGCCGCCCTTCCCTCTCTCGATTCCCCTCTCTCTCGCTCCCTCTCGTACCCTCCCGTGGCTGCGCCGCAGCTCCTTCCCCGCCGCCGGCAACTTCTCCGTCGCCAGCCAGCTCCGCCGCCGCTCAGCCTTCCCCGAATCGTGCCCTAGCACCGAGGTGACCCCCTCTTGCTTTTTCCCAAAGCCCCGAGCCCTCCCGTGCCCTCAATCGCTTCCCCCCCCCCTTCTTCCCCGCCTCCGGCGCCCAGCGCCGCCGGCTCCGCCGCTAGGCCTCGCCTCCTCGCTCGCCGCCGTCCCGCATGCGGCCGCACCTAGCGCGGCCCACGCGCCACCAAGCCCCTCTCTCACTCCGCCGCTCGTGGCCCACGCTCGCCACTGGCCACGCGGCTCGCCACTTTGTCGACCCAAGCATTTGGGCGGCCCGATGAGGCCTCCTCAGCGTGATCTGGGCGAACCCGGTTTTAGTGCGGCCAGCGTGAACAAGATACTTTTTCTTTTTCTTATTTGATTTTCAATTTCCAAAATCCATTTTAAATCATTTTAATATCCAAAAATACCCCCAAAAATACCCAAAATTATCCGAGAGTCCAAAAATGCCCCAAAAATACTTTTCCGAACCGTTTCGAGCCACTGAGTCCATAAATGCCCTCCGCTCCTCAATCCGAGACTAAAATTCCAAAATGCCCAAATCGCCCTTCCTTTCTCTCGGCGGATTCCGATTTCCGTTTAGTTTTCGTTTGATTTCTTTTAGTTTCGTTTCTTTATTGTCGTTCATCCTCTTCGGCGTTAGATCAGGACGTTGGACGATTCTAGGAGCCGCCATGATTCCGAGCAGGACCGGACCCGACAAAGAGCCGATTTCGACCGCATCAACGACACTTCGTCCGATCCGATCACCAGCAAGGCAAGCCGTACACCTTTGAACATGTTGAACCTATTCATGCCTTATTTTAGTTAATTACTATTTTCTACCGCATTACTTTACTGTATATTGAAATAATGCAAATCTGTTTAGTTTAGAATGACATGATACTTAGTTAATGCCGATTTGCTCATAAGACTTCCTTGAAAATTATTGAACCTAATTATATCCTTGTAACCTTAGGTTACTTAATATTCCTGTATAAATTATTATTATCCTAATAGTCTAGTCAAATGCTTTTTAAGAATGGAAATGAAAGGTCACGAACCTTGGTTGATTACATTTGGAAAAGTGCTACGGTTTGGGGGACACTGGATAAATCCGGAGTGGATGAGTTCCAATCCCTACGGTGATGATTAATGCCATGGTTGGTTGTGGTGAGTACGGTTGGTACCGGATTGGTTTGTGGATCGAAAAAGGCTTGGTCTTTGGCAATGTAAGGATAATAATCCCCTTGAGCAAAGTAAATAACTTACAAACTCGTTCAACCACAGGTTGGGCCTGGCCAACCGTTGGCTTAACTCAACATAGCTCGGTACATTGTACTTTCCCTCGGAATACCTATAGGAGCAGTGGTTACCTTCCGGGTGTGGGAGATGGTCCAATGATTATGGGAGTGAAACGAAAGTGTGCACGAGGAAACCGTGGCATTTCGGGTTCACAAGCGGTAGGTGTCCACAATAAGCGGGACTCAAAGACTCCACACTGGCCCGTGGGGACCCCGGGTTAATGTGGACCAAACACTACCGGATAGGGACTAAAGAGGGAAAGATCCAACGAAAAGCTATGATAACCTCGATCCGGCCACACGCATTTAAGTTGCGTGTTAAACTCGAGTTGGCATTAACGATCGTGGAATCTTGTGGGTAAAGCTAAACACCTCTGCAGAGTGAATAAATGGTATTCGAATACGCCGTGCTTCCGGTAAATGAAGCTAAGTTTAATTGGGGTGAATCCCGTAACCTAGCTCAAGTAGATCTTGGTGCATGTTTGAGAATGTGGTTTAATGGTGATGACTTTGTGAATGGAACCCCCCTGGATTACTATTATTATGGATTGTGTTTTAAATGTAAAATGATGCTACAAATAAAACTGCATCCACAAATACTTTAACCTTGTACCAATATTGTGCTACACCCTTGCATGTAATATTCAGTGTTTTCCGTACGACTTGTTGAGTACTCATGTACTCACCCTTGCAACCCTGACCCCCCCTCTCAGAGTTTGAAGAAGTTGGAGCGTTCCAGGAGTGCGTAGATGGCAATTTGGTTTTAAGGTCTTAGTCTTTTGCTCAGGCCTGCCTGTGCGGTGTTTTGCTTGTAAGTTATTCGGGCCCGCCGCGCCTCTTCAGAAAAACCCTGGCCGTTAGGCCTTATATTGAATAAAAATGTTGGAATTTGACTTTTGCCTGGCAATAATATGCTTGGTTCCTGGCAGTTAATCATCCTGGGTAGCTGTCGAGGCGTACGGATCTGCCCCTAAAAAGGCGGGCCGTCACATATCACAGTACAAAAATATAGTAGTGTTTGTCGTGGTCGAGAAGGAAGCGTGAAAACGCCATGTTCTACTAAATGTATACGTATATATATGTACCTACTTTTTTTTATCTCAGACTTTAGTCCGGATAGAAAATTAAACATTTGCCAATTTCAAAATATAAGGCCCTATTTGTTTGGACTTTTTCACCAGCTTAAAACTCAAAAGGACAAAGTCTGAACAAATAGGTGCTTTTTATCTGGATTTTTTCAAATATAACTAAAAGCCAAAAGCCACGGAGATGTGCTTTTTTGGCTTATTGAGGGTTGATTTTAGACTAGTAACACAAAAGTTAGGGCACCTCTACCACGTATAAAAACCGATTAGTTTTAAGCTATTTAAGCCCAAAAATTAGCTTTAAGTTATAAACCAAGAAACTAAACCTAAATAATTAGGGCCTAAAACAGCAAAAGTTGGTGATGAAGTGAGAAGAGGTCAACCACCATATAGTAACTAGTATATTGCCCGTGCTAACGCTACGGCGATATTTGGTAATACAATTTAAATAAGCAAAATGTGTTATATGTTTTGGTAATCAAGTGTAGTAAGATGTGCACAAAAGAAAGATACAGAGATAGTTTTTTGGAAAGCAAATTGATTGCTAGACTTCCAGCTTTATTCAAACTGACGAGTGATAGTTCTACAGAAAAGCTAGCATAATCCAGTATTTCAAAGAAAACCCAAACCAACCAGTCAGATACTTCATGTTTGGTTCATGTCCTCACTAAAATTACCTGACTTTAGTTGTGAGTCATGAGAATTAAGGCATTGGCATTGTTTTGATTGGGTCATCAGACTCTGGTCTCACCTCTAAACATGTCCCATAAGGCACCAAAACAAAAAGGTTGTAATGGACATAGAAAGCATCCATGAGAGTATACTATTAATAGGATGCACAATTTTTTGCATTCAGTATTAGGTTCACACAAAATTGTAATGGAGAATCCATTACTCACATTATCAGGATGAGTCTCGACCTGTAATGGCACTCAAAGTGCTCCAATAACAAAAAAAAAGAGCCATGTACAACAGAATCTGCACCGACCAAAATAAACATCTATTGCATCAATACTCTGGGGTGCTCGGAACTAATTGTACATCCAACAACAATGATAATTGAATGACAATTAAGTTTTTCACCTAATCAGTTCCATCGATGCACAAAACCTATTACATTTCTGAGAGCCAATGAGAGCACAAGCACAACTGAACGAATAAAATATCATAACTAAAAATACTATTGCATAACTGCGCAAGCAGATTATCACAAGACATACTAAACTGTCATCACTCTACTACCCTATAGATGAATGGCATTGAACTCCCAAACAAAAACACAAACACCTTCCTTTACTTTAAGATTTGTACAACTTGTATTAGGAGGAAAAACATAGAAGCACTTCTCAAACACAAAATGTTGCTGAAAACATGGCAAGGGCTGATATAAATTGGAAAGCAGATTAAATAGTGGGCGGAATAGATCAGGGTAGAAGAGAGTAATGAAAGGCACAAGGTTACAATGGACAAATTGAACACAAGGTTTTCAAATAGAGACACAAACTTCAACGTTACAATGGAAAAATGCTATGGAATCAAAAGTAGCTTCTAAAGATGTGTTTCTTCCATGATTACATTTATCATTAGATGGATTTTAATGATAAATAGTTCCTATGTTACTTTATGCACTTGCTTGTGTCATCAACGATATAATAATTCTCTGTATCTTTCTTTTGTGCACATCTTACTACAGTTTATTACCAAAACATATAACACCATTTGCTTATTTGAATTGTATTACCAAAGATGGTATTCCTAGCTTCACAAAATTTGTAGAGTTGGAGCTGTGGGTATATTAAGAGTGTTTAGGTGGGTCATCTTGTTTACATTTTAGAATAAAATTATAAACTTAAGTCACTTTATTTCAGTCTACAAGTTTCAGCTCTGAGGTGGAGCTAGAATCTAGAGCTCTACTAAACAGGGCCTCAATCTGCTAACTGAAGATTCTGAGGCTATCAGAGAGTTTGCTAAAGCACCAGAATAGCCGGTTGAATGAAGATCCTTTAGTTTCTGGGTTACTTGAAGCTTCTCCAATATCCTCTGCCTTTAGTTTCATTATCTACAAAGGAAATAAGTCAGCAAAGATCATGCATTTCTCATAAGGAGCAACAAATCATGCATTTCATCTTCCATTGGCAAGCGTGATATATAATCACCCAGATAAACCATTTTCGCAGTTATTAACAATGGAAGGGGTTAGATGCGGACATTTACTTTATTTCATTACAGGAAAACTCACAAAGCTCCTGATTGTCACAGACTCATCTAGGCAAATATCCCAGAAAGATCTAGAAAGAAATTGCAAACAAGCATGCACATATAGAAGCAGACAAATCTACAAACTATTCAGAGGAGACCCAGCAGATGAATTGGAATAACAGCGATGTGGAATAGCGTAACTCAGGACAGATGCCAAAATAACCATTGCATACACTTACAGAGAAGAAGTCCTCAAAAGTAAACTCAATGTATCCAAGAGCTTGAAGTGTCTTCTTGCATTGCTCAATTTTTTTTAGAATGCGCTAAACCTCAGCTTTGTCTTTTGTCTCTAGGATATGTTCCTAGCAGCAAACCATTAGATCGTCAAACTATGCACAGTTATAATTTGTGTGAAAAAACACCACAAACAGTCAAATACTACCAGGTAGGAAAACATGAAGCTTCGATAAAAGCAGTTTCCATCTCGAGTCCGTCTCAAAGCATCATATTGTTCTCCAAGCAACTGTTCAAGCAAGAAACTAAGAACAAACTGAAGCACCAAACATCGATACACTGGATCAACATTAAATACAGTTATTACATATTAGAATTGCCAAATCCATAAGGACCTTTATTTTCTCCTGTAAAATGGGGCTGCCAGACTGAAACTCAGCTGCTAAAGTCGACAGAGGTTCCTGCAAGATTAAGAAGATACCAGTCATGTACATCAGTTGATAGACATGACAGTAATTAGGATGAAAGGCAAAATGAAAGCAGGACAACAAAGCTACAGATAAATCTAAAACAACTCTACAAACAAACAGATAATCCTAACAGTTTATTACTGTTTTCACGGGGGAACCTACTACAAATTAGGCTGATTTCCACTCAATTGATGCAATTGTGACCAGTCCAAATCATATAAGCAATTAGGTTAGTATTTAGAGCTGGAGGTCGTTGAATTTGACCTGCACACAGGCTCCGCAATGGCGATCAGGAAATCATACGCCTGCTTGTAGAGAGAAGAGAACGTCTCGAGGAAGATGCGGCCATCGGCGCACGCCCACAGCGGGCGGTTCACATGATCCGTCTTCAGCTCCAGCTTGGTGAAGTCCCTCTTCTTCACCTCCTTATCCGCTGCAACGAAACAAAGTTCCACCTCAAAATCCCAATCAAATAGTTGTTGTTGTGGCATGACTCATTATGAAATGCATGATTTGAATCAGAAGTATTTGACAATGACTGAGAGAACTAAAGCAAACAAAAAGGTGATACATTATATATATTTTTTGAAACATATGACAGGAGTTCTGACCATTCATTAAAGAGTAATAGTTTTAAAGTTACACAAACATCACCATTTAAATTATAATAATAGTTAACTGATGACTATTTCACAAAATAAAAGCAAAACAATTCCTCCATTCATAAACAACAAAGAGAGTGCCTTTAAACAGCACTATGAGTTTATGACCATGGATGAAAAAGGAGTACATCCATTTGACCCCCTGAACCATCACGTTTGTCTAAAATTCAACTCTCAACTACCAAAATGGAAAACCGACCCCCTCAACTATCACTGCCATTATTTTACCCCCCGAGGCCTTTTGAAGCCGGTTTTAACTGGCATGGACAAAATGCTATAGTTGGCATGATTTGCAAAAGTTGAATGAGGAAAGACTATTTTCCGAAGAAGAGTGTAAATCAATGAGCTATCAGAATGATATGGCATGGTTAAGCACATATTTCTAGCTTCTTGTTCAATGCTTTAATGTTTATTGTGTATAACTGCATAGACACACAAGAAAAATTGCAATTAAATAAGAACCTAATTGAGTATGAGTCTGATTAGAATATGCCAATGTGTGGGGCGTACAAAAATATATAATCTATGAATAACAATGAGGAGACAGATTCACCTAGAGGATTCACCAAATAAACTTGTAGGATCAAATCTTTCTTCATCTGTGAAAGATTGGTGTGTTTTTTGGCTTGTTGAATGTCGAAATGCATTAGTATCACCAATACTATGCAACTTTGCTTCCAGAAGGGTCGAGATGAGTCTAATTTAACTATTTTCCTGGAAATGGACAGCCCATGGTTTTATCATCTCAAGCGCACGAAATCATTATGGTATGTATTGCTGTAAACAGCTTTAGTAACAGAGAAGCAAGAAATGACTTCAAAGCAATGCCGATTTACCGTTCACTATTTCTGCAAGAAGTCTAGTCATGAGCTCACTGGTACTTCAAAATGTTCATTTCAGCTAAACTTCTAGGTGAATTACTATAAAAAAATGTTAGATCTGAATTGTAAAGCTGTCACGAGAAAGAAGTTATCTATTAGAAATCCCAACTCAAACTATATTAACACAATCCATGGAACTGAAAACAACATCTTTTATAGCATAAGTTCTCTAATATCCTCCAGGAGTTTTTAAGCCACAGAGAGTAGGTTGCGCAAACAAGTACCTTACATCCAGTAAACACTACAAAAAAATCTTGCCAATGCATGGCATGAAATCAGAAAAAAATGTACTTCTACAGTGGGCTGCTAAGAATCTGATCCAAGGTTCTTTTCGTAACAAAATTCACTAACTCCTTTAATATGCCTACGAATAGAAGCTCAAGTCATATAGTGACAATAATCCATGAACGTATACACAAGCACAAGTAGCTCTAGTGCTCTCCTGGAATTCAAAGGAAATTTTGGACTTTTTTTTACCTGTGAAGGAGCGCGAGCTTGTGATTGCAGAGCGCAGCAAACGAGTTTCACGCAGTCACAGACGTCGAAAGAATAGGCCTATTGATGTGGGGAAGCACCACCAGATCAGGAGATTGGAGAGGGGGGAGACGAGATAGATGGTCCTCTGGTCGGAGACGACAATGGCCCTCGCGCTCTCGTCGTCGTCGTCTTCCATCGGTGCGGGCGTAGTAGGCACGCGCGAGTCGGAGACGACGATGTCCCTCGTGCTCTCGTCGTCATCGCCTTCCGTCGGCGCGGAGTAGTAGGCACGCGCGAGTGGCCGGAAGAGCTCGCCGCGGCCGATCTCAGGTGGCGCAGCATGGCTTCTTGCCGCGGCGGCTGGGGCTTCTTCAACCTGCAGGCGCCGACACCGCGCCGAGCCCTGCGTCCGCTTCCTCAACCTGCAGGCGCACACATACACCGACACGAATCAGCCGCTGCCAATTCGCAGAACCCTATGAACCCTTAAAAGCGGCGGACTCAGCAGCCAGTACTCACCTGGGTGAGGCAGCGCGACGGTGGGTGCAGCGGAGGAGGTTGGCCAGGGCTGCGATGGCGGACGGGTGGACCGCAAGGGAGGACCGGCGTGCGGCGGTGGCGGGCGTGCGGAAGGCGAGGGAGGACCGGAGCACGGCGGCGGCGCCTAGGGGGCGGCCCGGGGCGAGGCGAGGCGGCGCGGAGGCCGCCGCCGCCGCGACGGGAGGGGCCGGAGGCGAGCACGAGGATGCACGGGTCGGCGGCTCGCGCGGGTGGAGGAGCGGCTCGGGATCGCGCGGCGGGTGTTGGGGCGAGATAGGCGCGACTGGTTCCGCGCGATTGGGGCGACGATTGGGCCACGGACGACTGGTGCAGCGCGATTGGGGCAACGATTGGGCCCACGGACGACTGAACGCTATTGGGGGCGGGGAGAAAAATATGATGGCATGAACCGGGTAATTTGGTCCCTCAGATTTGATGAAGTGTTGTGACATAACATCTCAGCGCTTGATTTTGAGGAAGTAGGATTTGTGTGTGCACTTGCTAGGGTGAACAAAGAAATAATATCCTCTGTGGGGACAAAAAAGTGTGTGCATGTAGGAAAGAATTGACTGGTGAATTATATAGGGGTATAGATTAGTTGGAGTATATTACGGGGGAAGATGCAACATATTGTCTTTGTTGCTACTTGTTTAAAAATGAAACTCTGGGGCATGGCTGGGGAGGTGCATTGTCGACCAAGGGGTTTAGAACAGGTAATAAATTGAAAAGGTTTGATGTTCATGTTGGTGGCCCTCCCGGTGTTCACAGTCAAAACATGATGAGAGGTGATGAGATCATGAACCAAAAACAATCCATTCAAACTGATATAGATAAGCAAACAAAGAAAACTAAAGAAGTATAAGATTCGTTTAATTGCATCCATTGATGTTGCAAGATTGCTTCTTGTTTTGGGCTTGCCATTTCAAGGTCACGATGAAAGTGAGCTCTGTTTATTCGGTCTTAGCTTAAAAGCTAAAAAACTAAAGACTAAATAAATTGATGGATCATGTTTGTTTGGGCTTTTTCTTCATATTAAGGGCCCGTTCGGTATAGCTCCGGCTCCCGGATTCTCGTCCGGAGGAGCCGGAGCTCTACCAAACAGCCTCTGATTCTAGTGATGAGGAGCAGAATCGAGTGGAGCGATTCTTCGTTTTAACACTGAGAGTGAGAAGCAGCCGAGACCTTGCTCCCCACAAGAATCCGCTCGGCCTCGTCCCCGCGCCGCTCGATCCTCGTCCCCGTCACTCGGTCCTCGACCCCGCTCCCGGTCCTTGGCGTCACCGCCTTGATCCAACTCCCCATCCCCGCCACCTAGACCTCGGTTGCGGTCGCCCTGACCCCGCTCCCGGTCCTTGGTGTCGTCGCCTTAATCCAGCTCCCCGTCCATGCCGCCTCGACCTCGATCGCGGTCGCCTCGATCCCGAGCCGCCTTGAGCGCCGCCGGTCGCCTCAACCTCGCCTGGAGTGCCGTCGATCGCCTCAACCTCGCGTCGCTGCCGACCACCACCGAGGTATGGCCAAATCCGAACACTTTTCTTCGAAGATCCCGATTCTTCAGATGATTCGGATTTGAAGGAGTTGGAGCAGAATCCACAGGGAGTTGTAGCTGAATCCTTACCGAATAGGGTCTAAAAGTCAAAAGCCAAAGGCTAAACAAACACGTAGCATTTTACTTTGGCTTTTCTAAAAACTCTATATAACTAAAAAGCCAAAAGTCATCAAAGATATGCTTTTTTTTAGTTTATTAAGTGTTGGTTTTAGACTAATACCACTGAACTTAGGATAAAATGAACCACCTCTACCATAGATAAAATTGGACTGCTTTTAAACTGTTCAAACAAAAAAAAAACTGGTTTTAAACTATAACTCGAGAAACATAAGCCTAAACAAACATATAGATGCAACTTGAACCACTACATATATATAGTGTAAAGCTTGACCCCATAGGGTTAGAATCCTAGCTCCGTCTCACCGGTCACGTAACACCAGCACGTCTGAGTATAGTTGCACAAATTTTAAAGCACTTTGAAGGAGTAAATAACTCTCGTACATCTTTCATTCTTGCTTAAAATTTGTGCAATTCACTCGTGCGAAGCATAGAGGCACCCCCACCTCCACACAATAAATGGGCCTGATCGTGTGTACTGGTATATACAGGTGTTCTTGTAAGGCCCACGGAGCATATCGACCAAGCACAGCGCAGGTCCAAGCCCATCCATGTAAGCCCAACCCAACAAAACCCAGCCCAAACCCCTCCGCAAAACCCCGCAAGCTGACATGGCACATCCGAGCCCTCCCATTGGCCAGGCCACGGCACCACCCCGCGTGGGTCCCACCTCTCTCACTCTGCCCTAGCTCCCGCCTCCCGCGAACCTTCCCTGTCCTTCCTCCCTAAGCAACAGCCTAACTACACGAGCTAGCTATATAAACGCCGACCAGAGTCCAGAGACCACGGCGAAAGACACATCTCACCGTCACATCACATCCCCACCAATGGACGCCGACCCCTTCGCGGACCTAGAGCTCGACGCCCTACTCGCCTCCTTCTCCGGCGACTCCGCCGTCTCCGACCTCCTCGCCCCGTCTCCTTCCCCGCCGGCGCAGCCCCATGCGGAGGCGGGGTCGCCGGACTCGGTGACCTCCCGGGCGAGCCCTCCCGGGGAGGAGGTGCTATCGGAGATTGAGAGGTTCCTGATGGAGGAGGAGCCTGCGGGAGCGGTCGGGGCGGAGGGGATCAGCGTGGAAGAGTTCTTCGACGCGCTGTTCGACGGCGGGGAGGAGGAGAAGGGGAGCGAGGCGGGGGGGAGCACGGATGGGGACTCCGGGAAGGAGAACGAGGTTGCGCCGGATGCGGAGGAGGTGGAGGTGGACGGCGATGATCCCATCAGCAAGAAGAAGAGGAGGTATGGCAAGTTTGTTTTGTTAGCGCAGGACATGTGAATGGTCTAAAAATTGGGGATTTCGTTTGATCTTGCTTGTTTGTGAAACTTGTGAATTTACATCCCAGCTAGCTGTGAATGATGATTATTGTTGAATACTAGTACTTAATAATGGAGGATCAGTATCATACTTAACCAAATGCTAGCCGTGTGTAAAATTGTAAGAACTTATCAGACTTCAGTTGTCATGGCATAGGGCTAATAGTACTTAATAATGGAAGAAATTTGCTATATTGATTCCTGATCTTGAAGAGGGGATTCAAATTTCAAAGTCATGATTCTGTATAGGTGTAAATCACAGAAGCAGTCGATTTTCTTTGCTGAAGATTTCAGGGTTGGGGTTAACGGTTATATTTGCTGATTTGCATACACGTCCATGTTGGTTCTTATGCTATTAAGCACGGCAATATGGTCTCACAATAGCGGTATGTGTTGTGAATTTACTAGGCAAATGAGGAATAAGGATTCTGCCATGAAATCGAGGGAGAGGAAGAAGATGTATATAAAGGACTTGGAGACGAAGAGCAAGTATCTCGAGGCGGAGTGCCGCCGCCTCAGCTACGCGCTCCAGTGCTGCGCAGCTGAGAACATGGCACTGCGCCAGAGCATGCTGAAGGATAGGCCTGTTGGTGCTCCCACAGCCATGCAGGAGTCTGCCGTACTCACGGGTAAGACACGTCAACATATCGTTCTCTGTTTCATACTTGGCCATTAATCTGAATTGAACTTTCGATTGCTCAGCCTCATGAAGTTAGCAAACCTGGTCATCAAGACATCAACTGTGAATGTTTGATGTCTGATTGTTTACGCCAAACATTTGTTGGATGTATTCTTGTATGTGATGGCACTTGGCTCTGGGCTTGCCAGCCACCGGTAGAAGCCGCCATGAGCTGCAATCAAATTTCTACTTTTTATTTCAGGACGATTCTTATCGTAATTCCAATGCTAAATGCAATCGTTCCCTGCTTGCAGAAACCCTGCCGCTGGTTTCCCTGCTTTGGCTCGTGAGCATCGTGTGCCTATTCCCAGTGCCCGGTCTACTACCCAACCGAAGTCCGGTGGCTCCAAGCAGCACCGGAAGAGATCTCGTGATGGTAGCCGGAAAGACAAGCAGTGACAAGCCAGAGACGATGGAGCCCATTCTCCATGGAAGGCGTTGCAAGGGCGCGAGGGTGAGGATCAAGTTAGACACCTCGCCATTCCAGGCAGCGGCTGCTTGCTAGGCTGCCTGCCAGCTTCTTGCAAGTTTCCATCCAGTCTGTGCCGTAGTTAGCAAGCATATTGGCATGGCATGCCTAGTATGTGTGTAATGCTGCCATCTTGTATCCATGGACTCTCTCTTTCTTCCATTTCCCCCCTTTTGTTTTATAATTCCCTATCCAGACTAGTTTTGGAAATTGGAATGTGCCATTTATGTTATCTGCTGACGCCTCATCTTTTTCTAAGAGGCTCGTTATTACGGTTTTTTTAAGGAGTACTACTCACTATGTGCCTGGTACCATACATGGATGAACCGCACAAGATCAGATGGCGACAAAGGGAAAACCTGTGAAAGAATAATTTTGTCTTATGGTAGCATGCCCTGTTCCAGACCCCTTATGAAACTAGTCGCAAAGCATAATTTTGCATTGGATTAAGTATTCCAATTTTTTAAATATGAATAAAGGATCTATGGATGAAGATAAAAAAAAATTCTCTCGCTCAGTCTCTGAATATGCATTTGGGGGAGAACTAGCTAGCTCTGGATCAAGTATTTCATCCCTAACCATAACCATCCGTCGATTCTTTAATATGAGTCAGTTCGGACCTCTGTTTAGTTCCGTACAAACTTCATCCTAATCATGGTTCAGATCTATAAGAAGTGACAATCGCCTTATAAATACTCACTTTCGCTGCGGCTCCGGTTTTAATCTGCTAATATAAGAGTAAATGGGACTGACAAATGCAGCTATAAACAGTCCGACGGAAGCACATTCGTCCTATGTGCTGCTGCCCAAGGATGCTGCTGCTGCTAAACAACTTGATCCTGTGATGAGACATACGGACAAGGCAAAGCCTCCCCGAGACTACTTGATCCTGCTACCCTATGGTTCTAAAGTGTAAAGATGGTCATTTTTACGCTCTTAATGCCGGTTAAACAAGTTTGACCTGAAGACCTAATGAATAGTGACAAAACAGAGATGCAAATTTTCAGTGGTAGAGATTGGAGAATAGCACTTAACTTGGCGGTAAAAAGGAATTTTTCATGCTACATGCCCATTTGCAACTGCTCATAGTATCATAAGGTTTATGGTTTGGGATTTAGTTGAAGTGAGTACAAACTTATATATGTTAACTTGTGCGCCTAGAGATTTGCCAAAGACCAGGTCTTGTAGGTCTTACTATATGATTCTCTTTCTCACTCTAAAAAAAAGAACTATATGATTATTTTATAGCGAAGAAATATGTACAGATATCGCATTGTGTTCTGTTAGGCTACCTCCAACGCGCGATGTGAAGAAGATGCTAGAGGAGAGAGACGAACCAGCGTGGAGGAGAGAGAGAGAGAGAGAGAGAGAGAGGGAGAGAGAATCGTACGCAAAAGCAAAACAGCTACGTCGGCCGCATCATCTCCCTCGCGTCGTGCTCGCGTTGCTCTCGCGCCTCCCATTGGAAGAAACGTCAAGACGCTAGCATCCGAAGCATGCATGCAATGTATATGTTGCATGCATGCAATGTATATGTTGCATGCAATGTATATTTTTGCACGCAATGTATATGCTGCATGTATTATTATTATTATTATTATTATTATTATTATTATTATTATTATTATTATTATTTGGAGGTGAGTTAAAGAGGTAAAAAAACCGTTATAATTAAAAATGGTTTTGAGAGAATTAAAAAATATTAAAATCTTTTAAAAATCAGGTGAAAAGATTCAGCTTAAATTTTATATTTTTGTACAAGTCATACGTTGTACCATTTCACCACCATTTTTTCGAGGCTTTCAACGGTTTTTCTCAAATATTTGAAAAATGTATTCCAATAAATTGTTTAAGCCTCTCCAATAATAGATTTAACTAAGAATAATAAACATATATAAATACTTTGGATCCACTGCTACCGCCTCATCATTGGAGGGGTGAGAGCTAGTGGAGGTGCTAGTGAGATGTGGGTCCACACTACCACCTCTCTCCCACCTCCACCATTGAAAAGGGTGGGAGCTAGTGGAGGTGCTAGCTGACGTGGTGTCTACGTGACACCACTACCGTCTCTACTAGCTCCCCAACCATTGGAGACAGCTTGAAACGGTTGTATCATGACTAATGAGGAATAAAAACTCGGAAGTACTACAAGTTGTTTGCTTGCTTCATATATTACTAGAATGGAAAGTGCACTACGCTACGCTGCCCTGGTATGCTATTTAAATTTCTACGTATGGATAGCATGATTAATATAAAATCTACATATATCTAAAACCGTAGCAAGAGGAGGGCATCAATATTTGACAACAATTGATCTGTCTGAGGCCCATAAATGCCTACTGCTTTTTAGAAGCCAGTCGCATCCTCATAAATGCAATTCGCATTAAATGTCTCATAATCATTCAGTCAAAATTACTGTTGACCACGTAAATAACTACCCGATCTGCAATGTAGGTCAGACGAGAATTTATCCTGAATATCTGATCTGAGCCACTACTAGGTCGGGAATGATCTGCCCTGTGAATCTTTATAGGTCAGACATAATGCCCTTTATGACACCTACCTAGACAGAATTGGGTAAATGATAACCTTTGCTCCGACCTGATTCAGACCTCATTCCTGAAGGCTTGCCCAATCTGGGCCACTGCAAATGGAAGCTTTTGGCCATTGTAATAGTACAAGTCCTTGAAGTTGACAAAAATACACGACATTCACTGATGATTGGTGGGTCAACACAAAATACCATTATTATGCGCTGAATGTTAATATTTTTACCCCAGGCTAAGACCAGTAGGGCCAACAGATGTCTGGAACATGAGATTGAATGGGTAGGGATCAGAGAGCATGTTTTTGTACCAGGAGCAACAATGCCATATTCCTTAAGCTTTGAGCCTAGTTCATCTGTTGAGAGGTCATCCAACACAGCCAGAGCATGCTTGAACTCTGCAACCTTCTCCAGGGACAAGCTGAGGTCCTTCTCAAGCTTCTCCTTGCAGAAATCTTTTTAATGAGTGGTCAGCACGGTAGCATGTGCCTGTCTTCTCATCCTTAACCATGAGGTCAGTAAGCTTCTCGACATGCCCTGATGCCTTCAAGACAATCTCAGGTGTCACACAGGGGCAATCAACTCTCAACATGTTCTCCTCCAAAACAAAAGTGCTGCAAAGAAAGGAAGTGTTACAGTAATTAAAATCTTACGAAAAAAATGGAAGAGAAGATATCAAAGATACAACACCAGCAGAGGCATAGCTAGTTATGGGGCGTGCGCCCATGCTCCAACACGGTAACAGGAAGGATGACATATCACGCTCACAAGAAATTCGAGGATATCACGCTCATCCTTCCTGTCAGACTGAAACAAGGCACGATCAGATTAGCCCAAAAAAGATAGATCATCACTAATGCAATGTCAAATAAATTTTAAAGAAAGAATCTAGATATTGTTCATCTTGCATTTGATGTTAGATTTGTTGGGCATCACTAATGCAATGTCAAATGAATTTAAAGAAAGGATCTAGATATTGTTCATGCCATGGGCCTAATTATGGATGTGAAAGAGAACTTGCAAAATTGGATTTTTTTCGGCAATGAAGGTTATTAAGACTGATTTGCGCAACAAAGTCTCCGATGATTGGCTCAATGACTTAATGGTGTGCTACACCGAGAAAACAATATTCAAATATATTGATGATGAAGCAATTATGAACTGCTTTCAAAGGATGAAAACCCGTAGAATGTGTTTGCCTGTTGCCTCCAAATCCAACTCATAGCTATTGTGCCTAGCAACTTCATTTATGTGAGCATCTTATAAACTTCTATTTTGTTTCACTTGTTAAATGGTTATTTATGTATAAATTTAGCTTTTACTAGTAGTTGAAATGTTTAACTTAGTCCCCCCTCTAATTTAGTCCTAGCTTCACTGAACACCAGTATCGAACACACAAGAACTAAAATTGTTGTCGCCCTGCCACTACAGATGTCATTTAATCCAGGCGTTACTAGTTGCATGTTCAGTTTTTCCTTGTTAATTTCAGAGTGGCAAATCACATCCACGGGTAAACCCCTAATCTAGAACACACACTGCAGTCCGCACGATGGAAGTTAAATGAATTTTACCTTTCCATTCCACATATGCCAATTAGTACTCGTTAACAGACATATGAAACTTTTTGTCACAAATAAACCGCCAGTATAGAGTGCTACAGCGATAGCAAATGGCACTACTCTCATCAGCTCTTAGAAATTGCACATGCATAATTGACAAAATAAACACTTTGTGCTAACGGAAACCACCGAACAACATCCAGATGCAAGTTGTCCGTGAAAATAACTTGTTTCAATGCTCTCCGAAGCACGTCGTCGTAAGAGCACTGCCGTGGTTTTTTAAAGAAACGGGAGATTTGATTATTTATCATAAAGTTGACGTGCATTTGATGATTTGCCACGCCATATTGTGGCAAATCATCAAATGCATATTAACTTTGTAGCAAATAATCAATTATTTCTAAACAACCGGAGGCGCTATGAGATATGTATGTATGTATATGTATGATGATATGGAGATTGCCGTGGTCGATGAGCATCTTTTCCCCGTAAAAAGTTTTCTCCGGCTTGTGTTATGATTGTAGATAAAACTAATCCTTATCTCAATATAAATTCGTATATTTTTTTGTAAATTCTAAAAATTCTAGAACAATTTTTTAACGTAAAGTTAGATCAAACTTAATTGCATTCGAAGGTAAAGGGACCAAGTAATCCTGGGTTCCAAAATGCCGAAATATACAAAGTGTAATACAAAATTTCAAAAATATACAACATGTCAACAAAATTGCAAAAATACCACCGTTGCCGCCACACGGTGCGGCGGCCACGTGGCAAGACGGCGAGCCTGCTGCCGCCACATGGGGCAGCGGCAGCCAGCGTCGGCGCTGGTCACTCCCCGTCCGCCCCGGCCCCACGCCTGGCTGCGCCAAGACGGGATGGCGCGGCAGCCAGTGGCTCGCCGCCGCCCGACCCGGCCCTCCCGCTCCCCCAACGCCGCCCTCCCCCAAACGCCTCCCTCAACTGCAAATGTCGCCCTGTCCGTTGCTTGATCCCGAAGGACACCAATTCAATTTCCTGGATACTTTAAGTGCCGAAAGCTGCATTAACGTGGGTGAAACAGCAGCCCGGTGGTTGCAATAGCAGCACAACGTCAAATTATATTGTGTGGGAATCCAATGCCGCATAAAATCAACATTACAGCTAATAATAGAGGTAATTAACGTGATTTAAAATAAATGAGGTAGTTATGCGTAACCTAATTGTGATTTACGTAAACCTCACAGTGATGACGTTTGCGCCTATAAATACGATGGGGGGTGCGTCGCTCTCCTTGCATAGCAGAGTGTGAGAGCCTAGCCAGTCTTTTTGCGGTGTTTGCTCTGAGAGTTAGAAGAGAAGGGCAAGAAACGGAGAGCACAAAAACTGGAGATTAATTAGTCGGTTGTTATAGTTTGTTGAATTCCATTCGTGATATTTATTTCCCCTTACTACTTGTTTGACTGCATATTGTTGTTTTTGCTTCGTATAGATACTGACATTGTAGAGAGTGCACACGTCCACCTCGACGCTGTTCCGCAGAATTTGGAGAAAGGCAAGCACCTCCTTAAGTAATGTTCATACCATATTTTTACCTAGGTTATGTTGTTATGAACCAATGTATGCATGCATGCGTTACTTTCAGTAAACACCGTATACTTTGAACCTGGTACATTTATACCCACATTCCATATAAAACAGCAATTAATCGTAGCAACTAGAAATATGTACGTAGCAACTAAAAATGGCAATGAAACGGTGCAACTACAAATATGTATGTCGGTCAGAATATTCGAATGGAATATGAAGGTAGATTAAAAATTTGTTGCATAAAGCAAACACCATCCTTCGGGACTCTAGTTCCTCCGGAGGTCAGGACCCTCTGTGGAGCTTGCACTCGAACGTTGGACTGTATTTATTAAGCACGATTATTCGCTTGAGCGAAGGACTATTCTTATTTTTGGACATAATCACTACTTGGACCCGAAAGGAGGTGAACTCCTTTCTGAACTTTACAACTTGAATCTAAGTACCTTTTTTTTGCCTTATTACTTATGTGACTTTGTATTGTTGTCTTTTTCTCGTGTAGGTAGCGACACTGCAGAGACCGCATACGTCGACCTCGACGCCATCCAAGAAAACTAAGAGCAAGGCAAGCACTTCCCCTTCTTTCATGTGAATACCACGCTTTGACCTAGCTGCTTAATCTGACTTAAATACTGGTTGCACGAAGTTCTGTACTATGTTAATTCATTTTGCCTTATTACTTATTCGACTTCGTATTGATGTACTTATTTTTGGACGTAATCTTTACTTGGACCCGGAAGGAGTTGACCTCCTTCCTGAACCTAACAACTCGAACCAAAGTAGCTGCTTAATCGACTTAAATCCGGTTGCACGAAGTTACATCTTTGTGTTAATTCATTTTGCCTTATTACTTATTCGACTTCGTATTGATGTACTTATTTTTGGACGTAATCTTTACTTGGACCCGGAAGGAGTTGACCTCCTTCCTGAACCTAACAACTCGAACCAAAGTAGCTGCTTAATCTGACTTAAATACTGGTTGCACGAAGTTCTGTACTGTGTTAATTCATTTTGCCTTATTACTTATTCGACTTCGTATTGTTGTACTTATTTTTGGACGTAATCTTTACTTGGACCCGGAAGGAGTTGACCTCCTTCCTGAACCTAACAACTCGAACCAAAGTAGCTGCTTAATCGACTTAAATCTGGTTGCACGAAGTTACATGCGTGTTAATTCATTTTGCCTTATTACTTATTCGACTTCGTATTGTTGTACTTATTTTTGGACGTAATCTTTACTTGGACCCGGAAGGAGTTGACCTCCTTCCTGAACCTAACAACTCGAACCAAAGTAGCTGCTTAATCTGACTTAAATACTGGTTGCACGAAGTTCTGTACTGTGTTAATTCATTTTGCCTTATTACTTATTCGCCTTCGTATTGTTGTACTTATTTTTGGACGTAATCTTCACTTGGACCCGGAAGGAGTTGACCTCCTTCCTGAACCTAACAACTCGAACCAAAGTAGCTGCTTAATCTGACTTAATTTTTTTGACCCGAAAGGAGTCTCTGCAGAGGTCAGGACCCTCTGTAGAAGCTTACGCTAGAACGTTACCTTTGTATTTATTTCGCATGATGATTCGCTGCAGCGAAGGACTGTTTTTTTGGACGTAATATCTACTTGGACCCGAAAGGAGTTGACCTCCTTTCTAAACTTTACAACTCGAACCAAAATATCCAATTAACCCGACTTAAATATTGGATGGCCGAAGTTCCGCACCATTGTAAGCTATTTTCCCTTATTACTTATTGGACTTCGTATTGTTGTTTTTGCTTCGTGTAGGTACCGACACTGCAGAGACCGCACACGTTGACCTCGACGCCGTTCCAGAAAACTCAGAGCAAGGCAAGCATCTCCCCTTATATCATGTTGCTAGCACAATTTTACCAAACTTATGTTGTTACGAATATATTGCGAACCTGTTAGATAAATCCCCGCATTCCATATAAATTGTGAATTAATCGTATCACCTAGAAATACATGCGCACAAAAAGATCGAAAAAACAGCCAATTAATTTGTTAGCTACGTATATTTGTTTTACTTAGTTAAATGCGAACACGAAATGTAAAGTATCTGATTGCCTTTACGTGTGGCAGTTTTTTACATGATATTATGAGTGTGGAATGTGGTTTTAGGATTTCATAAATTGCATATGTCTTGTGATAGTATATTATATAACATATATATAATTATATGTTGGCATACATTTTAACTATACGTAACCATAACATTAATTATGTAATGCTACAGTCCTCGATGGCGATTCCGCTTCATATATGGCATGGGGGGGAGCCCGCAAATTTGCAGGGCCCATTTGTAAGCATGCATAATTGCGCACACATAGAGACAACTGTAAATCCACCGATAGAGTTGCGTACAGTAGCAAGAGCGGCTGCATGCGCTCTTAGTGTTGACCGTACATTGTACAAGCTCGTGGTAGATGGGGTTAGGCCACATGTAGTGCCAAATAGCTTGCTTTACGTGTCTGACCTATTCGAGCTCAGTAGAACGAGTGCCTGGCGTTCTACATGGAGAAGGCCGCACAGAAGGGTTCGCACTAGGTGTTTACGTGAAGCTGGTCCCTCGCACCCGGGAGGCGGGGGACGAGCCAAGCCAGGAGGAGGACATGGGGGTCAATGCGGACGAACAACCCGAGCCCGAAGAGGAAATTGCCATGAGCTCGCGGCAAGTCCCGGTCAAGGGGGCTTGGCGAGGATCGGCGAGACGGATGCGCCTGGCCCTCGAGGTGGATGCGGATGCTCTAGGGATGACCCTCACCCTACTTACGGTGATGGTCCTGGCGAAGATGAGGACTCGGGGCGGCAATCGCATTTTGCACTTGTTTAACCCGGCCGATCGTGTTCTCGCCCGCTTGGAGGATATTTCTAAGCGTGGGCAAGACCATAGCGACATAGAACTCGACCAGGAGTTCGCCACAAAGGACGGCGATGCATACGCACTAATTACGCTGTTGTGGTGACCCGGCGTGACCACCGCGTGCATCGCTCGGACAAGACTTGCTTCGAGCTTAGATGTAAGAAAGGGCAGCAGTGCGAATACTATGTTCGTGCTCAGCGCCCTAAACATCAGCACCATTTCATTATACGGCGGTACACACCGCACACATGCACAGAGGCGCTTGTTCGGAACACAAGCGGCGTGGTGAAATCAAGATTCATCGCGGAAATCCTGTTAGACGTGCTGAAGGCCGACCTTGGTCTCAGGCCCGCAACCATAATTGCTGAGATGCAGAACAGGACAGGGATGTCCATAACCTACTGTTCGCGCTAAAAACGTGAAGGAGGGTTTTCGGCCTCGAACACACAAGACAAACGCCGGGTTTGCAGAGCGTGCCAGTCGATTTGACCTGAAATCGACAAGGTAGAATTTGTAATTTGATCAAAGCCGATAAACAAAGATCTATCGGCTTTTCGCTAGTCGGCAAGAACCGATTAGGAGATAACTAAATCAACTGGTCACAGTTGATCCGAATATAAGGTAAAAATCGGCTTCGAGAAGGCGATGCGCAACAAAACGAAGCAAATCGAACCTGGGTGAAATCGGCTAAAATCAACAATCGGCGATCTTGCAAGCTATGTTGATTCCGTCGACTTGCAGAGAGATCTATGAAGCTAAAGCAATGTAAAAGAAAAGACTTGTAAAAGTAGATGTGTGTGTTGTTGGAATTAATTGCTCTTTGCTTGGCGCCCACCCCCTTTTATAACACGCCTGGCCGATCCGAGTTGCACATGGATACGGTGCATTTACCCGTATCGGCCTCTTATCCGATTTCCTTTCCTTTTTTAGAAACGGATTCCTTTTCCGAGTCGTTTACCGATTTCTTTCTGTACGAATACTATTTTTAAACCGATTTCAATACATGCCGAATTTTGGTGCAAACACCTACCTACAGGCTTGGCGAGCAAAGCAGATGGCTTTGAAAATGATGTTTGGTAGTTTTATGGAGTCATTCAATTGGGCTCCACGCCTACTGAGGCGGATAGCTGCAACAAACCCGGCTCGAATATGCTATTCTTTGTTGAACCCGTGCAGCTTCCCGATGGAACGACTGCTCCAGAACACTACTACCTCCTCAGGGTGTTCTGGGCGTTCGGTCCATGCATCACGGCATTCAGCAACTGCCGTCCTGTTATATGCGTGGATGGAACATTTCTATCCGGCCAGTACAATGGCACCCTTCTTACCGCCATAGCTGCCGATGCAAACAACCAACTACTACCACTGGCGTTCGCCGTGGTCGAGAGCGAAAGCAACGATACCGGTGATCTTGGTTCACGCCCTGGTGAAGACCCGTGTGGTGCGGGATAGGGCCGGGGTGTGCGTCGTATCGGACCGTAATGCAGGGCTGCTCAACGCCCTCGATAGAATGGCGGAAGATGAAGATTGCCCTTGCCTGTGGAGAGACGTCCAGCGTAGATGGTGCATGCGTCACCTGAGGCGAACACAGTACACCATGTGCGGGAACAAGAACATGGTGAAGCTATTCAAAACCCTATGCATGCAAAACCAAGCTGCGCCAAGTTCGATACGATATTTAACGGTGAGCAGCTCAAAGGAACTGGTGGCGGAAGAGACCATGGAGGGCACACAGGTAATTGGTGGCTCGGAGGTCTCCGTCTGGCGCAAGATGACATTTGCTCAATGGATAGCTCGTAAACCCGTGAGAGATGGGCCTGGGCACACGATCTGACGGTGCTCGGTAAGATAATGCCCTCTCTAGTACGGTACCACATCATTTGACAAAGACTATTTTGCACCTAAGCGGTATGCTTCTCTTCTGCAGATACTCCATCATGACGATTTAACTTTGCCGAAGTCGTACAACAATGTCTTTGCGGGGGCTCGTTGCCTACCCATTTGCCCAATCATTGGTGACATTTTTAGGACCGCGAAATACTTTGTTGATCGCCAAAGGCGGCGTACAACTGCGGCTCAACCTTCGCTCCCCGTGTCGAGGCTTTGTTGCAGCGTCGTAGACAGAAAGCTCAATTCCACCGCACGCGCATGATGGACCCTGCGCAGAACATTTTTCTCGTCGAGTGCAAGCGCAAGCACCGTTCGGGATACTCGCGGGGACACAAACCAGAGATGCCAGCTCGGCTGTATGAGGCGACACTGCTCATGCAACAAGCCTCGCCTAGAGCACATCCTGCCGCCGCGTGCTAGCAGCGTGCCGTGATATGGGGGACAACGACGGCACACAATATGTCACACCGTACTACCGTATGGATGCCGTTAGAGCAACATGGATGGGCCATTTCTAACCGTTCAACATCGGCACGAACTACAAGACCTTCGAACCCCTTACGTGGCTCCCGTACCCCACACTAAGGCGCGATACGCCAGGTAGACCGCGTTCCGCGCGGTTTGAGGGTGACATGGATGCATCTCAGCGAGACGATGGCCTTCGGCGTTGTCGCATCTGCAGGCAGACAGGGCATGACCGTAGAGGCTGCCCAAACAGAGGGTGATGTTGTCCAATGTAATATTTCAACTATACGCATTAGACATGCAACATCTTCTTACTACCTTCATTTTGCATTCTCTTCGTGAAATTTCAGTTATGTAATTTATGAACCTAAATTTCTTTGGGTATGTACAGTGGTTTTCTAATTTCTTCTGATGTTATTTTTTTGTATTTCATTGTTTCATTCCATGGAGATTATGCAGGCTTGTGATGGAGTTGCCAGAGCTATTGCGATCGAAGTATGATGACGACCACAGGGCCCGGAAGTGGGCCTCCAGCCAGACGGTAACGTCATTACTACACTATCGTAACGTATCGCAAGCGTACATACCTTTCGTTATGCTCAGTATGTTTACTTGCTTTGTCCTTGCAGCTTAACACTCTCCGCATGCGTGGCTCCCGTAACATTAAGACATTGGACCCTCAATTCATATACGGCCTGGGACGGACGGGCCTGTTAGCTTTCGCATTTATGGTGCGTGGAGCCTACGAAGGAAGGGGCCAGTGGACCCCGATGCCTAGGCCCAGGCGGGGCCCTTATCACCGCGTTGGTCGACGGATGGCGCCCGGAGACGCATACTTTCCACCTCCTTCGGCGAGATGACGGTGACCCTCAAAGATGTCGCCATGTTATTTGGCCTTCCACTTTCCGGTAAACCCCTCGTAGTGCGCAAGCCCTCCAAAGAGGCATGGAAGAACTATGTAGAGGAAAGGTAATAAATGTGAAAGCACACCGACCACACTTATCTGGGAGCTAACGTGATTTCCTAACATGTGATTTTCTTCGATGCAGGTTTGGCACAACGTACACGGGGAACTGTGATCAGGGAGTCTCTTTCACATGGCTCGACAGTCTCCCGGAGGCTGGACCATGTCCTGAAAACGCTGACCCTGGTCAGATAAATAGGCATTTCGAGGTGTACCTCTATTTTCTCCTTGCAGGAATTTTATTTACAAACGGAAATGGTGATTCCGTTGCCCCCCACCTCATTTGGGTCGCTCGGGAATTAGCCGAGCAGGTGCGAGAAGATGCAGCACCGGACTTCTACGGCTGGGGCTCGGTAGTTCTCGCAGACACATATCGCGAGATGTGTGCGGCCTGGCCACGGCCACGACCAACTTCAATAATGGGAGGTTGCCCCTCGCTTCTCTGATTGTGGTCTGGTCGTACCTACCCATAGCGCGCGACCAAGAGTGTCAAGCGGTACTACCCGGTGCCCATCGATGAAGCTAACGTGCATCCACTCGCAAGGCCAACCTTGGGTTACAAATGGATGCATGCGGACTCCGATGGGCCAGGAATCAGGCCGTGGCTCCTACCCTCGTCTCGTGGGGACCTAGACTTCACGACATCGGCGCAGTCACGTGGGATCCCTTTTCCACCCAGGTAGCGGAGGAGGTTGCGTCGGGAGGCCATATCTCCAATCTGTGCGGGGAGCCTCATTATTGGATGACGAAATGCTTCCTCCTGTGCATGAGTGCCGTTGAGCCATACTCTCGGAGCGCGTTCGGCGTAATTTGGGTACTGGCGGTGTTTCCCTCCACCGCCTCCGGCCAGACTTCGAAAGCTCCCATGGGTATGTCGCTACATGTCACATTACTTTCATGCTTCTTGTGGAAACCATTAATAACGTGTTGGATTGATCCGCAGGAGGAGTACATCGGGCACAACTACAATCGGGTCGCACGGAATAGCCGGCATATTGAGAGGTGGAACTTCGATGGCCACCGAGGACGTCTGGAACCCATCAGCGCAGCCCACGAGACGGACACACTTGGGTACCTTGGTAGTCTGAGACCTCGCACACGGGCGGTGCTCCTAGACAGGGTGTGGCGATGCCGGTGCAACATGGCTATCTTTGAGGAGTACGCAGAGCGCATGCACACCTCGGTACGGATCACACCTATCACATATTAAAAGCGGGGATATACCCAATTAAACATTCGATACGTGTTAATTTGCGAGGCGTGAGGCGGAGTACATGCATGACCAGGCGGACGAGATCCTCACGCGATCCGCAGCGCAAGAACGTCAATCAAGCAATCGCTTTACGGAACCTTCTTCGCCAAGACGGGCCACCGCATAAGAAATGCGGTCGAGATGTTGGTGGCCATAGACCGGCCCGCCTAACGTGATTACGAGGATGTACCGTCTGGCGCGCCGCCGCCAGAGCCCACGATGAGGAGCATGTCCATGGATAGGCGTGCAACGCTGTGCCTCCTCGGCGCCAAGACCAACCTGAGCATCGACCGTCCGGTCGAGCCATGAGAGCGCCGGGGCCATGGAGGCGGCTACGTTGAAATAGGTCTTTGGGGCGAACGTTGAAGGAGGAGTACACATCAACATGTCACCGTCCCCATCATTGCCGCAGGAGTCTTTTAGTACCCCCGTCCAACATCAACAAACATGGGAGGACGTGTCGCGGGCGTACGATGACCTTATGGCATCGGGGACTACATTCACAGATTTTCTCGCGACGACGTGTTTGCAATCCCTAGGGTTGCATTCGGCGTCGATAACTCCCGAGGAGGCCGGTGGATCGAGCTGGCAGGAGCACCGACCTCGGACGTACTCGCGCATCGGTACCATGCAGACCGATCGATGGTGGATGGGGCATCCACAATGACGCACGTGACGCGGTCCCCAAAGGCGATTCGACGCTGCAACGCGAGGTGCACGGTTAGGTCCAGCGCAGGCGGTTGGACTACATATCCCCCAACGGCCCCAAAATTTCACACCGTCCGACTACGATAACCAGGAACGCGTCATGGTAGGGGACGCGAGGAAGAGGAAGGGGGAACACTAACCCAGAAGGCCGTTGAACCGGTTATTGATCAACCCGTTCGTCTGCATTATTTTTCTTTCAATGTAATGTTTTAATATGTGCAAGATTGTGCTCGGAATGAAATGTATTATGGCACTAAGTTGTCTTTGCCACTTAATTGTACTGAGGCCTTTTGCCTTTGGCGTAATTTGCATGCATCGTGTGAAAACAATATTTGCTACGTCTTGACTAATATTCCTATTTCTTGCAATAAATTATGCGATCTTTGGTATTTTGAGCCCATTTGCGATTGAAGACAAAAACCGAAATTGGGGATTTTGAGCTTCTATTGTTTTTTTTAAATCTGGGCACTCCTTCAAACCGGCATAACTTACTCCAGATTCATCCAAAATAAGCAAACAAATACATTTTTGAAATCTACTCGAAATTCCCTACAAGTTCTCAGGCAAAATTTTTTCCAAATTCGGCCTTCAAATAATTCAAATTCGCAGCTCAATATCCAATTCACCAATTTCGTCCATTTCGGACAGTCGAAACTAAACACGGCATAACTTTCTAATGGAATGTCCAAATGGATTGATTCCAGTTGGAGATGCTACATAATTTCACCCTCTACAACTTCGTAAGCAAATGTAAACTCCAATTCGGCCTCTAAGTAGCTCGAATTCGCAGAAAACTTAGAGCAAAAAATCTGCCCGACCAAGGAAACTTTCATCTCGCGGTTGTGTGGTGGAGGGAGGAAGAAGAGGGAACAAATCACGGTTTGGGAATGAAGTGGCTGCCACCCACACCACATAACCCACACTTTCATCTCCCCAAAATACCCCCAAGCAAACCAACCAAATTGGCTAAGTCCTCCAACAGAAAACAGCGCTAGATTCACTTTTTGAGCCAAGTTTAAAATAAGTGTTTGACACCGGATTGGCGAGATGACTCCACCACTATATGCTTATCTTCGACAGGTGCTTCACAGTTGGTGCCACGTGCCGCTTTCATGTCCCGTCCCCTAAACCGCGTGCGCTAACGTTACGCCACCTGGTCGCCACTCCCAAGCCACTGCCAGCTGCAGCGATTCTACAGCCAGGCCCCCCGTACCACACTGCACACGCCACCTGCTGATTGCCTGTCTTGGCCCCTCGCCCTGCAGGCTGATGTGCCGCCAGCTACGTCGTTCCTCCCTCGCTCCCTGCTTATAAATATCCCACAGTGCATAAAGGTTTGAGTGAGTTTACAAACCCCATAGCGCGTAGAGGAGAACTGGTAGATTAGCTTTCTTTTTTTCCAGTATTTCATTCCGGCTACGTGTTTTAGAGGTATTATTTACAAAATAAATTTTGTACGGTGAGTCACATTGTACATTACCTTGCTGATATCCTATTCTTCCTAATTACACTTGTGCGTTCTTCAATTGTGTGAAGGCCATGTCTCAAACGTCGAGCTCAGCGAATCGGAGAGCCATTGCACTTGCCAATGCTAGGCGGGTCGATTGCCCTAATTGCCATGTGCAAGCTAATGTGTTGTACTCCACCACTTCGTCAAATTACGGCCGGGTGTTTTATAAATGCCCTAATTACTCTGTAAGTGGGAATGTACTACGATTTCTCCAGCCTATGATGATTGTTCTCTTCTTCGAGTAGTCTCTTATGAGTTCACAGCTCTTTACATGGTATGAAAATATGTTGACATCGTTATGCAGTATGCAGGATGTCAATATTTTCAGTGGGCAGACACCCTGAGTACATCGATGGAGCGTCGTAGTACCGCAGCACCAGCGGGGATGCTCCCCGGCGTAGAGCAGCTGATGGACCCAACACTCGAGCAGAGGATGAACCCAACGCTAGAGCAGAGGCTTAACATGCTGACATTAAAGGTGGAGCGCATTTTAGATCATATCAAGTGGGTAGAGAAGATGCTGTATGTAGTTATCCTTGTCATAATTTTGTCTGCAATTGCGAACTAGATCATGCAATATGCGTCAATTATGTTAACTTTATTAATCTATGTCGTGCAATGCAATCGTTCCATTTGTGTTATCTATTCTCTCTCATGTTTATGCATCAATATTATAGTATATTAAATATATCTCATGTTTTGTATGCGTCACATATGTTTACTATTGTTTTTTTTAGAATGGATGAGATTTGATATATGATATACGGAGTACCGTTCTGTACACATAAATTTCGTTTACACCTTTCTTTACAAGTAAATTGTAGTACCGCAATATCCCCAAGTATCGTAGCCGATAACCACTTTTCGCGACTATTATAATTAGCACTTTTCAACTATCCGAAAATTCATACAACAGAAGGTGTAATCAAAATATTTTTGCAAAATATGCTACTTCGTATAGTGAAGAGCAATCCAGCTGCATGCTTCCAAAAAAACGGACTCAAACGGGACATTTTACCGCCTGCCGATTATGCTCAAGTTGTCATATTTGTACGCGACTATTATAATTAGGCCTTTTCAACTTGCATGAAATACATACAACGGAAGATGTAATTACATTTTTTTTCCATAATACGGTAGTCCGTATAGTGAAGAGCAAATCAGCTGCATTCTTCCGAAAAAATGGACTCACACGTGATATTTTACGGCCGGCCGAATATGCTTAAGTTGTCATATTTTTCCGCGACTATTATATTTAGCCCTTTTCAACTATACGAAAGTACATACAACGGGAGGTGTAATTACAATATTTATCCATAATATCATAGTCAGTATACATAAGAGCAAATCAGATGCATTCTTCTGAAAAATTGGATTCACAGGTGATATTTTACGGCCGGCCGAATATGCTTAAGTTGTCATATTAGTTCGCGACCGTTATAATTAGCCCTTTTCAACTATACGAAAATACATACAACGGAAAGGGGAATTACAATATTTTTCCATAATATCGTAGTCGAAGATACGTAAGAGCAAATCAGCTGCATTCTTAGAAAAAATGGACTCACACGTGATATTTTACGGCCCGGTAGAATATGCTTAAGTTGTCATATTTGTTCGCGACCCTTATAATTAGCCCTTTTCAACTATACGAAAATACATACAACGGAAGGTGTAATTACAATATTTTTCCATAATATCGTAGTCGATTATCTAAGAGAAAATCAGCTGCATTCTTAGAAAAATGGACTCACACGTGATATTTTACGGCCAGCCGAATATGCTTAAGTTGTCATATTTGTTCGCGACCCTTATAATTAGCACTTTTCAACTATACGAAAATACATACAACGGAAGGTGTAATTACAATATTTTTCCATAATATCGTAGTCGATTATCTGAAGAGCAAATCAGCTGCATTCTTAGAAAAATGGACTCACACGTGATATTTTACGACGGTAGAATATGCTTAAGTTGTCATATTTGTTCGCGACCCTTATAATTAGCACTTTTCAACTATACGAAAATACATACAACGGAAGGTGTAATTACAATATTTTTCCATAATATCGTAGTCAGTATACAGAAGAGCAAATCAGCTGCATTCTTCCGAAAAAATGGACTCACACGTGATATTTCACGGCCGAATATGCTTAAGTTGTCATATTTTTCCGCGACTTATAATTATCCCGGCCGGCTGAATATTCTTAAGTTGTGATATTTCCATAATTATAAGTTGTCATCATCCAAATTCTTAAGTTGTGATATTTCCATAATTATAAGTTGTCATCATCCGAACTTTCGTTGCATTGGCCTGAGACGTCCTGTCAAAGCAACTCGGCAAAGTCTGGCAGGACATATCATGTCATGAAATGCATGCGTGGCGTAGAATGCCTTAGTCTTCTGTCAAAGCATAGCTGCCAAAGCCTGACTGGCACCTCCCTACCAGCTACAAAGCTGCATGCATTTGTCGCTTCCAAGCACAGGCAGAGCTGCAAACGAATCAGATGCTCGCTTTATCAAGTCTGTTGCTTTATCAATTCAAGCTATTTAACCCCTTCCTGGCTTCGCAAAGCATTGCATCAACCGAACGATCGCTCCAATACAACAAAGAGAACCATCCTCGCAAACCAAACGAAAGCAAAGAATAATGGAGTTTCCTCGCCCCAAGGCACAGCGTTGTCCAAACCATCCTCGAAGGCACGGAGGTCCCCATGTGCCTATGCGGGATCCTTGCCGCTTCCGGCGATCCATAGACAACTCATACACATACGGTATGAGGTACTGAGTCGCCGCAACCACGACTCTGAGCCAACGCTGGGATTCACCGCGCGAAGAAGCCCGGTATGTTCGTAATCGCAGTTACTGTTGCAACGATCCTGCAAGCGTATAACACCATGTGATGTAACCAATTGCAGCCTCCACTGTGCGAGTTCATCCGATTCTACGACGCGGAACAAACTATCGAGATGGAAAGGATGCGAAATTGGGAGTACTCGCATCGGAGGGCTATGGTGGAACAGCAGTGGTGTGAGCAGGATTAGGAGGAGAAGCGCAAGCAGCGTCTGGAATTGATGCTTGCACATAGGGAGGCCGAACGGGAGCGCCATGCCGCGGAGAGGGAGGCTGAGTGCGAGAGAAAGCGTGAGAGGGCAGCTAGGGCCAGCGGCGGAGGCGAAGGGTTGCGTAAGGGAAAATATCCTCGCTGCTCTCAGTAAAGTGTACGAGAAGGGCCGTTTTGTTGTTCACTTTCTCTAAGGCATATTAGGTTTAGTCCGTACATGCCATTGTTGTTTACCATTTGTAAGCCGTATGTAATTTATTACATTCCTATTTCTGTCCATCTATCGGTAGAGTGTACCATACATATATTTCACAACTTTGACAAAAGCTACACAAAGTCTCAAAAAAATTATTACAAAATTATCTTTACAAAATTATCGGTACAGTGTACACAAATAATAATTATAACTAAAATTCAAAAGCGTATCCTTAATTCATATGATTTATTAAATTTGGAGTTGTATAGCGAAAGTTATTTGCATTTCAATCGGATCCGGTCGATTAACCAGAGAAAACTCAAAAATTTCAGCGAAATAATGAAACAAAAAACAAGTGTATTTTTCTGTAATTTTTTATTTTTGCTATTTTTATTTTTTGTTGTATATTTCTGCAATTTTTAATTTACAAGTGGTATATTTCAGCGTTTTTCCACCTCCGGACATGGCCAACCGCTCGAATATGGACACCAACAACAGACGGTAAAGTCATATACAGTGGTAATGTCTAACATTTGGAGTATTTTTTCCTAATTAATAAGTATATTCTTAATAAGCATGATTTTACGAAAATTTGTAATCGAAATGATTTTTCGAAAATTCAGACAGTTTAATTTATTCAATTTGGAATTGAACGGAAACTAATTTGTATTTAAAAAATATCGTTTAGAGAAAAATAAAACCCAAAAAAATAAAAAAGACACGTGTCGGATCAAGTGAGACACTGGCTGCCAGGTGGGGTGGCGGGTCGCCGCCAGGGTGTGGCGGCGGCCGTGTGGCGTGGCCGCCATACGTGGCGCGGGCCATGAGCGGGCCGGTATTTTTGCAATTTTATTTTTTTGATGTATATTTCTGAAATTTTGATTTATATGTTATATATTTAGGCATTTTTTCCGCACTTCATGTAGGCCTTATTTGTTTAATGAAATATTGAAAGTCAGATTCGGTGTCCTCGTTGTTTAGGTCTTGCCACGTGGTTCCACCGGTATCTGCAAGATTGAGAAAACAAAATAAGTTTGGCCGAAGCAGTGGTTTTCACTTTTTATTCCTATCTTTTTGCTACATGGGAAATTCATTTCAATTAGATTTGATCGAGCTTAGTTCTGCAATTTCGCAGGTCATACTTTATACTTAAGCCATCAAATTTCACCAACAAGAAATATCCATCCAACTACAGCACATGACTTACATCTACAGTATGTAGATGTTAAGATTCAGATATGTAAGATACTTCTCCCCTAATATGCCTATATATATCTTGGTCGGTGAGATACGCCGTCTGTTTTGGAAGAAAAGCGATATTGATACATGTGCACCCTCTGTTTTCAAACATTAGCACTTTTGTGTGAATCACGTACGGAAGAAAATCAAAATTTGGAGATATTTCTAAGAAAGTTGTTTAATTTGTACAGGAATCAAGAAAGTAGTTTTTTTTTTTTTATGTGTCCTAATTGTCCAGACCAGAGTAATGGTGATGGTACACCAAGCTTGACACTCGACAGGCTCAACAGTTGGATACGTTCACATTTGTAGCTGTGGGGACGAAGATTTCTAGAACTGTCCAAGACTCGCAGTTTTACTCGTTGATCGGTCCTGAGCAGGTTTCAAATTTCGTTTTGAATTAAATCTCGTCACCTACCGAAATTCAAAATTTCGCCGAGATCTCGTTATTTCGGAAGAAATCCGAACGAAATACAAAAACCAAAATTTAAATCCGGTCAAGTTTTAATCAAATCTCGGTCAAATTCACCGAGATATCTTGGACTTTGAATTTTTTAGGGTTTTTTCAATTTCGCTGAAATTATGATCTACCGACTGTCCCACATGGGAAATGACGCGAAGAATCCAATCCGGTCAAAAAAAATTCAAATCTCAGTCAAAAAACCGAGATTTCACCGAAATTATAGGGTACTGTAGCAATTTTAAATTTTTTAGGGTCTTTTAATTTCGCCGGGATTATAGAACTCGGGGGGGGGGGATCCGAAATCCGAAATTTCGCAGGATTTCGGCGAGAATTTGAACACTGGTCTCGAGTCCCTTCTGTTCCCCGTGCCTTCCAAAACCACCGGCAAGCTGCAGAGCTCGACACAAGCACCCACTCCTAGATCTCCCATCCCCACCGCCGATGAGATGGGCCGCCGCCGCCTCCACCTAGACGGTGCCCCACCCTGTGCGCACCAGCCGCGCCAATGTCATCGGCGGCCGACGCCATGGGCAGTACCACAGGTGTACCTCTCGGCATCCCAAAATTTTGAATTGATTTTGATTTGAATGATTTGGGATTTTTAAGTCTTAGAAGTATTTATATTGTGATTTTAGAAAATTTTAAATATATGTATTACATGTTAGAAATAAGAGAGATGCTTCTATTTTTTTTAAAAAAATTATATAAATATTAAAATATAAATAAAAAGTAGATGATAATTATTTATCTCTTCCTTACTCTAGAATCTATGCTGCTTGTAAGAGCATCTTCAGTAGAGCCCCGAAACCATAAAATATGGAGTGTTGTAAAAAAAATAGATCTAGCAAAGCCCCAACTCAAACTCCTAAAATTAGGAGGCCCCTAAATGGCTCCTTAGCCCCAATTCTTACGGACATTTTAGGGGCTCCTAAATTTGCTTCCTCAACCCCAATTCCCACGGACGCGAGCACAGCCTCTATTCGGGCGGTTTCCTCGCGTGCGCACCTTGGGATCGCCCGCCGAGTTCCAATTTCACAGCGCTTGTTCGAAGTTTCTATTTATCTATTTATCATGTTTTGAAAATTTTAAATTTAAATTTAAAATATCATGTTTTTAAATTGTAAATGTTAATATGCTTATGTTTTATGTATTACAAATATTTTTATTGAATTTTAGTGGTGTCAAATGAAGATTATACATAGCGGATATGTCAAAATAGGAGAAAAAGTAAAATAGAGGTTAAGATTTAGGGGTTATTGCTGGACTTGTGCTATGAAAACAGGGTCATAAAAAAATAGAAGTCTCTGAATTCAAAATAGAAGCCCTGTTTTATAGGTCTTTGCTGAAGATGCTCTTTAGAAGGGGACCTTTAAAATACTGCTTTATCTTTATCTTTACTATTATAAAGCAATGATTGGTAGCGATGGTGAGTTACTCACGCGTCATTAATCGCCTGTTTAATTGCTCGCTTAATTGCTCTACGCAAAAACGGCGTTGCTTTAATTAGCCAGCTTTCGCAAGAAACGAAGCGTTAAAGATAGATGTTTGATCTTGTAAAATAAATTTTTTATTTTTTAATCTTTATTTTTCGTTATCAATTTTGTTTTTCGTAGCAATGCACGAGCATGTAACTAGTAAATAACGGTAAAAGACTTTATAGGTGTACTTTCAGTTCCGCCGCTGGCCCGACGCCGAGCCCATCGGCGGCGCCTCTCCGGCCGGCCGCGTGCTCGGCCGCGCCCTCGACAAGGTCGTCAAGCACTCCTTCTGGCGCAAGCACTCCGCGCTCGTCTCCGCCTCCAAATCCGCCCTCGACCTCCTCTCCTCCGCCCCCGCTTCCGAGTCATCGGCCTCCCCTATCCCCAGCCTTCCTGCCCCCGCCGCCGACGCCGCGCTCCATGCGCTCCTCCCTGCCGTCGACCCCGCCTCCCCCAAGGTCACCGAGCGCGCCCTCGAGTGCGTCGCCTGCCTCCTCGTCGGCGACGTCGCCGCCGCCGTCCCCTCCCCGGCATCCAAGCTCTTCGCAGCGGTCCTCTCCTTCGGCCGCCTCGGCGACGATGCCCTCGAACTCGCCGCGCTCCGCGTGCTCGTCGCCTTCGCGCGGTGCCCCGCTGTCTCCGTCCGCGGGGAGTGCCTGGGGCAGATGGTGAAGCCATGCCCCAACTTGTACCTGGGGAGCGCTAGCAGCGGGAACCAGCTATGCGCAAAGCTGGCGCTCGCGCAGCTGCTGGCCGTCGTGTTCGCGCGCGTGGAGGCGGACGCCATGGACGTGCGCGTGCGCACGGTCTCGGCAGCCGACATGATGGACCTCTTCGACCGCAGCCTGAACGACTCCGGCGTCGTGCAGGCAGCGCAGGCGTTCATAAACGAGGCAATGGAGGGGAACGACGTGCCGGAGGAGAGACCCCCGGCGGATGCGCCGGCCGAGGTGGAAGGCAGTTGGGAGGATGAGGGGATGAGCAGGATCAGGGAGGATATGCTGGCGTTGTTCAAAAATCTCTGCAAGCTGTCGATGAAGTTCGCCACGCTGGATAACCCGGATGATCCGGTCCTTCTGCGTGGGAAGGTGTTGTCACTCGAGCTGCTTAGGATGGTCATTGTGAATGCATGGCCGTTCTGGAAGACGAATGAAAAGTAAGTACCGGATGGCTATGCTCGTTCTGATTATATACATTAGAATTCACTGCATTGCTTATTTCCGTCAATATTATTGTTCCAATGAGTATTTATGTGCGTAAATGATAGGGGAGGAAGGTTGAAGTAGACAGTGTACAAAACTGTACTTAACAGCAGTGACCAGCGAGTGTTTTTTTTTTTGTTTTTTTTTTCCTGTTTGCTAGTCATTGAGCGAGGCATGCGACAGTGGTGTGTAACATTTCTCTATGCAGATGACATCTGCTCATGTTGTTTCTGCGCGTTTTGCTTGATTAGCTGTCATATAGGTTGGTCACATGAGGATTTGGCCAATGAAGGAAGTGATGGTTGTGGTCTTCTGGATTTGGTTTTGTCTAGAATATATATGTATGGCTATATATCCTTGATGAATTCGTGAACATGCTGAAGATTTGAACTACTTATAATTGATCAATTTTCATTCGTAACTAGAGCGAGAACCACAAGACGATACTGATGGATAATGAACCTGCTAGATTTTCCAAGTGATGTGCTGATTACTTAGCATCTGATGCTGGTTTGTATTGGAGTCATTTTTAATTCAATTTATGGTGGTTCTTTCAGTAAATAATCCATTAAAAAAAGAATAACATCATAAAGGACACCACACAGGTATGTGAGAAACGAATACCGTAGCTACATAGCCTACATATGCTGACAGTATATGTAGAGACAGTGCACAGCCTCTCAGACTTGCCGATCTGCACTGATATTTCATTGAGGGAGGAAGAGCAAATGCCAATTGGCACTAACAAAAACATTGTAGTACTTTTGATTAATAATCTAAAGTTTAGTATTTATTCATATGGGAATGTATCAGATAACCATACCCCAAACAGTCAATACTGGAAGCTGTTTAGGTCATTTCATTTATGAATGTTTGATGAGTACCAGGCTTAACAGAAAGGACAGCACACTAGTATTGACATTTTCTTTTCTACTGATGCAGGTATCTTGAAGCAATTAAGTAATACCTTTGTTTATCCTTGTTGAAGAACAGTGCCTTGTCAGCAACGAGTGTTTTCCAGCTTTTGTGCTCCGTTTTTATTGCTCTATTGTCAAGGTTCAGATCTGGTTTGAAAGAGGAAATTGGAATATTTTTTCCTATGCTTGTCCTAAGAGTTCTTGAAAATGTCCTTCCGCCTAGCTTTTTGCAGAAAATGACCATTCTGAACTTTTTGGAGAAGATATGTAAAGGACCTCAGGTTATATTGATATCTTTGTGAACTATGATTGTGATGCTGATGCACTGAACATTTTTGAAAGGTACGTTAGGTTTCTGCTTGATGGATCATGGACACCTCTTCTCACAACCCTTTTGGACCAATATATTTGAATCTGTTATTTATCCTCTATTTAGTGGTGCAATGTCTACGAGCAATGATCAGACGTCAACATTGAATAGCACTGGGGATGAATTTTCAAATCTTGAGACACAAGCATTGGCAGTGAAATGTTTAGTGGGTTTATTTGTTATTTTCTTTGATGTGATGCGGCCAGAACTTGCCAGAATTGCATCTATTGTCACAAGTTTTGTCAGTAGTCCCTACAAACATTCTGCTAGCATAGGTGTATCTGCTTTGCTGCATTTGACAATGCAAGTTGGTAGTGAACTTTCTGAGGAGGAATGGGAAGAAATTTTGCTGTGCTTCAATGAATCAGTGACACATACCTTTGTTGTGTTCTCTAAAATTGTAAGGATGATGCAATATATTGAAATTTCAGATAAACTTGAATCTTATTCAGAAGCCAAGCAATATTCAGATCATGAAATTTATAGTAACGAGGAAGAGGAAGCTAATACGGAGGCAACTTCTTATGCTATTGTCAATCTGAAGAATCATATGGCTCTACTACTCTTAGTTGCTCAGGTATTTTTTTGTTAATGTAATAGTGTATATTTTACTTGTTAACCCACTCATACTTGTACATCGTTTAAGTTTGATCTATCGATCCTTTTTGGATGGTGAAATGCAAAAATATAGGCAGCTATTTGGATCTTTGGGTCACTTTGGCTCTGGGCATCTGGCTAAGATGGGCCTAGGCCCTTTTAAACTTAAGTGCCCTAGAATCCAAAGTTTAAGTGGCTAGGGCCTAGGGTTTTCATCCTCAATTATCTCTACTATTCTAAAGCAGCACTTGGTGGCAGTGGTCCGTTCTTCCCACGTCATTAATTGCCGCTTAATTGCCCTACGCAAGAAACGAAGCGTTGCTTTAATTAGCCAGCTTTCGTAAGGAACGAAGCGTTAAAGATAGATGTTTGATCTTGTGAAATAATTTTTTTATTTTTTAATCTTTATTTTTCATTATCAATTTTGTTTTTCGTAGCAATGCACGGTCATGTAACTAGTGATACTAACTTTTGAAAGAGCAGAGTGAAATAATGATATCGTTAGGACCAAGGTTGTCAGAATCTCGATTCTACGTTTCTACGACCCAGATTGATTGGACCAATCCAATCCTATGGTAGACTCTTAATTTGGTAGGATCTTAATACTATTTCAATTCTAACAAAAAATTTGTAGGATTGTAATCAAAATTTTCATACGCTACCCGATCTTTTTTTGAAGTGGTAGCAGTAGGAAGACCCCTATGGCATATAAATATATATACACAGGAAAAGAGTTATGTACAGATAAAAAAGGTTTTAAAAGATTACAATCTCAAACAGAGACAGACATCAAGGAAGAGCTTCTAGCCAAATTAATAATTGTTGTTTATGCTGTTCTTTCACACGGTGCACATGTAGTGTGAGCTCATTCTTGAAAAGTCTCTTCCAGTTCAATAAGCTCGAAGCAATATTCCGGAATATCCAATCATTTCGTTGCTTCCATATTTCCCAAGCTGCAATAGTAATAATTTTCATGTAAAGATAGAATCAAAGTTGTTCTTGGAACGTTCAACCTTTAAGACAATATCCTATGTATTATCCCATAGCATATCAATAATATTCCAGCATTCGACACTAAAGGAACAATTGAAGAAAAGATGATGTTCTGCTTCCACATGCTGATCTTGGCATAGTACATAGAAAAGGTCATCATCTATTTGAAAATGTTTTCCATTAAGCATATCTTTAGTATTCAATCTATCCAAAATCAATAACCAAGCGAACACTTTGAGCTTCATCACACATTTGCTTTGCCATACCCACTTAAAGGGTTTTGGTACCACCATTGAATGGAATGAATATCGATAGAACTTTTGTAACTAGTAGATGTGCGTATTCCAAATGTATGTCCAAGCATCCGAGGAATTATTAAGGGATAAAAACCTTTGGATATCATCAGTTAGTATATTGTACTCATGAAAGGCATCATTAGAGAGCGGTAGATTGAAGTTATGTCTTATGCCTAGGTTATTTAAAAATTGTGATACCGAGCTCTCTTTCTTTTTGGCAAAAGTATATAAGGCTGAAAATCGCAGGCAATAAATGTTATGATTCCAAATATCTGTCTAAAATAATGCTGTTGTCCCTGTTGCCACTGAAGCCATAGCAATACCTCTATAAGAATTGATGTTTTTCAAAATATCTCTCCACCGGAAAGATCCTTGTATTCTTGAACATTGAGGGATTTTATCCCAATAATAAGTGGACCAAATCAAATTTACCCAAGGAAGATCATGTCTGTTATAAAATTTGTGGAGGTTTTTCAATAAAAAAGCCTCATTCTGAGTTTGAAGTTTAATAACACCTAGTCCTCCTTTGTTCTTTGGTCGACAAACCAATTCCCAAGCTGCTAGATTACCTCCCATTTTGTTGAGATCCGAGCCACGCCATAGATAATGCTTTCTTGCTCTATCAATATTATTGATCACTGTTACTGGTATTCTCAGCGAGCACATGTAGTATGTAGGAAGTGCTGATAGAACTGAGTTAATCATTTGCAGTCGGCCACCATAGGATAAGTAGGATGCACAACATGATAATCTTCTTTCAATTCTGTCTATTAATGGTGAGAAATCGTTTAGTCTTGGTCCTGTAGTCCCCAAATGTAAGCCCAAATAAGTAAAACGCTACCCGATCTTACCGATTCTAGTGCTTTATTATAAAAAAAATAATACTTGCATTCGCCCCTTACATTGTAAATCTCTACTTTTTATTTCATGTCCGTTATAATGTGCATAAATAACAATTGATCTTTCATTTGCACTACATTATTGTAAACAAAAGTTCTAAAAGTATTGTTTTGAAAATGCGGAAGTGTTAAAATACAAGGTAGATTTTAAAAAAATGTTACGTTGGTAGAATCGGATAGGATTTTATATTCTACATCGATCTTACAATTCATTATCGCGATTCTGACAACTGTGGTTAGGACAGAGATGAGATTGTTAGGACAGAGCATTTGAGGATAGATTACTAAGAGTGATAACTACATATCTTTACCATTTCTCAATTTAACCAATTCTTGCCCGGTTGCCTCTACGGGACAGGTTGGTTCTACCGAGAGGTTATAGATGCCAGTTTTCATGGCAAAGTAAGCTTTCAAGGGTTATCAAGCATCCTCCTTTGCTAGGTAATACTTAAAAGTCTTTGCCTAAGTGGGCAAGTGATACTGACGTACAGTTTTGTTTTGACTTTTTAATTAGCTGACAACTCTACCCACACCACAGTAATTATTTTTTTCCTTTCATACAGGGCATTATTAAATTGTACGAGGAACAGAGAAAATATCTTCATGTGGAGCATATTACATTTTTTTGGAGATGATATCAACAATTGCAACACATGCAAGTGAAGTGAGCTCTGAATCTTCATTACAGATGAAATTCTGTAAAGCGTGTTCCCTTTTGGAGGAATCTGAGCCAGCAGTTGTCCATTTCGAAAACGAGTCATACCAGAGCCACCTCAAGCTTCTGCAAGCTCTCTCAATGACTATCCATCTTTATCAGAAGACATGAACACAGAATCACGGATACTTGATGCTTGTGAGAAAATACTGCAGATATATCTAAAGTGTGCAGGGCATGAACCATGTCATGAAGTTTCCCGCAGCAATCCATCTTTACATTGCGTAGTGCCACTGGCCGCTGCTAAGAAAGAGGAACTGACTACTAGGACTTCGTTGGCCCTCCTAGTGATGCAGTTACTGGGTAACCTAGACAAGGATTCATTTAAGAGAGTGCTGCCTTGCCTTTTCCTGCTGTTAGTTGATCTGAATGACTGAATCATTGCGAGCATAGCTCTGGAGAAGTTCAACACGCGCTGTACAAAATCTTCCAATCATCGATAGGCCCCATGACACCAGTATAATAGCACATTCTTGTTCTGCTAGGCGTACAATTTTGTGGCTCCATTTTGACGGCATAGTCCAGTAGCCTAGAGTGGATTACAGCTACAGTTTGACATCCTGATTGAGCCCTCTCCTTTAGAATCCTGGAGTAGAAGGTGAAAATCTCACTAGTTGCGTCACTTTCATATTGTGCTATACTCTAGTTGCGTCACTTTCATATTGTGCTATATATTGAGTCAACGGAGACCAATCTGTATGTCTTGTTTGTGCAGTGTCATACAACCAGTCAGAAATCAGTATCAGAGAGAAGGGGGCATTTTTGCCAACATTCATTTCAGCCAATGAGTTCAATCATCTGAGCATTGTAGCCGGACAAAGAATTACTCCTTGTGACTTTGGACCCTTTCGAGCCTTACATGCCTTGTGGTAATTTGTCATGACCCGTAATGTAGAAGGGTTTCGTGCTCGGGAGTTTTCAGAATTTGACACTCTTTAAAATTCGCATTTCGGAATTTGACACTCTGGCCCACTGTCATACACACAGATGGTCCCATATGTCATCCAAATGAGCCGAAAGGCTTGCGAATTGAGTGTCAAATTCTGAAATATTCCTTCGTGCTCCTGTTCCACCATCAGCGTCGCCTTGAATTGAGGGCATGCTTTATGGTATTATGTGCCGCGGAAACAGCCGTGCTACTACAGAGATTCGTTTGAAGCCATGATTGCTTTGTGTAATCGGGCTAGATGTTTACCCAAGTATGCCGTACATTTTTGCATATATTATCCTACAATGGGCTATGTTTGTATTTCTTTGTTCATATAGACGGATGAATACGACAGTGAACAAATAGTTGTTTAGGCAAATGAGCTACGAAACCTGTGGTTAAACCACTAAAACGAAATGTTGTTGCCGTTGATTGTAGCTATCTGTCGGTTCATTGCAGCTAATCACCAACATTGTTGTCCACCGTTCTTCCGTGCGCTACAACTTGCAACAAACCACGCTCTTCCAGCGTGGACTTGGCATTATTTAGTTGCACATTGCATACAAGTAATACACAGTTTGGGAAGAATAATGTACACAGCCAACCGAAGACACAATGACATCGAGAGACCTATGCCCTAATGCAATACGACCACAAGCATATAAGGTACGAGAAAGACGAATAGAATGGCTATTATACACAGAACCAGATGCATCAGCACTTTGAAAGAATCGACCTGCTCTACGATTTGGACCCTACATGAGCTATTGTACACAGGTTGGAGGTCCGGACTCCATTTCCGGCATCCAATTTGGTCCATGCACAGACCACCTGCTATCAGAATTCCTGGCAGGAGATGGGGAATGTACAGGCACTGACAGAAGAAGAGTAAGAGTGGCTTAACTTTCCGACTCTTGCGCTTTCCTGCCCCATCCGATGGAGCAGCTTGACATTCACATTATAAGGATTTCAGGTAACCATTGATAAGGACAACCTGAAATAGTGTGTGAAGCAGATAAAATTCAGCCTAGATACAGCATAGCCCTTGTGAAGATCTTTAATAAAAGGCATACTGAAAATGTTAAGATAAACAAAATAGCCAACCTTTAGAATGCAAAAGATGACAGTTTGCAAGAAAAGAAGCATGCCGCCCAATTAGCAGTACTGCTGTTCTTAGTCCTTGCTGCAGACTATAGGATACCTGCAATGTGGGCAGCACGATATCAGCACTCACCACAACAGTCTGTCTAACATGAAGTTGGAGCATTTAAGACGTAAACACACCTCAACTTTGTCACTTGTTGACATCCTTTTGTCAACCCGACATTTGTTCAGAAATGTTGTTTGGTGGGAATTGTGGTGCACGAGCAGGGATCAAGAGCTGTTGCTGAGGGCGTGGAGCTCCTGTTTCCACAAAAGAGGCACTGTGTTAGAACTTAGAACTATATGAAGAACAAAATACGGTGGGGTTGTGCAAGATATTGTTTGTTCGATCGAACCATCAACAATCTATTTCTTGCCTGGAGGATATTGTTGCTGAACTGTTGACATGTGAACAACATTTGCAGCATTCTGGTTAGATAGTGGGAGAACATGACTTGGTACATAGCCAGGTGAGTAAGAATGATCACTTGGTACAGGTTGGCCAAACTGCCCATATGGGTAAACTGCTGGGCCTACTGTTCTGGGACCGCCATATACTGGAACATACTGCTGTCCAACATATGGACCATACGCATTCTACAAAACTAAAAATATAATAAATTAGCAAAAGTAATAGCTTAAAAAGACTTACGTAATACATAAAAAATTATGCACAAAAGATCCTTGAGTTCTCAACCTGTGGATACAAGTATTCAGGTCCATATGTTGATGGGCTGCATCGAGAACAATTGGTCAATACTTGCAACAGACAGGCTGTTCACTTGGAAATAAGCAGACAGTCCAGCACAAGGACATTATCTATACTACAATACTACAGAGAACGCAATTCCAGACTAGCTACAACTTTAATCAATGTGCCAGACATTCACAGCCTAACAGGAGATCACATCGTTAGCTGTGCATGATCTTTGCCAACAATGCATTGAATGAACTGTTAACCTACCCATAAGAAGGATATACAAAGGCCTGTGAATAGTTGTAGGGGGGTTGCTGATATGTTGGGCTTTGCACATACATGCCCCCTGGAACCGCCACACCTCCATTGTATGGAATGACCGGCCTTATAGGTGCTACTACCACATTAAAAAGAAGGGGAAAATTTATCACAATAATTGAATATGCTCACGAGGGCCTGAAAAGGCGAACATGCAAGCATAAACCAGTAAAAGAACTTCGTAACAATATGTTTTTGCTGCAAGAGACCTGCCAAGTGCTTAATATATAAGAAACTCAAGAAATCCAAAATTTATTGGCACATATATACTGGGAGAGTGCATCCATCATGGACCTATATCATAATATGGCAATTTAGTACCACCAAATGCATCATGTTCTATCTATTTTGATCTTCTGACAGGAAAGGCTTGACAAAGTCAATATGTTTTCCAGCCAAATTTGAAAACCCCCCTGATAACACAATATCTCTCCAACCACCAATATATGCTCTCTTTAGTGTGCATCGAAAAACATTCATGAAGACCCATGAATGTTAATTAACAGTAAACATCTCACAAAAGGTTTGCATTCCATCATAAGCAAATCTGCTTACGTTCAGATTAACCTTCGCCTTTGTGATGATTAACATCTGTCATTGCAAGTTGCATACTATGAAAAAGATGTCCGACTTGTAAATGAACAATTTTATACACAAAAGAAATAATGATTGTCCCACGCTTTCTACTACCCACCAACTCATGAGTAGTCCTCTTTTTGTTATCTAATCTCCCTTTCAATCAAGTCCTACACTAACACTACCACTCCTCCACAAACATAACTGACAAAGGACTAGTAGCTCTTTGTTTTGTTTTGTTTGTTTTTAGAACTCAAGCCTCTTTTCATAGTTGAGCATGTACTGGTAGATTCTTTAGCCTTCTATGACACTGTGAACGGTTGGGGTGAGGAATCACATATTTACGACTCATTTAATTACAAATCCTTTCCTCTATTTTATAATTAGTGACAGTTAGCAGTTGAAAAGAAGAGGGAACACACAAAAAAAGCAGCATAGCGACTCCGAAATGGTAGAAAATGCCATGATTATGATAACTGATACGTGGTAACTCCAATACATTGGGAATGGGCATTGATTAAGGACTTACATTAAACAAAAAGGGCAAAAGGTTAGGTTGCGGGAAAGGTTTTTGTACTATACATTTCAGTTGTGTAATTAGGATTAGGACAATAGAAAACAAGGTCAGAAGACCTACCAAGAGGCACAGCTGGCCCAGGCCGCCCTAGTATGGCGAGATTACAGTTCGCACGCCGCCCGTCGATCACCGGGTACGGGTCCATGCAGGCCATCCTCGCCGCCTCTGGGTCCCGGAAGGTCACCTGTACACGCCTCCACACAAAATTTTTTGACGTAAAAAAATAAGAACCCGAAATTGGATCGGGATATCCTCCACACAAAATTACGACGCATTAACATGAGGAAAATATTAAACATATTCCCCCCAATTTCCACCGCCCCAAAACCAAATTGTTTCAACATTCCGTCCACAAATTGGCACGAGGAAAGCACTAAAGTTCTACTACACTTTGGAGGCAATGAAAATCTCCCAAGCATCCGAAAAATGTTGTAACATCGAAACCCTAGACCTCATGAAAAGCGAAACTTCGATCAATCTTCATGCCAAAAACAAATTTTCTCCCCACCTCTATCCCAAAGTCAACAAATCCCCAAATTTCCTCCGCGAGGACCGCACAACTCCCAAATTCACGAACCTTCCCCGCCGATCACCACCGACGGCAGCCACAAAACCTCCCAATTCAACCACAAACCCTGATCCCCACAAATCTCGGGGCCCAAAATCACAAACCCTATCTCGAAAATCAAACTTGCGCCGGATCCCCACCCCCAAAAAACACCAGGAAGAACACCCAAACCAACCAACCCCAACCAAAAACACAAGAAAAGAGAGAGGGAGGGAGAAGCGTCCTCACGAATCCGTATCCCTTGGACCTCCCGGTGGCGCGGTCTGTGATGACGACGGCCTCGAGGATGTCCCCGTAGGCCTCGAAGTGCGCGCGCAGCCCCTCGCTCCTCGTCTCCCAGGCGAGCCCCCCAACGAACACCTTGGTGTACGTCGTGTCCCCGTACGGCCCGCTCAGGTAGTGCAGCGCCGGCGTCCCTCCCCCGCCTCCCCCTACCCCCGCCGCCGGCGACCGGTGCGGCGTCATCAGCCCACGCGCATGCACCGCACCTCGGGCTCGCAAACCCTAACCTTTAGCAGCGCCACGCAGCGCGGCGGCCAATAACTGAAGCGCAACAGGACACGCGCGAGCGACGAGTGTCGTATTAACAGCGAGGCTAGCCACTAGCTAGGGCACATTATGCCGACGCTTAGCAGCGTCATTAATAGCGGCGGGCCTAGTGCTAATCCTAGGAGCGGTTATAATTAGCGGTTAAATGGGTGCATATCCTTCCTGTGCACATGTGCAATAATTAAATCCGAGCCGTCCAGATCTCATCCAACGGTGGCTTCATCAGGGTGAAAATTGCAAAATGTGACAGATTTGCAATTTCCACCCCAACAGAGCCACCGTTGGATGAGATCTGGACGGCTCGGATTTAATTATTGCATATGTGCACAGGATGGATATGTGCACAAGATATGTAGCCCGGTTAAATTAGGCGCGAGAGAGGAACGGGAGGAGAAGCGGAATTTTTTAAAACAATATATATTTTAAATAATTTTACAAAAACAATACATCGAAAAAATTTACAAAAATATACCTCGCTGTCAATTTAAATGGCGACAAAGACCTTAATTTTGTCGACTAAATGAATCCATTACAAAATAATCTGTCGGTCAAATTCAATCCGCAACAAAACAGTCTTTACCGCCATTTCAATTGGCGACATCCCTGTAACCAATTGAAATGACGATACAGACTCTATCACCATTTTAAATGGTAATAGAGATGTATTTTTATATTTTTTCTTTTCAGCGTATTATTCTTGTAAATTATTTAAAAATATATTATTTAAAAAAGTGAGAAGTTGGTGCGTTCGAAGGATCACGCGCCTAGAGAGGGGTAGGTTGAAAAAAAAGCGGTTACAACTTGAATCAGAATTGTTTTTGGCAAGATTAAAATAAGTCAATTTTAAATAGGAAAAAGTTAATAAAGTTTGGTTTGATGGTAGCTCGTTAACTCGAATATAAAATAATTATTTAAATGATAAATAAAGTTCGATAGTCGGCTCTAGCTAGCTACGGTGGTTTGGGTTTTCTTGTGGATGGGGACTCCTCGCACCAGTTAATTATGTTATTGGATTTGTTGTTTAAGGATTGGAATTGGATGAATTTATGTTTGCTCGTGCCTACGTACTTCTTGTTTGTGCAGTTTTTATGTTGCTAGCATAGTTTGCGGTAGTAAGGTTGTGCTCGACGGATTTGGTTTGTAGTATGAGTTGTGAGTGCTCAAGAGCTGTACTTTTGTTTTTGGTCCTTATGATCTATAACATGTTTAAAGCTACGCTGGATTGTTATATATATATACGGTTCCAGAGTTTAGTAGAAACGGAAACAGTTCCAGATTCTTGGTAGAAACATTTCAGGTAGAATCAAAATCACTATGTGAAAACCGTTTGGTACGGTTCCAGATTTTAGTAGAAACTAGTAGAAACGGGATTGAGGGTGATTCAGCCATGGTGTGGAAAAAGAAGAAATATTTCGAGTTTTAGCCCGTTTGGCTAGGTTTTTCCTAGATTCTAGTAGAAATAGCTCGGTTCCAAGTTACCAAACGGGGCCATATATATCAATTACCTAGGACACCATGATGTCTGGGCACCAAGATCCAAAACAAATATGTTTTCTATTTATTTGCATTCGAATTTTTTTAACATTTTTTAGGATGTTGAGATTAACCAGTTTACTAACTAGTTCAAACAAAGTTTGAATTGAAATTCAAATTAGAGTTTCTTTTTTACGATAGTTTGATTGTAGGTATGTGCTAAGTATATATATAAAAATCAACAAAACATGTAATCTAAATTCGTTCAAATATTTGAATTCAATTATATATTTTTCAAAGATATGTGTTTCATTTGAATTATTATAGATAGATATATACCCTAAAACTGAAAGTTTTAAAAAATATACCCGAATTTAACTTGAATTCATGCATTTAAAATCTTGATGCTGGGACACCATAGTGCCCCGTTATGTGATATATATATATATATATATATATATATATATATATATATATATATATATATATATATATATATATATATATATATATATAAATGCGCCTCTCTTTTTTGGCTTTGGCTTGCATGGAACCCAGAGCTTCCCACTCGATTTAAAGTGGCCTTTTCTTTCTATCTTAATGGCAAGAGTCTGAGCTGTTAGTGATTTTTTATTTGATACATAATTGTATGTTAGTAAAAATGTTAAGAATAACATATACAAGGTATATGAGTGTTTTTTTTTTTGCTGGCTCAATCTTTTTGAGAGTAAATTTCACAAAAAGACAAAAAAAATTTACAAACTATTAAAAAACTATAAATTTTAGCACTTATTTCACAAAACTATAGATTTTAAGAAAACTTGTGTTATAAAAACCATATGACTTAGAATATACCATTTCTTGCAGTGAGTCTGACAGTATGAGCCACATGGCAGCCTCATGCGCCCCATTTCCTTTTTCACTCACGCGTGAAGCCGCCATGTGAACCCACATTTTCAAACCCGTCACGAGAAACGATCAATTTTAAAACTAGTAGTTTTGTGATATAACTTATTCTAAAATCTGTAGGTTTTTGAAATAGATGTTAAAATCTATATTTTCTAATAGTTTGTAAAAAAACCTGTAGTTTTGTAAAAGTTACTCTTCATTATGGAAGAATGGAAGTAGAAGCATATATATACTTTGATGTTCGAATATATGGCTGATTAAGTGGTCCCCTACTTATTTGCTCTTTTGCTTCACAACCTTGTCCGGAAAGGTGTTGGTGAATAAGCCACTTCACTATTTTAGCACTTTTAACCGTTATCAATGAGCAACAAATCTAATGCACATACACGCGTTCTTTTTTTTATATATGTTTGATCATTGTCGCAAGACCACTAGCTTGCTTCTATATGACTCTAAAGACGACTAAAATTCATATATAAAACTCCTCGCGCTCGATCAATTTTTCAATTAACGAAGATAGTTTCCTGATCTGCACGTTTTAACTGGAATATCTCTGATATGCAATCTTAACAAAAAATTTCTCATTCAACGTAAATATTTTTTTTTTCTCCAAAAACCGTCAATGCCAACGCTCCCAACATCCTAACCAGCTGTATCCAATGATTAGGCACGTAGGATAAAGAGTGACGTGTGATCAACTTGTATCGACGTTGCACTAGATCAAAGCACGCCTCTATATACAATAGATTAGGGGTGTTAGTTTATATAATTGTATCTAGAAGATGAGCAGCTTTTCTTCTCAATTTAAGAACCTGTTTGTTTCAACTGGAGATTGTAGAAAGCAGTTTTTAAAATTTAGAAGATCAACAAACAGGAAATTTTTAATATAGATTGTAACAATCTGGAGGCCAGATTGTAGCAATCCTACAATCCACTCTGTAGAGCTTTTCCTAGCTTTTTTTTTTGTAAAAGACCACAATATCCATCCAACTCCAGTCGAAAATTACCACAATTGCCTCTCACTGTTCAAGCTCAAGCCCCCCTGTTTTGTTCATGCCCAAACTATCCCCACTATAATCTAGTTTGCCAAACAGCCATTAGCTTTTCAACCTACAGCTTTTAAACAATCCAGAATTTAAAAGCTACTATCTATAGTCTCTAGCCGAAACAAACATGCCCTAAGTTGTACAAATCTTGAAGCAAATGAAAAGATGCATAATCACCATTTACTCTTCATTTATGCTTTAATATTTATATAATTTTTTTATAAAAAAAACATAGAAGCACTACCCTAAAAGATAAGTGCAATTTTGGGACAGAGGGAAAGCCTACAACCTTTTTGTCCCCGTATGGCGGTTGTAGCCGGCAAAACTACGCTTTCAATCGAAGGACCAAAAAAAGAAGCTGATGGCGATGGAGAGGATTTTGCAAGGAGCCCCCTCCTCTTTGCACCGTCGTACTGGTCCCACTTGCCGCAACGGGAGGAGGAGCCCCGTGCAATTACGAGAACACGCGGGGCCCCGTTGGCATGATCGCCGCATGTTTATCCACAACCACAGGGCATGAAGCTTCGTCTGCCCAGACCCTTGTTCTTTCTCCTCCAATCAACCATGTCCTCCTGCCAAGTACGCAGAAATATCAATTCCACTTTGAGAGTGCCATAAGCGGTTAGCTATCGATCATCGGTTGCAGACGGAGAGAGATTCATCCGGTCTGTCCCAATTTGAGCTGCGCTGTGGATGCAACTGCGCTGCTGCCTGCTGCCGTATATGTAAGCTGCAACTGGTTGGTTTCAGGCGAACTCGGTGAAAGTAACTTCTTTGCCTTCTGAAATGAATGCTGCGGGGAATCACCGAGTATGTTCGCCGGATGTTTCCTCGGGCAATTCAGAGCGGAGACCGAAAGGTTCGGAAGGAAACCACAGTTTTTTCCCCCCTTTTTGCCGATGAAGACGTGTGGCTGTACGAGGGTAGGTACAATTAAGTCATTTTAGCTGGTTCTACACACCATTTTTGGTCTACATGGAAGAGTGAGAAAGGAGAAAAGAGAAAAGAGCTAGCTCCTAGTATTTAGTAGTCAGCTTTGCACGAAAATATAGGTAGATTATTTATGTATAAGAGAGAAAAGATATGAGTATTGCACAATATATAGAGACAACCTTTAAAGATTATTATTGTACAAGCTAATTTTTTATTTACTATTAATCAATAGTGAGTTTTGCTACTATACGTGCTCTTTGTAAGATTGGTCAACTCTGGACATTGTGGCACACAATAATACAATGGAAAGGATAGAGAAAAGCGCCTACTCGGAAAGCGCTGTTGCTATTACATCACGATCTGGACTCTGCCTTTTTAGCGATTAATAATTCGGAGGACGGAAGGGAACATGTGGGTCACGACTCAAATCTGATGCCGACTTCAGAGGCAAGCTCTGTCAGCGTATTAAACGCTGGGGTACCCACGCAGCCGCATTAAGTACTCACGCCCAGAGGGCGAGTGGCGTCGTGCCACTCCTGGCGACCAAAGAAAGGTGCTCGCCAAGAGGGCAGTGGCGTTCGAGCCACTCCTCGGCGACCAAAGGTGCTCGCCAAGAGGGCAGTGGCGTTGAGCCACTCCTCGAGGCGACAGCGAAAGGTGCTCGCCAAGAGGACAGTGGCGTTCGAGCCACTCCTGGCGGCAAGCAAGGTGCTCGCCAAGAAGGGCGAGTGGCGTTGAGCCACTCCTCGGCGGTCGTGAAGGTGCTCGCCAAGAAGGGCAGTGGCGTTCGAGCCACTCCTCGGCGACCAGCAAAGGTGCTCGCCAAGAGGACAGTGGCGTTGAGCCACTCCGAGGCGACAGCGAAGAAGGTGCTCGCCAAGAGGACAGTGGCGTTCGTGCCACTCCTCGAGGCGACAGCGAAGGTGCTCGCCAGGGACAGTGGCGTTCGAGCCACTCCTCGAGGCGACCGGCAAAGGTGCTCGCCAGGGACAGTGGCGTTCAGCCACTCCTCAGGCGACCAGCAAAGGTGCTCGCCAAGAGGACAGGTGGCGTTCAGGCCACTCCTCGGGGCGGAGTTCCCAAGAATCAACACCGTAATCTATGCTACAGGGCGAAGGGTCAAGGATATTTAATGCGAGACGTGCGCATTAATTGCAGATATGTAAGCGATGGTATGGCGGCGCGTCTTCCCAGCGCGCGATTAACGATGGGTGGCCCCGAATCGACATCCCTCTCTCTGGCGAACTGCGGGGTGACAGACAGCGGGACCCAAGGCGAAGTCTAAGTCGGCTAGGACAGGAGTCGGCTAGGACAGGCATTAAATGTGATGTAAGAGAGTGTGACGGGTGCATTAAATGCACTATGGTAGTGTGTCAGACGCTTGCTTTACGCAAGCTTGTAAGCCCCATGCGCCTCAGCCAGCCCGAGTATAAAAGGGAGCTAGGGTGCATGGGAGAAGGGTTGTTGTTTTTTGGTTGGCGGAACCTTAGAAGGTCGTCTTCCCCAGCCTTGTAAGAACCTTGAACTCAGAAGAAACCACCAAGCAGGACTAGGGTCATTACTCCTTAGGAGGGCCCGAACACAGGTAAACTCGATCGCCTTCTTGCTTGCTCCCAAAGCATCCCGTTCTTCACATCTTTGAGCTGTTACCACATAAGCCCGGTCCGAATCTCTCAAGCACCCAATCTTAGGGTGCTGTTGGCCGATGGCCAAGAAGCGGTGGCGCGCCAGGTAGGGGCTTAGTGGTTAGATCGTTCCTTTCTTCCATTCCTTTTTGAGGAGTTTGCAAGAATCCGAAGATCATCCGGTATGGCGGAATCTCATCGCCAGCGTAGCGCCCTTCCCGAGGAAAGCGGCGCGGCCGATCTCGGCTCCGGTGAAGGGAGTCGGGTCACCGGTCCTTCATGGCGGAGGGCGCGAGTCGCATCAAGCCCGGAGTTCACCGGCCCAATGGCGCTTGTCGTTGGGGAAGATACCCCAATGCAAAGCCTTCATGCGGCCCGTTGCTCTGGATCATCCTCCGGTCCAACTGACGGCGACACCCACCACCCCTTGGCTCCAGGACATTGCCCGTCTAGTGGACTCGGCCAAGAAGAAAGTTGTCGTGGCAATTCAGCCGGGGCTTCCGGCCCTCCGCCAAGGAGTTCGTATGGTGGATGCACAAGCTTCCGGGCCGCTCTTTGGCGACCTCTCCCGGCCGCAGGAGCCGGGATAAAGGGAAGGATGCGGCCGCAGCCCCTCTCGCAACAGGGGGACGTGCACAAGCTTCAAGATCTTCCCGCGGTACTCCCATGCCGAGGAGAACCGCTGGGATCTAAGGGCACGCCTCAATGAGGCGGCTCCAGCGGGGAGACGATCTGCGTCAAGTTCTTCGGCGTCATCCGCAACGACGCCGAACCCCCGTCGGTCGGTCGAAGGAGCTTCTTCCGACTGGGAGAGTGTAGACTCGCACTCCTCGACCCCATCTCAGGGTCGGGGCTGGTGGGCGACACCACTCCCCATATAATGTTGGGTGCCAGCGCTTTTCCTCCGCTCACGCCTAATCGGCGTGGCGGAGAGATTTCGTCCCGCGCCCATCGAGAAGTATGACGGCACCACCAACCCTGAAGAATTCCTGCAGATTTATACGACGGTGGTGCGTGCTGCCGGGGGGTCAGATAGAGTTATGGCCAACTACTTCCCGATGTCGCCGACAGTTCGCCCGCCTCTGTCGCCGAACCTTCCTCGGTTCGGTACACTCGTGGGAGGAACTGTGCGACATTTTTGTCGCCAACTTTAGGGCTCCTACGCTCAACCAGGTGTGGAGGACGACCTCCACGCTTTGGAGCAGAGGGAGGGGGAGTCCCTGAGGGAGTTTATTCGGCGGTTTAGCCATTGCCGCAACACGATCCCTTGGATCTCCGAGCCCGGTTATTATTGTGCGTTCGGAGGGTTAGGGATCAGAAGATGCGGGAGAAGATGGCTACCCGCACTGTCGCTACCACATCCGAGCTCTTCTCTCTGGCTCACAAGTGTGCCCGGCAATGAGGCTCGGAAGGGTGCAAAGCAGGCCTCAAACCCCGACGGCCGAGCGTCGAAGTCCTCCGACCGTAAAAAGAAGAAGCGCAAGGAGGCCGTCGCCGAGAGGTTTTGGTGGCCGATCGAAGCCAAGCCTCGGGCGCGACGATCAGGAGCGAAGGAGAGATCGCCGGGACCAGCGAGACAATCGCAGGGACCGTCGTTCTCCCCGCCGTGAAGACGACAGGGGCAAGCCATACTGCCCCATCCACCGCACAAATGGGCACGACTTGGAAGATTGCCAGGTTGTGTCCAAGTTGGTGGAAAAGCGGCTCAAGAAGCGCCGCGAAAAGGATCGCGAAGATGATGACGACGAAGATGACACCCCCCTGGCTTTCCAACAAGCCGAGCACACGGTGGCATACATTCATGGGGGTTCGGCCACCTACTCTTCCAACTCGCAGTACAAGCGAGAGCTGAGACAGGTGTGTGCCACCATGCCAGAGCCCGGGACGAGTCGGCTGCTGAAGTGGTCGGATCAATCGATCACTTTCAGTCGGGCCGACCACCCGGCGAACACTTCAGGCCCAAACCATCTCCCGATCGTGGTCGCCTTACGGTCGAATGCGAAGCTTGGCGAGTACTCGTTGATGGAGGAAGTGCCATCAACTCTTGGCCGATCGGGCGTATCAAGCACTCCAAATACCTTATGAAGAATCGCGCCCAAGACCGCTTTTATGGAATTGCCCCGGGATGGGCCTAATGCCCTGGACAAGTCCAGCTGCCCGTCACGCTCGTAAGCGCTGAAAACTTCCGGACGGAACTCATCAACTCGAGGTCGCCGACTTCGACCTCCCTTACAACGCCCGCTTGGCCGCCGCTAGTCAAATTCATGGCGTTGACGCATCATGCTTATTTGCTGATGAAGATCCTGGGCCAGAGGGCCCAATTGTGGTAAAGGTGGACAAGCTCAAGCCTTACGCCTCGATAAGCAAGTGCAAGACTTTGGAGCCGCTGTTGTTCGCGTGGCATGAAAGACCCCTCGGCGCTCCCAGCCAAGGCCCGCGCTTCACCCGATCCCTTGGGTGAGGTGAAGGTGGTCCCGTGGGTGAGGAAGGCTCGGGCAAGGTGTGAGAATTGGCGCCGATCTCGCCAAATAGGAAGACGCGCTCGTCACCTTCCTCCTGGCCTAATCTAGATGTGTTCGCCTGGGAACCATCTGAAATGACCGGGGTCCCTAGGGAGGTGATCGAGCACCGATTGGCAACGCTACCTGGAGCGCACCCAGTCCGGCAGAAGGTCCGGAGGCAGGCGCCAGAGCGACAAGAGGCCATTCGGGAAGAAGTGGAGAAGCTATTGCAAGCCGGAGTTGTGCGGGAAGCCGCCTACCCTGAGTGGCTGGCTAACCCCGTACTCGTGAAGAAGTCCAATGGGAAGTGGCGAATGTGTATAGACTTCACCGACCTCAATAAAGCCTGCCCTAAGGACCCTTACCCTCTGCCAAGGATTGACCTTGTTGTCGATTCTACTTCAGGATGTTTAGCTCTATGTTTCCTAGACGCCTACTCGTGATATCATCGATTAGAATGGCGCAGAAGACGAAGAAAAGACGGCCTTTGTGACCTCTTTTGGTGTGTACTGTTATGTTCGAATGCCCTTTGGGTTGAAGAATGCCGGATCTACCTACCAATGAGCCATGCATATTGTATTCAAGTCACAAATTGGGAAGAACTCGGAGGTATATGTTGATGACTTGGTGATAAAAGCTAAGGCGATGGGTTGGTTGAAGATCCAAGGAAACTTTCTCCCATCTCCCAGACTACCGCTTAAAGTGAATCTCGAGAAGTGCGTGTTCGGTGTCGTCTGGGAAGTTGCTTGGCTTCCTGGTCTCCACCAGCGGGATCAAGCCAATCGGACAAGATTGAAGCAATTGAACGAATGAAGCCACTGTCCGGCTCAAGCGGCTTGCTTAGGCTGGTCGCCTGGCCTCCTACGGTTCATAGCTCTACTGGGGAGAAAAGTCTCCCATTATTCAAGCCGATGAAGAAGACTAATTCCTTCGAGTGGACCGGAAGCCCAAAGCAGCATTTGAAGATCTCAAGAAGTATCTCTCCTCGCCTCTGTGGCCGGGTCGCCCGAGCCTGGTGAGCCGCTTCTCCTTTATGTAGCGGCAAGCCCCTCGGCGGTGAAGTGCAAAGACTAGTAGCAGAGCGAGAGGGCGTCTGGCCGGTCTATTATGTGAGCAAGGTCTTTGCATGATGCTGAAACTAGGTATCCCAGTGCCCGTAAAATGGTGTATCTTTGTCTTTGGTGGCATCAAGAAAGTCTGCGACATTATTTCCAAGGAAGGGAGATCACTGTGGTCTCCTCGTATCCTCTCAAGGGAGATCCTTCACAATCGTGAAATGAAGGTAAATGTGACGCCAAGTGGTCTGTCCGAGCCGGGGAATTTGGCTTCAAATTTGCCCCCGTGATCGCTATCAAGAGTCAAAGATCGGCGGACTTCATTGTTGAATGGACTCGGCAGATGGGGAAGATAAGGAAGTCCCCGTGCCCACGCCTTGACGCTCTTCTTCGATGGATCCTTCGGGCTTTCGAAGCGCGAAGTTTGGGTTCCTCTGGTCTCCCGACCGGGACCCTCAAATATATAGTCGTCTGGACTTTAAAGCTACCAACAATGTTGCGGAATACGAAGGATTGTCGGCTGGTTCGAGCCGCCGCAGCCATCGGCATACTGGCGCCACAGATTAAAGGCGATTCTTTCTCGGGTCATCAACCAGGCAAGGAAGGACTTCACTGCTCTGATCCCGTCATGGCGGCTTACCCGGCGGAGGTTAGAAAGATGGAGAGACACTTGAAGGGCTAGGGTATACACACATACCCCTGGCGACAATTATTTAGCGGACGAGCTCGCCATTTCGCCTCGACAAGAGCCCCTGTTCGGTCGGAGTCTTTGAAGAAAGGCTTCCGCGACCAGTCCATCTCACCCTGCCTCTGGTGGGGAGGATGGTGATGCCGCTTCACCCTCACCTCAGATGGGAAGGTGACGCCTATCGCAACCCCTGCTTCGGTGGGGACGATGGTGGCGCCGCCACCCACGCTGCGAGGAGGAAAGGTGGCACGGTGGAAACGCTTGGCCAGCGGAGTACCCTGACGATCACTGTGGTCGCCGTGCTTGACCGGGAAGGCACATGGATGGACCCGATCCTGGCCTACTGCGGGATCAAGTATGCCCCGACGATGATGCGTCACCGAGAAGATAGCGCGAAAGGCCAAGCCGCTACACCCTGGTAGATGGGGACTGATCACGGGGGTGGAAACGGAGTTCTTCAAGTGCATCACTCGGGAAGAGGGAAGCATTTTGCTTTCTCGATATCCATGGAGGCGTGTCGGGAGCCATTTTTCGATCGAACCTGGTGGGAAAAGCTTTCCGCCACGGGTTCTATTGGCCAACCGCCTCCAGGATGCTTGCGAAGCCGGTGAGGAGATGCGAGGCGTGCGGTTCCACGCCAAGCAAATCCACCAACCAGCCCAAGCTCGCAAACCATCCCGCTCTCATGGCCCTTCGCGATGCTGGGGCCGGATATCTGGGTCCGTTCGCGGGCCACAGGAGGCTACACTCATCTGCTCGTCGCCATTGACAAGTTCACCAAGTGGGTGGAAGTCGGCCGTGAGAACCATTACCGCCGCAGCCGCGTCAAGTTCATGCGAGGATCTTCGCCCGCTCGGGTCGCCAACCGTATCATCACCGACAATGGCGCCCGATTCACCGGCGCCGCTTTTACGGACTTTGCGAAGAAATGGGCACGAAGGTCCGCTTTGCCTCCGTTGCCCATCCAAGAAGCAACGGCCAAGTTGAGCGAGCCAATGCACCTTGCGCCGAAGGGCCTCAAGACTCGGGCGTTTGATCGACTTCACCAACGCGGCTCGCGGTGGGTTGAAGAACTCCGGCAGTTGCCGTGGTCACTCCGACCACTCCCACCAAGCACGGAGAGACTCCATTCTTTCTCGTTTACGAGCGCAGGCTGTCCTCCCTTCGAATTGACATTTGGGTCGCGGGCGTTGCTGCGTTCGCGGAAGAAGATCAGGAAGAGATGCGCCAAGACGACGTCAATCTCCTGGAAGAAGCTCGGGATCGTGCGGCCTGGCGCCGCTTCGGTATCAGACAAAGCCTCAGGAGGTACCACGCCACCCGGTCGGTGAGAGAACATCGCAGCTGGGCGACTGGTCTTGCGAAGATTCGGGCCGCAGTCGGGTTGCACAAACTGTCTCCCAGTGGGAGGGCCCTTTAAGGTGGTCTCGATCTCGACCGGCGGTCAGTTGGCCATCGAGGGCGGGAGGAAGCTGGCGAACTCGCAGAATATAGAGAACTCGCAAGTTCTACCCTTAAACGGTTGTAAGTTTCGTGTTTTGTTCTCGTCTTGGCCGAATCATGCCTGTGCCGCTCGACTAGCCGGGAATAGCCTGTTGTTCGTAAATTAAGTATTAAGTTCCGTTATTTTTAGCGATTACTTCATGCCTTTACAGTTACGTGTTTTGTGGCGAAGTGTTCGGGCGATCACTCTAGTCCGCTCGATCCTGTGAGCGCTTGATGGCAAAGGCGGGACCACTATGTAAGTGCGGCGAACAGATTGGGCAATTGGGCGGTGGTTTGAACTCACCCCGACACGGTCATGACACTCCGTGTCCCGTGGGCCGGGCGATTTAAACATGCTATCAAAAGCCTACGCCCCGTCACGCCTTACATCAGAACCGCTTCGCGAGGCCACAAGGGTACGTGTTGTTTGCAGGATCGTAAGGCAACGAAAAGAATCGCCGGACACAAGGGATACTTTACTCCTTCTTTTTTCCTTCTAAGCCTTAAGCCGGCAAGAGCACTCAAGTTAATCTTTGGCGGTCAAGAAGGTGGAAGGCTAAGAAGACAAGTTAAACATTGCTGAATAAGTCTAAAAAGTGTTATGTCTATTCCATGAAAGTGCTTTACAAAAGTTGTTGCGGGACAGCAAGTTAAAAGGAAAAAGAAGGCGAAAAGGGGGGAAGGGTCTAGGTTATCCTATCCTTCTTCCTCCTCGTCCGCCACTGCGGCTGCTACTGCAGGGTCTTCCGCGAGGGGCCCGACGTCCAGCCGCCAAGGTTACCTCTTCGCCGCGTCCTCCAGCAAGCAGGTTGGCCATCTCCACCGAAAGCAATGACGTGGTCAAGAAATGCCTGCACCCGCGCCTCCGCCTCCGCCTGATCTTCTCTTCAACTCGGACGGCAGCCGTGAGGATCAAAGTTGGCGCCCTCGACGCCAAGAAGACGCCAAAACGAACGCCGCAGCAGCGCCGCCATCGCGGCCCTTCCTGGTGGACCGGTCGGCCAGGGCGGCGGAAGCCGGGCGGTGAAGTCCGCGATCCGACCGAGGCGTAAGGCGAGGCGCCGGCTTCGCTCGATGGCGCTTGTCGCACCAACCCCGCCGAGCGAGGTCATCCTCCATCCGGTCAAAGGCGTACCTCAAAGATCTGCAGAGTGTCGCCTCGGGCCGATGCGGTGTGTCACGGCTGCGCCTCGAGCTCTTCCATGAGCTCGGCCGCTGAAGCGGCCCTCGCTCCGCTCCCCACCGGCTCGCTCTGCCTTTCCATCCGGTCATGTAAATCAGCTACCTCCTGCCGGAGGCGGCTGATCTCAGTGGCGGCGTCGGCCAGCCGTTGCTTGCTCGACGTAAGGCGGTGGCTGGTGTGGGAGTAGAGCTGTCCAAGGGCGGCCAGCAGTGCATCTGCGTCCGCCGAAGGAACAGAGTCTGCGGGAGGATCCGGCGTGTGTGGCCCAGCGCCTCTGAGGTGTCTGGCCGGCAGTGGCGGCGCATCTTTGTTCGCCGGCTTCTTCTTGTCTGGCGGATCATTCTTTGCTCCGTCCGCTACCTCGACCCCGATCGCCCGGCCGCAAGAAGCGGTGGAGTCTGGCCAGTGCCCTGGAAAAAGCAAAAGCAGGCAAAGGTAAGGCTCCATTCGAAAGTTAAAAATTTTTACCGTCCTTCTTTTTGTGTGTTTCAAGGATTCAGGTACCTGGGCTGAGGCCTCGGAAACCGAGGCACTCCCGGAGTGAGAACCAGCCCCCCTCGAGGCACCGGCGGCCTCGGTGGCGGCGGAAGATGCTGCGCCGGTGGGTCCACCACTGGCAGCGCCGGCGGGTCAGCCGCTGGCGGTGACGGCGACGAGGTCGCCGCTGGCCGGTCCGCCATCGTAGCGCCGGCGGGTCACCGCCGGGCGGTGGCGGTGGCGATGGAGGAAGGCGCGCCGGCTGGTCGGCCGGCGCGGCGCCAAATAACCAGATGCAAAGCGGTGATGGCGGAGGCGAAGCGTCGCGATCGTTGATGAAGAGCTCTCGCAATCGGCGAGGAAGTCCCGTGAGGGCGGGGCTGTGGAAGATCCGGCCGCCGGCCGACGAAGATGGCCCCGATAGCCGTGGTCGCCGGACGTTCCAGCGGGGCGATGTCGCCGGCAGACGCTTGTTCCTCCCTGGCCGCCACCGGTGAAGGAGTGCCGGATTATCGGGGCCCTTGATGGACGATGATGGGCGCCCCCATGGCGTCCATCTTGGGCATCGCTCGACGATCCCCGCCCGATCCAGAGGTCGCATGTCGCAGAGTGGAAGCGCAGCCTCGGGAAGGGTGTGGAACGCCGCCGATCGCCCGCCGCCATCCAGGAAGCGATCGCGCGGCGCCCAGCTCTCCCACTACCGACACAAAGAAAAAGAAGAAGAAGGCGATGTTAAAAAAGAATGATGATGAAGAAGGAAGGCGTAAGAGCTTACCTCCTGGAACCGTCCGAGTCCGTCGCCCACGCCCAGGTAGTGCCAGTGGGCGGTGCCGTGGCGCAAAGGGTTAATCCTCCGGACACGAAGTCCCGAGAACCATGCCTCCGGCCAGCCTTGTCCGCAGCCGATCAACCCGAGCCAACATTGCAAGTAGCTCGGGCGTGTCGGCGACGGAGATACCTGGGCCGATTTGTCGCCCACCGCTTCCGGTGGAAGCCCTGTGGCTTCAATGCCACTGCTGCCTTCAACGCATACAACCATTCGTGGCGCCACATTTTCCACCGGATCGGTTCTCCATTGGAATGTAGCGCGAACGGCCCCGCCTCTAAGTCGCAGATGGCAGCACCCGGAGATGCTGGAGCCCTGGCTGACGCGGAGCGAGAAGAAGTAGCGGAAAAGGAGAAGATTGGGCATTACCCCTATAAACATCTCACAGAAGTGGGCAAAGACGGAGAGGAGCACAACGGAGTTAGGGGGAAGGTGGATGTTGTGAATGTCGTAGAAGTTGAGGACGGCGATGTAGAAGTCCGAGATGGGCGGGACCAAGCCCGCCATCATCGCCCAGACAAAGAAGATGACTTCCCCGGGCTGGCCGTGGGGAGCGACAGTCCCGGCCCGCATGCGGAGAGCGCCGCGGGCGATCACCTTGGAGCATTTAGCGGCGGCGTTCTCTTCCACGGTTGAAGGAGGGAGGACAGAGCCTGAGAGGCCATCAGAATCAGCTGAGGCAGAAGGGAAGCTAAGGCAGGAAGGAGCAGAGGCGAAAAGCGAAAACGGGAACATCCCCCCCCCCGTCGCCTGCTTATTTATAAGAATTCAAGGAAGAGCCTGGCGGGAAAAAGTCGAAGAGACGCGGCAGTTCGGATGCGGGAAAACCAAAGCATTTTTCAAGGAAGTGGGCACGTCCCACGAAGCCACGGAACGGCTGCAGATTCACCTCGACCGGAAAAAGAGGCAAGTTTTTAAAGACCGCGGCGGCGTGGGCATTTATGGCCCCACCCGAGATTGAACCGCTCGACGAAGAAAAGAAAAGAATAAAGACACTCCTGGTGGGCGGGAGCTCTTGTCACAGATTAAACGCTGGGGTACCCACGCACGCAAGATTAAGTACTCACGCCAGGAAGGGCAGTGGCGTTCGAGCCACTCCTCGGGCGACCGGCAAAGGTGCTCGCCAAGAGGACAGGTGGCATTCAGGCCACTCCTCGGGCGACAGCGAAAAGTGCTCGCCAAGAAGGACAGTGGCGTTGAGCCACTCCTCGAGGCGACCAGCGAAGGTGCTCGCCAAGAGGGCAGTGGCGTTCGAGCCACTCCTGGCGGCAAGCAAAGGTGCTCGCCAAGAGGACAGTGGCGAGCCACTCCTCGAGGCGACCCGAAGGTGCTCGCCAAGAGGACAGTGGCGTTGTGCCACTCCTCGAGGCGACCAAAGAAAGGTGCTCGCCAAGAGGACAGTGGCGTTCGAGCCACTCCTCGAGGCGACAGCGAAGGTGCTCGCCAAGAGGACAGGTGATCGAGCCACTCCTCGAGGCGACCAGCGAAGGTGCTCGCCAGGGGACAGTGGCGTTCGAGCCACTCCTCGTGGCGACCAAAGAAAGGTGCTCGCCAGGACAGTGATGCGTCGTGCCACTCCTCAGGGCGACCAAAGCAAAGGTGCTCGCCAAGAGGACAGTGGCGTTCGAGCCACTCCTGGGCGTAGTTCCCAAGAATCAACCCCGTAATCTGTGCTACAGGCGAAGGGTCAAGGATATTTAATGCGACGTGCGCATTAATTGCAGGATATGTAGGCAATGGTATGGCGGCGCGTCTTCCCAGGCGCATTAATGATGGGTGGCTGAATCGACATCCCTCTCTCTGGCGAACTGCAGGGGTGACAGACAAAGGCGGGACCCAAGGCGAAGTCTAAGTCGGCTAGGACAGAGTCGGCTAGACAGGCATTAAATGTGATGTAAGAGAGTGTGACGGGTGCATTAAATGCACTATGGTAGTGTGTCAGACGCTTGCTTTACGCAAGCTTGTAAGCCCCATGCGCCTCAGCCAGCCCGAGTATAAAAGGGAGCTAGGGTGCATGGGAGAAGGGTTGTTGTTTTTTGGTTGGCGGAACCTTAGAAGGTCGTCTTCCCCAGCCTTGTAAGAACCTTGAACTCGGAAGAAACCACCAAGCAGGACTAGGGTCATTACTCCTTAGGAGGGCCCGAACCTGGGTAAACTCGACTGTCTTCTTGCTTGCTCCCAGCATCCCGTTCTTCCCATCTTTGAGCGGTTACCACAAAAGCCCCCAGTCCGAATCTCTCAAGCACCCAATCTTAGGGTGCCTGTTGGCCAGTAAGCCGACAAGCTCAAAGCCTGCACAAAACAGTATTGCGGGAGCGGAAGCAAGTACTATACGAGTAAACGCTACTTGTTGGGCCCCCAGGGCTCAGGTTTTTTTGATGTTTGATATTTGTTCAATAAAATCGTAAATCTGACCATTTTTTTATCGTGAAAGCAACCATAGATAATATATGTTATCTATCATGCTCTCATACAACAATAGGTGGCTGGCTCTATGGCACCTCCATCCACCACGGTAGATACCCTAACAAGCGCGATAGGTGCAGGCCCCACCAGCCGTGGCAGGTCTTGCTGTGTTGCTACATGTGGCCTCTGCCCGATTTAGTTTTTCATACTTTTTATTTTATTCAATTAATCTATATGATTTAGAGAAAATTAGAAAGCGTCGAAATTAGCTAAGAGTTCTATTATGTGTTCATCTGGACTAATATTTTTTATATACCACAATCGACTTTTCGAGCCTTCGTCGCATAACAGAGGAGTGACCGAGGCATGTCTCCGATTGGACTCCAATATGGCATTTTTATAAGTTAATAGTTTTGAGATAATAGTTAAATCCTAAAGAGAGAATTTGATGAGTTTGTTGTATGCACGTAGGGAAGTTGAGTGATGGTGTTTGTTTGAAAAACCATTTCAAGTCCCACATAATACTTCATAAGAAATGTGTGAACTACATGTCGCTTAGGGTTTGGTTAGATGCATATGTTCGTCTCGTAACTCCTATGATAAAAATGACAACATGCACGAATCATTAACCCAAACTACAACTAAGATACAAATACGCCTTTTGGAATAAAAAATACTTAGGGGATGGACAAGAAATAAAGCTTGCGGTCATACATCCTATGTGTCAGGGTATATCGGTGCCTTTCCCTTGAAGAGTATGCTAGCACGAGCTTTGGCATCTATAGATACTAATATTCTTGGAGAGGTACAGAGGGAAGGGCCGGTAGGCGCCACGCGGCACTTCTATAGTTTTTAAAAATTTTATATTAAAAAATAGTTTTCAATTTTTATTTTTTCACAAAAAAAGATTGCTACAGTTTTTTTTCTTAATTTTCCCTTCTTTTTAAAGAAAATTTTCTCTCTCTATTAAAATTTAGGGTCCCCACAGCAACGCGCGGAATTCTACCTAACTAGTTTATCATTATTCTTAGAGATGTACAGGTGGGCTTGCTGCACGTTGCCACATGTCCATTGGACATTGTAGTTTCTATAGTACCTAGCTACAATACTTTCATTAAAAAAATTTAAAAGTATTTTTGGAAAGTTTTCCCTCTCTCTATTAACATTGACATACGGCATTTTTTATTTTATTTGTTGTTTCCTAAAAAAAATTCCTCCCCATGTTAAAATTGAGGCATTGCCTGCGGCAATGTGCGGGGGTTTAACTAGTTCTTCATATTATTGTCGTGCCAAATAACCCCATACTCGCCTTCCAGGTCTAGCTTAGGCTTGTCCTAGTCTGAAATAACCTTATCCTCAATAGCGGCATCAAGGACCATCGACGCTTTTCCCTTGGCTGTAAGATCACCATCAGGTTTCCACCACCACGGTGTTTCCTTACGAATCATCGATGCCTTTCCTTTGTCTTCCCCACCCTAAGTTGAGTAAGGGTTCCAACAAGTGAAGTTCTCGGGCGCAACTGCATAGTTCAACATGTTTTTTTGTTGAATGAATCACTATCATACTTCTCCGACCAGTCGATCCATTGGAAGAAGTAGCATCGCTTCGATGCCTGAGATTTTGCACTGATGAAGTTAACAATGTGTAAAATACAACATGCGATGTGAAATATCAATACATGATATTCACTACATGTTAATCCCCGCACATGTAGTACACCCCGAGTGACAGTGTCTGGATGTGTGGATTAAATGATCAATGCTGGATTACTGCGGTCGTATTGCAAGTGTGGAAACTCCGGTGGTATAGTTACATCAATGAAAGAAGAATCAGGGTAGTTTTGCATTAAGGGTAGAAAAGTACACATTAAAGAATACTGGAAAATAGATTAAAATGTCATTGGCATTCAGTCCTTAGAACCACGCACTAAAGAATCCGAACTTAAAGTTCGAAGGATAATAAATTTACAACAAATAGCTAATAATTTATTAGATGCCTTCACTGATCACAAGGGAGTGACAAGATCTCACATACATGTAGTAAATGCATCTGAAAGAGTGAAAATACCCTAGAATGATATTGAATCCACTTTTACTCCTCATGATAAGAAGAGGGTGAGGCCTCCAGGTGCACGAGACTCAATTATGTGGAGACATCCGCAGAAACAGAGAACCGAACAAGTGAGAACATTACTTAATACAGTGGAAGAAGCTCAACCTGATGTTGAGAAAATCCCTGAAATGAGCTATTCTGAAGATGGTAACCACATACCTGAGATGATAACCTCAGCAAATATTTATACGCACAACATGATGCTAGGAAGTCGGAACACCTATACTCTATCTGTCGGCGTATTCTACACCATGGTACCCACTCCCCCGCAATAAACACGCATCACGGCCGGGCAGGCGTCTGGCCCCACCGCCGACTAGCAAAGGGGGCGACAAGGTGGTTGCCCAGTGGACAGGTAGCGATCAGGCCACGCCTCCGGGCGCCCAGTAAGGTGGTCGCCCAGTGGACAGGTGGCGATCAGGCCCCGCCACTAGGCGCCCAGTAAGGTGGTCGCCAAAGGATGTGGCGTTCGAGCCCGCCATCGGGCGCCAAGAAGGTGGTCGCCAAAGGACGGGTGGCGATCAGGCCACGCCACTGGCGCACCATCCCCGAGGCTGCAGCGCTAGGACCAAGGAAATTTAATGCGAGTCGTGCGCATTAAATGGTAAGCGTGGAGGCTACAATATGGCGGCGCGCGTTCCCCAGGCACGCATTAATTGCAGCTGATGTCACGACAGAACCCCTCCCCCTGACGGAACGGGCGGCGTTGGTAGGCGTGGGGCCCCAGGCAGGGGTGTGACGGCTGCGGCAGGCATTAATTGGGGTGTAAGAACAGTGGCGGGCGCATTAAATGCGCCCGTGGCAGTGTAATGAGTATGGGAAGACCATTGTAACTCGTGCACCTCAGCCGGCCCGGCTATAAAAGGGGGCTGAGGTGCATGGGAGAGGGGGTTCCATTCTCTCAAGTTAGGATTCCAGTTCATATTCCACAACACATGCAATCACAAGAAAAGCAGGACTACGGCTGTTACTCTTCGGAGGGCCCGAACCTGGGTAAACCCTAGCGTCCCCATTCTTCCAAGCTTCCCCGGCACTCCGGTCTTCATTCCTCCAGCGATTGCCCCGAAAGCCCCCCCCGTCTGAACCTCATAAGCACCCGATCTGGAGGTGCCTGTTGGCTAGAACGCCGACAGTGGTGCGCCAGGTAGGGGCTCTTGGTGGTTAGATTGCCCTCTTCCTTCCGTTTCCTGTTCGAAGCTTAGAAGAAGTAGGGACGATTGTCTGCATGGCGGAGTCGCACTCCAAGCGCAGCAATCTACCCGAGGAGCAGCGCCCGTAGCCGGTCCCGGCGCCCGGGAAAGGAGCCGGGCCAGCCGGGTCCCTCCGCCGTGGGAGGGGCACGTATGGTTCCCGCGCCAGGGGGCCAGCCCGTCCAGCGGCGTTTGATGTTGGGGGACGATACTCCCGCGCGGAGCCTCCATGCGGCTCGGCTACTCCTCGATCATCCTCCGGTTCCGCTAGGGGGCGACACCCCAGCCACTCCATGGCTGCGGGACATCGCCCGCCTAGTCGATGCCGCTCAACAGCAGGTTGAGGCGGCAACCCAGCCGGGGGCTTCCGGCACGTGGCGGCAAGGAGCGCACGCGACCGACGCGCCGGGTTCCAGCCGCCACACAACAACTCCCCCCGGCATCAAGGGCCGGGAAAAGGGAAAGGGAGTTTTGGTTGCAGCCCCCTCCGGCACAGGGGGACGTGCACGTGACTCTGCTTCTTCTCGCGGTCCCCCTGAGTCAAGGGGAGATCGCGAAGATTTGAGAGCACGCCTGGTCGAGAGGCAGTTCCAGCGTGGCGGCGACCTACGCCACGTTCTCAGGGGGCGTCGAGAACGCTCACAGTGACGCGCCAACCCCCGGGTACCGGCTGATCAGCAGGGGGCTCCCCCCTCTGACTCCCGGGAGAGCGTAGACTCGCACCCCTCGACCTCGTCTCAGGTTCGAGAGGCTGGCGAGCGACGCTGCTCCCCCTACAACGTTGGATGCTAGGCGTTTTCCATCTGTCTACGATAAGCTGCGTGGCCGGAGAGGTTCCGCCCCGCCTCCATCGAGAAGTACGATGGCACTACCAACCCGGAGGAGTTCTTGCAAATCTACACCACGGTGGTGCATGCTGCGGGAGGGTCCGAGAAGGTTATGGCCAACTACCTCCGCCCGGTCTTGGTTACTTAACCTCCCGTGAGGTTCTGTGCGTTCGTGGGAGGAGCTGTGCGACATTTTCATCGCCAACTTCCAGGGCTCCTACGCTCAACCAGGCGTGGAGGATGACCTCCACGCTCTGGAGCAGACGAAGGGGGAGTCCCTGAGAGAGTTCATCTGGCGGTTCATCCACTGCCGCAACACGATCCCCCGGATCTCCGAGCAATCGGTGATCATTGCGTTCCAGAGGGGGGTCCGGGATCAGAAGATGCGGGAGAAGATGGCTACCCACACCATCGCGACCACTTCCGAGTTGTTCTCCCTGGCGCACAAGTGCGCCAGGGTAGCAGAGGCTCGGGAGTGTACGACAAGGCCTTCCAGCCCCAGCGACGCCGGCACCTCGAAGTCCTCCGACCGCAAGAAGAAGAAGAAGCGAAAGGAGGCTGTCGCCAGGGAAGTCCTGGTTGCTGAGCTGGAAGCCAAGTTCGGGCGGCGCGACGACCAGGACCGAAGGGGTGAGTGCCGAAACCAGCGCAGCGATCGCAGGGACTGCCGCTCACCCTGTCGCGAAGACGACAGGGGCAAACCTTATTGCCCCATCCATCGAACGAGTGGGCACGACTTGGAGGACTGCCAAGTTGTGTCCAAACTGGTGGAGAAGCGGCTCAAGAAGCGCCGCGAGGAGCACCATGGAAGCGACGACGATGAAGACCCAGCTCCGCTAGATTTCCAGCAGGCGGAGCATACGGTGGCGTTCATTCATGGTGGCTCAGCCACCTACTCGTCGAACTCGCAGTACAAGCGGGATCTGAGGCAGGTTTGCGCCACCATGCCGGCTCCCGGGGCGAGCAGGCCGCTAAAGTGGTTGGAGCAACCGATCACTTTCAGCCGGGCCGACCACCCGGAGAATGCCTCCGGCCCGAGCCATCTGCCGATTGTGGTCTCCCCCACGGTCCGCAATGCGAAGCTCGGGCGGGTTCTTGTTGATGGAGGTAGTGCCATCAACCTGCTGTCGGTTGGGGCCCCACTTTTCTACGGAGTTGCCCCCGGGGTGGGCCTCTCGCCCCTGGGGCAGGTCCGGCTGCCGGTTACGTTTGGGAGTGCGGAAAACTTCCGGACGGAGCTTGTCAACTTCGAGATCGCCGACTTCGACCTTCCCTACAACGCCCTCCTTGGCCGTCCAGCTCTGGTCAAGTTTATGGCGGTCGCTCACTACGCCTACATGCTGGTAAAGATCCCCGGGCCTGAGGGCCCAATCACGGTGAAGGTGGATAGACTGGAAGCCTTGCGCCTCAGCAAACAGGTGCAGGACCTGGCCGGCACCACCTGCTCGGCGCGCGATAAAGACGACAGCCTGGGCGTCCCCTCGGTCAGGGCCCGCGCTTCGCCTGGACCTTCGGGCGAGGTGAAGGTGGTTCCCGTGGGCGAGGACGGCTCCGGCAAGGTCGTGAAGATCGGCACCGACCTCAGCGCCAAATAGGAAGGCACGCTCGTCACCTTCCTCCGGTCAAATCTAGATGTGTTCGCCTGGGAACCATCGGAGATGACTGGGGTCCCTAGGGAGGTGATCGAGCATCGATTGGCAACACTCCCTGGAGCATACCCGGTCCGGCAGAAGGTCCGGCGGCAGGCGCCGGAGCGGCAGGATGCCATTCGGGACGAAGTGGAGAAGCTTTTGTGTGCTAAGATTGTGCGGGAGGCCACCTACCCAGAATGGCTGGCCAACCCCGTGCTCGTAAGGAAATCCAACGGGAAGTGGCGAATGTGCATCGACTTCACCGACCTCAACAAGGCCTGCCCCAAGGACCCGTACCCCCTGCCGCGGATAGACATTGTCGTCGACTCCACGGCAGGGTGCGAGGCTCTGTGCATCCTCGACGCCTACTCCGGTTATCATCAGATCAGTATGGCACGGGAAGACGAAGAGAAGACCGCTTTTGTGACCCCTCGGTGTATATTGCTATGTCCGGATGCCCTTCGGGCTGAAGAATGCTGGCTCTACCTATCAGCGGGCCATGCACATTGTGTTCTGGCCTCAAGTGGGGAAGAACCTTGAAGTCTATGTTGACGATCTGGTAGTAAAGACAAGGAAGGCTGATGAGCTTATCCAGGACCTGGAAGAGACCTTCTCCCGCCTCAGAGAGTATTGTGTGAAGCTGAATCCTGAAAAGTGTGTGTTTGGTGTCTCATCCGGAAAGCTACTTGGATTTCTAGTCTCCAGCCGTGGAATCGAGGTCAACCCAGAGAAGATTGAAGCAATTGAGCGGATGCAGCCACCTACTCGGCTCAAGCATTGCAGTGCTGGCTCGATCGTCGCTGGCCTCCCTTGGCCGGTTCATAGCCCGGCTAGGGGAGAAAAGCCTACCCTTGTTCAAGCTGTTGAAGAAGACCAACTCATTTGAGTGGACCTCGGAAGCCCAGCAGGCATTCGAAGACTTGAAGAAGTACCTCTCCTCCCCTCCGGTGTTGGTCGCCCCTGAGCCGGGCGAGCCGCTGCTGCTGTATGTAGCGGCTAGCCCCTCTGTAGTAAGCGCAGCGTTGGTGGCGGAACGAGAAGGTGTCCAGCGTCCGGTCTACTATATCAGCAAGGTGCTGCACGATGCGGAAACAAGGTACCCGCAGGCTCAGAAGATGGTATATGCCGTGCTGGTGGTGTCGAGGAAGCTGCGGCACTATTTCCAAGGAAGGGAGATCACGGTGGTCTCCTCCTACCCCCTGCGCGAGATTCTCCACAATCGTGAAGCTAAAGGCCGCATTGCAAAGTGGTCCGTTGAGCTGGGGGAGTTCGGCGTCAAGTTCGCTCCTCGTACCGCCATAAAAAGTCAAAGGCTGGCGGACTTCGTCGTCGAGTGGACCCCAACTGAGTTCGAAGCAGATGAGGTCCCCGCGCCCTCCCCTTGGACACTTTTCTTTGATGGATCCTTCAGGCTCGAAGGCGCGGGGGCTGGGGTCCTCCTGGTCTCTCCGACCGGGGACCTCCTCAAATACGTGGTCACCCTCGACTTCAAGGCCACTAACAACGTCGCCGAGTACGAGGGCTTGCTGGCGGTGTTCGGCGCCTACAAGTGAAAGACGACTCCCTGCTGGTCGTCAATCAAGCAAGAAAGGACTTCTCCTGTCCTGACCCCGTCATGGCAGCATACCTGGCGGAGGTCAGGAAATTGGAGCGACACTTCGAAGGGTTGGGGTATACCCATATCCCCCGGCGCGACAACTACTTGGTGGATGAGCTCGCTCAGCTCGCTTCAACGAGATCTCCTGTTCCGGTCGGAGTCTTTGAAGAAAGGCTCCCGCGACCGTCCATCGCAGCCCCCGTCTCTGGTGGGGACGATGGTGATGCCACTCCAGCCCTCGCTCCTGGAGGGAAAGTGGTTCCTGTGGAAACGCCCGACCAAACGGAGTACCCGGGCGACCACCTTGTGGTCGCTACACTTGACCGGGAAGGCACATGGATGGATCCGATCCTGGTCTACATGCGGGATCGAGTGTGCCCCGACGATGATGCGTCAGCAGAGAAGGTAGCACGAAAGGCCAAGTGCTATACCCTGGTGGGCGGGGACCTATACCGCTGGGGTAGGAACGGAATTCTTCTGAAGTGCATCACTCGGGAAGAGGGGAGCAGTTTGCTCTCGGATATTCATGGAGGCGTGTGCGGGAGCCATGTGTCTGGTCGAACGGTGGCGGGAAAGGCTTTCCGCCAAGGGTTCTATTAGCCAACCGCCCTCCAGGATGCTTGCGAGCTGGTGAGGAGGTGTGAGGCGTGCCAGTTCCACGCCAAGCAAATTCACCAACCAGCCCAGGCCCTGCAAACTATCCCGCTCTCGTGGCCCTTCGCGGTCTGGGGGCTGGATATCCTGGGCCCATTCCCGCGGGCCACAGGGGGCTACACCCACCTGTTTGTCGCCATCGACAAATTTACTAAGTGGGTGGAGGCTGAGGCGGTGAGAGCCATCACCGCCGCCGCTGCTGTCAGGTTCATACAAGGAATCTTCAGCCGCTTCAGGGTCGCCAACCGCATCATCACCGACAACGGCGCGCAGTTCACCAGTGCGGCCTTCCTGGACTTCTGTGAGGAGATGGGCACCAAGGTCTGTTTTGCCCCGGTTGCCCATCCAAAGAGCAATGGCCAAGTCGAGCAGGCCAACGCGCTGGTGCTGAAGGGCCTCAAGACCCGGGCATTTGATCGACTCCACAAGCGCGGGGCTCGATGGACTGAAGAGCTTCCGGCAGTGTTGTGGTCGCTCCGAACCACCCCTAGTCGGGCCACCGGGGAAACCCCTTTCTTCCTGGTCTACGGCGCGGAGGCTGTCCTCCCTTCGGAGCTAGCGCTGGGATCACCGCGCGTCACGGCGTTCACGGAAGAAGGTCAGGAGGAGCTGCGCCAGGATGACGTCAACCTCCTGGAAGAAGCGCGGGATCGGGCGGCCCTGCGCGCCGCGTGGTACCAGCAGAGTCTCAGGCGGTACCACGCCTCCCGGGTCAGAGAGAGAACACTGGCGGTGGGCGACCTAGTCTTGCGAAAAATCCAGTCGCATGCAGGGTCGCATAAACTATCTCGCCAGTGGGAGGGCCCCTTCAAGGTGATCTCAGTCTCTCGTCCCGGGGCGGTCAGGCTGGCCACTGAAGACGGCGAAGAGCTGGCGAACTCACAGAACATAGAGAATCTGCGCAAATTCTATCCATGATCGGTTGTAAGTCTCAGGCTCTGTTCCCCGACCAGCCGGAGTGTGTTTTCCTCTCCACCGCTGGTCGGGAAAGGCCTCTTGCTTGAAATTAAGTATTCAATTTCTTTGTCCAAAGTAATTGTTCTCCTTACTCTCTTTTCGGTCTCTTGCCCACTGTTGGGCAGTTCCAAGGCACTTGCCCTTGGTACCCTATGGCCTTGCAAGAGCCCGGTGGCAAAGGAGGAACCACTAAGTGAGAGCGGCGCGCAGGGGTGGGCGATCGGGCGGTTAGTTCAGCACGATCCCCGGCATGGTCATGACACTCCGGGTGTCCCCGTGGGGATCGACGACTTGAACACCGTTGTCGAAAACCTAAGGCCCTGCCACGACTCATTAAGTGTTCGTTCCCTGGAGGTTACCTGGGTGGCAAAATTTTGCTAAGTCAAAGGGTTCAAGGGAAGTGACTCCCTGGCACAAGGCCTTAAGTCGTGCTCCCCTTCCGAGTCCTTAAGCGGTCATGCGCTTGTTCGTACGAAATCAGTAGAGTAGAAGAAAAAGCAGGCATTAAGTGGCATAGTGGAAAGCTTACATTTTCATCTCACTAAAAACAATTTGCATCGAAGATCTTTACAGGCGGAAGCAAAAGAAAGAAAGAAAAAAGGACTACGCTAAGGGAGCCTCCTCCTCATCCTCCGCTGCTGCCTCCGCGGTCGGCAAGTCCTCCTCAGCCGGATTGAGGTCCAGCCTCAGCGCCACGTCTTCCGCGGCCGCCTCCAGCTGGGGGTTCTCCATCTCCAGCTGCGCGGCAACGTGCTCAGAGGCGTCGTGGACTCGCCCTTCCGCCTGCGCCCAGTCCCCTTCAATCCCCTGGACAGCAGCCATGGGATCGAAGTTGGCGTCGCGACTGGCGCAGCACGCCAGCACGTACTTCGCCGTGGCCGCCGCGACCGCGCGCCCCTCCTGAGCGGACCGGGCGGTCAGGGCGGCGGGCAGGAGCGTGAGGAAGTCCGCCACCTGGCTGACGTAGAATGCGTAGTGCTGCGGCTTCCGCTCCCGCGGAGGTGGCTGCGCCAGTCCCAGTGGGGTTAGGATGGCCACCATCCGATGGAGGGCGGGCTGCAGCATCTCCATGGTGTCCGCCTCCGACCGAAGCCGCTCGCCCTTCTCCGCGTCTAGCTCCGCGGAAAGCTCTTCGGCGCGGCGGGCGCTCTGCTCCCATTGCTCCCGCTCCCTCAGCAGCTGCAGCTCCAGCCCCGCCTCCCGATCGCGCAAGTCCTCCACCTCCTTGCGAAGGCGGTTGATCTGGGCTCCTTCCTCCGTCAGCCGCTCCTTGCTCGTCGCAAGGCGGCTGCTCGTGCTGGAGTAAAGCTCGCTAAGAGCCGCCAGCAGAGCGTCCGCGTCCGCCGAAGGGATGGAGGCAGCGGGGGGTTCCAGGGTGGGCAAAGGGCCAAGCATGCCTGGGGCCTGAACGACGGCGGCTGGTGGAACGACTACTTGGGGGTCGCCCCCCTCAACCCGCTCACCCTGGAGCTCGACTGCCTCAGGTAGCACAGCCCCTGCAGCAGCGGCGCCTTGGTCGTTCTCATCTTGGGCGGCAAGGACATCCGGAGCAGGCACCCTAAGAAAAAGAAAAAACGATGGTAAGACGCAATTTGAAGAGACTTGACTATTTTTTGTGTGCGTTTTTGAATAAGTACCTAGGTGGTGGCCTCTGGAAGCGGGGCACACCCGGGGCAAGGACCCGGCCCAGCGGTCTTTGGCGGTGCGATCTGGCGGCCTAAGGGCCGGCACCGGCGGCGGAGGGGGAAGACATGCCGCCACAGGCGGCGGCGGCCGTAGCGTCGTCGTTGGAGCCGGCGGCGGCGGCGGCGGCAGCAACGTCGTCGTTGGAGCCGGCGGCGGTGGCAGTGGCGGAAGGAGAGTCGGCGCCGGAGGGTCCAACATCACCACCTCAACGGGGGCGAGGGAGGACGAGGTCGTGCCAGCCGTTGAACTCCCCGCCGCCGTTGAGGAGCCCGCCATAGCAGCAGAAGAGCTCCGCCGCTTGTGGAGGACCCGCCCGGCCGAGCTCAAGAAAGACGAAGGTGCGTCTTGACCGAGAGGCGGAGTCTTTGGGGAGCCCCGCCGGCGGTATCGTCATCGGCTGGGCGCCTGCGCCTCCCCTGGTCGCCCCTCCCCTGGTCGCCGGCGGGAGGAGGATCTCGGATCGTCAGGGGCGCCTGGTGTGTTGTATCGGCTGTTCCCATGGCGTCCATCTTCGGCATAGCGCGGACTATCGCCGCGCGCTCCCTGGGTTCCAACCGGCAAAGTGGGAGCGCGCCCGCCGGGAATGGCGGGACGGCGCTGGGCACGCCCAGCTGCCCCATCCACCTGTCGACCGCGGTGGAAGACAAGTTCCCGGCGGCTGACAAAAAACCAAAGAAGAAAAATGCCGTCAGAACCGGAGATGGCCAAAAAAGAAAAAAAGAAGGGGGGAATCAAAGCGTAGCAGTTTACCTCCAGGGATCGTCCGGATCCCATCATCACAGCCCATGTATCGCCAAAGCCGGCGTGACGCTGGCGACGCAGGGGCTAATCCTCCGGAAATGAAGTCCTGACAACCATGCCCCCCGTTAGGCCCGCCGTCCGCAACTGGTCGACGCGGGCTAGCATCGTCTGAAGCTCGGGCGTCTCGCTGACGTGAGCCCCCCAGTTGGGGGTGCTGACCGCCGGCCCGGTTGGAAGCTCTAGCACTTCAATGCCGCTGTCATCCTCGACGTACACCCACTCATCGCGCCACGTCCTCCAGTTGGACCGGCAGTCCAGTGGGATGTAGCGCGACACGGTCCCGTCTCGGAGCCGCAGGTGGCAGCTCTCGGAGACAGGAGAGGTGGCGCCGGCGGAGCGAAGGGCGTAAAAGAAGCGAAAAAGGAGGAGATTGGGCAGCACTCCTATGAACATTTCGCAGAAGTGGGCGAAGACAGCAAGAATGATGACGGAGTTAGGAGGAAGATGGATATTGTGAATGGCGTAAAAGTTGAGGACGGGGAGATAGAAGTCGAAAACCGGGGGCAGCAAGCTGGCTACCAGTTGCCACCCAAAGAAGACCACCTCCCCGGGATGGCAGCAGTTCACGACGGTCCCGGGGCGAATGCGGAGGGTGCCCGCAGAGATGTGCTTGGAAAGCTTGGCGGCGCCCTCCTCCTCGACAGACGAAGGAGGCAAGATCGTGGCAGAGGGAGTCGAAGGAGCCATCGAACGCGGAAGAACGCCGAAGCACGTCGGGAAGGAAGAAGCAAGGGGCTCTAATGTGACAAGAAAAGACAAGGCGAAAGGAGCTTGAAAGAAAAAGAGCCGCTCTCCCTCATGGCCGGCATTTTTATAAGGACGTGAGGGAAGGCTTAGCGGGAAAACCGAAAAGACGCGGCGGCTCGCAAATGGGAAGTTCAAAAACCCCATAAAAGGGGGCGCATCCCAAGGGTCGTGCGACGGTTACGAGGCGGGAATAACTGCGCAACCCGCCTTGGGAACCGGAGAAGCCGGAAGATCTTTAAAGCTGCGGGACGCGTGGGCATTTAAGGGGCCCCACCCGGGAGACTGAACAGTTCCCCGAAGGGCATTTAAAGAGGAGAGATAAGAAAAAAAGGGGAAGTGGAAAGCCAGAAGGCGCTCCAGGGTGGGCCCAGGGGCTACTGTCGGCGTATTCTACACCAGGGTACCCACTCCCCCGCAATAAACACAGCCGTCGGGCGGGCAGGGCGCGTCTGGGCCCCACCGCCGCGGCTAGCAGTGGGGCCACAAGGTGGTCGCAAAGTGGACATGTGGCGATCAGGCCACGCCTCCGAGCGCCCAGTAAGGTGGTCGCCCGATGGGCGGTGGCGTCGAGCCACGCCTCGGCGCCTGAAGAAGGTGGTCGCCCGGTGGGCGATGTGGCGTTCGAGCCCGCCATCGGCGCTCAAGAAGGTGGTCGCCCGATGGGCGAGTGGCGTTCGAGCCCGCCATCGGTCGCCAAGAAGGTGGTCGCCGGTGGGCAGGTGGCGTCTGAGCCACGCCACTGGCGCACCATCCCCGAGGCTGCAGCGCCAGGACCAAGGAAATTTAATGCGAGTCGTGCGCATTAAATGGTAAGCGTGGAGGCTACAGTATGGAGGCGCGCGTTCCCCAGGCGCGCATTAATTGCGGCTGACGTCACGACAGAACCCCTCCCCCTGACGGAACGGGCGGCGTTGGTAGGCGTGGGGCCCTAGGCAGGGGTGTGACGGCTGCGGCAGGCATTAATTGGGTTGTAAGAACAGTGACGGGCGCATTAAATGCGCCCGTGGCAGTGTAATGAGTATGGGAAGACCATTGTAACTAGTGCACCTCAGCCGGCCCCGCTATAAAAGGGGGTTGAGGTGCATGGGAGAGGGGGTTCCATTCTCTCAAGTTAGGATTCCAGTTCATATTCCACAACACATGCAATCACAAGAAAAGCAGGACTAGGGCTGTTACTCTTCGGAGGGCCCGAACCTGGGTAAACCCTAGCATCCCCATTCTTCCAAGCTTCCTCGGCACTCCGGTCTTCATTCCTCCGGCGATTGCCCCGAAAGCCCCCCCGTCTGAACCTCATAAGCACCCGATCCGGAGGTGCCTGTTGGCTAGAACGCCGACACTATCATTGTGGGAAATCACAGGGAGTTGGAAGTAATTAATGAAGAGAAATCCACTAATTTTGTGGACTCAGGAGAGTTGCATAAAAAAAGTACAATTGTTTCTGTATATCTCACCTAAAAAATTACTACAACTCTTGAGCTAAATTCAGAACCAAAGTCCATGGCAGAGTGCTAGAAGCGCTCAAATTGGGTCAAATGGAAAGAAACAATTGAGGCATAATTGCACTCGCTTAATAAGAGGAAAGTATTTGGTCTTTGACCGAACACCTCATAAGTGTTCCCTGTAAAATTAAAATGGGTTTTCATCTGGAAGAGAAATGAAAATAACCAGGTGGTAAGATATAAAGCAAGGCTTGTAGCATAAGGTTTCACGCAGAGGTCTAGCATCGATTGGAATGAAACTTACTCTCCTGCAATTAGTAGAATAACGTTTTGATATTTAATATGAATGGCAACTGGATTAAAATTACCAATGCCATTGATGGATATAGTGACCACGTATTTATATGGGTCATTAAATACATATATTTATATCAGAGTCCCTAAAGGAGTTAAAATTATGTATCCTAATAAAGGAAATCGCAACATGTATAATGTCAAACCTCAGAGATCGCTATACGGATTAAAATAGTCTGAGAGAATGTGGTACAACCGACTTAGTAAGTTCCTCCTGAAGAAGAGATACTTCAATATGACGATTGTCCCTATGTGTTCATAATGAAATCACAGAATGGATTCTATACAATCTCAGTCTTTGTCGATGATCTGAATATCATTGGAACCACAGAGGAGATCAATGAATTGAGTTCTTACATTATGATAGAATTTGAGATGAAAGATTTGGGAAAAATCAAATATTGCTTGGGCCTGCAGCTAGAGCATTTCTCAGAAGAAATTTTTGCACACCAGTCTACCTATACCAAAAAGGTATTGGAAAGATTTAATATGGATAAATCTCATCTTGTGAAGACCACATGGTAGTAAGATCCTTGAAGTGGATAAAGACCCTTTCAAATCGATGATAGAAAATGAGATAATTTTAGGGCCTGAAGTCACATTCTTGTAGGATCAAGGATAACCGACTAGAGGGGGGGTGAATAGGAGGTTATAAAAATTTTCGGCTCTAATTATGACAATTTGACAATTAAAACTAGAAAGAAATTGATTTTCAATTAAGGCCTAGAAAGTTCTAAGTTACTCTAATGTGCACCAACAAAATTAAGACTACAAGCTAATGAGAAACAATTTAGGAACGCAAAAGAGTGCAAACCACAATTTGAGACACGCAATTTATCCCATGGTGATCGGAGACTTGCCGGTCCCCCCTACTCCACGTTGAGGTAGCTTGACTCACTTCAAGCCGGCTCCGTGTCTCAATTGAGCCTTTCCTCGTGTTTCTTTCGGGGTAGCTCTTCCCCACTCCGGGTAGGCGAGCTCCTTGCCTTCACAACCGATCGAGTCTTCTCACAATCACCTTTGAGAAGATCACGATCAACCTCCGCCAAGCCGTCTAGGAGGCGGCAACCTCCAAGAGTAACAAACTTGGAATTCACTTGAGGACTTGAATGAAACTTATGGCTCAAATGAATGCTTGAAAACAAATCACTCAAACTCTTTTCTCTTTTTCTCCCAAACTTGAGAAATTAATGCTCTAGAGAGAAAAGAGAGTTGCAAATGGCTTAGAATGAGTAAATGTGGTCACCAACCCTCACAAGAATGCAGGTGGGGGGGTATTTATAACCTCCCCCACGAAATAGAGCCGTTGGGGAGGTTTTCCAGAAAAATCAGCCGAAGTCGGCACTACCGCAGTCAGGAGGCCGGTAGTGCCGCCCCACAATTCAACGGCATTTTTCATTGCATTAAATGCAATGTCAGTAGCCGTTGGCCTGATAAAAAATTACCGGCACTACCGCTCCAGAAGGTCGGTAGTGCCGACTATTACTTTTCAGAAAAGTTCTCCTTTCTGTCGAAGAAGTACCGCAGTTATTAGAGAGGTACTGCCGCTTGAAGTCGGCAGTACCGCTCACAACCTACGGTAGTGCCGCTCTGAAATTTGCAGAAAAAGCACGGCTACTGGTAAATGACTACCACAGTGTATGGTGCGATACTGCCGCTTATAACCGGCAGTACCGCCATAAACGCTCCGGTAGTGCCGGTCAAGCGAGCACAAGAAAAACGTCTTCTCTGTTAAAAAGCTGCCGACGGTATATGCGCGGTACTGCCGCAAGAGCCGGCAGTACCGCATGTATATAGCCGGTAGTGCCGCTTGAAGGCTGAGACTTTGAACCAAACAGAATTTCATGAAAGCAACTTTGAGCAGATGTTTTAAAACAATGTTTGAGCCATATAAGAGTCATTTTAGACTTCAAGCTACTAAACCAAGTCCCTCTTAATAGTACGGCATCTAAATATAAAAAATCCGATCTTTTCTCAAACTCCGAGATCGGTAAACATAAAAAGCATAAGACAACCTTTCTTTCCGCTGCTTGAACTGGAGCTTATGTACCTCGTGACTCATGTGGATGTCTCTTGAGCTCAATTCGATGAAGACTAACACTTTCTTGCAAACTCAACAGCAATTGTTAGTCCACAAATAACCATTTGTCATTAATTACCAAAACTAAGCCCATATCGGGGGCCTAGATGCTTCAATCTCCCCCTTTTTGGTAATTGATGACAAACAAAGCAAGAATAGTTGAATGTAATTGATCTTTGAGCATACAATAAGTTTTTGGAGACGAATTGTCTACTCAAAGACTTGATTGCTTAATTTGGCATTTTGATTGAATTGAAGATACATATGAATTGTGTACAGAAAATGCCAATTTAAGCACGATGATAACAAATGAAACTCCCCCTAAATATGTGCAGGAGAAATGAATGACATTATAAGGCACATATTAAGATTTTTCAAGAAAATTTTAGCAGAGTTTTAATTGTAAACAGGTGTACCGAGGAAACAATGCACAAATAACAATTATGAAGGGGAATATGCACATAACGATTAATAGAGGCAATCCACACATAGACAATAAGAGTTCAAAAGTCAAAGATCACCAAGTAGCAATAAAGCGAGATAAAACAAGGTAGCAAAAGGCAACATAACCGATAGGATTACATATATAAGCACAAAAGATAATCCTATCTTCACTTCATCTTCTTGCTTGCACACTCCAATTATTTCTCCCCCTTTGGCATCAAGGACCAAAAAGAGAGTTGGAGAAGAAGATTAAGCCGGAGGAGGAGGTGCAGCAGGAGAGGAGCCACCACGAGAGCCACGACCACGACCGAAGCGGCGATAGGTCACGGGAAGAAACTCATCACGAAGCTGATCAACGGTGGAACCAATGCCATCAACCCGAACCCGAAGCTCATCCACCACATGTCGAGTCTGAGTCTGGTACTCATGAATCTGAGTCAACTGGCCCATCATGGTGGAGAACTGACCCATCATCTCAGAGCGCAAGGAGGAGAGTCCAGCTGTAAAGGAATCAGTCGCCTGAGATGAGGTGGCAGCTACACGAGCTTGCACCTCGGCTTGCTCGCGCTCAAGCTCAACTTTGTCATTGCTTTCTTCTTTGTTGGGCAAAGTGATGAAGCACTTGAGGAGGTCCTAAGCGAGGCTTGTAGGGCTTGTGAGGCGAAGGCAGATTTCCATTATATCCAGTAATTCTTATGATCAAAGCCATGATGTAAGGAGCAAAGTAGATGGTCTTCCCACGCCTCTCGGAAGATCGAGCTATCTCCTTTATGATGAAGTCCACAACATCAAATTTCTGCCTTTTCATGATTTTATCTATTAAATTCCAGGCATACCCTCTTATGTCATCAAAGTTTCCACTCTTGGGGTGGATAGTGACGCGTATGATCTTATTGATCATACTAGGCTCAATCCTCAACCCTGCAAGCTTCCCAGGCTTTGGCCCTCTAGCTGGATCATAGAATTGATTGATCTCATCCCAGCTAAGAACAGGCTCATCATGGATCTGAGGATGATTGCTGTGAAAGATGCCCAAGGCTTGCTCAAAATCATCCTTTGTTGCAGTATACCTTTCGGTGCCAGTCATCCAAGTGATAGTATCCGCAGACTCAGGAATGTAAAGAGTGGTGTAGAACTGTCGGATCACTTCTTCCTTGTAATTGAATTTTCTCCCAAGAAAATGGTATAAACCAGCACCACCAAAGAGCTCAGGTACCCTAACAAAGTCTGGCTGATCCCTGATGTGCTCCCAGCTGACCCACCTTTGATTAGCAAACTCTTTGCTTCTATAAATTGATTCAAACACCCTTTGTTGGAACCTTGTGAAGAAACGCTGATCAGGAGAGTCATTAGGTTGATCATACTGATTCTCACCCCTGAGACCAAAATATCTGTCACTCTTGATTTGAAAGGGATCAACATCAAAAATCCCTGCATCTGGCATCTCCTCATCATCACTGTTTTCCTCATTATTTTCACTTTCTTCTGCTGACTCTTCTCCTTCAGATTCTTCAACAGACTCCTGTTCAGATTCTTCTGCAATTGCCTTTCCTTTGGCGGAGCTTGACCCCCCACCAATTTCCTGGACAACTGCATCTCTTGCTCTTGTCCTTCTCATAGCAATAGTGAAGGAGTCATCACTACTACTATCACTGTCAGCAGCGGCAGTAGGAACCCCTCGCCCTCTAGTGGATTTTCTGAGGGTACCACCTCCACGAGGAGCGGGAGTTTTAGCAGCGGTTTTGGTTCTAGGCATGATCTTACGGAGGAGGAGCACCAAGGAATGAAGAATGAAGCGATGGATTTGAAGAAACTTCAATATTTTGGTGCCCTTTGATGTTAGGGTTTGGAGGAGGAAAGAGAAGGAGAGAAATGAGAGAGGAGAAGAGATGAGCAGCAGAAAAAAAAACAGGAGAGGAAAAGATAGGCGCCGGTGGGAGAGGAGCATTAAATGCCCCGAGAGAGAACGGTTTCAAATTACACCAGCCAGAAGCGGCACTACCGCTTGAGACCGACGGTAGTGCCGACCTGAGTCGGTACTACCGGGAAAATAACACCAGTAGTGCCGTCCAAGGCAGAAACAGACAGACACAATAAGAAATGATTCAATTTAGATTGGTACTGAGTGACCATCACATTTGAGCATTTCCCATTAAGAATAAACAGCAGATAACAACAAATAAAATAATTTTTAGATAAAATAAATTTTGATGCATGAGAAAGAATTTTGAGTAAAATAAACTCCAACTATGCAAGAGATAACTTGATTGAGATGTTTGAGTCAAAAATAGGTTTTAGGTAGGCTAGAACGATTATTTCTCTAGTACCTTGACCCATGACTCAACAAGTGCAATAATTAGATCAATATAGATCAATTTTGAGTTTTGGACGGCATAACGCAACAAATGTTTTGAGAAAAAACAAGCCTTCTTTTATATATATATATTTCTTTTGAAATGAAGCCATTGAGAGAGTACATATATAAAATTTTTTATAAATAAAAATTAAGAGAAGACCAAAGTAAGATAATAATAACTTTTTGTGTTTTGATCTAATATGATCCAAAATCCTCTTTTAAACATAAATTTGCACTTATTTGAATATATCTCACTTTAGGGATGTATAGTTTATGAAAAGATAAGATACTCCCCCTAAATGTGATGATAACTTGAGAAGACAAGCAATTTGAATAAGAACAATCTAACACCCAAAATGCATTCATTTAAGCAACATTTGAGAAGTCTATAACATTTAATTCATTCCTCAATTTACAAAAACGGGTTTCATCTAAAGGTTTGGTAAGGATATCCGCCAATTGATCTTCGGTACGAATGTGGCTTATAGTTATGTCTCCTTTTGTCACATGATCTCTAAGAAAATGGTGGCGGATATCTATATGTTTGGTTCTTGAATGTTGGACGGGATTGTTTGCTATTTTGACTGCGCTTTCGTTATCACATAATAGAGGCACTTTTTGAAATTTAATCCCATAATCCATCAAGGTTTGCCTCATCCAAAGTAATTGAGCGCAACAACTCCCGGCGGAAATGTATTCGGCTTCGGCAGTGGATAGGGCAACGGAATTTTGTTTCTTGGAGAACCAAGAGACAAGGGATCTACCTAGGAATTGACAATTCCCGGAGGTGCTCTTTCTATCCACTTTGCAACCCGCATAATCCGAGTCCGAATATCCGATCAATTCAAATTTTGCACCTTTAGGATACCATAATCCTATGTTTGAGGAATGTTTTAAATATCTTAAGATTCTCTTTACTGCCACTAAATGACATTCTTTGGGAGAAGATTGAAAGCGAGCACACATGCATACACTAAACATGATATCGGGCCTAGATGCGGTAATGTAAAGCAAACTACCAATCATAGAGCGATAAAGCTTTAAATCAATCGGTTTACCTCCCTCGTTGAGATCTAAGTGTCCATTTGACGCCATTGGTGTCTTTATTGGCTTTGCATCCTCCATGCCAAATTTCTTGAGCATATCCTTTGCATACTTTGTTTGGCTCACAAAGGTCCCATTTTTGAGTTGCTTGATTTGTAAACCGAGAAAGTAGCTCAACTCTCCAATCATCGACATTTCGAATTCCCTAGACATCATATCACCAAATTCTTTGCAAAATTCCTCATTAGTTGATCCAAATATGATATCATCAACATAAATTTGACAAACAAAGAATTCATCATCAATTATTTTAGTAAAGAGTGTGGTATCAACCTTCCCAATTTTGAATCCTTTGGAAATTAGAAAGTCTCTAAGACGCTCATACCATGCTCTAGGAGCTTGTTTGAGACCATATAGCGCCTTAGAGAGTTTATAAACATGATTTGGGTTTCTAGAGTCTTCAAAACCGGGTGGTTGTTCTACAAATACCAATTCAGATATTTGACCATTTAAAAATGCACTCTTTACATCCATTTGAAATAATTTGATATCAAAGCAAGATGCAAAGGCGAGCAAGATTCGAATAGCTTCTAATCTTGCTACGGGAGCAAAGGTTTCACCAAAATCCAAACCTTCGATTTGGGTAAAACCTTGTGCTACTAACCTTGCCTTATTTCTTACCACAATACCATTCTCATCTTGCTTGTTTCTAAATACCCATTTGGTGCCGATGACATTGTGATCTTTGGGTCTTTCTACAAGCGTCCATACGTCATTACGAGCGAAGTTGTTGAGTTCCTCGTGCATTGAATTTACCCAATTGGGATCACTTAGTGCTTCATCTACATGAGAGGGTTCAATAGAAGATACAAAAGAGTAATGCTCACAAAATGAAGCAACACGGGAACGAGTTTGAACTCCCTTACTAACGTCACCCAAGATTTGATCTATTGGGTGATCCTTTGAAAGTTGAGTGTGAATTCTTGGCGGTAAAGTTTGGGCTTCATCATGTTGCTCATCTTCAACTTGAATTTGGTTGCTTTCGCTTGGCATAGTTGATGTAGATGGTTTGACTTGGATTGAGGATGGTCCGACTACGTGACCATTTTCTTTTGGCTTGATGTCTCCAATCGTCATATTCTTCATAGCTTGTTGCAAAGCTTCATTGCCTACATCATCCAAATTTTCTTGCTCTTCTTGAGAGCCATTAGTCTCATCGAATTCAACATCACAAGTTTCTTCAACAAGACCCGAATTTTTATTAAAAACACGATAAGCCTTGCTAGAAGAAGAATATCCAAGAAGAAAACCCTCATCACACCGGCTTTGAAATTTAGAGAGCCGAACACCTTTCTTCAAGATAAAGCACTTGCAACCAAATACTCGAAAGTACGAAATGTTCGGTCTCCTACCAATAAGAAGCTCATACGAGGTCTTTTTCAAAAGCCGATGTAAATAGAGTCGATTTGTAGCATGGCAAGCGGTATTAATAGCTTCCGCCCAAAAATTATCGGAAGTAAGATATTCATCAAGCATGGTTCTTGCCATTTCAATTAATGTTCGATTTTTCCGTTCAACTACCCCATTTTGTTCCGGAGTATAGGTCGCGGAAAACTCGTGCTTTATTCCAAGTTCATCACAAAAATCTTCAATTTTTGTATTCTTGAACTTCGAACCATTGTCACTACGAATTTTCTTAATTTTGAAATCAAATTCGCTTTTGAGCCCTTTTTGCAAAGCTTTTGAATATATTTGGAACCTCGGATTTTTCATGCAAAAAGAAGACCCAAGTAAAACGCGAATAGTCATCAACAATAACCAAACAATAAGAGTTTCCACCAATACTCCTATAGATAGTTGGGCCAAACAAATCCATGTGTAGGAGCTCCAATGGTCTAGATGTGGACATGATACTTTTGGAGGGATGAGAGCTAGCAACTTGTTTGCCTACTTGACAAGCACTACAAAGCTTGTTCTTCTCAAACTTCACATCCTTCAAACCCACAACTAGATCATTTTTAAACAACTTCTTAAGTTGAATCATTCCTACATGAGCTAGTCTTCTATGCCATAGCCATCCCAAGGATGTCTTTGCAATTAAGCAAGTTTGAAGACATGACGCTCGTGAGGAAAAATCAACCAAATAAAGATTGCCAAAACGAAAACCCTTAAAGACAAGAGATTTGTCATTATCTTTAAGAATTTCAACTCCAATGCTAGAAAAAGAACAAGTAAGTCCAAGATCACAGATTTGAGCAACGGATAGCAAATTAAAATTCAAGGTTTCAACTAAAGAGACATTTGAAATGGAAAGATCATTTGAGATTGCAATCTTACCCAAACCTAATACCTTCCCTTTGCTATTATCGCCGAAGGTGATTTTGTCGTGATCTCCATTTCCATTTTCGAATGTGGTGAACATTTTCCGGTCTCCGGTCATGTGTTGAGTGCAACCGCTATCTAACACCCAATGTCGATCACGGTCTTGTAGTTCACCTACAAAAGAAGATCAAACTCTTTTAGGTACCCAAATTTGTTTGGGTCCTTGGAGGTTAGTAACTAAAGCTTTTGGCACCCAAATGGCATTCTTCTTGGAACCAAATATAGGTGTGCCCACAAACTTAGCTACTACTCTACCATTTTTATCCTTTCTAAGCACATAGCAAGAATCATAAACATTGTTTTTAGAAACTTTACCCAACGAGCAATCGTTTGCCAAATGTCCAATCTCATGACATTTGTAGCAAAGGTTCCCGTTGGATTTGATAAACCTTGGGGCTTTGTTGCTCAATTTCTTACCTTTCTTTGGAACATAACCAAGTCCTTCCTTGTTATATGAGCAACGTTGACTCCCCAAAATTTTATCAAGTGTCTCCTTACCTTTGAAACAGTTGTTCAAGCTCTTGCTTAACTTGGCAACTTCTTTCTTAAGCTCATCATTCTTAATAACCAAGTTAATGTCATTTTCAAACAAATGAGAACTAGAGCAATAATTTGAACACATGGATATTAAGTCATCACATGAAGTAGCAATGCTAGATTTTGATATAGAACATGATAAATCATTTATTCTAGGCAAGACTTCAACTAAATCACATGAGACTCCAACATTGTTTGTTGATTTTGAATTATTCTTGAGAAGGAGAGACTCATGTGTTTCTTTGAGCTCATCATATGAATCCTTTAGAGAGGTGAATTCCTTTTTCAAGACCTTATGCTTTGTCTTCTCCTTACCAAGATAGTCATTTAAATCAACAAGCATGTCAAGAAGTTCTTCATAAGATGGATCATCATCGTCATTAGAGTTTACCTTTTCTCCTTTTGCCATAAGGCATAGAGGAGTGACGAAGGGTGATGAAGCTTCCCCAATTGCAATGCTTGCAAGATTCTTCTTCTTTGAAGGAGTATCCTCTTCGGAAGAATCCGAATCCGAGTACTCTTCCTCGGAATTCCATTCTCCAATGTGTGCTTCACCCTTGCCATCTTTGTGAAGTTTTTTGAATAGTTTCTTCTTCCCTTCAAACTTCTTCTTTTAAATGATTTCCCTTTGTCATCCTTCTCCTTCTTCTTTGGACAATGAGAAGCGAAGTGGCCCTTCTCATTGCACTCAAAGCAACGAACATTAGCGAATCGTTTATTGCTTGAGTGTTCCTTGTTCTTGTATTTTTGAGAGAAGCTTGAATTTGTGCGTCTCTTCATGAATCTTTTCATTCTTCTTACTAGTAGTGCCATCTCTTCTTCGGTATCACTCTCGGACTCGTCAAGTGCTTCCTCACTTGACTCGGTGTTGGCTTTGAAAGCTAGATTCTTCTTCTTGGATGTGTTTTGCTCCAAGAGCTCCTCCTTGTCTTTCTTGTATAGCTCATTTGTAATGAGATTTCCCAAGAGAGCGGTTGGTGTCAACTTGGTCAACTCAGGTGAGTTGAGAAAGAGAGTCACCAAAGTCTCGTATTTTTCCGGAAGAGCCCTAAGCATCTTACGAACAACATCAAGATCGGTTAGTGAACCTCCGAGGCCCTTGAGTTCATTTACTATGTTGTTCAACCTTGAATACATATCGGTGATGTTTTCATGGGGCAACATAATAAAACTCTCATATTTGATTCTAAGCATATGTAGCTTGGCCTCTTTAACCGCGGATGTGCCCTCATGAATTTCGGAAAGGGTTGTCCAAATCTCGTGAGCAGTTTGTAAATTGCTCACGCGATTGAACTCATCCGCGTTTAAAGCTCCAAACAAAGCATTCATGGCTTGAGCATTGAGGTGTGAGTTTCGCTCATCTTGATCAAGGGAGGTGGTTGGATCAAGCGACATAGCGTAACCTTCACCAACAATTCTCCATATGCTAGGACTCATGGCCTTTAAGTAAACGGTCATTCTAATCTTCCAATAAGCATAATTTGTGCCATCAAAGAACGGTGCCTTTCCTATGGAAACACCCTCACTAGCCATCCTTATCTCTCGAGACGGTGAAGTCTAAGTGCGAGAGACCAAGCTCTGATACCACTTGTAGGATCAAGGATAACCGACTAGAGGGGGGTGAATAGGAGGTTATAAAAATTTTCGGCTCTAATTATGACAATTTGACAATTAAAACTAGAAAGAAATTGATTTTCAATTAAGGCCTAGAAAGTTCTAAGTTACTCTAATGTGCACCAACAAAATTAAGACTACAAGCTAATGAGAAACAATTTAGGAACGCAAAAGAGTGCAAACCACAATTTGAGACACGCAATTTATCCCGTGGTGATCGGAGACTTGCCGGTCCCCCCTACTCCACGTTGAGGTAGCTTGACTCACTTCAAGCCGGCTCCATGTCTCAATTGAGCCTTTCCTCGTGTTTCTTTCGGGGTAGCTCTTCCCCACTCCGGGTAGGCGAGCTCCTTGCCTTCACAACCGATCGAGTCTTCTCACAATCACCTTTGAGAAGATCACGATCAACCTCCGCCAAGCCGTCTAGGAGGCGGAAACCTCCAAGAGTAACAAACTTGGAATTCACTTGAGGACTTGAATGAAACTTATGGCTCAAATGAATGCTTGAAAACAAATCACTCAAACTCTTTTCTCTTTTTCTCCCAAACTTGAGAAATTAATGCTCTAGAGAGAAAAGAGAGTTGCAAATGGCTTAGAATGAGTAAATGTGGTCACCAACCCTCACAAGAATGTAGGTGGGGGGGTATTTATAACCTCCCCCACGAAATAGAGCCGTTGGGGAGGTTTTCCAGAAAAATCAGCCGAAATCGGCACTACCGCAGTCAGGAGGCCGGTAGTGCCGCCCCACAATTCAACGGCATTTTTCATTGCATTAAATGCAATGTCAGTAGCCGTTGGCCTGATAAAAAATTACCGGCACTACCGCTCCAGAAGGTCGGTAGTGCCGACTATTACTTTTCAGAAAAGTTCTCCTTTCTGTCGAAGAAGTACCGCAGTTATTAGAGAGGTACTGCCGCTTGAAGTCGGCAGTACCGCTCACAACCTACGGTAGTGCCGCTCTGAAATTTGCAGAAAAAGCACGGCTACTGGTAAATGACTACCGCAGTGTATGGTGCGGTACTGCCGCTTATAACCGGCAGTACCGCCATAAACGCTCCGGTAGTGCCGGTCAAGCGAGCACAAGAAAAACGTCTTCTCTGTTAAAAAGCTGCCGACGGTATATGCGCGGTACTGCCGCAAGAGCCGGCAGTACCGCATGTATATAGCCGGTAGTGCCGCTTGAAGGCTGAGACTTTGAACCAAACAGAATTTCATGAAAGCAACTTTGAGCAGATGTTTTAAAACAATGTTTGAGCCATATAAGAGTCATTTTAGACTTCAAGCTACTAAACCAAGTCCCTCTTAATAGTACGGCATCTAAATATAAAAAATCCGATCTTTTCTCAAACTCCGAGATCGGTAAACATAAAAAGCATAAGACAACCTTTCTTTCCGCTGCTTGAACTGGAGCTTATGTACCTCGTGACTCATGTGGATGTCTCTTGAGCTCAATTCGATGAAGACTAACACTTTCTTGCAAACTCAACAGCAATTGTTAGTCCACAAATAACCGTTTGTCATTAATTACCAAAACTAAGCCCATATCGGGGGCCTAGATGCTTCAATTCTTAAGTGCCATTGGATAACTTTTGTATCTAGTAAATTATACAAGGTTTGATATTGCATTCGTAGTAAATTTGCCAGCTAGACATAATGCAGCTCCAACCAAAAGATATTGGGCTGGTGTCAAGACTTTACTCAGATACCTCCCAGGTACACAAGATATTGGCTTATTTTACCGAAAGGGCCAAGACTTGACCATGGTAGGATATACGGATGCTAGCTATCCGTCTGATCCTCACAATACCAAATCTCATACTGGATTTGTGTTTCTCTAAGGTGGTGCAGCCGTTTCTTGGCAGTCTTTTAAGCAAACCTTGGTAGCTACTTCTACCATCCACTCAGAGATTATAGCATTATATGAAGTCTCACGTGAGTGTGTTTGGCTTAGACATGTAATTAGCCATATCCAGAAGTCATGTGGCATTAATACCATTGATACCCCACAATTATCTACAAAAATAATGCTGCTTGTGTTGCACAAATGCAAATGGGTTATGTTAAAAGCAATATCACGAAGCACATTTCCCCTAAACTTTTCTATCCTCATGAACTCCAGAAAAATGACGAGGTAAATATACTACAAACTAGGTCATGTGAAAATTTAGTAGATTTATTCACTAAATCGTTGCCAATATCTAGTTTCAAAATATGTGTTCATGATATTGTATTGTGATGATTTAGAGATATGCAGAGTTCAGGGGAGTAAATCCCTGAATTATTATCCTTAGCATGACCATGAAGATCCTATTTTAAATTCAAAAGATTATAAGATGAACTCTTTTTCCCTTAGTGAGTTTTTTTTGAAGTTTTCTCATATGAAGATTTTTAATAAGACAACTAATGTAATACAATATGTAAGTGAAATATACTATTTTCTCCAGCCTTTTTTCCCATTGTGTTTTTGGGGTATTTGCCCTTGGGGGAGTTTTGAGATATAATAGGACTCTTCTTGGTGGTTCAAATATGTTTAGACTCTATTTCGTTGTGGACGAATCCAAATCTATCTTTTATTGGCTTTCGCTATAAAAAATGACATCCCTATGTACAAGAGAATCAATTTAATAAAGAGAGAACAGTTTTGCCTCGCTGTATCGTACTCCCTCTAGTCTTCAAAAAGCTGATGTTTTGGACATAGTGATGGTCAATCTTCCGAAACTTTGACTATCGATATATTTTTAAATATTTAAATTGAATACATAAAAATTATATGCATAGACTTGTCTCAAGAAGTACTTTCGTAATATTATAATCTTATTGAGTTTTGTAAATATATTAGTGGTCAAAATTGAGTTTTGAAGACCGTGTCGATGCCTAAAATATCAGCTTTTTGAAGATCGAAGGGAGTACTGCTTCTCTTTATTGCTCTTGCTATCCGATGAGTGTACTGTGGTGGATTCACGGCGGGCATAATATTTTATAAGAGCATCTCCAAGAGAGATTCCTAAAAAGGAGCCCTAAATTTCAATATAGGACCCCAACTAATTAGATTTAAGGCTCCAAAGAAATGTTCACTCCAGCAATTAAGCCTTAAAACCCAACTACCATCTAATTAGATAGGGCCGAATCACAGAGCTGCTAAATATAGCTACTCGCCTAGGGGTCCTAAAACAATTTGCTAAATTTTAACAATTTAGGGTCTTACTGGAGTTGATCTTTTCCCTTAAAAGCCCTATAATTCAAGTTAGGGTCATATTTAGGGACTCTCCTCGAGATGCTCTAACAAGTTGCACCGTGCGCGCGCGTTGGGCAAGCCCTCTTCTCCCGTGCTCCTGGCCACACCCATGCACCGGCGGCACCAGCGCGGCCTAGACGCGGGCCGCCGGCGTGCACGCTGAAATGACCTCAAATTTCAAAATGAATTTGAATTTAAGTTTTTTTTTTGCATTTGGATTTTCGTTTTTGCGTTTTGGGCCAAATCTCCTTGCTCTTGGGCTCTCCCGACCCATCTCCCTTCGGCCTGCTGGCCCAGCAGCCCCCGTCCCCGCCGCCTCCGGCGCTGGCGCTACTAGCGCTAGCCGCACCCTCACTTCGCGCCCTGACGCTGCACATCCGCGCCGCGCCCATCACGCGACGCGTTGCCTCGAGGCCACGCTTTGCCGCTTCGATGCGCCCGACCGCCCGCGCGTCGCCCGACGCCGCTTGACTGCTGTCGCCCACGACCTTTGTCGACGCCCTCGCCTCGCCCGACGCCTATAAAAGCCGAGCACCTCTTCATTTGAGCTCGCCCCGCTCCCTTCTCCTTGCCGGTGAGAACCCCTCTCCCCGCGCTTCTTCTCCTCCAGCTCCGACCCCCGCTGTGCCGCCGTCCTGCGCCAAGCCGCCGCCGCCGTCGGTTCCCTAGGTGAGGGAACCCTAAAAGCCCCCCACCCCCCCTGTTTATTTGCCGCTCGGTTGGGCCAGGCTGGCTCTGCCCAGCCAAGCCTCGGCCCCCACCTCGCCCCGCGTTGGGTCGGCCCAACGCTGTCTTGCCCACGCGTTCGGCCACCGGGCCGTCCGGCCGAAATGGGCCATGGCCCATTTTGTGCCCAAAAGCCGGCCCAGCACTATTCCAGTCATTTTCCGAATTTTCGGATTTTAATTCTTTTAAATCCGAAAAATCCGTTTTTAATTCCAGAAAAATTCCCGAAAAATCCCAAAAGCCCAGAAATTCCAAAAATACATATTTCCAACCATCTCGACCCATTGAGTCCGAAAATGACCTCCGATCCGAAATCCGGAGTCTCCAAACTTCCAAAAATAACCAAATTGCCCTCGTTCCCTCTCTTGGCCCGGTTTCGGTTTCCATTTCATTTTCGTTTCCGTTTTTCATTTCGTTTTTCATTTGTTTATGGTCGTTCGTTCCTTTCATGCTAGACCCGGCAATTGACCAGTTCAAGGAGCCCCCGCAGCACCCGGAGCAGGAGCCGAACCCGACAGGAGCCCAGAACGACTACTTCCTCTACAGTTCAGCCAGTCCCACTGCCGAGCAAGGCAAGCCGTACCCCTTTAATCATGTTGATCCAAATCTTCCCATGCTATAGTTATTAACTATTTTCTATCGCATTACTTTACTGTATGTTGAAGTATTGAAATCTGTTATTTTAGAATGACATGATACTTAGATAATGCCGAATTGCTCATGGAACTTCCTTGAAAAACATTGAACCTTATTACATCCTTTGTAACCCTAGGTTATTTGCTTATGCCATGTTAGGTTAGTTACTATTATTCCTGTTAGTTAGTTCAAATGCTTTTAAAGTGGAAAAAAAATGCTACCGAATCATTGATTCGGATGTTTGTAAAAGTGCTACAGCCTGGGGGACAGTATTGGATTAATCCCGAAGTGGATGAGATTCCAATCCCCGGCTGATGATTATGCCTTGGTTTGTCTGGTGGCCGGTACTGTGAGTACCGGAATGGGTTTGTGGATGGAAAGGCTTGGTCTTTGGCAATGTAAGGATAATAATCCCCTTGAGCAAAGTAAACAACTTAAGTTTTCGCTCAACCACAGGTCGGACTGGTCAGTGGGCCTGTCTCCGACATAGCTCAGTAAATCAATCATTCCTGAACTAAAACTGGATTATTTTGGTGGTTACTATTCTCTTGGAGAATAGGGATCAGCCTTCCCGGCAGGGAAGTATACCAAAGGGGTGGAACGTGAATGGTCCTTAGTGTCATTCACTGATTCTCACAACGGTAGGTGCTATAATTGGAACACGAGGTCCAAGATAGCAAAGGCCTATCGGTTAACAACTTAACAACAGGAATGATTAACGAAATGTTGTGATCATCTCGGCCTGGCCGCATGTATTTAAGTTGCATATTATCCGGTGGTGTTAACGGTCGTTGATATCTTGTGGATAAAGTTGAGCACCTCTACAGAGATAATCTTAATGGTATTCGAATACGCTGTACTTCCGGTTAATGAAGTTAAGTTTGAACTGGGGTGATACCAGTAACCAAGCTCAAGTATTTGTTTTCGGAAAGTGTGGAGGATTTGGTAATAGTGTTGAACTTGGAAAACCCCTTACTATTATTCATTAGTTGTGTTTTAAATGTAAAATATGTTAGAAATAAAACTGCATCCACCATACCTAAACCTGTTCCTTCCTCTTGTTGACTCCTTGCATATAGTATTCAATATTTTCCCGTACGACTTGTTGAGTACTCCTGTACTCACCCTTACGAACCCCAACCCACTTCAGAGTTCAAGAAGATGAAGTTCATCAAGGTTTCGTAGATGGCAATTTGAGTTGGTTTTTGAGGTCTTAGTCTTTTGCTCAGGCCTGCCTGTGCGGTGTTTTGGTTGTAAGTTATTAGGACCCTGTTGCGCCCTCTTTTGTAAAAACCCTGGCCGTTAGGCCCTATATTCAATAAAAATAGTTGGAGTTAACCCTTTGTCTGGCAATGTGAAGACCACATGGTAGTAAGATCCTTGAAGTGAATAAACACCCTTTCAGATCGATGATAGAAAATGAGATAGTTTTAGGGCCTGAAGTCACATTCTTAAGTGCCATTGGAGCACTTTTGTATCTTGCAAATTACATAAGGTCTGATATTACATTCGCAGTAAATTTGCCAGCTAGACATAATGCAGCTCCAACTAAAAAATATTGGCCTGGTATGAAGACTTTACTCAGATACGTTTCAGGTACACAAGATCTTGGCTTATTTTATCGAAAGGGCCAAGACTTGACCATGGTAGAATATACGGATGCTGGCTATCCGTCTGATCCTTACAATATCAAATCTCATACTGGATTTGTGTTTCTCTACGGTGGTGCAGCCGTTTCTTGGCGGTCTTTTAAACAAACCTTGGTAGCTATTTCTACCGACCACTCAGAGACTATAGCATTATATGAAGTCTCGCGCTAGTGTGTTTGGCTTATACATGTAATTAGTCATATCCAAAAGTCATGTGGCATTAATACCGTCAATACCTTCAAAATTATCTACGAAAATAATGTTGCTTATGTTACACAAATGCAAATGAATTATGTAAAAACAATATCACGAAGCACATTTCTCCTAAACTTTTCTATCCTCGTGAACTCCAGAAGATTGGTGAGGTAAAGACACTGTAAACTAAGTCTTGCAAAAATTTAGTAGATTTATTCACTAAATCTTTACCAATTTCTAGTTTTGAAATATGTGTCATGACACTAAAATGTGACGATTTAGAGATATGCAGAGTTTAGGGGAGTAAATCCTGATTTATGATCCTGAGTTGCACCGTGCGCGCACGTTGGGCAAGCCCTCTTCTCCCGTGCTCCTGGCCACACCCATGCACCGGCGGCACCCGCGCTGCCCAGACGCGGGCCGCCGACGTGCACGCGGCCCTAGCACGCGCGGTCGCCGCTCACCTGCCGCCGCGGGAAAGCGCACGTATCGGCATATCGCCAACGGCGCCGCGGCCTTTCGGCATCCGCGTCCATGTTTCCCAGGCCGGCACCGCGTTACCCAGCAGGCCATCACCGGCCCGGTCCAGTGGCGTCCAGTCGCCGGACGCCGGAGACCGGCCAGCGGGACATCGACAGGTTTCTTCTTTCGCCCCCAGAAGCAAGAGATGGATGGATCACTTTGTTCGATTACTGAGACCAAAGCCAAGGACCCAATGCGCCTGGTATGGAGATGAGCTGTGGCATGAAGACTGGGAACATGCTGAGGCCATGTGATGTGGAGCAGCGAAGCTGATCGAGCGTGCCACTTGCGGTGAACTTCAAAATTCCAGTGCTAGATTTCACTTGCATTGCCAGTTCACCGTGCAATCTGTACGAGCTTTACTTGCCTCGAAGCGAATTTATTAATTATGGGGAGTTTTCAATTTCAGCGCTGGATTTCGTTGCTGGTTCCCGGTGCAATTAATCTGTAGGAACCGAATTTTATTGCATTCGTCTCCACAGCTGCGATATCACAACCGCGCTGCCCTTCAATTCGCTACTACCTACACTTCTCTCGAATCTCAATCGATCGCTTTCAGGATCCCAGCGGCCTTGTAGGACTCGACACTGTCCCTCAGGCACTCCTCTGCCGTCCTGAACTTCCACCCCAGCGTCTGCAGCTTCTTGGAGCCCACCGTCTTCTCGTCTTCCACTTGAACAAACCTGCCATTGACGACCACCGAAAATCGAGAGGGTTTATATATATATACACACACTTCACACACATCGAGCGTATCTGCGTATGCAAGCTGCATTGTATGATCATGGATGTGTACTAAGCCATGCGACGCTTGAATTATTGGACGCGTTCTTACCTCTTGGGGTAGTTCAGGTCTGGGTATAAGCCCCTGACGATGGCAACCATTTCAGATACCTTCATTACATATGCGCTGCAGATGTACCGCCCGGACGCCGCAGCGTTTTCGTACGTCAGGATGAGAGCATCGGCGACATCACGAACATCCACCATGTTCCTCGTCTTCTCGTCGGCGGTGTCGCGATCGCCTGCACAAAGCACAAGATATACACACACCATCATGCCATGCCACTTGCATGCCACTGCACAAAGCAATTGCTTGCGCTCATGTTTGGATGGACGATCGATGCTTCTGAAAATGTCATCTGAATACTTATTAGAGAGACGATATTTGGCAACGCAAGGCCAGAGGGGAAGACCTGCCTTTCAACAAGTTGATGAGGGTCGAGCTGCTGAAGTTCACCATGGATTGCAGCAAAGGTCCAAGAACCAACGGTGGACAGACGGTCACGACATTAAGCCCGGCCTTGTCTGCGTAAGCCAGAGCCTCGCGCTCGGCTACCGTCTTGGAGAGGCAATACCAGTTCTGACAAAATGGCAATCGATAAGAGATCAGTCAGTGTTGATAAAAAGGCACCCATGTACTTGTAATTTTTGAACAAAATAGTGTATTGTCACCCATGAGTTTTTCCGTAAAGATTTTTCACGTAAAAATCCCGTATCCCACTTCTTGTGCGTGTACAAACCCTAAACCTAACAAAGTTCATTGCTGAATATACAGTAACTTCGATCAGCGTAGCAACAGGGACAGTGCAAATTGCAAATAGAAATTAATGGAAATAGTTGAATGAGTGTCTGTCACCTCGGTGGCTCTGCAGTAGTCCTCATCTGACCAACAATCTTCATCAAGCACGGTGCCCTTGGGGTGGCTGGGGTTCATGATGACGGCGGCGATCGACGACACCACCACGACGCGGCCGACCTTCTCCTCGCGGCAGGCCTTGAGCACGTTCTGCGTGCCCATCACCGCCGGAGCCAGGACCTCCACCTGCATATACATGCATATGATGAATGGATTATCAGGAGAGAAGTCAAGAGGGAACAATTGAATCAGTAATTCCCCGGAGAGTGTAGTCTATGCATGTTACGTCGGGGTTCTGGAGCTTGGCGGTGGGGACAGGGCTGGCGACGTGGAAGACGCCGTCGCAGCCGGCGATGGCGGAGGCCACGGTCACGTAGTCCAGCACGTCGGCCTTGAACAGCCGCAGCCGCTCCCCGGCGCCGTCCAGCGCCTCGAGGTGAGCGTTCTTGGGATCACCTGCACACATAGACATGGCAAGCGCTTAATTTGATCCGGCCAACCGCAGATCATCAGCAAACGTATCGCCTCTTTTTCCTTGAATTTTTTTTTTCTATAAACTCTCTGTACACAAGAGAAATCAAGAGGCCGGATCGGAGGTCTTGCCTGGATCACGAACAGTGCCATGCACCACGTAGTCACCCGTGGAGAGGAGGCGCCGCACGAGCCATGAGGCGACGAATCCCCCCGCGCCGGTCACGCACACCGTCTTCTTCATCTCCTCCTTCCCCGCGCCGTCCATGGCTTCTCCTCGTCTTCTTGTCCTCGCCGAGGTAGGCTCCAGAGAAGTATCGGTAAAAAACCTTGACCATTGAGTTGATACGGTTCTAGATTTTAGTAGAAATGAAAACGGTTCCAGATTTTTGGTAGAAACATTTCAGGTAGAATCAGAATCACTTTCTGCAAACCGTTTAGTACGGTTTCAGATTGTAGTAGAGACGGGGTTAAGGGTGATTCAGCCACGGCGTGGAAAAAGAAGAAACGTTCCGAATTTTAGCTCGTTTGGCTGGATTTCTCTCAGATTCTAGTAGAAACACCTCGGTTCCAAATTACCAAATGGGGCTTCAGGGCCTAGATAGAGAGCGTTGCACGTAACACAGCTAGCGGTCGCAACACGAAAGGAAAGATCATTTAACGGGATTAATCACTGTCCATAAACTCTGCACAGAAGGAGCGTGCTCTTTGATCCGTTCTTTTTAAGCTACGCCCTATAATTAATTCACGCGGTCAAACTTTTTAAAATTTGACAACCAATATCTTCGAAACTATCTAAATTAATTACATCAAAACTAACTATATTAATAGATTTATTGTTAAAGATACTTTTATAATATCATAATTTTATTAGTATATAGTAACATAAAGTTGGGAAAAAAATAACAATGAAAAGTTACATCTCGTGTGCGGCGCAAAGGTATAACTAGATAGGCTAAGGATCTTCCTAGCTTTAAGTCTAGTGTTTATCGTTGTACTATTAAGGCCATGTTTGGATGGGCTAAAACTAATTGTTAGCTGACTAATGGTTAGAGCTAATTGTTAGCCAGCTAATAATTAGTCCATCTAAAATTAGCCTAGGGCTGTTTGGATACATGGCTAATGGTTGGGCTAATTTTTTAGAAAAGTCATGTTTGCCTTTCATAACGGACTGGGGAGTGGACGCACGGGTGAGGAAGTGAGGATAAGACCAGCGCGAGGGTATTTTAGACTTTTTTCAGCGTGTTACCTACTATTAGCCCAAATTAGCTCCCCTCCACCGGCTAATGGACTAATTGTTAGCTGAGGGGTTGGCTAAAAATTAGCCCACCTATTAGTCTTCCTGTTTGGATAGGCTAAGACTAATTTTTAGCCAGCTAACAATTAGTCCAGGGATCCAAACATGGCCTAAGAGGGGTTGGGTCCTTTACTTTGAGCTTCATCATGTGTTGATGACCTCAATCTCGTTGATCACTCGAGCTCAAATCTTTTTCTTGACTTGGATTTTGAATTGAGCTAACCATTTGGCATGTGTTGCGAATGGGTGAAGCTAATGTTTTGCCTTTTGGTATATTGCTTTGATTTGCATGTGTTGCAAATATGATAAGCATATGCTTTTGGTTTTTCGCATAATAGCTCTGATTTGCATGTGTTGCAAATGGGACGAGCTTATGCGTTGGCTTTTACATGAAGGTTATATTTTGCATATGTTGCAATTATTGAACTTCATGTTTATTCTTCAAACAAAATCTTAATTGAGTTTATTTGGTATTGCTTGGCGCTAAGTTTTGCATGGGTTGCAAAACAATGAGAGAGCATAAGCATGTTTGTATTTAAGTGGTATGCATAGAGTTATAGATTTGCATGTGTTGCAAATAGAGGGATCATGCATTTGAGTTTGATTCGTGATTGCTTGGAGCTAGGTTTTGCGTGTGTTGCAAAACGAGGATGCTCAAGCAAATTAAGTTGATTTGGAGTTGGCATGAGGCTATGGATTTGCAAGTGTTGCAAAAGAGAGATACTCATGCTTTGTGATTTAGTTGATATTTGTATATTCGTTCTGCGAATAAACGGGAGGTCTATGGGTTCCGATCCTGAGAGCATGTGAAAAGTGCTTGCAATGGAGTGTTGCAAGTTGAATTGGTTTGGTGTGGACCATCACATGGCTAAGAGGATTAATCTTATAGACTACGGGATTTATTTTCTTAATACATTTTTGCAAATATATCTTTGAGTTGTTTATGAAATGTGTTTTTCGCAAATTGGTTGGGTTTTAGTTGAAATTCTCTAAGCATGAGCTGAGTTATTGTAAATGTGTTTTGCAAGTTGAAGTGATCATGTGTTTACCATCTTATGGCTCAAAGAATTATTGTTGAGATTCTAGAGAAAAGATTTAAGTTGAAAATCTGGTTTTTCTCCAATGGCCAGCACTACCGCAGGCTTAAAGTCGGTAGTACCGTATGCCGGTAGTACCGCCGTATGGGCGCTATTGAGCGATAACTATTTTCCAGAGAGTGTGTTTCTTAGAAAATCTAAGAGGTCGGTACTACTTCTGTGTTAAAGTCGGTACTACCGAGGGTCCGTAGTTCCGCGGGTTTGTGCAGTAGCTTTATTCCAGAAAGGAGTGTTTTTCTGGTCTTTTAGAGTTTGGCACTACTGCTTGTGTAGAGCGGTACTACCGTAAATCTGGTAGTACCGGGATTTTAGTGCCGGTACTTATTTTCCAGAACTTGGTATTCTGGAAGTATTGCTGAGGCGGTAGTACCGTGGTTGAGAGTTGATACTATCGGAGGGCGGTACTACCGGGTATTAGCCGGCGGTAGTACCGAATTCCATGTGCAACGACTAGTTTTCTAGCCGTTGGCCTGAGGGTGGTACTACCGGCCATTGCACGGCGGTAGTACCGCAAATGTCGATTTTTCTAGGTTTTGCCCTTCCAACGACTAGTTTTGGAGTATGGGCTATAAAAGGACTTCTTGGGGGGCATTTGCTGGTGTTGCTGCATTTGTGAAGGTTCTTGGCTCTTGTGTCTATTTGAGAGAGGTGGTTTGCATATGTTATATCCTCTCAAGTTGATTCTTGAGCTAAGAGTGAGACTAATTGCATGTGTTGCAATTGGAGTGAGGATTGAGACCTCATTTGCATGTGTTGCACTTGAGGAGGATCCTAGTGCATGTGTTGCACTTAGGTGATCACCGGAAGTGCATGTGTTGCGCTAGGTGAAACTCGAGTAGGAGACTTGGCTTATTACTCTTGGTGGTTGCCGCCACCTAGATGGCATAGGAGTGTCATGTCAGGAGCTCTCAAGGTTTGTGAGATGCCTCAACGAAGTTTGCGAAGGTTCTAGTTGAGCCTACTCAAAAGAGTGAAAAACTACCGAGTAGATTTGAGAAGAGCGCACCGTAGTGGAGCCGGTCCAATGGTTTGGTTGGACTAACCTCAATGTGGACTAGGTGAGAACGATAAGTCTCCGAACACCACGATAAAAATTGGTGTGTCACTTGTCTCTTTACATTCAAGCATTTACTTATTGTGTATTTATTGATTGCTTGATTGTATCTAGAATTGCTTAATCTTGCTTGATAGTTCAACATAGCAATTCTAATGTAGAGACATAATTAGTTAGTGCACTAGTGAGCCTAGATGATTTAGGCTTTGATTGCCAAAACCTTAGTTTATCCCTTACACATATCCATTTGTTAGGTTTTAATTAACATAGGGTTGATTAAGGCATATCTCGATTAGTCAGAGACATTTTTATAAAAGCCTATTCGACCCCCCTCTAGGTGCATCATCGACCCCACACCCACATGCAAGGTCCCCAAGTTAAATAACCGGCCACTTTGCAATATAAAGAAAACGAGTAATCACAGTAGTTCAAGAATACTCACAAAGCATCAACTGGAAAGTTAGTGCAGCCGGCTAGGCACATCAAAGACGTTGTCCTTGAAAACGATATCGCTAGGAAGGAGGTAGCTGAGGAGGAGGTTTGGGGGGGGGGGAGGAGTTCGTCTAGGAGGAGGATGCTAGGAGCTAGGGTTTGTGGGAGGTGAAACGAGCTAGGAGCGGCCATGGTCTGCGTGACAAACCTCTAATGTAAGCCTTTTGTAGTAGTGTAGGCCCTATTTCCCATTATCAAACATAAGAGCAAACATTTTAGTATACAGCATTATACACAACATTCACAAATCCCTATGAGTATTATCCCAAGCTCCAAAAATGGTTCAGCATGCAAACAAAATAATTGTTAAACCCTCAATAGAGGGGGAACTCTAGTCCACAGGTAGATCGGGGATGATCAAAGCCGGCCATGGCTGAGGAGATGGTGGTCGGTGCGGGCTGCTACCATGCCTCGGGGAGGACGTACGCCTAGGAGGAGATCGCTGAGAGGGAGGTTGCCGAGGGGGAGGACGCCGGGGAGGAGATCGCCGAGAGTGGGGACGACGGGGAGGAGGTTGCTGAGGACGGCGGCGATGGCGGGCCAGGGTTTGGGGGAGGCGAAACGCGCTAAGTGCTAATTAATGTCTGCACATGAGGAACCTTGGTATATTTTTATAGGTCTCATTCATATCACAGACGGTTTGTGGCTAGAACCGTTTGTGATAATTTAATATCACAGACGGTTCGTTGATAGACCCGTCAGTGATGACACCTGTAGATATCACATAAGGTTTTAAAATAAAACCATGTGATATCCATATATTACTGACGGTTCATGAAAAGAATCGTCTGTGGTGATGTCACTGATGGTTTCGCTATTGAATCATTAGTGATGTTCCTTATCACAGACGATTTTTCAGAATCGTCTGTGATGAGGTGTCTAATATAAGTCTTTCTGTAGTAGTAAATTTCTTTTTTAATTATGGATCCTTCTATATGTGTCGAATTCACCTTCTATTATTAGCTCTCCAATCCGAACCTTAAGCAACAAATCCAATATAGTTTGCAAATTGCAGTTCTATATTCCTTTGGTAGGATCATGTAAAATAGTACAGACGACCATTGTCTATATACTCTTCTATGTCATCTAAAGATAAAACTAAAGTTAGCTTATACAATATATATCATCTTAAAGTTGTCTCTACGAGATTCTACAAACTTTTAATTATGGCATGACAAGTGTTTATTATAGACAATAATTCATGTAATGTTATTTTATACTCTCTCTCTCTCTTCTGTGTCAACAAAAACTTAAGTGGCAAAGTATATAGATAATTGATATCGTACCATTGTACATGTCCTAACATCGTATTGCTTGCCGTTCTCCACTAGCTTCATGTTGGCTTTTGTCAGCTCGCCGAACGCACGCTTGGTCCCTCGCTCATATTCTTACTCTTATGCCGGCAAAGATTCACGCATAGCAAGGCCCTCCATGTCATTTTTTTGACGAAAACCCACCGAAAATCTTGAAATCGTAGATAGGTTCTTCCACCATTTTTTTTTGCAAAAAGGATCCGTAGTTCCTTAAATTTGCGAACAGGTCCTCTAAAGTTTTTTTTTTTTTTTTTGCAGAAATAGCCTTGTGGTTACACAAATTCAACGATGTCACCTAGCCAGCCCATTTTTAAACACCCCCCCCCCCCCGAAAAACGAAATTACGTTGAGTTCTACTGATTTTTTTTTTGCAAAAAGGACCGTGGTTATGCAAATTCGTTGATAGCTCCTACCCAGTATATTTTTAAAAAAAAACTCCGAGCAAACCGAATTTAAGTTTAGGTCCTTCTATCTTTTTTTTAAAAAAAAAAATCATGTACCAAATTTCACACGATGCGACATTGCGCACGACTCAATCTAGTCTTACCTCGTTCGTCAGTGGATGCGCTACTCTTCAGTCTCTACAGAGCTCGTGTGATCGTTTCACCTGTCTCAAGCATGTTTGCTATTCTCCTCTTGATCTTCCCAGCATCATCATCGTCGGAAGAAAGACGATGCTGGAAGAGCTCGTCTTCTTCGTCATCTTTCTTGTCTTCTTGACCTTCCGATGAACCATTTCGGCGTAGTTCGTGTCGGCTAATTCGACGCTATCCAGCCAGGCGTCCTTGATTTCTTTGTGTGCGTGCTCCACGAAACTCCCATTTCCATCGACGTATCCTCCTCCCCTCTCTTGCTCCAGGTTGAAAGGCTCTGTCCGGAATTCCGGACACCGTCGTCGACGAAGTTGACGAAGAGGTAGGTTGGATCAAAACTTGATCGAAGTCTAAAATTAGCAAGTTATAGCCTGTAGGTAGCCTTGTGATCCTCCGACTCCAGATCCAGCCTGAACACGAACTGTATTAGTACTCGGACTCAGCCTGCTATAGTTTATATCAGTACGCTCTGATCGATCCATGGGCTTTAGAACCAAACGGCCCTTTGTTCGACCAAAAGACTGAGTCACCGAGGAAAGATGGGCAATCTATTTGTACTTCAGGTACTCCAGCTCTGATACCATGTCGAGTTTCATGTACCAAGTAATTCATACAAAATGCTAAGATGTCGAGGAAAAGTGGGCAATTAATATACTAGTACTTCCACAAGATGAACAATCATAATATGCAACAAGTCACTCATAAAACCATCAGCACATTGCAGTTCAAAACACCTAAAGACAAAAATGGCTGAAAATACTGTGCTATACTTCAGGTTTCACATGATTCCCTTATTGATTCTGTCACCAACTTATTCTGTTTAAACGAGTCAGAAAGAGGTTGCAAGTATCAACAGCCAAACTTGTCCCAGTTGGATGCTTAATTCAGGATGCCAAATGCTCTGTAGGATTCGACGCTATCCCGGAGGGTTTCCTCTATAGGCCTGAAGGTCCACCCTAGCTTCTGAAGTTTCTCCGAACTACATGTGATGTTCTCTTCCACTTCCACAAAACTACAAAACCATTGGAAAAGAGAAGAATAAGTTGCACCCAAGTTGAGCACAATAAAACTGAAGGGAAGAACAAAAGATGGAGCATTCAGTGATCTGGCACAACATTGTTTGTTAAAATTCCGCGTTCCACATTGTAAACTACATGCTAAATTGCGTGATACATGCAAGTATTACACCTCCATAAACATGACACTCGACTATACTTTATTCAATTTGCCATCCCCCACTCTAGTACTTCTCAAGTGACGTGGATATATGCTCGTCTCAGGAAAAGACTGGATTTTGAATTCTACACGAACTTAACCGAAGGTTAGTTATCCTTCCCTTTAGGAAATGCCAGCAATATATATCTTATAAAAAAACAGAATTTAAATAGCTACAACACAGGTAAGAGACAACAAAGTTGCTTGAGGAAGGGACTTACTTTTTGGGATAAGTGTAAGTTGGATATAAGGTCTTTAATTTGTTTATCATATCAGAGACTTTTATTGGACGTGAACTGCAGATGTATCGTCCAGACGCCTCTGGATTTTCACATGCCAAAAGAAGAGCATCAGCAACATCACGAACATCCACTAGATTCCTGAGTCTATTTTCAACAGTCTCACGATCTCCTGCAAAACAAAAGTATTTCATTTCAACAGAAACAGAACTCAAAGCCTACACTATTTTGGTGATTGAAACAGGTTGTTCTTAAAGATGTGAAGGTCTTTTGTGCTATTGATTAATATGCTCTGTTCAGTTGGAAACAAGTAACTGACTGAAGACATCATTTCTGATGCCCCAGTTTAAGCAGAACAATGTTGACTAATTATCACTTAATTTTATATAATTGCAAGAAAACCAAGAGAAAACTAAGATAACAATGTAGTTCCCCCACCTTTGAAATAGTTAATGAGGATTTTACTGCTCGAATTTACTGTGGACTGCATCAAAGGTCCAATTACCAATGATGGACAAATAGTTACAAAGTCCAGCCCAGTTTTTGCTGCATAAGCAAAAGCTTCTCGCTCTGCCAGTGTTTTGGAAAGGTAATACCAATCCTGCCAGAATAACAACACAGATAATTTCTTTTAAGTAGGTGATCAATGATCAGAGCAACGAGCTATCTATTACAAGAATAGCAAGAGACCAGGAATAGTTTGTGGTACTGTGGTTAGAGGAAGCACCTTGTATTATCACAAAGCCATAAACCAACTGTTGATGATGGCTTCACTTTGAAAATGAACAGTGAAAAATGTAGATAGAGTGCATTAAAAAACTTAGTCAAACCAAATTTCACCATGTCAAAATAATGACTTCAAGGGGTTCTGAGCCATCTGGTACAGATTAACAGTGCAGTCCTAGATATAATGTTATCATAACCAGTTTGTCAACATGCACTGAAAAGGCATCTGAAATTATGCTCCTTACCAAGGACATCTATCATCTAATAAAAGCTCATGATGTGTGGTTAAAAGCTCTAACAAAGAGGGGGAAAATATGTATAACTTCTAACAAAAAAAAAGGAATAAAACATCTAACCTTTAATGTGGTGGGTCTACTGATGATGTGTGCCTAAAATCTCTAAAAAAAAGGAGAAATGTTCTCAAAATTCTCACAAAAAAAGAGAAAAACATGTAGCCCTCAATTTGGTGGGTTCCAAATTACGGCTAACCCACAACCATTAGATGTTAATTTACATCATATTTGAACTCGCAAGATTAGAAAAAGGGTTATACCAACAACATGTGTAAACTCAAGAAATAAAATTCAACCATAAAAACAACTCTTATTCACATATATTCCAAGTCAAATATTGAGTTGTGAAAAGTTAGGAATCTATGTTGTATGCTACACTGTGTGGGCTAAGCAATCTAGTTAGGAGGACATAAAGATTTAGCAACTGTACAGGCATTGCCTTACTTAAGGGTTAACTACAGTACCTGATTCTTTCTGCATATGTCCTCATCTGACCAGCTGTCTTCATCAAACACTTTACCCTTAGGCCAATTAGGATTAATGAACACAGCAGAAATTGAAGACACCATGACAACTCGCTTAACTTTTGCCTCGTAACAAGCCTTCAACACATTCAGTGTGCCTGCTACAGCAGGAGCTATGACCTCTGCCTGCAAAACAGTATTTTTTATAAAAAGCACACAAATTAATAGAATATCATTACATGCTTATTTCTAGAAATTAACTATTTTATACTTTTATCTATTTATTAGAATTGCATGAAAGAAAAAGGGTAATGAATGACAGGTATCATGAGCTTAGGACCAGGCAGCCCGATGCTGCGCAAATACCAGATTTGTTGTAAACCCCCCCGAATCGAGAACTGGATTTATCAAACTTGAACCGGTTTAGGGTACGAGGTTCGTGTTCGCAGTGCAAATTGGAAGAAAAGTGGCAAACCGTGAACACAAATTCCGTACTGCGACTTGGACGAACCGCATTTCTGGTAACTATGGCACAAAGCATAAACCAGACAATAAACTTTTTTTTTACAAAAACAGGAGGGGAGACCCCTACTGTGTATATATATTAAATTAAATAAAGTTTATGTAGAAGAAACCGACAAAGAAAAAGAAAAACTATAGAAGCCTCATCTCATGAGGCAAACAAGATAGGTACAGAACACTGCAGCCAAGATTCCAAATCAGGCTTTAATGTCAATTTTGCTCTTGGTAACCAAGCCAAACTCCTCTTTAAATTCCCTCTTCCAATTTGCAAAGGAAAGGGAACCATTGTCAAAGATGATTTTGTTCCTGTGATTCCAGATCATCCAAGAGGCAACAATTATATTCTAAACCAGACAATAAACTGTGTCTGCTGTCATTAACTATGTTTGTAGGAAAAACACGGATCCTGAAAGGATGATCAAAATGCTGTGCATCTCACGCTTATTTGCAGATAGTCGATGAATTCACCATATTCTCCTATGAATTAGAAATGGCCGTATCAGGGGATTCTTGGAAAAGATACTTGAGAAATTTAAATTTAAGGTCAACTAAACTCTACATATATTCCAGAAGCAAAGCCATACACAGTTGCCAGCAAATTGCAGTATATCAAATCACCATGTTCACCCAGCTAATGACCCCTTATTTCAGCTCAGAACCCCACAAAATTATGAAATGCGTGTTCTTGACAAATTCACCTCAGGGCTGGTTGATCGGCCGGAGGGGACAGGGCTGGCAACATGGAAGACGCCCTCACTGCCAGCAACCGCTGACACGACACTGTTGTAGTCCAATAGGTCAGCCTTGAACAGCTGCAACCTCTCCTCGGCACCTTCCAACTCCCTGAGATGAGCATTCTTGCTATCATCTAACAGAACACCGGCACACAAAATTCATCAAGACAAAAGTAAGGGTCTTGTCCTCAAACTTGATTATGAGAAAGCTTATGACAAGGTTAATTAGAGTTTTTTGATGGATATCCTTTCTAGAAGAGGTTTTAGAAGTAAATGGCATACTTGGATTCATTCTACTTTGATTGGTGGGTCAGTGGGAGTCAAAATCAATTATACCGAAAGTAATTTCTTTCAAACTGGTAAAGGTTTGAGACAAGGAGACCCGTTATCCCCTATTTTGTTCAATTTGGTTGCTGATGTCTTTTCTAGAATGATTTATAAAGCTGCTAATCATGGTTTAATAAGTGGCCCGTGTAAAGATTTTTGCCCCGAAGGAATAAGCATTTTACAATATGCGGATGATACTCTTCTTTTTGTTGAAAGTAATGAGAAGGTTGTTTTACATCTTAAGTGGTTCCTAACTATTTTGTCTGGCATGCGGATTAATTTTCATAAAAGTGAATTGATTCCTGTTGGCTGTGATAAAGATGAGACTAAGAAGTATGAAAATATTCTTTGTTGCAAGGTTGGATCTTTCCCCATAAGATATCTTGGTATTCCTCTACACTATGAGAAAATTAAAAGAGAAGATTTTCAGCCTCTTATTGACAGGATTTTGAAAAGAATTGCAGGTTGGAGAGGCAAACTTCTTTCTTTTAGTGGCAAGCTAATTCTGATTAAGTCTTGTCTGGCTAGCATTCCGTTATATCTTCTTTCGTTTTTTAAATTTCCTAAATGGGCTCTTGATACTATTAATTCTCACATGGCAAATTGTTTGTGGAGTGATTATGAAGGTCATAATAAGCTTCACTTAGCTAATTGGCATTTAGTTTGTATGAAGAAAAAATTTGGTGGTCTGAGCGTTCCTAATATTAGAGATCTTAACATGTGTTTGTTGGCCTCCTGGATTAGAAGATTGTATCCTAAAGATGACAGACAATGGAAAGGTTTAGTGAACTTCAAATATAAAATTGGGAGACCTAATATTTTTCTTTGCGAGTCTGGTCACAATTCTGTTTTTTGGAAAGGCATTATGTGGGCTATGAAAGCTACCAGGTTTGGTTATAGATGGAATATAGGAAATGGTAATAAGGTTAGATTTTGGGTGGATACTTGGTTTGGCTCTTCTTGTTTAGCTATTCAATTTTGGGACCTTTATATGCTAGTCAATGAGAAAGGGGTTACAATTGCAGAGATTTGTGATGGCTCTAATATTAAATGCACTTTAGGAGATCCTTTTCTAAAACAATGATGATCAGGTGGTTTGAATTAGTAGAAGTGGCTAATAGCATAAAGCTTATTGATGATGAGGACGCGCTTATTTGGCAATATAATAGTAATGGAGTTTACTCTGCTAAATATTCATATGCGATTATCAATTTTAGAGGTGTTCTTCCTGTTTTTATTCCGGCGGTGTGGAGTTTGGTCTTTGGTGGTTCCTCCTAAGATTCATTTTTTCCTTTGGTTTCTTTCTCATAATAAAGTTATGACGAGGGATAATTTGTTGAAAAGAGGTATAAACAAAGGAGTGGTTTGTAGCTTATGTGATGAGAATGAATCTACTAATCATTTATTTTTCGATTGTGTTGTGGCTAAAAACATTTGGAATGTGGTTGGTGATTTTTTTGATCTAAACATAGGGTACAATTATGAATCAGTAGCTCGGTTTTGGTTGAGCAACAAAAAGAATGCTGCTCTAAATTCTATTGGTGCTGCTGTTTTGTGGAGTTTGTGGAAATATAAAAATAACATGACTTTTCTTTCTCAGAATTGGTCAGATGTGAAAACAATTTGGAGAAGGGTGCTCATCACATTAAAAAATTGGAGACCTTTATACAAGGAGGAGATGGTGGTTCTAGTAGAGCAATTTTGGAAGCATCTGGAGAGGAGGATCAGAACACCGTTGTCGATAGCATTGGGGTCCGGAGACAATTGATCGGGAAAGAAGATTTTGTGGATAATGACGTTTCGATGGAGACGATTCCGGAAGATCTGATTTCACTCTCTTCCTATTTTGATCAGTTGGTGAAAAGCAATATGCGTTCTTTAGATGTTCTGCTGTTGTGGGGTTTAGTTAACTAAGGTTTTTGTGTTGTGGAAGATTGTGATTTCAAGTTGTGGGCTAAAACCTGTTATACTTTGCTTCCAGTTTCTCTAAATGGAACTGGGATGTCAACATGGTTGATGTCCTTTTGATCTAAAAAACACCGGCACACAACAAACGCATCACCACCACCACCATCATACAGAACAATTTTTTGGTTCATCATAGCAAGTAGTATCTAAGTAATTTTCAAATTTCAAGAACTACAAAAGCTAGGATCTTCTAATTCCTGAGATTTCATCTCAGTATTACACATTTTGCTCCATGAGATTCAAAATTTTTTTTGTTAGATTATCAAAATCTAGGATCTCAAAAAGCATCTGTTGGACTCCCAAGAACGACAGATGGTCAGTTGGCCTTCCTTTTGCCTCTTCCCGTTTCAACAACTACATCCTATCCCTGCATACTCCTGCATCCACATAAATCGACGGCGGCACGGTGAATCGAAGCAAGGTGGGGTGGTGAGGTGTGCCGCGCCTTACCAGGATTGCGCACGGTGCCGCGGACGGCGTAGTGGCCCCTGGAGAGGAGGAGCTTCACGAGCCACGAGGCGATGAAGCCCCCTGCGCCGGTCACGCACACGCTCTTCCTCGCCGTCTCCATGCTTTTGCCCCCACTCCTCTCTGCTGAGCTTGGTTTGGTTGCTGATTGCTCTCTATCACGCAGCTCACGCCACGCCGCGGGCGAGCGAGCTTAAGGGCGGTCAACGCGTTGTGTTGGTTTCGGGAGTTTTTCGGCTTTGTCCATTTTGAGCGGTGTAGACGTTTTTCTTTTTAATGTAAGTTATATAAATTTTAAAGTAGATAAAACATAAATAATTATTATTTACTATTTATTTATAGTTTAATATTCATGTAACTTTCAAAAAAAACATATAAACACCTCTCATCTATTTTTTTGTTATTGTTTTCCTTAATTTAGTCCCCAAGTCTTTTTTCAAGAGTAGTTTTCTCCGCCACCAAATCAAAGTATTTGACACCAAGATCTACATAGCTAGCTGGCTTTAACCCAAGCATTTTTCAACAAGTGTCCTTCAAACTAGCTGCTCCGATGGGCTCACGCATTGCAGCAGGCAAAAGGAAGTACTGAAACAGACAATAATTTAAAAAAGGAGAGAATCTTTTTCAGAAAAACCCCTCAAAAAACAAAAGTCCTAATTTTATATTCAATTAAATAATATTTTTTTAAAATTTTTCAAAAAAACATAATGTAGCTGTGACATTGTAGTTCCTACAATGCTAGGCCCGACCAACTTCACCAACAATAGTGAAGATATTGTAGCTATGGCACTTTGGTTTCTATAATGCCATGCGCCACGTGTCGAAGACCGACTGACTTCACCAATAATAGTAAGGATATATAGGTATGTAAATAGACAAGTGTAATTTAGTATTTTCAATATGGAATTCTTTATTGTACTAGCCCTCGAAATCAATTTTGTTTCCAAAGATGGACCCCGTATAGGAGGATTAGCAAAACTAGCCCCATGCAGCGGCCTGCAGTGTCGTGGGTGCGCTGCAGGCAGCATGTTGCGGAGCAGGCGAGCTATAGGCACCTGCAGGGGGCGCTACAAGCCGACTTGCAGCAACATGGGCGCGCTTCAAGCTCCCGGTCGGGCCCACCATCCCATTTTTGACCCCCTCCCCCCTTCCTCACTCCTTTTCCTCTCCTTCTAGGCCACACGTCCCCTTTTTCTCTCCTTCCAGAGCGGCCCTGGCACACACGTCGCCTCCTCAAACTTGGCCCTGAGCCTTTGCACATGCGATTTATCTTTACATCCCATCCCGCCATCCCATCCGAGCGCAAAAAGCATTGACCGGTGTCCGTTTCTCCTGCGCATGGAGTCAAGCCCTTGCTATAAATTACGAGCACATCTTTCAGACAGTCTCGAGAGGCTAACATTTTTTTGAGGGAATTTGGCAATTTCCGAGTGAGCTGAGAAAACCGAGAGCGCGAAGAGGAGAGTTGGGAAATAATTAGCGAGGCAAAAAAGAAGTGGAATTTGAAATCGGAATTCCAGAGCAATTTAGTCGGTGTTCATAATTTGGTAGAATTTATTTAGAGTTAAACTTTTTTTGAGTTTTTGATTCGGGATTCGTATTTTGCAGGTATTCTTCAAGGTCATTTTGTACGTTGCTCGAGATTTAGCGAACTTCAGCACATCTTCAGGGAGGTTAGTTTGAAATCTTCTAGAATATTAGTATAATATTATTGTAATATTAGTATAATGAGTAGAATACTAGTATAACTAGTAGTACATAAAACCTCAGTATTAGTACAACAAGAACTACATGAAATAACGGTAATTGTATAACTAGTATTTGATGATACGACAGTAGTGGTGTAATGAGTAGTACGTAAACCGGGGTATGATTGGTGTGATGTTAGTGGAAGTAGTAGTAGGTGAAATGACTATGTTGGTATAATGAGTAGTTGCTGAAAAGAGGATCGAAGGCGTAAATAATTAATGGTGTATAGTTAGTATGATTTTACTTCAATTAATAGTAACTAAAATAGCGATATTAGTACATGTAATGATAACATTAATATAATTAGTAGTAAATAAAATAACAGTGTTGACATTTCGTAATTTTGATATTTCGTAATTTTTTGAGGAATATTTGTATTTTGTAGGTACTATTCACAAAGGTTATTTTACATGTTGGTAGGTACTACATGGCAGATATTCAAGGTTTGTTCATGTTTTATGGTGACGGCGTTATTCGACAGAGTCCATATGGGGTAGACTTTTCGAACTATGAAAGGAGGTGATCCGAGCTCAGGGTCTGATGGAGATGGGTCTGGCTGAGCTCCATAGATGCATGAGGAGCACATTCGATGGGGAGACCGCCGGAAAGAAGCTTGTAATTGAGGTTGTACATGCTTGAGTTGTGGGAGGCTCGGATGACTATTTGTGGGAGCTGTGCAAGATCGCGGGAAACACAATGTGGGGGCAATACATGCAAATTGTGATGAACCCTCAGGTGATGATACACCGTCAGTCGATGGTGTATGTGCGCTTCCTGGACAGAGGAGAAACCTCAAGTCATTCTGGGGCCGTGGCGTCAGCGTGGAAGCATCCTTTCGGGGCATCCGTGAGGACACTGCTACAGCTGAATTTTAGCCGAATGAAGATGTCGGGTAGTAGTGGTCTGCTCGCATTGAATACCACGAGCACCTAGAAGCCCCTAGTGGATGAAGCAATATTCGATGATGATGATGATGACATCGACACCGAAAGCAGAAGATATGACTATGCAATTCCTGTCGGTGGCATTGTGTCCACTGATATGGAGTATGTGTCTTCGCGCCTCGATGATCTAACGATGGCTTCACTCGTATTGCCAGACGAAGCCGGCACTGATTTGGCCTTCGATAAAGACACTTTGCTAGAAGGCCAACGCTTCCCTACGAAGAGTGTCGTCCAATAGGCAATTGCAAGATATGCGGTTAGCATCAGCCACACATACTGGGTGTACAGGTTCAACCAGGATATATATGTACATTGTTAAGTGCATGGATCCTGGGTGCCCAGGCAAGATCCGTGCCTAGAAATTCAAGGGCACGACCTCGGGTTTCACGATAACTGTCCTGATGGATCACACACGTGTGCTTGCTGAGCCACTGCAAAAGCATAGAAATGTCATGTCATCATACGTGGCCAGCCTAATTTCTCACTTGGTCACGATGGACATGACCGTTTCACCAAAGCTACTGATGGCTGGCGTGGTTAACATGGTGGGATATCCTGTAAGCTACAGTAAGGTGTGGTGAGCGAAGAAGAAAATGTAGAGGTAATGTACGTCATGTACGAAGAGGCGTACAACCTTATTCCATGGATGCTTCACCAGATTACTGAAGCCAATCCTGAGACGTACATCAACAAGATGGATGGACTGCATCCCACGAAGGGTCTGAATTGTTTCATCCTGGACCGTGTGTTCTGGGCATTCGAACTAACCGTACAAGGCTTCAAGTACTGCCAGTCGGAAGACGATCGAGTTTCGCTCACTCGTCCTCAACTCAACCTGGTCTTTAGGATACGCTGGTATGCGATATACTTGTAATCTAAAAATTTGAACTATTTACGCAATCTAACCTTTTTGATCATGCCATATCCTATTACAGCACGTGCGTAGGGATCACTCTCTCCTTCCTTCCTTGTCTGTGCGCCTGCTCCCTCGCTAGCATGAAGCACCTGCTCCCCCACCAGCACGTCCAGCTCCCGAGGTCAACACAGACTCTGAGACGGACTCACCCAATCGGGACTTGCCGACTGCAAGTTCCGGTTAGGGGACGTTTGAGCCTGCACGCTTACCGCAGGAGTTCAGGTTCGGACATACCTACACCTCTTTATAGCAGGCACCCCGACGTGGACCTCTCCTTCAGCTCTCATCATCCAAGCACGCACATGAATCACCTGCTCCACCGCCGATACGTACATCTCCGGAGGTTTAGACATACTCCGACGTTGACACCCCCGATCAGGACTTGCCAGCAGAAAGTTCGGCATGGGGTACGTTCGCGTTGGCACGCTTACCACAGCACCCGCCGTAGGCACCATGGCAGGTATGTTATGTGTAGTTGAACTGATTCGCAAGACGAAAATGAGCTGACACTACGTGGGTGCAAGTTTCTAGGGACAACTTCAGCCAGTGGGCACAACATTCCACAACCCCGCAACCGGCATCGGTAATTACTTGTAATTTTAATTACTTATTGCAATCTCTTTTGTCCACTGCACTAACTGTGCATTCCAGTGCAGCCTCCTGGGCTGGTGAAAGACATATTCCGTGAACAACACCTGGAACCTACCCAGCTTGACGAAGCCCCTACCGCAACACTGGACACCTAGTACGACTTGTGGAGCGACACGCACGCACCTGACCGGTTCACATTCCTAGAAGAATGTCGGGACCCAAATTTGCAAATCCGGACCCTCTGTGTATTCAGCATTAGTCCAGGATCACGCTAGTGCACACAGTCCCAACATCGGTAAATACTACAATCATACTCAGCGAAATAGTAAGGTACTTTATTGAAAGGGAAATATAACCGGTTGCTCGACCTTATGGTCAAGTTACAAAAGTACGCCTCGCAAGACTTAAGTCTTACTCAAATAAGTCTGTAGCGAAAAATAAAGAAGCGTGTGGCGCCAACCAATATGCCACAGGCAACTGACTGGGCTCTCCCCCTAGTTCGTCAGCTCCTCCTGGAACTCATCCTCCAAAGCTGGCGTTGCTTCTTCTTCAACTGATGTTGTGTTATTGCAAGGGGTGGGTACTTTGGTACTCAGCAAGTCATGCACAGAATGCAGTCTAGTAGCTACATGCATGGCTTATTCCAAATGACAGGCTAAGTGGTTCATTTGCAGTAAAGCAACATTTATAAATAACAGTAATAGATTGAAAGCAGTAAAACAATGATAACAATAGTAACTTTCATAAACAATTTCACAAGTAAAGCATTTACCAACCTAAAGCAAATTCATCCATTCCATACCAAATGACCAAGTTATTTTCATGAAAGTCTAACCTTAACTGTAATCCCCGAGCAGTGTCCAATACCGTGTACTCGGCTATTCGAATAGGTTATACACTCTGCAGAGGTTATACACTTTACCCACAACATGCTGTCAAACACCACAAAGGCGAGTGACTGTAACAAAGCCTTTCGGAAACTTCTACCTTAACAAGTGAACCTCCCCGGTTGCCATACACTATCCCTTCCCTCAGCAGAGGCAAAATATAGGACCGACATACCGTTGGATGGGTACCATGCCGCAGCACCTGGTACGCTCCCCGTACAACTACACCTAGGTATAGCTGACACCCTGAGGTACCACATACAAGTTATCAGTAACCTTCTCAACTAGGTCTGTCCCATCCAGACATGTGGTTGTACGATGAACTCAGTTCAAAGGCTTGCAAGTTTAAGTCCTTAGGTTGACCAGGGCAAGACTACCCAATTAGCAAAACCAAAACGACTCTCCCGGTGCCACTCCTAGCCCACCATTACAATTTTGCCACTTGCCCCAATCTAAAATCATTTTATCACCCGGGTTGATTACCATGTACACCGTGCCATCAACATCATCATCAATAGCTCATGACACTTTCCAAAATATATTCCATATCTCATTAAGTCAACATTAATAATTGATCATCCAAAATCATGTCATGACTACGTGGCAGGGCTAAGCATTATACTACAGCGGTCTAATTACCCATATTGGCAATTTAATAATGTCCAACTGAATAATCCACAACTAGGGTGACAAAGGGGTTCATGGCTTATAATTAAAATAATCAAGGTGTCATACAGCAACTAGGCATTCATCTAATTCCCCAGAAATATTTAAAGCATTTTCTAATTAAACTAGCATGCAATAATTTGAATCAAAAAGGTGGTCCGGTGTACACGGGCCACACTCGGTTACTGGGGAAATTTGGTCCGGCGCTACACCAAACTACATGTCCACCACAGACCATTAACTTTGGTCCGGCGCAAACACAACACTACATATTCACTACGGACCCTAACTTTGATCCGGTGCAAATAAACTACACGTTCATCACAGACTAGCAACTTAGGTTCGACACAACCCTAAACTACACATTCACCACGGACCAAAA